>CM055121.1:573863542-575063542 GCA_029206835.1 Rana muscosa
GTGCTTGCGCTGGTGTGTTTGGGGGACAGAAGCCACACTGGGGCAGAGGTCCTGTCTGCTCTGCAGGGCCAGGCCGGGAGGTGGTTGACGCCACGCCAGCTTAAGCCAGGAATGGTGGTTTGCGACAATGGCACCAACCTCCTCTCCGCCCTCCGACAGGGACAACTGACCCATGTGCCCTGTGTGGCTCACGTCCTTAACCTGGTGGTGCAGCGGTTCTTGGGCAGGTACCCGGGCTTACAGGATGTCCTGAGGCAGGCCAGGAAAGTCTGTGTGCATTTCCGCAGATCTTATAATGCCAGTGCTCGCCTGGCTGAGCTGCAAAAGGAGTTGAACCTGCCCAAGAACCGCCTTATATGTGACATGCCCACCAGGTGGAACTCAACGTTGGCCATGCTGCAGCGGCTGCACACGCAGCAGAGGGCCATCAATGAGTACCTGTGCGACTACGGCACCAGGACAGGGTCAGGGGAGCTTGTTTTTTTTTCTCCATGCCAGTGGGGCATGATCAGGGATGCATGCACTGTCCTGGCACCATTTGAGGAGGCCACGAGGATGGTGAGCAGTGACAGTGCATGCATCAGTGACACTGTACCTCTTGTCCACCTGTTGGAGCACACGCTGCGTGCAATAATGGACAGGGCACTTGAGGCAGAACAGAGGCAGGAAGAGGAGGACTTCCTTGCCTCTCAAGGCCCCCTTTACCCAGACAGTGTTCCTTCTGTCCCACCCATCGCACAGGAAGAGGAGGAGGAGGAGGAGGAGGATTGTGTCAGCATGGAGGTGGAGGCTGGCACTCAGCATCATCAGCAGCAGTCTTTTAGGGATGATTTACAGTCCCAAGAAACCAGTGGACTTGTACGTGGCTGGGAGGAGGTGGCTGCGGATCATGTCGTCCTTAGTGACCCAGAGGACTCCGGAGCGAATGCCTCAGCAAACCTACGCTGCATGGCCTCCCTGATCCTGCAAAGTCTGCGGAAGGATCCTCGTATTCTTCGGATCAAGGAGAGGGACCATTACTGGCTGGCCACTCTCCTTGATCCATGGTACAAGGGTAAGGTTGCGGACCTTATGTTACCTTCGCAGAGGGAGCAGAGGATGAGACAACTCCGGGAGGCCTTGCAGAAAGGTCTGTGCAACGCGTTCCCAGAGACTGGGAGGTTACAAACTCCTGGTCCTGGACAACGAGTTGCTGAGGCTTCGGCCAGTCAAAGAAGGAGCGGTGGGGAAGGTGGCCGTCTGACCGATGCGTTCAGACAATTCTTTAGTCCGCAGCCCCAAAGTATGATCGGTTCCAGCAACCATCGCCAGCGTCTGATAAACATGGTGCAGGAATATCTAGGGGCAAGGTCAGACTTGGACACCTTCCCCACCGAAATCCTCTGGCTTACTGGGTCTTGAGGATGGATCACTGGCCAGAGCTTGCACAGTATGCAATTGAGCTACTGGCCTGTCCTGCATCCAGCGTTCTTTCGGAACGCACATTCAGTGCTGCTGGAGGATTTGTCACGGATCACAGGGTGCGCCTGTCCACCGACTCGGTTGATCGACTGACTTTCATCAAGATTAACCAGTCTTGGATCACCACCAGCTACCACACACCTGATGCTGATATAACAGACTAATTGATTTTAACATGTCACATCCCTTCAAGACTGATGCTGATGCTGAGTGCCTGTGCTGTTATGTTGACTGGCTATCCTCCTCCTCCGAGTCCTCAATGATACGATTGATGATGATAGCTTGGAAGATCATTTTTGTTTATGGGTGCCGCCACCAGTGGCTAAGGCCTAATTTTTCAGCCCCTGTTTTACAGGGGCGTGTAATTACAATTTTTTTAGCAATAATTTGCCATAGGGCTCATTGCTGTGCTCCAAGTACAGTATCTGTGAGGGGTTGGAGTGTTGTGGCACCAGTGCCTAAGGCCCAATTTTTCAGCCCCTGTTTAAAAGGGGCGTGTCATTACAATTTTTGAAGCAATACTTTGCAACAGGGCTCATTGCTGTGCTCCAAGTACAGTATCTGTGAGTGGTTGTAGTGTTGTGCCACCAGTGCCTAAGGCCCAATTTTTCAGCCCCTGTTTAACAGGGGCGTGTCATTACAATTTTTGAAGCAATACTTTGCAACAGGGCTCATTGCTGTGCTCCAAGTACAGTATCTGTGAGGGGTTGTAGTGTTGTGCCACCAGTGCCTAAGGCCCAATTTTTCAGCCCCTGTTCAACAGGGGCATGCAATTACAATTCTTGATCTAATAATTCACAGCAGGGCCCATTGCTGCACCCACCAAGAGTAACTCTGAGGGCTTACAGTGTTGTGGCAACGCCACCACCACCACCACCACGAAAGGCCCAATTTTTCAGCCCCTGTTCAAAAGGGGCATGTAATTACAATTCTTGATCTAATAATTCACAGCAGGGCCCATTCCTGCACCCACCAAGAGTAACTCTGAGGGCTTACAGTGTTGTGGCAACACCACCACCACCACCACCACCACCACGAAAGGCCCAATTTTTCAGCCCCTGTTCAACAGGGGCATGCAATTACAATTCTTGATCTAATAATTCACAGCAGGGCCCATTGCTGCACCCACCAAGAGTAACTGTCAGGGCTTACAGTGTTGTGGCACCAGCACCACCATCAAAGGCCCAATTTTTACTACCACTGTTCAACAATTATATGTAATTAAAATTCCTGATATAATAGTTGACAGCAGGGCGTTCCAGCACCAACCAAGAGTAACTGTGAGTGCTTACAGTGTTGTGCCAACACCAACAACTAAGGGGCCTATTTCTGCAGAGTATATACGGCAGGTCCCTACTTTCAAACATCCAACTTACAAACGACTCCTACTTGCAAACGCAAGAAGACAACAGGAAGTGAGAGGAAATCTACCACTAGGAAGGAAAATTCTCTCCTGTAAGAATAAATATGGGAGAAAGGTGTCTCCTCTGTACTGATGCTTTATCAGCAATCCTTGTTTCAAGAAAAACACCACATTTCAAAAACAGTTGTCATTGGGACGGAAAGTGAGGTGAAATGTTCTGAACAGGGGCACAGACAGCAAAACAAATGTTACAGGGGTGATAACCCTTACCTATGTTTTCCAAAAAGTTTAAAAATAGATTTTTGGGCTGGAGCTACACTTCAACAATGTACCTGTTCAAAATTACAAACACATTCTACATAAGAACAAACCTACAGTCCCTGTCTTGTATGCACCGCCTGTATACGGCTGTTCAGAGTATATAGGGCCTTTTTTATTTTATGTGCGGGGTTCCCCTTAATATCCATACAAGACCCAAAGGGGCTGGTAATGGGCTGGGGTAGGGGGGGGGGGGTCATGGGGTAGCTATGCCCTTTTTCTTAAAGATTTTCATCCATATTACCGGGACCAGACATTACATTAAAGCCGCAAGCAGTTTTAAATGGCTTTTTTTTCCTTTAGAAGTGTCATTTTGTGCAGGGACAGTTCTAAACACGGGAAACACGTGGCACTTCACAGGCATACTTTAGACACCCCCCAGGTACGATATTTAAAGGAATATTTGACTTTTTTTTTTTTCACTTTATGCATCATTAAAATGACTGCTCCCGAAAAACGACCGTTTTTAAAACTTCTTTTTGCATTGATACATGTCCCCTGGTGCAGAACCCGGGTTCCCAAACCCTTTTTAGGACAATAACATGCATAATAGTCGTTATAATTAGCACTTTAGAATTCGAACGTTCGCATCCATTGTATTTAATAGGGTTCTAATGTTCGTACGAACTTTCGGTCCGTTCGCGGGTTCTGGTGCGAACCGAACCCGGGGGTGTTCGGCTCATCACTAATGGTGATAATATCCCCATTTAAAGCAGTATTAAATCCAAAAGCAAACCTTTATTATAGTGCAGTTTACCAATTTCTGGATGTAATCAGTGTGTTAGTTTACTATTTTAGGCATTCTTCTATTTTCACTGGGTAATATGGCCAGTAAGTCTGCTGTTTTTCACAAGCTTAAGCTTTCCAGCAGAATGTATCAGTTTACATGGATGAGACAAACCATTTAACACTGGAAGGAGAGATTAAAATGACCAGCTTTTATTTATTCATGCAAATCCTTTATCCCAAAAGGGAAAAAAAATATATGTTGTAACTGATTATAAAGTGTGAGCTGGAGTTTGGCTTCAGTTTGTTAATGCATCTAAATCTGCCAATACTGTACATTTAAATCAATCCTCCCCCTAGACTGACAATGCTGCTGTCTGCTATGCCTCCTATACTCCCTCCTCCAGAGTTGTGTCTCACTAATACAGGAGGTGCGTTACTGACCATGTCACGAGGTGAAAACAGAGGGGGAAAATGCCAAAGAAAAGAGAACTGATGCAACCACCATTTCTAATGATTGATAAACTGCAATATAATAAATTTTTGGTTTTGGGTTTCATACCACTTTAACCACTTCAGCCCCGGGAGGATTTGCCCCCTTAATGACCAGGCCATTTTTTGCGATACGGCACTGCGTCGCTTTAACTGACAATTGCATGGTCGTGCAACGCTGTACCCAAACAAATTTGAAGTCCTTTTTTCCCCACAAATAAGGCTTTCTGTTTGCACTATAAACAAAAAAAAAAAACGACAATTTTGAAAAAAAACATAATTTTTTACTTTTTGCTATAATAAATATCACCCAATTAAAAAAAAAAAACACATTTCTTCATCAGTTTAGACCAATATGTATTCTTCATATTTTTGGTAAAAAAAAAAATCGCAATAAGTGTATATTGATTGATTTGCGCAAAAGTTATAGCGTCTACAAAATAGGGGATAGATTTATGGCATTTTTAAATATAGTAATGGCGGCGATCAGCGTTTTTTATTGGGACTGCAACATTGCGGTGGACACATCGGACACTTTTGTCACTTTTTTGGGACCATTGACGTCTATACAGTGATCAGTGCTATAAAAATTTACTGATTACTGTGTGTAGCGGTGTGTTCAATCTAGGGGAAGTGTCTGAGTGATAACCAGGTTCAGACACATTGAATTGATAGGATTCATGGACCATTTTTGTTCTTCTGGGGTTAATGCTTGTGATGTGTTCCCTGTGGCCGGTGGGTGGCGCTGCCATTCTGGGCCAGGGTTGAATCGCGAGCGCAGTGCTGTGCCTTTTGTGTCCCCTCTCGACAGCCGTACGGTGGGGCGGGGAACCTGCTGTGCATGCCGGGAGAGGATATAAAAGGGGCGGACATCTTCTGAGAGGGGTCTTCGTCCGTCCACGCCCAGGCACCTTCAGCCTGGGTGTGTGGGAGTTTGGTTTGTCATCTCTGGGTGCCCTAGGCCCGGAGGCCTTGTTCCGGTTCCACCTCAGGCACCTTTAGCCTCGGGTGAGGTACTACCTCACCGCTCCTGTTCGCCTGGGCATGGAGGCCCAGGAGTTGCAGTGATGGCCTGGAGCCCAGCAGCCTTCGGCTGGGGTCCGCAAGGGATCGAGGAGTCCAGGGTGCCACCTTGCGAGGGGACCCGCACCCTAAGAGAAGGGAGGACCTGTTCCGAAAGACTGGTGCTGTAGACACGGTGAAGGAAGGGGTCTGTTGACTCTCTGGGGGGGGGGTGTCTTCTCCCTAAAAGGGGCTATGTCCTAGGAAGGAAATCCATTTTCACCAGGTCAGTGGCAGTGACCATATTCACCAGGTCAGTGGCAGTGACCATATAAACCAGGTCAGTGGCAGTGACCCTGTTCGCCAGGTCAGTGGTAGTGACCTTATCCACCAGGTCTGTGGCAGAGACCAACCTCATGGTCTGTGGCAGAGACCATGCGCCAAAACTGTTCGAGAATCTGAACAGTCCTAAGAGTTTGAGCTACGTTTGTGCCTGGACCTCCTCCACACCTTAAAGCTGTCCTGTGTCTTTATTCCAACCTTTCGTCTATCCAAGAGAAAATGTGTTGTGCAAGTGAAAAATAAAGATTGAGTTGGGCTTTTAGCTGGTGTGGACATTTACGTTCCTGGGGAAGTCAAGGACTTGCATCTACACACTGTGGAGATGAGAATCATTTTCGGGAGGACTTTATGCCCCGGCTGCGGAAAAGGCCCAAAAACAACACCGCCTAACCTCTCAACACGGGAGGGTACGGGCTTGTGGTGCGGTGTGCCCCTTTCTCCTGATAGGAGCCAAAACAGACAAGGAGAAGGGGGTGTGTGCGCTATATGTGTAAATGTCACTGGCAGGGAAGGGGTAAACACTAGGTGGCGATCAAGGGGTTAAATGTGTTCCCTCAGTTGCGTTTCTAACTGAGGCGGGATGGGACTCACTGGAGGAGGAGATTGATCGCTGTTCCTAATCACTAGAATCAGACGATTTGTCTCTCCTTCCCTGACAAAACCGGGATTTGTGTGTATTGGGTCCCCGGCCGTGCATGCCGTGCATGCCTGCTAAGGCTCTTAAAGGAGCCAACATACCTATACGGCGGTTCGCACAGAGCTTCCAACCTGCTGAAGTATTTGTACGTGAGGCAGTCGGGAAGTGGTTAAAGGCTAAGTTCACCTTTGTAAAATAAATGAATGCACATATTTTTGGAGGAAAAAATGTGCATTTATTGTTTTTTCATAGCAGCCTGCAGAGCATGTTAGGCTCCTGCAGACAAGCCCTGTTTTCTGCCTATACCTCTGTATGGGCTGTCAGCCGCTTGCGAGTTCGCGGCGAACCAAGAGAATTTTGAAGCCAGTCAGCTTCCCTGTTATTTTTGATTGCAAAGCGTGTATTCTCTGGAATACTGTAAGTGTGATTTTAAACTTTTATACATTAAAAAAGAGCATAGTACATTATAAGAATTATCTCCCTATATGTATGAGTGGCGATGGTGCAGACTTCTAGACAACATTCCGCCCACATAGAAAGACTCTTATGCCCTGTACACACGATCGGTTTTTCCATTACTGACTCGTGCCAGTGCCTTACTAGCCAACACTACCAATTCCTGCAACCTCCACAGGCATGTCATCATTACCATCTCCTGTGGCCTCTCTAGCTGTATTCCAGTACTCCAGCACTGCAAAGGTGCAATACATAACATTTCTGCAGCTGGGCCTCAACTGCAAAATTTTCAACATTTTCAGCAGGGTAAGCGCTGCTTTGTGCCTTAAAGTTTGCAGCTTTTTCCAGTGACCAGGCTCTGTAAAGGTGCCACACACCATGTTTCCACAGCTGGACTTCAGCTGCCAACATTTCTAATATTTGCTGCAGGATAAATCATGCTCTTGTTTCCTCTAATTTATGGTCTATTCCAATGCTCTTGCAATCAAAAATGTTTTTGCTATTATCTCTCTGAAGTTCTAGACTATAAGTTTTATTTATTGGAAGAAAATGCCTCATCTTTCCCTCGTCCCCTACTGCAGCCCAGAAAAATACTTACATATGACTTGCATACTCTTCAGCAAATGTACATTATTTCTGGCTGTTGTCTGCCTAGTCTCTTTCTCAGAAATTGCTGACTAATAAAGCTTCTTACATACAGTGCATTAATTATACAAAAATTCTCACTGTGAAATAATTCATCCTAAGTTCTTGATTAAAACCTGCCTCATCTCTTCTTCTGAAATTGCAGCCCAATAAAGGTGTTTGCTTAAAGTACATTAACTGTATAATATTTTTGACTATTTTCTGTAAAATAATGACCTCTAATTTTTATTTTTTGATTAAAACTACCTCATCTCTCCTTCTAACATTGGTGGAGATTTACTTAAACTGGTGCACATAGAATCTGGTGCAGCTGTGGTTAGTAACCAATCAGCTTCTAGGTTTTATTGTTAAAAGCTTAATTGGACACACTGAAGTTTGAAGCTGATTCGTTACTATGCACAGCTGCACCAGATTCTGTGTGCACCAGTTTTATTAAATCTCTCCCCATTGTGTCTAATAAAACCACTTACATATAGTTCATCAACTGTACAATACTACACTCTAAATTTTTATTTCTCGATTTCACTTCCAAATGAAGTATAAAAAGATGCTTAAATATTGTTCATTGAGTCTGTTCAATATTTCTGGCTATTGTCTCTGAAATACTTCACTCTAATTTTTATGGTGTTTCATGATAAAACCTGCTTGGTATCTGGCTCTTAAATTGTGGCCTAATTAAGTTGCTTACACAGGGTTCCTTGATTCTGTACAATATTTTCTCCTGTTGTCTCTGAAATAATGCACTGTAACTTTAATTTCTGGATTAAAACCTGCCTCATCTTTCCTTCTGAAATTGAAACCTAATATTGATGCTAACATATTGTGCTCTGAGTCTGCACAATATTTCTGGCTTTTGTCTATGAAATACAGTAATATGCTCCCCTCCCCCCTTACCTATAGACTCCAATAGGGTTTGTATTTAAGCTTGCAATTTCAGAACTTTACAATGGATTCAGAAAATTGCCCTGGGATCCAAACCCAAGAACATTCGTTGATCCCTGTACACTAGTAGTAAAATCATATTTTTCCCATTAGTATTTTAAATTCCTTATTTACCACATCGCCTGTGGAGCAGGGAAACAGGTACCAGACGTCCACCAATAAATAAGCTTGTTTGGCTATAACTATCCACACAGGGATAATTTTAAGATTTGTTAATCAAGCACCAAACAAACATGTCCTCTAGGGAAATGGCAGTTGTCACAAACCTGTACATCTGGTCCATAGGCAGAAAGACCTTGTAAAACTTGAGATGATGCTCTTATGAAATAATCCTTGGATATACTGTATTTACACACAATAATTAGATGACCAGTGAAGCCTTAATTTTGTTCATAAGGGGAACCTTTCACCCCCTTTATTTTCTGGCCTTCAAACCATTTAAATTTTTCTTATATTTTCTGCCTGTTAAACTGGATATTTTATTGAATATGTGACCTTAAAATGCAGGTATATAGGGGTATAAGTACATATTTGTGCTTCTAAAATCGAGACATCCAATTATATTGAATCTTTCCAGGCCACAGCGGATCCAGTATATAGTGGAAAACTGAATGAAGGAGCTAGAAAGTGTTTGTATTTAGCAGTTGTCATTAATTGGAATATTTCAATCCTCTGGCATCTCTGTTCATCCTCAAGGCTAATTAAGGTGGATTAAGCACACTATATTCTAGTACCCTGTAGTCAGTGAGACTTTCATATACTGTTTACTACTTATAATTATCTGGTGCCTCAAGTGTTGCTGATCTAATTAAGTTGTGTATGCATCATTCATTTTGGAATTTCCAGTATAATTAGAAACTGAGAAATCAACTTTTATGTGGATTTCTCCCTTCAGAAATCTCTCAGGTGTTATAATTTCATGTGTAAAACCCCTACTTCTGTAAAACTAATTAGCTGACATTGTGTCATTTATTGATGATTTAATACATGCTATAACCTAAAGCTATGACATTATTCCTAAACCTACACAGTAAAAGGACATACCTGTGTGCACAATATAGCAGTTGGCAATGGTGAACTATGTATTCGTCATAGTTGCACTTCAGGTTACCAGATCATTTGAATCCAGATACAAAGATGCAGATGTTGCATATCACTATGCTCAATATGTAAAGTATACATTAAGTTATTAATGGAAAAAAAAACATTCTAAATTTAGAAACTATTAATTTTAAATTAATAAAATAAAATAATAATAATAAAATAACTGCTAGTGGTTAAGTCTGGGTTCACATATGTACGGCTGCAGTTTGCAGTCCAGGGATGGTGCGTTTCTGTTTACCGGTTCAGGTGCGATTCAGGTGCAAATTTTTGCCGGAATTTGCAATTGAACAGGACCCAAAAACTCACAGGACCCTTTTCGAAATTGCACCGTGGTCTCAAAGGACATGTGTGAACCGGCTCCATTGAGAGCCGGTCACATTTACATGTCATGCGACTTGGATGTGGTTTAAAATACATCCAATTCACATATGGTGTATTTAGAGCACCTGAACCCTTTTGTATAACTCCCAGAAAATTTCAATTCATCAAGTTTACTGCCTGGGTGAGCCCCAGGGAAAAATGCAGTACATGTTTTTGTGTTGCACACTCTCCACTTTAATGTTTGCTGTGGGATCTGCCTATGGATCAGTGTTTTACCTTTTAAAGTAGTTGTAAAGGCAGAAGATTTTTTATCTTAATGCATTCTATACATTAAGAAAAAAAACTTCTGTGTGCATCAGCCCCACTCAGCCCCCCTAATACTTACCTGAGCCCCCTCTCGATCCAGCGATGTCCATGAGTGCCTCAGTCATCAGGGACTCAATCTTCTGTTTGGCTGAGACACAGCAGTGGTGCCATTGGCTCCTGTTGCTGTCAATCAAAGTCAGTTGGCCAATGAGGAGAGAGAGGGCGGGGCCAAACCTTGGGTCTAGGTGGAATGGATACACAAAGATGTGGCTCAGATCAGGGGCTTCCAAAGCAAACTACTTTCTGTGAGGGCACTCAACAGGATGAAGGGGTCAGGAGCGCCGACAAGAGACCTGAGAAGAAGAGGATCAGGGCTGCTCTGTGCAAAACCAACTGCACAGAGCAGGTAAGTATAACATGTTTGTTATTTTTAAAGAGAAAAAAATTGACTTTAGTATCACTTTAAATGACAGACAGTATTGGCCTTTGCTAGTGCCACTTTGAAATCCAGTGTCAGATTATACCAGTCCTACTAAGAAACCCACATCACCTTTGCTTCACACACTAAGAAACCTATTGTCAATGCTTGCATCCACAGAGGTGCAGAAGGATATCCCTCAACTTGAACTCTATACAACAATATTTCATATTCAAATCTACAGCTACCAGATGCCACCCTTTAGATAACATATAGTACAATCATCAGTACTAGCAAATCACTTTCAGAATCAATTGCATTAACCACTTGCCGACCGCGCCATGTACAAAAGACGTCCACAGCGCGGTCGAGTTATCCTGAGTGGACGTCCCAGGGACGTCCTCACAGAATCTTGCTCCCGCGCGCCCCCTGGGGCGCGCTCCAGGATATGTCCGTGACCGCCGGGTCCGGAAGACCCGGCGCATCACGGATCACGGTAGATGGCCGCTAATCGCGGCCGTTTACCACGTGATCGCTCCGTCAAATGACGGAGCGATCACTTGTAAACAGACCAGCGTCATGTGATGACGCCGGTTCCTCCCTCCCCTCTCTGTACCGATCGGTACAGTGTGAGAGGAGAGGGGAGGGAGCAGATCAAGGCAGCAGCGCTGTGGGCTGAATCTGTGACAATTGCAGCCACAGATCCAGCCATCCATCCATCCCTGCTCAGCCATCCCTGTGCAATACCCTGCCAATACTCTGCAATACACCCTGCCAATACTCTGCAATACACCCTGCCAATACTCTGCAATACACCCTGTGCAATACTCTGCAATACACCCTGTGCAATACTCTGCAATACCCTGTGCAATACTCTGCAATACCCTGTGCAATACTCTGCAATACTCTGCAATACCCTGTGCAATACTCTGCAATACCCTGTGCAATACCCTGTGCAATACTCTGCAATACCCTCTGCAATACTCTGCAATACCCTGCCAATACTCTGCAATACCCTGCCCATACTGTGCAATACCCTGCAATACCCTGCCATACTGTGCAATACTCTGCCATATTCCGCAATACCCTGCCATACTCCGCAATACTCCTCAATACCCTGCAATACTCCTCAATACCCGGCAATACTCCACAATACCCGGCAATACTCAACAATACCCTGCAATACTCCTCAATACCCTGCAATACTCCTCAATACCCTGCAATACTCCACAATACCCGGCAATACTCCACAATACCCGGCAATACTCCACAATACCCGGCAATACTCCGCAATACCCTGAAATACTCCGCAATACCCCGCAATACCCGGCAATACCCGGCAATACTCCGCAATACCCAGCAATACTCCTCAATACCCAGCAATACTCCTCAATACCCTGCAATACTCCTCAATACCCAGAAATACTCCTCAATACCCGGCAATACTCCGCAATAACCACTTCCCGCCCGCCGGCCGTCATATGACGTCCTTGACTTTGTGCGGGGATATCTGAATGATGGGAGCAGCTACAGGCATCATTTAGATATTAGCTTTTTCAGCTGGCGATTCCCTGCACCATAAGAATGATCATAGCGGCTGTTCCACCGCTTGATCATTCTTACGGAAGGTGAGAGGGGATGCCCCCCCTCCCGCTGCCCTCCGGTGTTTCTACCGACTCACCGCTACAATCAAAGCCAAGATTGTTTTTTTTTTGTTTTTTTTTCAGGCTTCCCAGCCTAGAGGTGAGATGTGGGGTCTTATTGACCCCCCCCCATATCTCACTGTAAAGAGGACCTGTCATGCCATATTCCTATTACAAGGGATGTTTACATTCCTTGTAATAGGAATAAAAGTGATCAAAAAAAAAATTGGGGCGGAAAAACATGTCAAACTAAAATAAATAAAGTAAAATGAACAATAAAATATATATATTTTTTAAAGCGCCCCTGTCCCCGTGAGCTTGCATGCAGAAGTGAACGCATACGTAAGCCCCGCCCACATATGAAAACGGTGTTCAAACCACACATGTGAGGTATCGTTGCGAACGTTAGAGCGAGAGCAATAATTTTGGCCCTAGACCTCCTCTGTAACTCAAAACATGTAACCAGTAAAAATATTTAAAGCGTTGCCTATGGGCATTTTTAAGTAGCGAAGTTTGGCGCCATTCCACGAGCGTGTGCAATTTTGAAGGGTGACATGTTGGGTATCTATTTACTCGGCGTAACTTCATCTTTCACATTATGCAAAAACATTGGGCTAACTGTACTGTTTTTTTTTTTCTTTTAAGCAGAAAACTGTTTTTTTCCGTAAAAAACGCGTTAGAAAATTTCTGCGCAAATACCGTGCAAGATAAAAAGTTGCAATGACCACCATTATATTCTTTAAGGTCTTTGCTAAAAAAACATATATAATGTTTTGGGGTTCTATGTAATTTTCTAGCAAACAAATGATGATTTTTACATGTAGGAGAGAAATGTCAGAATTGGCCTGGGTGCTCCAGAACACCTGAAGGTGCTCCCTGCATGTTGGGCCTCTGTATGTGGCTACGCTGTGTAAAAGTCTCACACATGTGGTATCGCCATACTCAGGAGTAATAGCAGAATGTGTTTTGGGGTGTAATTTGTGGTATGCATATGCTGTGTGTGAGAAATAACCTGCTAATATGACAATTTTGTTAAAAAAAAAAAAAGAAAAAAAAATCTTGATTTTTGCAAAGAATTGTGGGAAAAAATGACAACTTCAAAAAACTCACAATGACTCTTTCTAAATACCTTGGAATGTCTTCTTTCCAAAAAGGGGTCATTTGGGGGGTATTTGTACTTTTCTGGCATGTTAGGGTCTCAAGAAATGAGATAGGCCATCAGTACTTCAGGTGTGATCAATTTTCAGATATTGGCACCATAGCTTGTGGACTCTATAACTTTCACAAAGACCAAATAATATACACCAATTGTACTTATTTTTACCAAAGATATGTAGCAGTATAAATTTGGGCCAAAATTTATGAAGAAAAAATACTAATTTGCAAAATTTTATAACGGAAACAAAGAAAAATCAATTTTTTTACAAAATTTTCAGTCTTTTTTCTCTTATATATCGCAAAAAATAAAAAACCCAACAGTGATTAAATACCACCAAAAGAAAGCTCTATTTGTGTGAAAAAAAGGACAAAAATTTCATATGGGTACAGTGTTGTATGACTGAGTAATTGTCATTCAAAATGTGAGAGCACCGAAAGCTGAAAATTCGTCTGGTTAGGAAGGGGGTTTAAGTGCCCAGTTGTCAAGTGGTTAAGAAAGTATTTTATTCCAGTGTGTGAAGATGCATTATTAAGAAACATGTAAACTGAAATTGTGAATTGTGTACAGCAAATGTGTCAAACACAAGGCCTGTGGGTCGAATCTGGCCCTCTGGGCCATTTCATGTGACCCTCACACCCAGGGCTTTTTTTTTCAGCCAGAACCCTGCACAGTGTGCATAGCACACCGCTAAACACTGCACCTGTATGTAGCTCACTCCTCAACACTGCACTCTGTACATATTGCACCCCTGAACCCTGCACTCTGTATATAGTGTACCCCTGAACCCTGCACTCTGTACATAGCGCACCCCTGAACTCTGCACTCTGTACATAGCACACCCCTGAACCCTGCACTCTGTACATAGCACATCCCTGAACCCGGCACTCTGTACATAGTGTACCCCTGAACCCTGCACTCTGTACACAATGCACCCCTGAACCCTGCACTCTGTACATAGTGTACCCCTGGACCCTGCACTCTGTATATAGCACACCCCTGAACCCGGCACTCTGTACATAGTGTACCCCTGAACCTTGCACTCTGTACACAGCACACCCCTGAACCCTGCACTTTGTACATAGTGTACCCGTGAACCCTGCACTCTATACATAGCACACCCCTGAACCCGGCACTCTGTAAATAGTGTACCCCTGAACTCTGCACTCTGTACACTGCGCACCCCTGAACCCTGTGCTCTGTATATAGTGTACCCCTGAACCTTGCACTCTGTACATAGTGTACCCCTGAACCCTGCACTCTGTACACAATGAAAAAAAAAACTGAACTCGGCACTCTGTACATAGTGTAGCCCTGAACTCTGCACCTGTACACAGCGTACCCCTGAACCCTGTACTCTGTACATAGTGTACCCCTGAACCCTGCACTCTGTACATTGTGCATCCCTGAACCTTGCACTCTGTACATAGCACACCCCTGAACCCTGCACTCTGTACATAACACCCCCCGGAACCATGCACTCTGTACATAGTGTACCCCTGAACCCTGCACTCTGTACATAGCACACCCCTGAACCCTGTACTCTGTACATAGTGTACCCCTGAACCCTTCACTCTGTACATAGCGCATCCCTGAACCCTGCACTCTGTACACAGCGCACCCCTGAACTATGCACTTTGTACATAGTGCACCACTGAACCCGGCACTCTGTACACAGTGTACCCCTGAACCCTGCACTCTGTACACAGCGCACCCTTGAACCCTGCACTTTGTACATAGTGTACCCCTGAACCCTGCACTCTGTACATAGCACACCCCTGAACCCGGCACTCTGTACATAGTGTACCCCTGAACCCTGCACTCTGTACACAATGCATCCCTAAACCCTACACTCTGTACATAGTGTACCCCTGAACCTTGCACTCTGTACATAGTGTACCCCTGAACCCTGCACTCTGTACATAGCACACCCCTGAACCCAGCACTCTGTACATAGTGTACCCATGAACCCTTCACTCTGTACACCGCGCACCCCTGAACCCTGTACTCTGTACATAGTGTACCCCTGAACCCTGCACTCTGTACATAGTGTACCCCTGAACCCTGCACTCTGTACTTAGCGCACCCCTAAACCCTGCACTCTGTACATAGTGTGCCCCTGAACCTTGCACTCTGTGCATAGTGTACCCCTGAATCCTGCACTCTGTACATAACACACCCCCGGAACCATGCACTCTGTACATAGTGTACCCCTGAACCTTGCACTCTGTACATAGCACACCCCTGAACCCTGTACTCTGTGCATAACACCCCCCCGAAACCATGCACTCTGTGCATAGTGTACCCCTGAACCCTGCACTCTGTACATAGCACACCCCTGAACCTGGCACTCTGTACATAGTGTACCCCTGAACCCTGCACTCTGTACACAGCGCACCCCTGAACCCTGTACTCTGTACGTAGTGAACCCCTGAACCCTGCACTCTGTACATAGTGTACCCCTGAACCCTGCACTCTGTACATAGCGCACCCCTAAACCCTGCACTCTGTACATAGTGTACCCCTGAACCCTGTACTCTGTGCATAGTGTACCCCTGAACCCTGCACTTTGTACATAGTGTACCCCTGAACCCTGCACTCTGTACATAGTGCACCCCAGAATCTTGTGCTTGGTACATAGAGCACCTCTGAACAGGTATTTTAGTCACAGTGTTGCAAATTGTATTGAAACTTTAGAGTCTGAGCTGTCAAAAGATGTTTGAGATAGTAAAAGCCAATGTCCTACAAAGCAAGCCCATTGATATTATTAGGATTATTAATATTATTTCTAACAAAAATGTTAACACAATTACTGTACATAAATAATCTGATTGCATGTATTCATGTACAGATAGATAAAAAGGTGATACAGTCCCTTACTATGTAGGGGGTTCATGTGATTTTGCTAAAATTCAGCCTTGTACAATGTTCTTTTCATCAGTCTCATTTTAAATGGATGATATTGCTACCCTGGGCCCACTGTTCTTTTCAGTGACCTAACTAGATATGTATAGAGCCTTTGGGTAATTTGAGCTATTTCTGCAATAATTGGTAAGAGATACAAGCAGGTCATAAAAGTTATTTCTAGCAATCATATGCAATATTTGAACTTTTCAAATAGTTTCACACGTTTCATAAACATTTGATATTATGACACATAAGTGTACAACAAAACTGGCTTCTTGACTTACATAAAGAAAAAAAAAACTAGAGTTGTAGCAACCTCTATAAAAAAAAAGGTTTTGTAGCCCCATGCCATTTCATGTAAATCAGAATAACAATATTTCAAAAGTCCTTAAGGAAACAGTACTATACTGTAAATGTTCACTTGGGGATAATGAAATCTACAGTATATAGGAGGAATGATATGAAATGCAAGTGGCAGGCTTCATATTGTACCCACAAAACCTTTTTTTTTTTTGGTTAAACTGATGACTATTTCGCCATGTCTGCAAGATTAATAGCCCTGTACTGCTTCTCCTGCAGTCTGCATATTCCCATTGACTTCATTTTCATTCCCAAATCATGACATTAGCCCTGCCTCATGCATCTCTTATTAAATTAATTCCATGTGGATAGTTCAGTGAATCTCTTTAGCTCCTGCAATATTACAGTATGTACAATAGTGAGCATTTTAAGAATCTACAGTTTTTCTTTCTACCGCAGATTGCAGCAGGCTGAAAACCTTAAAGTGGTTCTAAACCCCTTAATGTTTTTTCATGCATTCACTGCATTTAGGCAAGAAATCTTCAAACACTAGCCACCCCCCCCTCCAACACTTACCTGAGTCCTCTATCGATCCAGCAGTGTGCAGTCCTTCTCTTCCCTCTCCCTGCTCTTACAGGCTTTGTTGGGATCAATGGAAGCCATTGGTTTCTGCTGCTGTCAGTCAAATCCTGTGATGAGAGAGTGGGGCAAAGCTGCACTGTGTGTGTCTATGGATGCACACAGCACAGCTCAAGAGAGCACCCACACGTGTGACTCCATAGAAAGTGTCTTGCTTTAGGTAAAAAAAAGGTTTACAATCACTTTAAAGTGTAACTGTGCCCAGGCTACTGACATTCAAGTTTTTACATATTAAACATAGTGGTAAATGATTCTGTCTAAATGTCTTTACATCACTGTAATTTTCAGTAATAATGGGAAGATGGCAAAATTGGAGACAACATTTTCTTTATCTGAATGTCTTACAAAAAAAAATAGTTAAATAGCTGTGCACCATGGCACAGTGAAAGAACGGAAAGTTATCTGCGGCTTAAAAAAACAAACCCCAAGGTCTTAATACGGGTGCATGGAGTGCCCTCAGGGAAACCATGGGAATAATAATGTAATAATAGAATGTTCAATACAATAAAGTTGAAGGTTTTAATAACATTGCACGTACCGTAGTGCGTCATGGTAAAACATAAGGATAATATGAGCATGCAAAAAAGGATACTATATGGGCAACAAATTGACAATAAACACTATATGGGGGAAAAAAACAGGCAATCACAACTATATGGGGGCAACAAACTGACAATTTCGACAATATGCAAACAAATAGGCAGTTGTAACAATATACAATCAAATGTGACAATATGCGGGCAGCAATTGAGAAACAAACTGGAAACTGTATCAATGTATGAGCAAACAGGCAATTGTGACAAATATACAAGCAACAATAATTGTGACACTAAATGGCCAAAACAATTCTCCCCCCCCCCCCCCAACAAAACCCCCACTCCATCAAAGAAGAAAAAAACTCTCCACCAGTAAAAAAAAACCTCTTCTCTGTCTCCAGCAATAGCCCTCTACTCCAAAAAAGTTCATCTTGTCTCAGTTAACCTCCTACCCCTCCCCCAGCAAATCGCCACCATCAGCAAACTTATTTTCCTGCTGCAAATCCCCTATCTCTTAGCAAAAATTATATCTCCCTGCAACTCCCCTCCCCCAGCAAAGCCTCACTCCCTTAGCAAATCCCCCATCTCCCAACAAAAAACGTTCCCATAGCAATGTTCAGAGGCGTAGCTTGAAGCTTGTGGGCCCCGATGCAAAAGTTGACCTGGCCCCCGCCCTCATTACCACCCACCACTTCCACCATGCGTGTAGATACATCCACCGCACGCCAAGATACTCAAAGTGGCTTAAGAGTTTTGAGTTCCCAAAGATCCTCTTTACATCAGAGGACAGGGATTACCACTGAAGAATCAGAGGACAGGTATCACCGCTGGAGAATCAGAGGACAGGGATCACCGCTGGACTATCAGAGGACAGGGACCTCTGGCAGGTCACTTGGCAGAGCTCCTTTCCCATCCCAGCTCTGTATACAGCTCCTACCCTCCCACACTAATCAGGGCTGAAATCACATTCCTTTACACACAGTCTCTCAGTCTTCACAGGCTGTTTCTGGCTTTTATGGTGCCATTCTGACCTGTGAAATTCTCTGGTCAGAACGGCAGTGTAGTTGCAGTAGGTAGATACACCCTGTGCAGGTCATGGCTAACTGGCTGTGTTGTAAAGGAATGTGATTTCAACCCTGCGGAGGAGGAGCAGTATAGAGTGCTGTAATGGGAAAGGAGCTCAGCTGCCGGGCATAATATCCAGGGCAAAGGGGGTGGTCAGGGGGCTTTGGGGGGGTGCAACTTAGATCTGGGAGGGCAAAGCCATGTGACATAAAATCTGGAGCCTGTAGCCCTTCAGGGGCCCCCTGAGGAGATGTTAAGGGATTTGTTCTAGCAATTTCTGAAGGTTTCTCTGTCAGTGTTGGCAGGTGTTGGGGGAAGGTTCCCTCCCAGAGGTGTGTGTCTTCTCCCCAGTTGTCAGGGAAGTGGGGTAAGCGGACATCCCCGAGTGGGGGGGTACAGAGAATCTCAGCTGGTGACTAGAAGACACTGAGCGGTGTCTTACCTCACCAGTGACATTGGTTCCATCATGGCTATAGGACGGAACTTTCCTCCTCTTGCCTCGCTAAGCACGGTTACCATTCCATGTTGCCAGCACACAACAAAGACACTTCCCCATCCTGGGCGGTTCTCACCTCATGCTCCTCTCCATTCCGGAAATGCCTCACGGCTTCTCCCCAGCCAATGAGATTGGAGGGAAGTGGACTGTAGAAGGCAAAGTAGAAGCCCAGTACTGGAGCGTGGCTGTGGGGCCCTAGGGCAGATCAAAGCTGGACTTTGTGGAGGATATGATAATATGACAAGGAGGTTGCTGGGGCCCCCTGGAGCTAGGGGCGGGGTTGCGATTGTGACCCCTGCAACCCCTTATGCTACGCCCATGGCAATGTTTATTGTTGAGGGAAAGAACGCAGGGGTAGCTGAGCTGGCTTTAACAAAGCCTTCAGTGCTTCTGACTTGAAGCTTGAGGTTCAATTGCTTGTGTCAACAGCTACATTCAAGTCCTCATGTTTTTACAGCCGCTTTTACATCAGATGTTTTTTTTTGCAGCTTAAAAATGCCTCTCCATGTTATTCTATATGTCCATGCATACATAGGCTTTTAGGAGCTGAAAGTGTAAAAAAAAACAGGGAAAGCGCGTTCTGAAGACCAGCGTTACAGCTGTAAAAACGTCAAGCGTGTTTTTTTTCTGACATGTCAAAATCAATGGTTTCCTATGATCCATGCCAGGCTCTTGCCTAGATGTAGGCACCAATGGACTTTTTTCCCATTGGTGCCTACATCTATTTGGATATGTCATGCCATTTAGTAGCAACTGTTCATTGTCTTTTTTCAATAAAATATCTATAAAGAACCTTTTGGTATATCTATTTATATGAGGCTAAACAGTCACCCAAATCAAAGTCCCACCAGAGGAACCACACTTTTCGGAGTGAACCTTTCTACTTCAAGATCCTCAGAGCACAAGTCGCATGTCATAAGTCGGATCATGATGATCTGACTTAGATGTGACTTCCATTCAAATCAATGGGCTGAAAGTCAGATCAGTTAAGATGGCTTTCATAGGAAACCATTGATTTTGACATGTCATGCAACTTGTGTTCTGTAGAAATTGTATTTTGGAGTGGAAAATAGAAGAGTCATAGAAACACTGCTAAACACGTATTAACGACAAAAAACTACTACTAATAGTGATTTTTTTACAGCCGCTTTTTCCTGGCTTTGCAGCTTGTTTTTTCTAATGTCCCGTGTGCATGAGGACTTAAGGTAAATAAGACACCTGGACCAGATGGTATACACCCAGGGGTCCTAAAAGAATTGAGCTCTGTAATTTTTCAAGCCATTGTCTCTCATTTTCAAATGACTGGCAAAGTAACACTGGATTGTAGGGATGAGCCCGATGTTCGAGTCGAACGTAAGTTCGACTCGAACATCGGGTGTTCGCCTGTTTGCTGAACAGCAAACATTATGCGGTGTTCGTGGCAAATTCGAAAGCAGCGGAACGCCGTTTAAAAGTCTATGGGAGATTAACATGAAAAAACAAAAGCTCTCATTTTAAAGGCTTATAAGCAAGGTATTGTCATAAAAAGTGTTTGGGGACCTGGGTCCTGCACCAGGAGACATGTATCAATGCAAAAAAAGTTTTAAAAACGGCTGTTTTTTCGTGAGCAGTGATTTTAATAATGCATAAAGTGAAACAATAAAAGTGAAATATTCCTTTAAATTTCGTGCCTGGGGGGTGTCTATAGTATGCCTGTAAAGTGGCAGAACCCTGAACCAAAATAGAAAAAAAATTGCGTGGGGGTTCTCCCAAATTCCATACCAAGCCCTTCAGGTCTGGTATGGATATTAAGGGGAACCCTGCGCAATTATTATTTTTTTAAATGGCATAGGGGTCCCCCTCAAAATCCATACCAGACCCTTCAGGTCTGGTATAGATTTTAAGGGGAACCCTGTGCCAAAATTAAAAAAAATGGTGTAGGGGTCCCCCCAAAAATCCATACCAGAACCTTATCCGAGCACGCAAACTGGCAGGCTGCAGGAAAAGAGGGGGGGTGAGAAAGCACCCCCCTCCTGAACCATACCAGGCCACATGCCCTCAACATGGGGAGGATGCTTTGGGGTCTGACCCCCAAAGCACCTTGTCCCCATGTTGATGGGGACAGGGGCCTCATCCCCACAACCCTTGCCCGGTGGTTGTGGGGGTCTGCGGGCGGGGGGCGTATTGGAATCTGGAAGCCCCTTTTAACAAGGGGACCCCCAGATCCCGCCCCCTATGTGAATTGGTAACGGGTACATTGTACCCCTACCATTTCACAAAAAATGTGTCAAAAATTGTAAAAAAGACAAGAGACAGCGTGGGACATGTCCTTTATTAAAAAAAATAAAAATGTCCAGCGATGTAAATCCAAGTCGCTGATGACCGAAAAAAAAAAAGCTGCAACAGTTCCGCTTCTCCCGCCATGACAGCTGTTATATTGCTGAGAGCGGGGCCATCCGGTGACTTAAACAGGTGACCCCGTCCCCTCTGACGCCATGGGGAAACCCGGCTCGGCTCGGGTGCTCCCATAGCCACCTGCTTGCTGTGGCGGTACTTAACAGGATGGAGGGGCCAGGAGCGCCAGCTAGGGACCCCAGAAGAGGAGGATCCAGGCTGCTCTGTGCAAATCCACTGCACAGGGCAGGTAAGTATTACATGTTTGTCATTTTTAACTGAAAAAAAATTAGACTTTGGTATCACGTTATAATAGCATGCAATGCCAAGCTGCAGTTTCCAAAGCGAAGAAAATCATTTCTTGCATTAACCACTTCAATACCGGACACTTTATCCCTCTTCCTGCCCAGATCAATTTTCAGCTTTCAGCGCTATCACACATTTTTGCTAAATAAACAAAAAAAGTCCGAAATTTTTGAAAAATAACTTGTTTTTCTTCGTTTCTGTAAGAACATTTTGCAAATAAATCATCTTTCTTCATAAATTTAGGCCAAAATGCATATTGCTACATTTCTTTGATCAAAATAACCCAAATAAGTCCACAAACTATGGTATATACTTATTTAAAAATCGATTAATCCTGATGTACTGACAGCCGATCTAATTTCTTGAGGCCTGAAAATGCCAGAATAGCTCAAATATCCCCCAAATTACCTTTTTTTTTGGAAGGAAACAGTCCAAGGTATTTAGCAAGAAAATTGGCAAATTTTTTGAAGTTATTTTTTGTCACAATTTTTTAGAAAATAAAGAAATTTTAAAAAAATTTAAAATTTTCACAATGTTTTTTCTTTTTTACATACTCTCACAGGGCAGTACAGTATCATCATATAACTGGTGCAGTGGTGATCAGGGGTACTAGCTGGTGACAGTATGTAAAAAAAAAAAGTTTAATCATTTTTTTCAATTTTTTAACCACTTAACGACCGTGCCATAGCCGAATGATGGCTACAGCGCGGCTCAATAACTCTGGGGGGGCGTAATATGACGTCCTCCCAGAATTGCGCTCCCGCACACGGGAGTATCCATGACTGCCGGGTCCAGAGGACCCAGTGCATCATGGATCACAGTAAATGGCCGCTGACAGCGGCCGTTTACCACGTGATCGCTCCGTCAAATGACGGAGCGATCACTTGTAAACAAACCGGCATCATGTCCGGTTCCTCTCTCCCCTCTCTGTCCCCATCGGTACAGTGTGAGAGGAGAGGGGAGAGATCGGGTGCAGCAGCGCTGTGGGCTGGATCTGTAGTGCCCACAGCCCTCATCCATCTATCCATGCTCAGCCATCCCTGCATACTCATCAGTACTCATCCATGCTCAGCCATCCATCCCTCCATACTCATCAGTACTCATCCATGCTCAGCCATCCATCCATCTATACTCAGCAATACTCATCCATGCTCAGCCAACCATCCATCCAGACTCAGCAATACTCATCCATCCGTCCATGCTCAGCCATCCATCCATACTCAGCAATAATCATCCATGCTCAGCCATCCATCCATACTCAGCAATACTCATCCATCTATCCATGCTCAGCCATCCATCCATACTCAGCAATACTCATCCATCCATCCATACTCAGCAATACTCATCCATGCTCAGCCATCCATCCATACTCAGGAATACTCATCCATCCATCCATACTCAGCTATACTCATCCATGCTCAGCCATCCACCCATACTCGGCAATACTCATCCATTCATCCTCAGCCATCCCATCCACCCCCTTCCATACTCAGCCATACTCAGCCATACCCAGCCATACTCAGCCATGCTCATTCATGCTCAGTCATCCCAGCCATACCCAGCCGTACCTGGCTGTACCCAGCCGTACCCAGCCATACTCAGCCATACTCATTCATGCTCAGTCATTCCAGCCGTAGCCAGCCAGACCCAGCTGTACCCAGCCATACCCAGCCGTACCCGGCTGTACCCAGCCGTACCCAGCCATACCCAGCCGTACCCAGCCATACTCAGCCATACTCATTCATGCTCAGTCATTCCAGCCGTACCCAGCCAGACCCAGCCGTACCCAGCCATACTCAGCCACACTCAGCCACACTCAGCCATACTCATTCATGCTCAGTCATTCCAGCCGTACCCAGCCAGACCCAGCCGTACCCAGCCATACCCAGCCATACCCGGCTGTACCCAGCCTTACCCAGCCATACCCAGCCGTACCCAGCCATACTCAGCCATACTCAGCCATACTCAGCCACACTCAGCCATACTCATTCATGCTCAGTCATTCCAGCCGTTCCCAGCCAGACCCAGCCGTACCCAGCCATACCCGGCTGTACCCAGCCTTACCCAGCCATACCCAGCCGTACCCAGCCATACTCAGCCATACTCAGCCACACTCAACCATACTCATTCATGCTCAGTCATCCCAGCCGTACCCAGCCGTACTCAGCCGTATCCGGCCATACCCAGCCATACCCAGCCAAACCCTGCCATACTCAGCCATACTCAGCCATCCCATCCATACTCAGCCATACTCAGCTATCCCCATCCACGGCTCATCCATCCCCATTCATGCTCATCCATGCCACATCAGTTCTCATCCATGCCACTACAATACCTCACAAAAGTGTAATAGGTAGTCAAAATACATTTGAAATTTATGCCCTTAGAACACCTGATGGTGCTCCCTGCATGTTGGGCATCTCTATGTGGCCAGGCTGTGGAAAAGTCTCACACATGTGGTATCGTTATACTCAGGAGGAGTAGAAGAATCTATTTTAGGGTGTAATTTTTGGTATGTACATGCCATGTGTTAGAAATATTGTATAAATGGACAACTTTGTGTAAAAAAAAAAAAATGCGTTTTCATTTTCTTTCCACATTTTCCAAAAACTTGTAGAAAAAAATTACATGTTCAAAAGACTCATTTTGCCTTATAGATTATATGTTGGTGTGTTTTCTTTCCAAAATGGTGTCATTTTTGGGGCCTTTCCATTGTCCTGGTACTCCAGGGCCTTCAAAAGTGCAAGAGGTAGTCAACAAATTATATATGTAATTTATGCTCCTAGAACTCCTGATGGTGCTCCCTGCATGTAGGACCTCTGTATGCGGCCACGCTGTGTAAACGTCTCACACATGTGGTTTTGCCATACTCAGGAGGAGTAGTAAAATGTGTTTTGGGGTGTAATTTGTGCTATGCATATGCTGTGTGTGAGAAATAACCTGCTAATATAACAATTTTGTGGGGGAAAAAAATCAAAAAAATCTTGATTTTGCAAAAAATTGTGGGAAAACCTCACTCTTCTCCCCATTCATCTTCCCTCTACCTCTCCCTTCTCCTCCCTTCTCTCCTCCTCTCTTCTATCTTACTTCTCACCTCCATTTCCCCCCGCACGCAGAAACCTTATGCAAAAATCGACTGATCCTGGATCTCTCTTCGTTTTGTTTCATCCGTATATTGGTTTTTCAGTTTACATATTGGGAGCAAGCTCCTGCACAGTAGGAGCGATTTCATTGACACCGCTATTAGGTGCTGATGGAGCCAGGGATCCCCATACTTTCCAGGCCCTCAGAGGTCTATGATTCTTTCACAGTTAAATCTACACTGAAGGTTACATGTCATTTTTGCTTTATGGTTTTGTAAGTCTTTGGACCGCTAAGTCTGGGGTCCTCAAATGGTACCCTTCATATTAAAATACAGGGCTGACATCTGGGAGGTGGGGGGTATCCCCTGCCGCAGCCAGATCCCTTATGGGGCGGTGGGGGGTGCCCCTGTTCGCCCTCTCCTCCACATATAATAGGGAGTAGGTGAGTGATACTCCCTGTCATCCCTCTGGCCCGCTCGTTATGAAGTTTCGTATACCCTAGATCGTCGTCCAAGAGACTGTTACCTGAAACCTGGATTAGTTTTATGATCCCTCTTGGGGGATTTTTTTTTTTTTTTTCCCTCCCTTTGGTTCCATTGTTTTAAGCTTTAGTTTTCTGTTGGTGCACCAGGATGTTCTGATTCTTGGGAAGGATCTGTTTAGTACCTAATGACCTGTTGTGATTTACACACCTAGGCTTCAATTATCCTGCTGTCATATGTACTTCTTGTCTGTATACTTATGCGTTTCTCAACAGTGTTTTGTATACTGTAACAGGTTTACCTTTTTCAAAACTAATAAAAAGTATTGAAAGTAAAATTGTGGGAAAAAATTATAACTTCAAAGAACTCACCATGCCTCTTACTAAATACCTTGGAATGTCTACTTTCCAAAAACTGGTAATTTGAGGAGTATTTGTACTTTCCTGGCTTGTTAGGGTCTCAAGAATTGAGATAGGCCGTCAGTAAATCAGGTGTGATCAATTTTGAGAGATTGGCAGCATAGCTTGTAGACTTTATAACTTTCACATAGACCAAATAATATACACCTATTTTGGTTATTTTTACCAAAGATATGTAGCAGTATAAATTTTGGCCAAAATGTTTGAAGAAAAACTACTAATTTGCAAAATTTTATAGCAGAAACTAAGAAAAATGCATTTATTTTTTTTTACAGAATTTTCGTATTTTTTCTTTTTTAACGCAAAAAATAAAAAATCCAGCAGTGATTAAATACCACCAAAAGAAAGCTCTATTTGTGGGAAAAAAGGGACAGACATTTCATATAGGTACAGTGTTGCATGACTGAGTAATTGTCATTCAAAATGTGAGATCACTGAAAGCTGAAAATTGGTCTGGTGAGGAAGGGGGTTTAAGTGCCCAGTGGGTAAGTGGTTACATTTTTTTTTGCTTTATTAAATTTTTATTTTTTATATACTATAACCAGAGCAATACAGTGTTACCATAGCAACACTGTACTGCTCTGGGGAGGTGATCAGATTTTTTTAACACACCATGATTGCTTATAACATCGAATATCACCATTTTTACTTAAAGAAATAGATTCATTCAGTGTGTACTGTTGTGATTACTTGAGATTGGCCACAGCTAATCACATGGTACAGATTGGCTGTGATTGGCCCCATCTGTACCATGTGATCACTGTGACCAATCACAGGGATCAACACAACAGTACACAATGAATGGCATGAATCAAAGCTATTCATTGTGTACAATTGTCAGGTGATCTGCTGTGATTGGTCATCACACTTAATGCTTGTAGTGCTTATGAGAGGTTTTCCCAGAAATCACCAATGGTTCTTATAATAGGTATGATTTTCTATGACGGGCATGTTTGATAAAAGTTACTGTAAGTGACAAGAAAAGACACATTTAAAGCTGAGCCTTGTGTTTAAACACAAGATTCATGTGTATTCTTCCTTCTTGTTGCGTCTTATGTTTTTTTCTGGAACTGTGCATTAATCCATTGTGAGATGTAGCAGCTGTTCAGGAGCTTCCTGTAATAAAGACTGGTCACTGCTGCTCTCTCTCCCTTAGCAGAGTGACTGGTCTTGTCGCCGTAGTTTTCTGCAAGTACCTTGTGGTGGGCGAAGCCTGCTGGGCACCTTAAACAGCTCTGCTCTCTATGCAAGCTATGCATAGCACAGTGATGATGTCACTGTTACAATTACAAGGTAGTATCTGCATAAACTGAATATGAACAGATTAATCAAAGAATGCATTTCAGCCAGGTTATAAAAACTTTTAATAAACAGACACTAACCAGTCCATGGATCCAGCACTGTCCTCACCCAGACAGGTTTTTTTCCAGTCTTTGGGTCCCTGCTGAGCCCAGTGAATGGTCCCACAGCCTCCTGGGACCTGTGACATGTCCCAGAAAGTCATGGGCAGAGAGGGGGTGAATTTTGCTCAAATCACCTGGGTGGTAGTAGCTACCTGCCAAAAATAAGTACCTAAGTAAGAAAAAAACAAAACAAATATGGGCCTAGAGGAAGAGCTGAGCTTCCCCTTTTGGGTGAAGTTCTGCTTTAAGGATATCACTTGATGTGGGTGAGTAAATAAGGCAGTGTAGTAATGAACACAAAGCTATCAGAAACAGGGGGTGAGCTATTACTTTGTCATAAATAGGTAAAGCACAGATTCCCTTAAACTCAGTTTTTCTTTCAAACACCATTTTTATTTCCTTCTGTAGATAATTATGCACAATACGAAGTAGGTTTTTGAAAATGTTCACATTTTCCTGCCAAATATATTTTAGGTTCCAGTTTCATTGACTATAATCTCACCTGTCATAATGCATAATACAACAAAATGTCGACGTGACTTCAGTACAGCAGCTGTTAGAATATATAACCTTTATTTCTAATTTTGCCTAAATCCCCGTATCATTGCAATGTAGGTTACTTATTTATGTTCTCTGATCTTTTAAATACCTACAAAATCAATAAAAACATGCAGAACTGAATATTTCCTTATAGATAATGAACACCCAGGAGATCATAGGGGTTTGGTGTTCAAGAATGTCTTCTTATATCTATTTAAACTGGTTTATAAAGAGTTGGAAGGTGCAACATTGTTTTTTTATATCAGACATTTATGGATTTTTTACTGCCTGGTTAATAAAGCAATTCGCCCTGTTGGAGGTCATCTTGGAATGCCAGTAAAACAAGATTATACAACAAGTTGTGTAATGAAAGATTGCATACAAGAATCCTGATTCTAGAAGAGAGTTCATGCATACCCCTAGCAGTGAGGCATGGAGGTAAGAAAGCCTCAGCTCAGATTTACTAGTGATGCAGGGATTAAAATGATTGATTTCATGGCTTCTATCAAGATAAAAGGGCCCAGATGGAGGCTGTGATGCTGACTTGGGCCAAGAAGTTTGATAGTAATATAGCATTGCTACCTGGTGGAGACAGCAACATACTTCCTGGAGGATCCAGGGTAGCATGTTACATCCTAGTGATTAGAAACGACAGCCCCTTATAATTTACGGATGGTCGCTCATTGGACAAAGGACTACCCAGGGCAGGTTGGGGGTGTTTGTGTGGGTTGTGTCAGTGAGGGATTTAAAATTTGAGAGCCAACAATGAATGTCCCTTTTTTTTTTTTTTTTTTAATGCAGATTTTATTGTGTACAAAAGATGGAGTACATAAAGAAATACATTTACATGGTACAAAAAGTCCCATACAATGTGTAAATACAATATAGAGATAGCATTAACAGGTAGGTATACATTATACATGAACAGGATATAACAAAAACTGTATGAGTATTTTGGGTGACTAGACTCACAAGTGTTGTAATTGTTACCAGAGCACTGCAGATATTGAGTGTAGGCTTCATGTTGTGATTACCCTGGTGGTGTATATCAGGGAGCCTGCTAGTTAGAGAGGCTTTGGGTAGTCAAGTTTTGTGTTGCCTATCTAAGGTAACATAATAGGCCGGGGGTGTATCCCATGTTTGGTGATGGGATTAGAAGTAGTTTTAGGTAAGCTCACTAAACGAGTAGCTATTAGAAGTATATCATCTATCGTCATGTATTGGTTACATAATGGCTTCTTCTTGTTAAAAGGCCTGTTGATTTTAGAAATGTTATATACTCATAGGGTTGCAGTCACCGGACCCCTAGCAATCTCTACGGGAAGGGGTGTTTTATAATAGGCTTAATCTGTGGTCAGATATCTTAAGGAAAAAAGGGTAGGGCTTCTGTTATGTGAATTGAAGGGGGGGATCTGGGAAAGTTCCTCATACGGATGGTGCGGAATGTAGGAAAGAGATAATCAGAAGGGGTGGTATATGAAAAGGGGGTGAGATGTGTAAAGAATTCATCGCTTAGGAGAGACAATATTTGTATCTTAATATACAGAATAGAAAAGGGGAGATGAAGACAAAACAAAAAAACATAAAACAAAAAAAAGGGGTGGGAGGGGAGGGGATTGTGTAGGTACAGATGAGGGGGAGCATAAGGGGAGTAGGACCATCCTCCTCCTCCGTCCAGGCTTTAGTGAGATAATAATTGGGCATATTCATCTGTTGTTTGAAAGTGATGCCAGAAATATTTTCTGAAATTTGGTAGTTGTATCATTGGCCTGGTGAACAAAATCTTCCCATTCTGCAATTCTGATTATACGTCTGAACCAGTCTGCCATGGTTGGAGGATTGGTCGATTTCCAGTGGACTGGAATGCACATTTTTGCAGCATTCAAGAGGTGTAAAGCTAGGAATTGATGATAATCTCTCTTGGGAATGGAAGAGTGGTGCAGAAGCATTTGAGCTGGGGAAAAATCTTTCGGGTATGTGGTGATTTGAGAGGTGAGGCGGTGAGACGGTGAGACGGTGAAGGTCTTACAAAAGGATTGGATTGAAGAGCAGGACCACCAGATCTGAGTCAGAACATCTCCAGCAGTTAGGGGGTATAGTGAAGCCTGAGAGGGGTCTTGTACCACCTAGAAAAAAACCTTAAAGCCATTTTCTTGTGCAGAGACATTTATTGATCTCTTATGGATGGAGGAATATAAGTTTTCCCAGTCCTCTTATGAGAGGTTTATTGAGGGTTTCTTCTCCCATTTGGGGGTTATTTAGGAAGTGTCTTAGTTGAACATACTTCCAGAAGGGGAATGAATGTCCCGGCATCTATGCCGATAGTGCAGGTAGGGTTAGGAAGGTGGTCCCTGAGAAAAAGCGTTCCGCTCGCATGGTGGTGTGGGCCAGGTTTCTGGGAGAAAGGAGTCAGTTAGACCTGGTAGAAATTTTGGATTATTACAGATGGGTGTTAAGGGACCTGGTGATAAGGATATTTTGAACTTACGGCAAACTGTTTTAAAAACCTGTAGCATATTGCTGATTAAAGGGTGTTGTTTATTTTTACAATCTGGTGGTGTGTGTATTGTGGCCGTCCATGGTATTTGTCATAGTGGTATGGGGGAAAACGCATGTTTGATTGTTATTCATGCTTTAGTGTGGGAGAAGGCCCCTCTGTCTTGCTTCTGGAGCCCAGCTAACATACAGAACACTGAGAAGGAACTTAAAGCGGTGTTCCACCCACCACTGCAAAAATTAAAAGCCAGCAGCTACACATACTGCAGCTGCTGGATTTTAATATTAGGACACTTACCTGTCCTGGAGTCCGGCGATGTCGGCACCGCAGCTGATGTTTTCATCAGCTGTCGGGTGCATGCTGCCGCCATTGCGAGTAAGGAAACCTGGGAGTGTAGCCTTACGGCTTCATGCCGGGAAACCTACTGCGCATGCACAAGGCTCCACTCCTCTCTCCTACTGGCACAGCGGCAGGGGTAGGAGGAGAGAGCCGAGCAGTGACGTCATGGGCCACGGCCCGAACTCCCAGAAGTGGGTACAGGATACCTGTCAAAGACAGGTATCGGCTCCCCCCTCCCCCCCAAAGGTGCCAAATGTGGCACCTGAGGGGGGAGAAGAAAAATCAGCAGAAGTTCCACTTTTGGGTGGAACTCCACTTTAAGTAATGTATCATCTCTGCTCTCTTATTTTATATGCTCTGTATTATTCATTTTGTTTTCTATGTTAGTGTTCTACTTTCTTTGTAAATAAATAAGACCTGAGCATTGTGTTTATTTTTATTGATAATGTTGTTGTTATATCATCACCATTAATATTGTTAGAGCTTTGATAGACTAGCTAACTATAGGAACAGACAAGATAGTACATACCGTATTTATCGGCGTATAACACGCACCGGCGTATAACACGCACCCCAAGTTTAGGAGGAAATTTTAGGGAAAAAAACTTTTAGGAGGGAAGTTTAAGGAAAAATAACTTACATTTAAATGCAGCCTTGTCAGTGTCCATTGCAGCCTTGTCACAGTGCAGCCTTGTCAGTGTCCATTGCAGCCTTGCCCCAGAGTCGCCGTGCAGTCTTGCCCCAGAGTCGCCGTGCAGCCTTGACCCAGAGTCGCCGTGCAGCCTTGCCCCAGAGTCGCCGTGAAGCATTTTAAAATTGGCGCCGAGACTGTGCGGACGCCGCCGAGAACGCAGGGACGCAGGGACTGGGCGGAGCCGCCGCCGAGATACACATAGCCGAGTGTACTCGGCTATACTCGGCTTTTCTCGGCTCCACTCACAGTCACGCCGAGTCCCGCCCTATGATGGACATAACACAGGTCCAATGGCGGGACTGGGTGTGACTGTGAGCGGAGCCGAGAAAAGCCGAGTATAGCCGAGTACATTCGGCTATGTGTATCTCGCTCCGCTCCGCTCACAGACAGCGGAGACAGCTCAGGGATGTGGGTATCGGCGTATAACACGCACCCACGATTTTCCCCTGATTTTCAGGGGAAAAAAGTGCGTGTTATACGCCAATAAATACGGTATTTATAATGTAAAGCAGAGAAAAAGACGCTTCTATCTGCTTTGTTTTTTCTATATACTCTGCTTTGTTTTTCCCATAGAGTGTGCCTCCCCTTCTAAAGTGCTGCTGTGGTGCATTAATCACATTCCAAGAGCCAGTCATGTACTGTTTGTTCAAGTCTCTCCGATATCCAGAGCGCCATATTTTCCACACTCCTCATATTTATAATTTAAATGTGGGAGAATCCAAAAACCACCCCCCCAATTTATTTCATAAAGATAGCAAAAGTTCTACAGAAATGAGTAGAGACAAGCATAATTATTTAAAACATTTAAAAACATGACAGTAATTTAAAGTCTACTTAAATGGACAAGATGCCAGAATATACCAGTTAGGGAAAATCTAAAGGAGATTGTACAGGGAATCTACAATCAGATTGCAATGTAGATGACCAGATTGGGGGCCTGTGTCACCAAGCTTTGGTCTTGTGTTGATGGACAAATTCGGTTTGATTCTGATATCAGTTTGAGGCATTTTTTAGATCACTCAAAATTCATTGATATGTACACTTGACCCGAATTTTACCTACTTTAAGTTGATTTTGCACTCCTATAGACTTGAATATTTAGAAAAGTGATCCTGATGTGAACAAAAGACCCTTGACAAAGGCCCCAATTGAAAAATAAAATAAAATAAAAAATAGTATGCTATGGGCAGTGTGAATAATTCTTTCTACAGATGCTTTGATAAAGTAAGCCTCTAGCATTTCTCAGAGATCTCAAAAGTTTCAGTTTGTCAGCTTCCTTTTCCGGTAGTTGCCTGAAATAAAATATGATCTTAAAAATGTTAACGTTTGATCCATAGGCTGTGAAAGGATTTAGAGTCTACACAAGTTCAACTTTCTTAAAACTCTCAGCAAATAAGCAGTGACTACTTAAACATATCTTTTAACATCTGTCACTGTGAACTTTTACTATTGCTAAGACTTCAAAAGGAAGCTTAATTTCAGAGCTAGAGCATGACATGTGATCTTAGGTAAAAGGACAAATGACAAAGAGAATTTCTGTAGGACAGTTCTACAGCATTAGTATGCTATTGATCACCACAAATGTCCCTGTCATTACTGTCACTGAGCCTAGCTCCCGCTATGTATATTTAACCTGCATGTTGGTGGACAGGCAGTTTCAGAAGAGCAAAATGTAGTGATTCAATTCATTTTCTAAAGAATATTAACAGAAAGGCTACTGAGCACACTGTGTCAGCAATAAATGACCAATACTGGTCCACAAAAGTTTTTATATCTTTAGAAAATGTCTTTCTTAGAGATGAGATTGGATGGATTCAAGACTGTAAATAATAACAAACATCCCCTGATGTATAATGTATTTTTATTAGCCTTTTCTTTTTTAAAGTGGAACCTTTTTCTAGTTTTGGTTATAGGACTGAAGAGTTAGAATATATCAGTTTTTTTTTTTTGTCTGTGTCCTTAATGTGGAGATTTCCTGTCCCAAAGACACAATAGGATGTGGTAGAAAAACTCCTTAAAAGTGAAGGAAAATCCACTTTGAAAGTTCCCATCAGCAGATTATCCCCTTCAAAAATTGACAGCTCTGACCAGAGTAGAGTTAAGCTGGGTATATCCTTGTAGATTTTTTGAATGAACGTTAAAATTCTCAATACATTCTATGGTTTTACAAATGTTTTTTCAAAAAATAATTTGCTTTTTACAGTTTATACAGTATGTTAAAGATAGTGGTTATTGCAACAAAAACGTAAGAGGGAATCTTCTATTGGGAAAACAGACAGCTAGATTTGGTTATACGTTCTTTATACTGCATTTACATTTAGAAAAATGTTTCTAGCTAGAGCTTCAATATACCAAAATATATATTTCAAATTAGTATATCAGCAATTGAAATCAATAGGAAGAGAACACGTTATAAACTGAAATTCCCTTTTATTAAGTTAGAGCAAAGGCCGGTAATGATGTACGAAACAAAATAGCCCAAAGCAACTAGTCATTTTACTGTGCTTAGGTCAGGGATTGATTAGCATTTCTTGTGCATTCCCCCAATATATTCACATTCCCAGCCTACAAAACATACTGAGGGTTTACAAATACTCCTTTAAGGTTCTCATCTATCGAAGCTGCACATTGATTTGTGCTAGAAATGCAAGTAATGCTATAGAATATGGAAATCAAATAGTAAGTAAAATGACTGCCTGTGAAATAAGCAATCTACAGAGATGAGCAATTGATCAAGATGCTCAGTTACACTAAATGCACAGTATATGCCTAATATGAATTATATGAACAACCAAACAAATTGCATCTATAATGTATGCACATTTCAAATGCTTACGTGATTATTCTATGTTGTGCTTCCTCTGCTGGAAAAGGCGATCAGAGCATACATTAACAACTGTACATCTGTCACATTATGAAATTCAGCATCAAACATGGCTGCAATGACATTTCCTTTAAATCTGGCCAGCCATGCTGTGCATCCACAAAGTTGTTCTACGTCATTCGTACGTCCAAAGGTAATGTGGCTTTGCTAAGTGTCTTCCTAAGAAGAAGTTTCAATATTTATTCAAACTCCTTCCTCATTAATAACAGATGGAAGTCTGTTTATTGAGTCAAGATGTTTTATGTGGTTTCTTAGCATCCCCGAATATCATTAGCAAAAACAGTGAATTAGCTGAAATATATAAGAAACCATTTTAAAAAACTCAGGTTTCCCAAGTAAAAGCAATGACATTGGCTATTGAGAGAAATTAGGGTATATTTTTTACCAGAGTTTTTACTAATTAAACTGTTATGGGACCAGAAGCTTATATTTCAAATAAATATCCCTGCCTATAGAGTCTTCCGTTGTTTTCGCAATTCAAGCCAGTTTATTGTTTTGCTCTTGCATACAGAAACATATTTGTTGCAATACTTTTATAGTTTTAACTGCTAAAGAACAGTAAAAAAAGAAAAGATAGATACAGAAAAATAGATACAGTAGATAGATAGATAGATAGATAGATACATTCTAAAGGAATGACTCAGCAGTCACACAAAGCCCTAGTTCACACTGGGTGTGACTTCAAAGTGGTGCAATTTGGTCCAATTCAAAGCGGGACTTCATGTGCAATTTGGTACAACTTCAGTGTGACTTATGTGCGATTTTGTATGATTTCATTGCAATTTCTGATGATTTTAAATGTACTGAGACTTGGCCGTGTTCAATCAAAAAAGGGCGGCATGTGACATAATTCCTTTTTCCTTCTAGCACAATTTCCTTTTTCCTGTTTACTTCCTTCTTTACCACCCTGTGCTAATCAGACATGTTTGCAATACGTTGCAGCAGCAGACGTTATGGCTGTTGTCCCCAATTTATAAAGAAGAGGAGGAACGTAAGAGAAGGATAAGAAGAAGGAATAGGTACTGGTTTTATCCAATCATTGGCAATCAGAAAACAAGAAGACAATTCTGGGTTCTTCAGTTACACACGCTTATCAATAACAAGGTGAGTACGTATGCTCATTCTGAACTTGTAGATGCAACATTTAAATTAACAAATTTGCATATGTAATTTGAACCTGACTGATGTGTGCGTCCATCCACCCATCAACGCATGTTAGGTATATGAAAACCTGCATCTGCTCAAAAACACACAGCAATGCTAATCTATTGAATGATAAGAACATGTTTTGCTCTACCTGTGTATTTTGACATCTCATTCTAAGTAATCATTGTTACTCATTACAGTATGTGATTGATTTATTAATCTACTGTGATATTATGTAAGGGCCAAATATCTGTCTTTACTGTTTTGTCGAATTGTTGGGTTTGTTCTCTAACCGGCTATAGCAAATGAACACAAACTATCAAATTAGTATTTTCAGTCGCTATTCATTTTACAAATGTTACAGGAAAATGGACTTGACCTTCCTGAGAACTGTCCCCTACCAGGAACTGATGATCCTCCTCTACCCTACAATTTTTGTTGCAGATGAGGCTTTCACATAGGGTGAACACCTGCTAAGATCTTACTCTAATTGCAATCTTAATTTAGAGAAGAGGGTGTTCAACTACCGCCTTACCAGGACACATAGAGTAGTTGAGTGTGCTTTCAGAATCCTGACTAATAAGTGGTGCCTGCTTCACACTGCAATTAATTTGAATCTAGAGAATGCTGTATGTGCTGAGAAAGCAGCATATGTCCTACACAATTTTGTACACTGATGTGGAAATATTGAGGCCTAATTACCAGTTGTTTGCATATATTTGGGTAAAACTCTCATTTAGACTGCTGGAATCCATATTTTTATCAAAGTGCTTCAAGAGAACGATTGTGAGGGCTCTCTAATCCAGGATTTGTTTGCCCTTGAGGGGGTGAATGTAAAAAATTACCATGCCCAGTAAAGTGACACCTGTGTGAACCAGGGCAAAGTCATGAATAATACCCATAATGTTTGTAATATGTATGAAATGTCAGTTTCTATTTGTTGCCTACAAATTCTGGATGGACCCTCTGCACACTGCTTTAAACCCTTTCCAGCAAATTATGCAATGAAAAACGGGGTTTTTTACTTCACACATATTGCAATACATGCTTAAGCTGGCCAACTGAGTCAAAGTAATACCTTTTACAGACAGTCCTACACTGCTCTGCCACTGCAAATGCTACGATGAATACCATGCCAACATGGGGCATTAAGACACAAGGTGGGGAAGAGCTACTTGGTTTAGTTCTGGTCACTGACCTGCGTTACAACAGAGAAAAGATATACCTGTGCTCAAATTCCAAGTGTTAACATGTGGTCGAAATATATGTAGAAACTAATGGGATTTGAGCACAGGTATATCTTCTCTCTGTTGTAACAAAGGTCAGTGACCAGACCCGAACCTAGTAGCTCTCCCCCACATTGTGTCTTAAATTGGTTGTAAACCCTGTACTACCACTTTTACCTACAGGTAAGCCTATATTAAAGCTTACCTGTAGGTACCGTGAATATCTCCTAAACTTGCACCATTTAGAAGATATTTACTGTATCCGCATATGCTGATGTCATCGGCATATGTGCAGAGAAGAAACAGCTCGCTTGTGCCATTTGTTCAGTAGCTGTTCTGCACAGGAGTGACGTCATCGGGGACCGCTGCAACAGCTTCGATCTATGGTAAGTATTTCATAATGAGCTAGTATGCAATGCATACTAGCTCAATATGCCTTTGTCTTGCAGGTTGTTTTTTCTTTTCTTTTTTGAGAGTTTACAACCACTTGAATGCCCCAGGTTGGTATGGTGTCCACCGTAGCATTTATAGTGGCATGGCAGTGTAGGACTGGCCATAAAAGGGATTACTTTGAAGCAGTTGGCCAGCTTAAGCATGGTATGGGTGTAAAGCAGTGTGCAGAGGGTACATCCAGAATTTGTAGTGTTAACATGTGCATGAACCCCTTTAGCACCTATTAACAAGTTATTGGGATTTGAGCACAGGTATATCTTTTCTCTGCTGTAACACAGGTCAGTGACCAGACTTGAACCTAGTAGCTCTCCCCCACATTGTGTCTTTGTCAGAAACCATGAATCAGACTGAGACAGAAGTGCAGTAAAAATCACACTTGTTTAATAATGATAATAGTAAAAGGTAAACAGAGTAAATGTTGTCAAAACATAGCCAGAGTTCGGTAACCGGAACAGATAGTCAGACAAGCCAGGATGTCAGGGAGTCAGACATCAGCATACTTCAGGACAATTCAAAAAGCGCTAGTTCCTGATACTTAAATGTTTCTATTGCTGTGATTCAGCGCCAATTAATATATACAAAATTATGTGAAAAAAAGTTATATATAAATAAATATACAAATTATATATAACGGCTGCTCCCCTGCGGATGGAGTCTTATGCTCCTATCTGAATGAATGTATATATATGAAAAAGGGGGCGCTCAAATACTCTTAAACTTAATTAATAAGTGATAACTTATCTAATAAATTATTGTGTGAATAATTCTTAAATATAAACACCAACACAATCCTGTGATGCCTATATACAAAAAGGTGAATTGAAAGTCACCATATATAAATCGATTAGTCCCAATCATAATAATAGCGTGCTGTCAAGCCCACAACAATCAAAGAAATCTATAACACTCAACCACAGAAAAGTCTCACAGACCAAGCCAATGAAAAATCAAATGTGTAACAAATCCAAAAAGTGAAAAATTATTTCAACAAATAATGTTCATAATATATTGAAGTTAATTTCTTCAGAATAGTGCAAAGAGTTAATCCTTCACCAAATCTTCATGTGAAGCTAGAACAAATCTTCAACAAATAATGTTCATAATATATTGTGATTGTTTTCTTCAAAGTAGTGCAAAGAGTTAATCCTTCACCAAATCTTCATATGAAGCTAACACCCGAAGTGCACAAATAATAGATTGCGCTTACCAAAGGATGTGGACCTCTTTAGTTAAAAAGAAGGTCTTTAACAGCTTGAGCAGGATTGTGCCTGCACACATATGGACAATGCTGGTAGAGAAATGTTGGAAACTCCTCCCTCGGTTAATTAGGCGGAACATGTGAAATACAAGCAAAAGGACTCCATAGTGTAACCCGTATTTATTTATAAAAAGGCAATAAAAATAATGTAAAAAACGTATGTGGCCTAGGTGGCCTCTTACATTAAAAAGTGCCCATCCCGGCACTGGGGCTGCAGGCAGACAATAGGGAGCTCACAGCTCATGGACTCCTAGAAACGGCGTGCACCGAAGCCACCGTTCGCTGCAGTCAGGGACCCAGGATGGAGCGCTGCGTGTGTATACCACGTGACCAGGCTGCGCCGACCGACGTACGTTTCGTGTTGATTACGTCTTCAGGGTGGCGTGTGCCTGGTCACTGGGTCACGTGTATTTATTATGAATGGAGATGGAGCATAATTGGTGGGCAGGACAAACGGCTAATCACTCAATGCAGCTGCAGTGCCGGAAGGAGCCCTGATAAACACCATACACATTCCTCAATTTTACAAACTTAAAATAAATAATATATATAAAAGTTGGTCTTTCTAATTGCCGCTATTTTCATATATAATAGGAAATAGATTATTCGTTGCAAATAATATAAAACTATGACAATATATAATACTAATGACATGTCAAATATTCTTTGGCCACTAGATGAAGCCCTCTAGATAGAAAACCATACCCATATGATTGCATATGGATTTAGATCACAATGTGGCCAATCTGACATTACATTTAAACATTGGGGAATTTTTTTTTTTTTATTATGTCGGTCCGTTCTCAACTATTTAATTGACAGTACATACCGTCCCCAATATTAAAACTCGTATTGGCCATTTAATATTGATGGTAAATTAGATAAGTGGTTTACACTATATATTAACCATATATTGGAAACATGGTTATTGGACCAACCTACCAAGCGAGAGACATATTTACCAATATATATTTATGGCTATATTTATGTTTGGAATTCCATGCTTATTAAATATAAATCTATATCAGGAGAAATTTATTTATTCCCTCATAATATTCCCCAGTGGTGTGTTCATGATAAAAATTAACCCATCTTGGATCTAGTCCAAAGGAAAGGAAGAGGGAAGGTTGAAAAACTGTTACCTTCAAAAGTGCCAAATGGTTCCCCGCTGGAGGAATGTCCATCACTTAGTCATTTGATAGGTAACAGTTTAAATCTATCTCGATATTTAAACCATAGGGCTGCATACTATTTAATTTATACAACCACCTGGTTTCATTTTGTGATATGGCCCTCTTCATATGTGTCCCTCTCCAGTGATTTGAGATTTTATCTATTCCAAAAAATTTACAAAGACTGGGATCACTTTGATGGTGGCTTTTGAAGTGTCTGGACACACTATGTTTTGGAAAGCCCTTCTTTATATTCGCTAGATGCTCATTAATCCTTACTCTTAACTGGCGGGTAGTTCTTCCCACGTACTGGAGAGAGCAAGGACACTCCAGGACGTAGGTAACATTTTTCGGAATTACATGTTATCAAAGGTTTTATTTTAAATTTCTCTTTTGTCACATTAGATTGAAAATGTGTCACTTTTTTAGGATCTCCTGATTTTCTCATCGTTCTACAGGCTTTACAACGAGTACAATGGTAAAACCCAGAACCATCCAAAAAAGTCCCAAGTTTCCTCGGGGGGTCTGGTACATTTCGGGCAATGCGGTTTCTCAGGCCTGGAGCCCTCCTATATATAAACTTGGGTTTGGATGTAATAGTACACTCTAAATCGTTATCTTTAAGAAGTATCGGCCAATGCCTCCTAAAGATAGTTTCAACTTCTCTAAATTGTCTGTGGAAACCCGACACAAACGCTAGTTCTCCTCCATGTACTTTTTTAGGCTTGGCTACCAATAGGGTGTTTCTATCTATAGAGGACACCTGGGCCAGCACTTTTCCAAGGGTCTCCAAATTATAACCTTTTTCTAAAAATTTATTTGTAAGGATATCCGCCTGTACACTAAATTCTTCATTACTAGTACAATTACGTTTTAAGCGCATATATTGGCCCTTTGGCACTGCTCCAATCCATTGAGGATGGTGGCAGCTAGAAGTAGGCACAAATCCATTTCTATCGGTCTTTTTAAAGTACGTTTTAGTCTCAAACTTTATATATTTTTTGGTAATTGTAAGATCTAAATAATTGACTGAGTTTAGACTATGTTCTGCTGTGAATTTCAAGCCATACTGGTTTATATTCATCTCTGCCAGAAAATGGTCTAAATTAATTTCCGATCCATTCCAAATTACAATCACGTCATCTATCTATCTACGATAGAAATATAGTGACGGATTCCTATTTGAATAAATTGATTCATGCTCCCATTTATTCAATACTACATTCGCCACGCTGGGGGCATAGCAAGCCCCCATCGCCACGCCCCGAATTTGGTTGTAGTAATGATTGTTTGCCCAAAAGAAATTATTTTTCATGGCTAATTCGAGTCCACTAATCAGATAATTTATTTGTTTTTTTTTTTAAATTAGATTGTTTACTAAGCGCCCATTGCAGTGCTTCCAACGCATCTGAATGTCTAATGTTGGTATAGAGCGACTCGATGTCAATCGTTACCATCAGCATATTTGGAGTAGCTTGGAGTGTTTGAAGTGCCACTATTAAGTCTCTGCTATCTTTCAGATAGGAGGGGCTAAGAGATACTAGTGGTTTAAAAAAACCATCTAGATACTCACCAAGCCTAGAAAATAAAGATTCAATTCCGCTAATTATAGGTCGCCCTGGGGGGAATTCATTGTTTTTATGCATTTTGGGTAATATGTACATTACCGGTACTTTAGGAGCATGAATCATAAGGTAATTAGCTTCTTTCTGGTTCAGGATCTGTTTATATAGTCCTTCCTCTATCCAATTTCGAAGTTGCGCTTTTAATTGTACTGTAGGATTCCCATTGATAGGTTGATAAGTAGTTTTATCTTGCAAGAGTCTTTCCATTTCCATAAAATAATACTCTTTAGTTAGCACTACTAGCCCTCCCCCCTTGTCGGCCTGTCTGACCACTATTTGCTTATTTTCTTCTATTAATTTTATCCCTTTCCATATACGTTGACTGGAGGAGTACTTGGAATATTCCATATCTCTGACATCATCTTGTACCATTTTTCTAAATACTTCAATGTGATGATTGGACCCTTTTTTGGGGTTAAACACTGAATTATTTTTAAGGCCACTGTGAACAAACGGGACTTCTTTTGTGGTCACTCCATCATTCACAGTTTGGCTTGCAAAATATTTTTTAATGTTCAATTTTCTAATATGTTTTTCTATATCGATAAATAATTCAAACTTATCGATATTTTTATTAGGTGCAAATTTTAACCCTTGTTGCAAAACTTCTAATTCTTGATCAGAAAATGTTGCTCCCGCCAGATTAAATATTCCATCATTTAATTCATTCTTTTTCTTTTTCGTTCTGCCTCTTCCTCTTCTACCTCTCTTTCTATAGGCTCCTTTGGATGATGTGGGGACCTGGGAGGGATACGATAGGGCTCTTTCCATCCCCCCTTTTCCCCTGGTATTGATTCTGATAGGGGGCTGGTGTCCCTCTGAAATTTCCTCTAAAATTTCCTCTAGGGGGCCTAGGTGGATAATATTGATGATTGGACTCATAGTATCCCGATCGAGGATCCAATGGTGCATATCGATTATAGGTATCCACTTGATATGTTGGTGGATAAGGATATGGATTGTAGGGAGGCTGATTGGATTTTGATTGGTTAGTAGTGGATTTAATAGCAGGCTTGATGATTTTTTTAGGAGTACTTGATTTGTTAGACGGCTTTTTAGATAGAAGTGGAGGAACTGGTATTTGTGTCTCTTGGATAAGTGATGTATCAGGAGAGGCACCGTTGTTCAGGGTGTCTTGCCATTTATACACCTTATTATCTTCAAAATCTTTAATGTCCCTTTGATATTTTTTAAGTTTTTTCATTTTTATTTCTCCATCATATTTTACTAAATGGGTTTGTAGGAGTTTTGCCCTGTCTGCATATTCACTCTGGGTTTTGAATGGTTCCATTCCTTCTTTGAGATCTGCAATTTTCGCATCTAACAATGCGTTTTTTGCCTTGCGTCTTCTCACCATTAATTGCATGAGTTTTTGCTCGCAAGCATTAAAGAACTGGAACCATTCATCCAGTAATTCTAAATTATCAATCCCATCATTGGGACCGACATCCCACCTTAATCTCCGAGGGGTGAGATTCTTACCTATATACATTTCAAAGGACGCAATGTCCCACCATATTCGTATTTGTTTTTCCATATCGTACTGTAATTGCTTGAAACCCCTTTCAAGATCTAGATTGGGACTGGGGGTTTGCTGGAACCCTGAAGACGTAATCAACACGAAATGTACGTCGGTCGGCGCAGCCTGGTCACGTGGTATACACACGCAGCGCTCCATCCTGGGTCCCTGACTGCAGCGAACGGTGGCTTCGGTGCACGCCGTTTCTAGGAGTCCATGAGCCGTGAGCTCCCTATTGTCTGCCTGCAGCCCCAGTGCCGGGATGGGCACTTTTTAATGTAAGAGGCCACCTAGGCCACATACGTTTTTTACATTATTTTTATTGCCTTTTTATAAATAAATACGGGTTACACTATGGAGTCCTTTTGCTTGTATTTCACATGTTCCGCCTAATTAACCGAGGGAGGAGTTTCCAACATTTCTCTACCAGCATTGTCCATATGTGTGCAGGCACAATCCTGCTCAAGCTGTTAAAGACCTTCTTTTTAACTAAAGAGGTCCACATCCTTTGGTAAGCGCAATCTATTATTTGTGCACTTCGGGTGTTAGCTTCATATGAAGATTTTGTGAAGGATTAACTCTTTGCACTACTTTGAAGAAAACAATCACAATATATTATGAACATTATTTGTTGAAGATTTGTTCTAGCTTCACATGAAGATTTGGTGAAGGATTAACTCTTTGCACTATTCTGAAGAAATTAACTTCAATATATTATGAACATTATTTGTTGAAATAATTTTTCACTTTTTGGATTTGTTACACATTTGATTTTTCATTGGCTTGGTCTGTGAGACTTTTCTGTGGTTGAGTGTTATAGATTTCTTTGATTGTTGTGGGCTTGACAGCACGCTATTATTACGATTGGGACTAATCGATTTATATATGGTGACTTTCAATTCACCTTTTTGTATATAGGCATCACAGGATTGTGTTGGTGTTTATATTTAAGAATTATTCACACAATAATTTATTAGATAAGTTATCACTTATTAATTAAGTTTAAGAGTATTTGAGCGCCCCCTTTTTCATATATATACTTCAGGACAAGCCAGGAAATCAGGTAACTGGAGAATCAGCATAGTGGAACAGCAAGCAGGATCAGGAACTAGAAGGGATGTCAGGCAAGCAAGTCTTTAACAGGTACACAGGAGAAAGTCTCTGGATGTGTTGACAAGGCGAAGGCAGAGAGGATCTGGACTGAACAGCCTAAGTAACCAGCAGGACTTGACGAACAGGATATCATCATCAGGTGAGTCACTTCGTAAAGTTTGGAGCTGGCAATTAACTGACAGCTGAACAGCCTGCTCTGAGAAGGAAGAGATGAGCCCAGCCCTGACTGTCATGTACCTGGGTGTATATGAACCGGGATCTTCCTGGTCCCACAGCTGCAGTCTTACCTGTTGTGCCACGGAGGAGCTCTGGAGTTATGGAAATGTCCTCTCAGTTTGAAGCATTACCTTGGACTCACTAGCCCCACCTGCTGCCAGCTGTGGACAATCTACAATCAAAGCAGCCCATAAATAGCAACACTTCCTATCTCTCAGTGCCCGTTTGTGTGGACTAGCTCCCTGGGTGTTGTGATAAGCTTTGTGACTCTGATTTCCGTGTATGAACTCCTGCCTGAATTCCTGACTACTCTCTAGCCTGCTGATTTTGTACTTTAACGCCAGCTCTTGTATGACCTCTGCCTGCCTGACCACTCTCTGGGTTTCGATTGTGTACCGCTTTGCCTGATCCGTTGCCGTTCTGACCTGCCTGACTAAGTTTTTCACCTGAATCCTCAGCACACAAGCTCCACTTCAGACACTACCTACCACAGGTACCTTACATTACAAACGAGCCACAATGGCAGTGGACCCTGCTGAGATTGTTAAGGCGATTTCATGTCAGGGACAATTGATTGGAGCTTATGAACAGCATCTTTCTTCCTTGGACGCCAAGTTAGATGAACTTTGTACTATGCTTAAATCTTGCTTGCCTGGTCCCTCTGCAACGGTCCAGACTCCTACTCCTGCTTAAATCCAACGCGTCTCTTCTGTACTTCCCTTGCCTGACAAATTTGGTGGTGATACTGAGGACTGCAGAGGCTTTTTAAATGTTTGCAGTTCCGCAACAACCCTGGAACTTTTAGCACTTCGTCTGCCAAAGTGATTTTTGTAATTTCCTTGTTAAAGGGGAAGGCCCTGGCCCGGGTCTCTCCTTACCTGATACGCAATGATCCTGTGCTGCAAGACGCTGACAAATTTCTTACTTCGCTCCAGACTGTATTTGACAAGCCAGATAGAGCTTCTGCAGCCGAGGATTCACTTTTGGGCATACTGCAAGGTACCAGGTCTGTGGCACAATATGCTATTGAGTTCCATACCCTGGCTGCTGAGACTAATTGGGACTCAAGGGCATTACGTGCAGCCTTCCGAAAAGGTCTTACAGATCACATCAAGGACGCATTAGTCTATAAGGATCCCCCAGAAGACCTTGAGGAATTCATAGAGCTGTGTGTTCGTCTGGATGTCCGGTATCATAGATGGATAGATACAGTACCTGACCCGCGATATTGTGTCAATCTCACCTCTGTTATCGGCGAGATTGACACCTGCGAGCCCCATCGCGGGAGCCAGTGCCGAGCTCTGTCACTCATTGGGAAAGGAAAAATTAGTTTTTTCCTTTCCCAATGAGCGAGAAGGTATTGCTGACATTGAGGCAACAAGTCCCCTCCATAGAGAGAGAACACTCCACTCTCTTTCTCGCGCTCGCTGCAATAGGAAAATGTGTTTTTCCTATTGCAACATGCACGAGATGTACAGCCTGCACCGCCGAGCACCAGCGTGATGGGATCGCGCTGGAAACACATTCTCGCGGGCAGGTACTGTAGATAGATAGATATACTTTATTGTCATTGTATACATGTGTAGCGCCCTACTCCTGTTGGGTAGACGCTATATGTTAAATTTAGTTATCTGAGCTGTAGTTCAGCTCAGAAAGAATTATGTAAATTACTGGCTCTGTTTCAGTCTGGCTGAGCTGCGCATTTTCCACCCGACAGTAGGTGTCACTGTCATCACGGGCCAGGGTTGGAAGTGCAGCGGGCTGGGTGTATTGGGTATTCCTTTCCCAGAGGTGGCTCAGGGGGCGTGGTGAACCCACTGTGCATTCTGGGAGGGGGTACTTAAGAGACAGAGACCGCTCTATCAGGGTTCGTTGCCAGGGATCGTTGCCGGATCCTGACTTGAGGGCCCTCCTGGCCTCAGGGATGTGCAAGCCATTTTCGGCCTCGGGGCCTGCTGGCCCGAGGCTCTGCAACTGAGAAGTAGACCCAGGAGTTGCTGGGGCCTACTAGGCCAGGGATGGTCCTGCGTGGCCTTGCCTGCGGGAAGAAGAGGAACAATTGGGGACTCAATTGAGGTACGCATCTTGGTCAGCTTGCCTCACGGTGCTGCCGGACAGCTGAAAGATTCTGGCACCGTGAGCTATGTAATTCTGAAGGAACTTTTTGCAAAGTTTCAGTGTGGTTACATGATCTAGTGGCGGAAGGTTGTGGAACAACGCGACGGCACTCATCAAGTCTGTGGCAGAGACTTTAAACGAGCTTCGCACCGGTTGCTAGGCCAGTGAGAGTAGGCCTATCTGGTGGTTGCTAAATCCAGCGTGGAACTGTTTGTCCTCTGCATCTGAGATTGTGCCCGTGATCCGCAAAGTAAAGTACCTGAAACTCCCCTATTCCTCTATCCCTCTATTGGAACTGGTAAAATAAAGCCAAGTGTTGGTGTGAACATTTATAAAAGCTCTTCAAGAAGGATCCCTGACATGAGTGTGGTGAACAGAAAAGGTAACAGTAGGCCCAAAACTTTAAACCAGCAGCTCCTACGGGGGTAGTGCTACACATGCAACAAAAAAATTCTGGGTACTCTTTACAGCAGCAATAAAACACTTCTCAACAAAACCACACATACATACTCCTAGCACATGCCCACATATCTATTTAAATATATAAAAATATAAAATGTTATTTAAAAATAAATAAATAAATACGTATTTTTTTTTTTAATTCCACATAAAATTCCTAAAACACTGTACCTGATGCGAGTATGGACAATACAGCCCTAGGGAAAAAAACAATGCTTTAAGCGATTAGTGTGCATTTTAAGTGTCCTATATCTTTTCCCTGATGGCAATGGGACAAACACACTGTAACCTGGGAGGGTTCGATCAATACTAATAGCTTTTGCCCGCTTTTTTAATCGGCTGGCATATGCTGTGTCCAAATTCGGTAGCTCTGTTCCAATGATCCGCTGTGCTGTTTTCACCACACGAGATAGGCACTTCTTATCCTCTGCCCTGCAGTTGGCATACCACACTACAGCGCAGTGGAGAAGAATACTCTCAATGGTACACTGATAGAAATTGACCAGAAGCCTTAAGGGCAATCCAGCCTGCTTCAGTCTCCGAAGGATAAACAGTCTCTGCTGCACTTTTTTCACAAAAAAAAAAGTATTTTGAGACCATGACAACTCCCTTGTAATATGCACTCCCAAAAATGTAATAGTGTCCACCTTTTCCACCTCCTCACCACCTATATAAACCGGGCAATGATTGATCTTTCTTGATCTCCTATAATCCACTATTATTTCTTTAGTTTTTACAGTATTGAATATTAAATAATTTTCTCTACACCACTCAACCAAATGTTGAATTTCCTGCCTATAAGCTGTCTCATCATTATCTTGTATGAGTCCCACTAAAGTGGTGTCGTTAGCAAACTTCACTACAGTGTTAGACGCATGTATGGGAGTACAGTTGTGCGTAAACAATGTAAACAGGGCCGTATGTAAACACTGTATTTAAAATAATAGTGTTAATGCCACGTACACACGATCGATTTTCTTGCCATTTTTTTTCTTGCCGTTTTTCACGTAGTTTTTTTTCATGTTTTCTCTCAAGCCTGTCTTGCGTACACACGATCATTTTAAAAAACGATGAAGCAAAGCGCAGTGACGTACAACAAGTACGACGGCACTATAAAGGGGAAGTTCCGTTCTAATGACACCACCCTTTGGGACGCTTTTGCTAATTCCGTGTTACCGCGTGTTAGTAAAAGTTTGGTGAGAGACAATTCGTGCTTTTCAGTCTTCGTGCTTTGAAGATCGTTTTGTGGAGTTCAGTTTGTGCCTGTGGGTTCGTATCTGTTTGGCAGTGCGTGTAGTCAGTTCGTATCTGTTTATTCAGTGCGGTCTGCTCTGCTCGTTCCTGTTTTTCAGCTTGTTCTTCATTGGCCTTGCTGTTCTTCCGTGCGTTCTTCTAGTTCGTTCTGTTCAGCCGACCGTTATCTAGCCATGTTGCGGCTACGTACTCATCGTAGAGTTTGTGCTGTAGTTGGTGCAGGGGTTCATGCTGTATCCCGACTCCATGCCATGAGCAGGGTCAGGAGGAGTTCATGGACCAAGAATTGGTTGCTCCAGCGGCACCAATTCTGTCACATGCCTTTGTTGCGGGAGATCAGGGAGAATAATCCTGATGATTTCAGGAATTTTCTCAGGATGTCTGACCCCGTATTTCAGCATCTGTTGGCTTTGGTGTCCCCCTACATTACCAGGCAGGACACCATTATGCGTGAAGCCATCAGTGCTGAGCAGAGGCTCATTGCCACGTTGCGATACCTGGCGACTGGGAGAAGCCTGCAGGACCTTAAGTTCTCCACAGGCATATCCCCCCAGGCTCTGGGTATCATTATACCAGAGACTTGTTCTGCCATCCTTCAAGTTTTGCAGGAGGACTATATTAAGGTAAGTTTTCTTCTTAAAAAGCTCACTTTTATTTTTTTTGGGTGTTGTATACTTTATTTTTGGCTTAATTATCAGTCCCTAATTCACATAATTCTTAGCTGCAGGGAATGTCCCCTTTCTCCCCATGTATTTATTGTAAAAGTGTGTGGTTTGAGGCCTACCTTTTAAATGTGCCTTACTTAACCTCTCCAGCATGCTATCCCGGAGCCATACCTACCTTGCCTAGTCATTTCCATGTATTTTATTCTATGCTCCATCGTAGTGCTTTACCCAAAACGCACACAAAATTTAGGCTAGGAATGTTTTTTTTGGTTTACTTCATACAGAGTGCTACAGCCTTCATTTGTGATATCCCCAACTCATCTTCAACCCCCCCAACTTTTTTTTAAGGGTTTGTTCTTGGTTTGTTGTTGCTTACTAATATATTTTTTTTCTTTTTCTACCAATTTTGGCCCTGAATGTTTTAATGAAATCTGCTTTCAATGTTTCTTTCTCAAATTATTAATTTATTTTTGCTTTTATTCCACAGTTCCCTTCTTCGCCACATGAATGGCAGAATGTGGCTTCCGAGTTTGCCCACCGATGGAACTTTCCGAACTGTGGAGGAGCCATCGACAGCAAACATGTTCCGGTCGTCCCACCACCCCATTCGGGATCCTTTTATTACAACTATAAGGGGTTCCACAGCATCGTTATGATGGCAGTGGTGTCGGCCACCTACGAGTTCCTCTATGTGGACGTTGGCAAGAATGGCAGGATGTCTGATGGAGGAGTATTTGCCCAGACGGAGTTTGGGGAACGGCTCCTTTTGGATCTGCTGGCCTTGCCACCAGTGGAGCAGAATGTGGAGGGACTTCTGTTTGTGTTTGTGGCAGATGAGGCGTTTGGCCTGGGACCCCATTTCATGAGGCCATTCCCGCAACGCACCCTCAACCCTGAGAGGAGGGTGTTCAACTATCGGCTGGCCAGAGCCAGAAGGGTGGTGGAAAATGCCTTTGGCATCATGGCCAGCTGATTCCGCCTCTTCCTGACCTCCATCCACCTTGCCCCATACAAATGGAACCATGTGGTAATGACTTGCTGTGTGCTGCATAATTTCCTACGGGTGCATTCCACCAGTTATCTGGCTTTGAGTGGGCCTGAGGCCTCTTTATTGAATAATGAAACTTTAGTGGCCCTGGAACCTGGCCGGCCAGGCTTGGCCCCCCAAACCGGACATGAGGTCCATGACAAATATGTCGATTATTTTGTGGGTAGGGGGGCCATTGAAATGCCTGAACAATTTTAACCTTATCATTTAGCAAAATAAATAGTTTTTTGGATTAAAGATTGGTTTGGTGTTTTAATTTACTAATGTTTTATGTTTCTCGTAGGTTTACCTAGTGCACTTGTATTGCCATGTGTATTTAGCATTCTTAATTTGCCTTCATTGTCAGTGTAAACACAAAACATCGAGTAGTTCACTTAGCACAACATTTACATAATGAAGCCACATTTTTTGAGGATCAAAATACCTTTATTGTTTATTTTTGGGGGAAACTTCCTTTGAAATGTAGATGTCCCCTTAATTTTTGGGTTTTTAAAACGCATGACCAGCCATGCATAAACAAAATATCTTAACAAATATTTGTGAAAAATAAACATACACTAGTCCTTTAAAGGTGAAAACAAAAACAAACCTGCCAAAACACAGCAAGTTCAACCTTCTTTTGTTAAAAAAAAATTAAACGCCCAAGCACAGCCATGATCTTTTGTAGCCTTTCCTCCAGCCGCTTTGTATTTTGCCTGATCTCTGTCAAGTCTCCCTTTATTTTTTCGAGGTCATGACAGCAGACCATGAGGTATTGGATCAGGATCTGGGCACTATGATGTGTCAACTTATCGGGGTCTTCGGCCAGAACTGCTTCTAAAATTTAAAAAAAACATGTAGTATAGAATATGTAGGCCTACATCTATTAACCTGCATCTGTCTGGTTTGACACTGACCTGTTGTGGTGCCACTTTCCACTTCCACAACCTCACGTTCCTCTCCATCATGTGGTTCTGGGGGTATTGTTGAAGGTGTTGGCATTTTGGACACATCTGACGTAGCTTTTTGAATCCCTATGGAGATTGCACGAAAAGGTATAGTTTCATTAGTAGTGAATATATTTGAGTGAAATTTAAAGCATGATTAAATAATTGGTAAACATAATTTTGAAGTGTGTTCCATTTTTAAATGTACCCCCAGTGACAACCGGAACACATGATTGGATACATAGCCAAAAACATAGCATATCCTTTTAAAAAAAAAATTTACACATTGTAACACCCCAAAGTATATACACACGATCACCTGTGTGTGACACCCTCAAAGTTTTTGGCTTTTGGCCCACACTTGTACTACTGCGTTCTGTTGTTTAATCAGCTGCTGAGCATTCACACCCCCAAACATTACCATGCATATCCTTATTTTTTCCAAAAAATTGTCCTTTGGATTTTATCCCAAAAAAAAAATGGTTACCAAATTTGCTCCCCCAAATAAAATTAAATACATGTGTGCTCACACTGGATGAACCCAAAACATCGTTTTATGAACTGTACGGAGAAAGAGGTTTAATACGTCCGTTTACTGTGCGGACGAACCAGAAAGATGGTATCTTTCACTGTACTATATCAAAGACAAAAATACACAACATAATTCAAGTAATAATCTTTAGCAGGGAAAATAGAAAATAAATACTTTACTTTTTCCTAAAACTTTCTTGATTCTTTTGTATTGGTCGGGCTCCCGCAACTTCAGATCAGACCAACGTTTTCTGAGCTGTTCCTTCGTTCTGCACACCCCCAAATTTCTTGCGAAGAGTTTGGACCACTTTGCCCATAATTTTTGTCTTGACAAGATTAGGCCTTTCATAAGGACCATGCTTGGCATCATAATCCTCCCTCTTCAAAATGGCGACCATCTCCACCATTTCCTCGAATGACATGTTGGATGCCTTATATCTCCTGGGTCGGGATTTGGGCTCCTCAGGAATTTCATCCTCTGTCGAGGTAATCTCTGTCACCTGTGGCTCCGCCATGTTGATAAGCACTACGACGAGTGAGAAGGGGCGGGGAAAGTACAATATTGAACGTCAGGGGCGGGCAAAGCGTGCGTAGTTTCACGCATGCGCAGTGTATATCAAGTGAAGAACCATGTGTCGCAGAAACGTTCATTTGGCGGGAGAGGGAGTTAGCAACGAACGTGTTGACGAAGGTACATAACAATTTAAGGATTTGAGTTTCATCAGAGGAGATTTGGGGCTTCTAAATATGTCGAAAATGCAGATTTGATGAATGTTGCCTGAAACATATGTATTTTGTTGTTTCTTGATTTTACATAGAGAATGAATTCATTTAAGAACCCGGAGTTCATGGGGGAGTTCATTGATAAATGGAAAGAACTACCTATCCTATGGCAAACAAAAAGTGGCGTAAATAAAAATAAAGTGGCCAGGACAGCAGCACTGGAGAGCCTGCTTGCATTTGTGCAAACCAAGATACCGACAACAACTCTCCAAGATGTGAAAACCAAAATTGCGACCATCAGAGGGACATACAGGACACAGAGAACTATGGTCCTGAAGTCCCAGAGGTCAGGTGCTGCAGCAGATAAGGTTTATAAACCCAGTCTGTGGTACTACAGCAAGCTTTCTTTTCTGGATGACCAGCTGGAAGTGCGGGAATCTCTCTCCACCCTTCCCCCCAGAGGTCAATCCAGCCTTCCTTGTAGCCAACCCTCCAGCCTTCCCTGCAGCCAGCCCTCCAGCCTTCCCTGCAGCCAGCCCTCCAGCCTTCCTGGCAACCCTGCTCTGGCTTCCTCTGAGGATCAAGAAGAGGTCCTTGAGGAGGCAGATTTGGATATATGGAGCCAGGTAAAGTATTGATATCTACATTTATATCTTACAAAATTGATGAATTAAAATTGATGTTAGTATTGTTAGGTATTTAATGTACTACAAAATAAATAGTTAAAGATCAAGATACAGTAGTGGTCTAATTTAATGTGGACAAGGCAACAAAATCAGGATGCGGAATCAAGGAAAATTACATAAATTTTCACATTCAATTCAACAATGTCTAGAGGTGAACAATGTGTGTGATTGATGGTGTGAAAAAAACATAATGTGGCTTTCTTTTTTTACAGCCAGAGCAGAGCCAGGAAGAGGGTGATGTTGGGGATCAGGAGGAGGCAGGGCCCAGTGGCACCCAGGAGGAGGCTGGGCCCAGCACAAGAGCCCAGATGCCTTGCGCAGAAGCTAGGCCAAATGGACTTGCGGCAAAAGCTCTACAGCGAGAGCCTTCTTTTAAAAGTCATCAACAAGGGATTGGGAGCTCACCAAGCTCACCAAGCTCACCAAGTACACTGACATCACAGAGGTTGTCCCTACTCCTCCACCTCCTCCTCCTCCTCCTACTACTCCTCCTGCCACAACCTCTCCTCCTGATCCCCAGCCTCCGAGGAAGAAACCAACCAAGGCTGCAGAGAAGGCTGGAGAGAAGGCTACAAGGAAGAGGAAAAAATAATGCCTGCTGTAGTACCACAGACTGGGGACATATATGACTTATCTGCTGTGGCTCCTGACCTCTGGGAGTTCAAGCCAAGATTGGGCTCCTTTTTGTTTTTGATCTAATCTATAGTTTGGTTTTCACATCTTGGATGGTTGTTGTGGGGTCAAAAGGATGCACAAATGCAAGAAGGCTCTCCAGTGCTGCCTTTCCCTTTAATTTCTTATGTTCCTAAATAAAGGTTTTTTGATTTTGCCTTAAAATACTTGACTATGTGATTTGTATTTCAAAAGACAGTTTGCTAGGGAGCAGGCAGGGACATCTCAAATAATATTATTGTTATTAACAAAGGACACAAACCTCCATGAGGCAAAATGAGACAAATTTTGAAGGTTGGTGTGGTAACTTTACACAAGAATAATTTAAGGGAAAAAAAAAAGGCCACAAAAAAACAAAAAATTATAAATATAGACTTTAAAAAAAAAAGGGATATTTACATTTATTCATGAATTTCTGAGGGAGATGCGGCTTAAAAATAAAATTTTGCTATCATTAAATCAATTAGGAATTACTTTAGAAACAAGTTTGGCATAACTCTCAATGTCATTAGCAAAAGAACGTAATTGTATAAGCATTATCAAAAGCAGAACGGAATGCGCAGCATTAAAACGATGCTATTAATTCCACCGTGACGAATGTGCCATCTCCATTTCCAACGCTAGCTTTACCAAAACGAGCGCTCCCGTCTCATAGTTGCTTCTGAGCATGCGCGTTTTTTTTCACTTCGTGAAAGCATACACACTATCGTTTTTCACGTCGTTAAAAAAAACGACATGAAAAATGACGTGAAAAAAGAGAGCATGTTCGAAATTTTTAATGGCTGTTTTTCACGTCGTTAAAAATGCTCTGGAGCATACACACGATCATTTTTAATGGCCATTTTTTAAAATGTCATTTTTAACGGCATGAAAAACGATTGTGTGTATGGGGCATAAGACATCTGATCTCCTATTCTCACCATCTGTGGCCTGTTTGTTAGAAAATCCATAGTCCATGAGCGCAGCAATGGACATAGGCCCCAAAGCTTTTAACTTTTTCACTAATTTGTCAGGAACTACTGTGTTAAATGCAGAGCTAAAATCAATGAATAACATCCTAACATATGTGTTTGAGTGCTCAAGATGTGTCAAGGCAGCATGCAATGCAATAGCAATTGCATCATCTGTGCATCTATTTGCATGATAGGCAAACTGATACTTATCCAGATCAACAGGAATGCTTGCCTTAAGATGTGATAATACGAGCCTCTCAAAACATTTCATGATGATAGGAGTTAGGGCAACTGGACGATAATCATTTAAGCATGTTACTGCTGATTTTTTAGGTATTGGGACAATAGTAGTAGATTTAAAACAAGAAGGTACTGCAGCCTGCTTCAATTACAAATTAAAAATATCAGTAAAAACACCTGCTAACTGGTCTGCACATCCCCTCAGTATACGGCCTGACCCCCTGTCTGGTCCTGCTGCCGTTCTGATGTCAATCTTCCTCAAATTTGACCTGACCTCATGTATTTTTACTACCAGTAAATGGTCGTCCTCCACTAGTTCTTTACTATGGGTTTCACATCTCATATTTTTACCCTCAAAGTGAGCAAAAAATTGGTTTAAGGTGTCAGGGAGCACTTTACAAACCTGTGTATTCCTAGATTTAAAATCTACCATTGTTTTAATCCCCTTCCACATGCTACAAGAATTTTGATTTTCAAAATAAGATTCAATGCGCTGTTTATATCTACTCTAATGCCGCGTACACACAATCATTTTTCCCGTCGGGAAAAAATTAAATTTTTTCCTTTGGACGAGAAAAACGATCGTCTGTGGGCTTTTTGCCGTTTTTCCCGATGGGAAAAACGGCATTAATCACGATGAGAAAAATTAGAACATGTTCTAATTTTTCTCGTCGTTTTTCCTGACATTTCTTCCGCGGTAGTGTTTCCCATAGGGAAACACTGCCGCGGAGCCCATAGACGATTGTTTTTCTCGTCATTTTAAAAAATGACGAGAAAAATTACCGTGTGTGGGGAACAAGCTGTTCCCTCGTTTAAAATGTCATTATTCACGGCGGTTTTTAAACCGCCGTGAATAATGATCGTGTGTACGCGGCATTAGTCTCATTAATGCCTTTCTTTAATTCATTCCGAACTTTCCTATAAGCCATAGGGTCACCCGATCTAAAGGCCACATCTCTTGCTCTAAGCCAGGGGTGCCCAACCTTTTGAAGTGTGAGGGCCACTTAAGCAACTTGGTAACCGGCCACAATAAATGGAGCAGGCGGATGGCAGGTCCATGTCTGCTCTGCATATGCAAAGTGGACACAGCCCACTATACTCTTTTCTTTTTTACGGATCGGCTTGGAGGTAGGACACAAGTCGGTTTACATCTGCCACTCCTTAGAGGTGAATGGAGGGTCCAATTGGGTCGGACTGACCGTGTGTAAGGGGCCCAAGACTGCTTTCACACTGCTGCAGTTTACCAACGTAGTGTACCTTTGACTTTCCTGCACTTTGCAATAGACTTCTATTATATTCTGCAGGTTTGGTGCACTTTCAGAAAGTTCATCAAACTTGCAGTTAATAACAGAAGTCTATGGCTCAATGCAGGTAACCTGCAGGTGCGCTGCTCTGCATCTGCGGGTCAGTTTGAAAGCAGCCCAGTAACCACTGCAGAACAGATATGCCCATATATACACTGTGATTTTAGTAATAAACTGACCTTTAATAACAGTATTCTATTTTAAACCATCCCAGAGCAGGAGGTCGCGGGCCACATCAGAGGGCTCTGCGGGCCACATGTGGCCCCCGGGCCAATTGTTGGGCACCCCCTGCTCTAAGCTGAGCCCTTACTTTACCATCCAACCAAGGCTTTTGGTTTGGGAATACTTTAATAGTTTTTTTAACTAGGAACATCTCCATACAAAAGCGAATATAAGCTAGAACAGATGAAGCATATTCCTCTAAGTCTGCATCTTGTGCAAATACATTCCAATCAGTTGATTCAAAGCACTCTTGCAGGAGTGAATTTGATTCCTTGCTCCACACCTGTATAGTTTTAATATCTGGTTTTGTTCTGCAAGCAAGAGGCTTATAACATGGAATCATCATTAAGGAGGTATGATCTGATAGACCAAGATGTGGCAACAAAGTAGCTTTATATGCACTGAAAACATTTGTATATATCTGATATAAAATATTGTTCTCCCTTGTTGGAAAGTGCACATTCTTATAAGATTTAGGAAGAACCGTTTCTAGCTCCACATTGTTGAAATCGCCAGCCACATTCACAACCCCCTCTGGATGTGCATTCAGCCGAGTGTTAATAGCATTGTATAATTCCTCCAGAGCCAGCTTAGAATTAACCTGTGGAGTTATGTACACAGCCACAATTATAACATTAGTAAATTCTCTTGGTATAAAAAAGGTCTACATTTTACCATAAGATATTCAAAACCAGGTGAACAATATGTCCCGACAATATTGATAGTTGTACTCCATTTATTGTTAACATATACACACCGACCACATCCTTTAGTCTTTCCAGAGTCCGCAGTCCTATCCGCTCAATAGACAGAGCAGCCTGCCAGCTCAATGGCCTCATCAGGTATAGAACCATCATGAAAGGTGCCAACAGAGACTTAGAACTCGTAAACTTCCTAGACCAGTTTACCGTTTGGCCCCTAATTTCCAAGCACCACCTCTGCCAGAACCTGGAATCTCTGTTGAACCCCAGGCACCTGTGGAACCCATGGAAGTAAGCTGCCTCCACCTAACTGAGTCGGAGAAACAAAGAAGGCGTGCATTGGGCCTATGCCTATACTGTGGACTTAAAGGACTTTTGTTATCTGTCTGCTCTTCCCATCCAGTAAAAGGCAGGGTCTAACCAGTGTTGGAGGAGCTGGGTTAGACCTTACAGGTATATCCTCCAAGACTAAGATTACCATTCCCGCAATTATCCATTTAGCCTCTAAACTTGTCTCCTGTGAGGCTTTTGTGGATTCTGGAGCCACTGGCATATTTTTGGACTACACTTTTGCTAAAGAAAATATCATCCCATTTGTTCCAAAGTCTGGACCCCTGAACATCACCACCCTGAATGGACAACCGTTGGGAGATGGCATTGTAAAATTTGAGACTACGACAATTACCCTTTAGGTAGGTGTACTCCACAAAGAGGAAATTGTCTTATCTCTTATTGATTCTCCACCTCTGCCCGTTATCCTTGGTTACCCATGGTTGCAACAACACAACCCTTCTTTTGATTGGGGAAATTGAGAACTAACCTCTTGGTCGTCCTGTTTTCTAAACTGTTTGTCTCAACCCAAAAGACTTTCTGGTTGTCTGTTGGCTTCCGTGGCCATCCCACCTTCCTTGCTTCATGAATACCATGAGTTTGCAGACGTATTTTGCAAGCAAAAGGCAGAAGTTTTACCTTCACATCATTCTTTTGACTGCACAATTAATTTGATTCCTGGAGCACCTCTTCCCAAAGGAAGGACCTATCCCCTGTCTTTACCTGAAAAAAAATCCATGGAGGAATACATAAAAAACAACTTGGAAAGAGGTTTTTCCGACCCTCTTCTTCTCCAGTAGGGGCAGGTTTTTTCTTTGTCGAAAAAAAGGATGGGGGTGTTCGACCATGCATAGACTATCGAGGGTTAAATCAAATCACCGTAAAAGACTCCTACCCTTTGCCTCTCATTCTAGAACTGTTTTATTAGCTTAAGGGAACCGTTATCTTCTCTAAACTGGACCTCCGAGGGGCTTATAATCGAATTCGAATTAGAGAGGGGGAGGAGTGGAAGACAGCATTCAACACCCGTAATGGACATTTTGAATATCTGGTTATGTCATTTGGGTTGTGTAACGCCCATGCTGTCTTCCAACGTTTCATGAATGACATTTTTCACGATTTCAGCAACAGTTTTGTGATCATTTACTTGGACAACATTTTAATCTTTTCCAAGACTCATTTAGAGCACATCTCACATGTAAAGCAGGTATTAGAACGACTGAGAGAAAACCACCTTTACGTGAAGATTGAGAAATTCAGTTTCATCAAAGCCGTATTCCTTTCCTTGGATATACTATAAGTGCTGTCGGGTTCCAAATGGACCCTCAAAAACGTTCTTATGTCTTGCAGTTTCCCCAACCAACCACCTTGAGAGGACTCCAAAGCTTTTTAGGGTTCGCAAATTAATACAGACGCTTCATCAGAGGTTTTGCCCCCCCCCCCTTACTGCTATGACTAAGAAAGGTACAAATTGCAATGTCTGGCCCTCAGAAGCGGAAGCAGCTTTCCAGCGATTAAAAGACATGTTCAGCCAGGCTCCAATACTTCAGCATCCAAATCCCAATCTTCAGTACTTAGTTAAGGTTGATGCAAAGTAGGAGCAGGTGCCGTGCTGTCCCACAGACAGCCTAAGTCTGGTAGAATCCATCCAGTGGCTTTTTTTTATAGAAAGTTTTCTCCAGTGGAGATGAATTATGATGTTGGGAATCGAGAACTGCTGGCCAAAAAATTGGCATTGTCTGAATGGCGACATATTCTGGAAGGGGCTCCCAAGCCTTTTTCCATCTTGACTGACCATAAAAACCTGCTGTATCTTCAGACTGCCAAACGTTTGGACTCACGTCAGGCTCGATGGTCTCTGCTTTTCTCCCATTTTAATTTTGTTCTTTCTTATGTCCCTGGGCATAAAAACAAGAAAGCCGATGCTCTTTCCAGACAGTTCGCTACCTCTGAAGAAGATCGACCTACCGAGCAGTATATAATCTCACCTCACAAAATTGTCGCACAGATCTCTACGGCTCTTTCCCAACAGTTACAAGAAACCCAGAATCGTTTGCCCCAAGGCTTGAAGATACCACCAGGTCACCTGTTCGTAGCCCCCTAGCCTCAGAAAACCTATACTCCTCTGGGCACATGATGGTGTGTTTTCCGGTCATCCTGGTGTCACTATCACTTTTATGACCTAGCAGCGTCATGTCTGGTGGCGCCTCATATAAAGAGGGATGTTACTGACTATGTGGCTGCCTGTCCAACTTGTGCTGCTAATAAAGTACCCCGCACTTTGTCTACTGGACTGTTACAACCACTTACGGGCACCTTGACAGCCTTGGACCCATGTGACTATGGACTTCATTACAGACTTACCCAAGTCCGAGGGCATGACTGCTATATGGGTCATAGTGGATCACTTTTCCAAAATGTCTTATTTTGTGCCGCTCCCGGGATTACCTACAGTGGAAGCACTGTCTACCCTCTTCCTTTCCCATGTTGTGAAATATCATGGCATACCTACCAATGTCTTCTCAGATCGTGGATCCCAGTTTGTTTCCCGATTCTGGAGAGCGTTCTGCAAGAAACTGGGAGTTACGCTCTCACTCTCTACCTCACATCACCCTCAAACAGATGGTCAAACTGAACGCATGAACCAGACCCTGGAAATCTATCTTCGACATTATGTCAATGCCTTACACTCCAACTGGTCTGAGTATTTGCCTTTGGCTTAATTCACAATTAACTCCCGTTGGCACAGTGCTCTTCATACCACACCATTCTACGCAGCCCTAGGTTATCACCCTCAGACTTTTCCCCTACTTCAGCCTTTTTCTGATGTACCAGCAGAAGATCAGAGGTGAAAAATATTCTGCTACATTGGAAAAAGATTTGCTCATTGCTACAGAAGTCAGCAGGCAAGTATGCGCTTTTCTCCAACAAACGAAGACGCCATATACCTCCATATGTGGTAGGGGACAGAGTTTGGCTATCAACCAGATACGTGAGACTGAAACAACCTTTTACCAAATTGGGCCCTCGATTCATCGGTCCTTACAGAATTATTACTCGAGTCGGGCCAGTCTCCTATCGGTTGAAATTACCCTCCTCTCTCCGGATACATCCCATATTCCACGTTTCCCTCCTCAAAAAAGCAATTTTCAATCTCTACTCCAGAATGCAACAGCTACCTCCTCCTGTTTTTTTTTGATGGACAAAATGAGTTTGAAGTCTCCAAGATTCTTGAAGACAGGGTCGTGGTCTTCGGTATCTTGTTCATTGGAAGGGATATCCCATAACAGACCTTTCCTGGGTTTCAGCCAAAGATCTGCATGCTCCTGCTCTTTTTCAAGACTTCCATGCCCCCTTTCCCACTAAGCCCCGCTAGGCCCCTGGAGGGGTCCACTGGGGAGGGGGCCCTGTCATGTACCTGGGTGTATTTGAACCCATGATTTTTGGATCTTCCTGGTCCAACAGCTGCGGTCTTACCTGTTGTGCCACGGAGGAGCTCTGGAGTTATGGAAATGTCCTCTCAGTTTGAAGCATTACCTTGGACTAACTAGCCCCACCTGCTGCCAGCTGTGGACAATCTACAATCAAAGTAGCCCATAAATAGCAGCACTTTCTATCTCTCAGTGCCCGTTTGTGTGGACTAGCTCCCTGGGTGTTGTGATAAGCTTTGTGACTCTGATTTCCGTGTATGAACTCCTGCCTGAATTCCTGACTACTCTCTAGCTTGCTGATTTTGTACTTCAACGCCAGCTCGTGTATGACCTCTGCCTGCCTGACCACTCTCTGGATTTTGATCATGTACCACTTTGCCTGATCCATTGCCATCCTGACCTGACTGACTAAGTTTTCACCTGAATCCTCAGCACACAAGCTCCACTTCGGACACTACCTACCACAGGTACCTTACACTGACAGTCCTAATGCCCCATGTTGGCATGGTGTCTACCATAGCATTTGCAGTAGCAGAGCAGTGTAGGACTGGTCATTAGAGGGATTACTTTGATACAGTTGGCCAGCTTTAACATGTATTGCAATATGTGTGAACTGAAAATTCCTGTTTTTCATTGCATAGTTTACTAGAAAGGCTGTATAGCAGTGTGCAGAGGGTCCATCCAGAATTTGTAGTGTCAACAATTGGTCACATCCCTTTAGCACCTGATAGTTTAAATACCTGTACAAGCTATTGGGATTTGAGCACAGGTATATCTTTTATCTGCTGTAACTGTTGAAAGAACAACAGCAAAGTTGCTTATATAAACTGATAATATTTACTGTATGCACTATACCTTTCTATCCAGCAGGTGGCACTGCAGTGTTATAATTAGGGATGAGCTCGGTGTTCGAGTCGAACATAAGTTCGACTCAATCATCGGCTGTTCGACCGTTCGGCGAACATCGAACGATTTGGGCCGTTCGCGCCAAATTCGAGTGACGCGAACGGCCCACAATACACTGCGCCATCGCAGTGCAATCCCGGCGCTGTGATTGGCCAAGCATGCACTGTGACCCCGCATGCTTGGCCAATCACAGCGCCGGCAGCTAGGAGAGCCATAATTGGCCACAGGCAGGTTGCCTGTGGCCAATTATAGCTCAGGGGGTTTAGCACACGCCCCACACTATAAAAGGCCGCCAGGGCGGCGGCCTTGTGTAGTGTGTTCCGGCGCAGGGAAAGAGTTACATAGGCAGGGACAGTGTCAGTGCTATTTGTACCTCAAACTTGTGTGTAGGGAGAGAGAAGGATAGGCAGGGAGAGTGTCAGTGTCATATTCTTTGCTAAACCTTGTGTGCAGGGAGAGAGAAGGATAGGCAGGGGACAGTGTCAGTGTCACATTCTTTGCTAAACCATGTGTGCAGGGAGAGAGAAGGATAGGCAGGGAGAGTGTCATATTCTTTGATAAACCTTGTGTGCAGGGAGAGAGAAGGATAGGCAGGGAACAGTGTCAGTGTCATATTCTTTGCTAAACCTTGTGTGCAGGGAGAGAGAAGGATAGGCAGGGAGAGTGTCAGTGTCATATACTTTGATAAACCTTGTGTGCAAGGAGAGAGAAGGATAGGCAGGGGACAGTGTCAGTGTCACATTCTTTGATAAACCTTGTGTGCAGGGAGAGAGAAGGATAGGCAGGGGACAGTGTCAGTGTCACATTCTTTGCTAAACCTTGTGTGCAGGGAGAGAGAAGGATAGGCAGGGAGAGTGTCAGTGTCATATTCTTTGATAAACCTTGTGTGCAGGGAGAGAGAAGGATAGGCAGGGAACAGTGTCAGTGTCATATTCTTTGCTAAACCTTGTGTGCAGGGAGAGAGGATAGGCAGGGAGAGTGTCAGTGTCATATACTTTGATAAACCTTGTGTGCAGGGAGAGAGAAGGATAGGCAGGGGACAGTGTCAGTGTCATATTCTTTGCTAAACCTTGTGTGCAGGGAGAGAGAAGGATAGGCAGGGAGAGTGTCAGTGTCATATACTTTGATAAACCTTGTGTGCAGGGAGAGAGAAGGATAGGCAGGGGACAGTGTCAGTGTCATATTCTTTGCTAAACCTTGTGTGCAGGGAGAGAGAAGGATAGGCAGGGAGAGTGTCAGTGTCATATACTTTGATAAACCTTGTGTGCAGGGAGAGAGAAGGATAGGCAGGGGACAGTGTCAGTGTCATTGTTGCTAAGCCTCCTGCACATTATACACCTGAAGTTAGACCGTATTGCTGTGTTTTCCTGGTGTGTTACACCAACAGGCATTTGCAGCACTTACAGCGGGCGGAGTGTGCCTCCTGCACCTTATACACCTGAAGTTAGCCTGTATTGCTACGTTTTCCTGGTGTGTTACACCAACAGGCATTTGCAGCACTTACAGCGGGCGGAGTGTGCCTCCTGATCATATTACACCTGAAGTTAGCCTGTATTGCTGCTTTTTCCTGGTGTGTTACACCAACAGGCATTTGCAGCACTTACAGCGGGCGGAGTGTGCCTCCTGATCATATTACACCTGAAGTTGGCCTGTTTTGCTGCCTTTTCCTGGTGTGTTACACCAACAGGCATTTGCAGCACTTACAGCGGGCGGAGTGTGCCTCCTGATCATATTACACCTGAAGTTAGCCTTTATTGCTGCTTTTTCCTGGTGTGTTACACCAACAGGCATTTGCAGAACTTACAGCGGGTGGAGTGTGCCTCATGATTATATTACACCTGAAGTTAGCCTGTATTGCTGCTTTTTCCTGGTGTGTTACACCAACAGGCATTTGCAGCACTTACAGCGGGCAGAGTGTGCCTCCTGATCATATTACACCTGAAGTTAGCCTGTATTGCTGCTTTTTCCTGGTGTGTTACACCAACAGGCATTTGCAGCACTTACAGCGGGCGGAGTGTGCCTCCTGATCATATTACACCTGAAGTTAGCCTGTATTGCTGCTTTTTCCTGGTGTGTTACACCAACAGGCATTTGCAGCACTTACAGCGGGCGGAGTGTGCCTCCTGATCATATTACACCTGAAGTTAGCCTGTATTGCTGCGTTTTCCTGGTGTGTTACACCAACAGGCATTTGCAGCACCTACAGCAGGCGTAGTGTGATTCCTGCAAAATATACTCCTGAAGCTAGGCCTTATTGCTGGTTTTCCCATTTCCCTGTAGGCCATTAGAATGTCTGGAAGGCAAACAAGGAGAGGCAGACAGTCAGGAGCCAATAAAAGAGGGCAAGCAGGCTCTGTGTCTAGAGACAACAGTGCTGGTTGTGGACGCGGTGCATCGCCATCAGCACGTGGCCATGGGACACGCTTGTCCTTCTTTTCGGCAGCTGGACGTGTTGAGCCGCATCATGCCGAAGACTTGGTAGAGTGGATGACCAAGCCCTCCTCATCCTCCTCATCCTCTCTCACCCAGGCTCAGGGTACTGGCAAAGCAGCTGCCAAAGCGTCCTCTTCCCTGGTATCAATGTCATCATCAGTCACTCCTTCCCTAGACCAACCATGTCCTCCTGAGGAGTCCCCCGAACTGTTTGAGCACAGTGTTGGGTACATGCTCCAGGAGGATGCCCAGCGTTTCGAAGGGTCTGATGATGATACCCAGCTAGAGGAAGGCAGTAGCGTGAGAGCAGAGAGAGGGGATGCTCAAGAAGGACACCAATCTGGCAGTCATGTTCCAGCAGCTGCAGCATACTGCCAGATTGGCTCCAGTGATGAGGAGGGAGGGGATGATGAGGTCACTGACTCCACGTGGGTGCCTAATAGGAGAGACGAGGAGTATGAGGAGGGGGCACATCTCCAACGAGGCAGGATGCCCTCGGGGGGCCAGCGTAAGGGCAGCACACCGACGGAATCACACCGCAGAGCTCCGCCTGTGCAGGGCGCTGCCTCTGCCCGTTATTCAAAAAGTTCTTTGGTGTGGGCCTTTTTTGAGTCGAGTGCATCAGATCGCACAGCTGCTGTTTGCAACATATGTCTCAAGCGTATATCGCGTGGCCAAAACATCACCCGCTTGGGCACCACATGCTTGACCAGACATATGTTGACCTGCCATGCAGCTCGTTGGCAAGCCTACCTTAAAGACCCACACCAAAGAACAAAGTGGACCTCTCCTTGCACCGCATCAGCTGGGATCTCCAACCCCACTATACCTTCAGTCCTCTCTGAAACCTGCACTGAGAGGAATGAAGGTGTAGAATTAGGTGTGTCACAACCAAGTACTTGCGGGCACTCTGCTAGCAGTACACCGACGTCCGATTCTAGCAGGCAAATTTCCCTGCCCCAGCTGCTGGATCGTCGAAAGAAGTTCACTCCCAGCCATCCACATGCCCAGCGGTTGAATGCTAGCTTGGCTAAATTGCTAGTGCTTCAACTGCTGCCTTTTCAGTTGGTAGACTCGGCCCCCTTCCGTGAGTTTGTGCAATGTGCGGTTCCTCAGTGGCAGGTTCCCAAACGCCACTTTTTCTCACGGAAGGCGATTCCGGCTCTCTACCGGCATGTGGAAGGCAATGTCTTGGCCTCGCTGGACAGGGCGGTCAGCGGTAAGGTGCATATTACCGCTGACTCATGGTCCAGCAGGCAGGGACAGGGACGTTACCTTTCTTTCACGGCCCATTGGGTCACTCTTTTGGCAGCTGGGAAGGATGCAGGACAAGGTGCAGTAGTGTTGGAGGTTGTTCCACCGCCACACCTCCAAAATGCTACTACTGGTTGTGACACACCTCTCTCCTCCACCCCCTCCTCTTCTTCTTCCTCCATGGCCTCTTCCTGTGCTTTGTCCTCGGAACCAGCAGTGCTCCGTAGGCGTTCAGGGGGCTACGCAAGTACGCAGGCAAAAAGATGCCATGCCGTGCTTGCGCTGGTGTGTTTGGGGGACAGGAGCCACACTGGGGCAGAGGTTCTGTCTGCTCTGCAGGGGCAGGCCGAGAGGTGGTTGACCACACGCCAGCTTAAGCCAGGAATGGTAGTTTGCGACAATGGCACCAACCTCCTCTCCGCTCTCCGACAGGGACAACTGACCCATGTGCCCTGTGTGGCTCACGTCCTTAACCTGGTGGTGCAGCGGTTCTTGGGCAGGTACCCGGGCTTACAGGACAGGCCAGGAAAGTCTGTTTGCATTTCCGCAGATCTTATAATGCCAGTGCTCGCCTGGCTGAGCTGCAAAAGGAGTTGAACCTGCCCAAGAACCACCTTATATGTGACATGCCCACCAGGTGGAACTCAACGTTGGCCATGCTGCAGCGGCTGCACACACAGCAGAGGGCCATCAATGAGTACCTGTGCAACTACGGCACCAGGACAGGGTCAGGGGAGCTCGGTTTTTTTTCACCACGCCAGTGGGGCATGATCAGGGATGCATGCACTGTCCTGGCACCATTTGAGGAGGCCACGAGGATGGTGAGCAGTGACAGTGCATGCATCAGTGACACTGTACCTCTTGTCCACCTGTTGGAACATACGCTGCATGGAATAATAGACAGGGCACTTGAGGCAGAACAGGGGCAGGAAGAGGAGGACTTCCTTGCCTCTCAAGGCCCCCTTTACCCAGACAGTGTTCCTTCTGTCCCACCAATCGCACAGGAAGAGGAGATGGAGGAGGATTGTGTCAGCATGGAGGTGGTGCCTGGCACTCAGCATCATCAGCAGCAGTCTTTTAGGGATGATTTACAGTCCCAAGAAACCAGTGGACTTGTACGTGGCTGGGAGGAGGTGGCTGCGGATCATGTCCTCCTTAGTGACCCAGAGGACTCCGAACCGAATGCCTCAGCTAACCTACGCTGCATGGCCTCCCTGATCCTGCAAAGTCTGCGGAAGGATCCTCGTATTCTTAGGATCAAGGAGAGGGACCATTACTGGCTGGCCACTCTCCTTGATCCACGGTACAAGGGTAAGGTTGCGGACCTTATCTTACTGTTGCAGAGGGAGCAGAGGATGAGACAACTCCGGGAGGCCTTGCAGAAAGGTCTGTGCAACGCGTTTTCAGAGACTGGGAGGTTACAAACTCCTGGTCCTGGACAATGAGTTGCTGAGGCTTCGGTCAGTCAAAGAAGGAGCGGTGGGGAAGGTGGCCGTCTGACCGATGCGTTCAGACAATTCTTTAGTCCGCAGCCCCAAGGTATGATCGGTTCCAGCAACCATCGCCAGCTTCTGATATACATGTTGCAGGAATACCTAGGGGCAAGGTCAGACTTGGACACCTTCCCCACCGAAAATCCTCTGGCTTACTGGGTCTTGAGGATGGATCACTGGCCAGAGCTTGCACAGTATGCAATTGAGCTACTGGCCTGTCCTGCATCCAGCGTTCTTTCAGAACGCACATTCAGTGCTGCTGGAGGATTTGTCATGGATCACAGGGTGCGCCTGTCCACCGACTCTGTTGATCGACTGACCTTCATAAAGATGAACCAGTCTTGGATCACCACCAGCTACCAAACACCTGAAGCTGATATAACAGACTAATTTATTTTCATATGTCACATCCCTTCAAGACTGATGCTGATGCTGAGAGACTGTCCTGTTATGTTGACTGACTATCCTCCTCCTCCTCAATGATCCGATTGATGATAGCTTGGAAGAACATTTTTGTTTCTGGGTGCCGCCACCAGTGGCTAAGGCCCAATTTTTCAGCCCCTGTTTAACAGAGGCATGTAATTAAAATTTTTATGCAATGCTTTGCAGCAGGGCTCATTCCTGCACTCCAACTAGAGTATCTGGGAGAGGTTGCAGTGTCGTGGCACCAGCACCAGTGGCTAAGGCCCAATTTTTCAGCCCCTGTTTAACAGGGGCGTGTTATTACAATTTTTTTATGCAATGCTTTGCAGCAGGGCTCATTCCTGCACTCCAACTAGAGTATCTTGGAGAGGTTGCAGTGTCGTGGCACCAGCACCAGTGCCTAAGGCCCAATTTTTCAGCCCCTGTTTAACAGGGGCGTGTAATTACAATTTTTGATGCAATACTTTGCAACAGGGCTCATTGTTGTGCTCCAAGTACAGTATCTGTGAGGGGTTGCAGTGTTGTGGCACCAGTGCCTAAGGCCCAATTTTTCAGCCCCTGTTCAACAGGGGCATGCAATTACAATTCTTGATCTAATAATTCACAGCAGGGCCCATTCATGCGCCCACCAAGAGTAACTGTGAGGGCTCACAGTGTTGTGGCAACGCCAACATGTAAGGGGCAAATTTCAGCTGAGTATATACGGCAGGCCCCTACTTTCAAACATCCAACTTACAAATGACTCCTCCTTGCAAACGGAAGGATACAACAGGAAGTGAGAGGAAATCTACCCCTAGGAAGGCAAATTCTCTCCTGTAAGAGTTAATATGGGAAAAAAAGTGTCTCCTCTCCACTGATGCTTTATCACCAATTCTTGTTTCAATAAAAACCTCAAATTTTCAAAAAACATTTGTCATTAGGACGGAAAGTGAGGTGAACTGTTCTGAACAGGTGCACACTGCACAGACAGCAAAACAAATGTTACAGGGGTGATAACCCTTCCCTATGTTTTCCAAAAAGCTTAAAAATAGATTTTTTGGCTGGAGCTACACTTAACCACTTGACCACTGGGCACTTAAACCCCCTTAATAACCAGACCAATTTTCAGCTTTCGGTGCTCTCACATTTTGAATGACAATTACTCAGTCATACAACACTGTACCCATATGAAATTTTTGTCCTTTTTTTCACACAAATAGAGCTTTCTTTTGGTGGTATTTAATCACTGTTGGGTTTTTTATTTTCTGCGCTATAAGAGAAAAAAGACTGAAAATTTTGTAAAAAAATGATTTTTTTTTCGTTTCTGTTATAAAATTTTGCAAATTACTATTTTTTCTTCATAAATTTTGGCCAAAATTTATACTGCTACATATCTTTGGTAAAAATAAGTACAAATTGGTGTATATTATTTGGTCTTTGTGAAAGTTATAGAGTCCACAAGCTATGGTGCCAATATCTGAAAATTTATCACACCTGAAGTACTGACGGCCTATCTCAATTCTTGAGACCCTAACATGCCAGAAAAGTACAAATACCCCCCAAATGACCCCTTTTTGGAAAGAAGACATTCCAAGGTATTCAGAAAGAGGCATTGTGAGTTTTTTTGAAGTTGTCATTTTTTCCCACAATTCTTTGCAAAATCAAGATTTTTTTTTTTTCACAAAATTGTCATATTAGCAGGTTATTTCTCACACACAGCATATGCATTCCACAAATTACACCCCAAAACACATTCTGCTATTACTCCCGAGTATGGCGATACCACATGTGTGAGACTTTTACACAGCGTGGCCACATACAGAGGCCCGACATGCAGGGAGCACCTTCAGGCGTTCTGGAGCACCCAGGCCAATTCTGACATTTCTCTCCTACATGTAAAAATCATCATTTGTTTGCTAGAAAATTACATAGAACCCCAAAACATTATATATGTTTTTTTAGCAAAGACCTTAGAGAATATAATGGTGGTTGTTGCAACTTTTTATCTCGCACGATATTTGCGCAGCAATTTTTTTAACGCGTTTTTTACGGAAAAAAAATGTTTTGTGCTTAAAAAAAAAAAAAACAGTAAAGTTAGCCCAATGTTTTTGCATAATGTGAAAGATGAAGTTATGCCGAGTAAAAAGATACCTAACATGTCGCCCTTAAAAATTGCACACACTCGTGGAATGGCGCCAAACTTCGCTACTTAAAAAATCCCCATAGGCGACGCTTTAAATATTTTTACTGGTTACATGTTTTAAGTTACAGAGGAGGTCTAGGGCCAAAATGATTGCTCTCGCTTTAACATTCGCAGAGATACCTCACATGTGTGGTTTGAAAACCGTTTTCATATGTGGGCGGGACTTACGTATGCGTTCGCTTCTGTATGCGAGCTCACGGGGACAGGGGCGCTTTAAAAATAAAATAAAAATTTATTCTTCATTTTTCTTTATTTATTTTAGTTTGACATGTTTTTCCGCCCTAAACATTTTTTTGATCACTTTTATACCTATTACAAGGAACGTAAACATCCCTTGTAATAGGAATATGGCATGACAGGTCCTCTTTACAGTGAGATATGGGGGGGGGGTGTCAATAAGACCCCACATCTCACCTCTAGGCTGGGAAGCCTGAAAAAAATACAAAAAAAAAAACAACAATCCTGGCTTTGATCGTAGCGGTGAGTCGGTAGAAGCACCGGAGGGCGGCGGGGGGGGGACATCCCCTCTCGCCTCCCGTAAGAATGATCAAGCGGCGGAACAGCCGCTATGATTGTTCTTATGGTGTAGCGAATCGCCGGCTGAAAAAGCTAATATCTGAATGATGCCTGTAGCTGCTCCCATCATTCAGATATCCCCGCACAAAGTCAAGGACGTCATATGACGGCCGGAGGGCGGGAAGTGGTTATTGCAGAGTATTGCAGGGCATTGCGGAGTATTGCCGGGCATTGCGGAGTATTGCTGGGCATTGCGGAGTATTGCGGACTATGGCAGGGTATTGCGGTGTATGGCAGGGTATTGCACAGGTATTGCACAGGGTATTGTGGAGGGTATTGCACAGGGTATTGTGGAGGGTATTGCAGAGTATTGTGGAGGGTATTGCAGAGTATTGTGGAGGGTATTGCAGAGTATTGTGCAGGGTATTGCAGAGTATTGTGCAGGGTATTGCAGAGTATTGTGCAGGGTATTGCAGAGTATTTTGCAGAATATTGCGCAGGGTATTGCAGAGTATTGCGCAGGGTATTGCAGAGTATTGCGCAGGGTATTGCACCAGAGTATTGCAGAGTATTGCACCAGAGTATTGCAGAGTATTGCACCAGAGTATTGCAGAGTATTGCACCAGAGTATTGCAGAGTATTTTGCAGGGTATTGCGCAGGGTATTGCAGAGTATTTTGCAGGGTATTGCGCAGGGTATTGCAGAGTATTGCGCAGGGTATTGCAGAGTATTGCGCAGGGTATTGCAGAGTATTTTGCAGGGTATTGCAGAGTATTTTGCAGGGTATTGCAGAGTATTTTGCAGGGTATTGCAGAGTATTGCGCAGGGTATTGCTGAGTATTGCACCAGGGTATTGCCGAGTATTGCACCAGGGTATTGCCGAGTATTGCACCAGGGTATTGCAGAGTATTGCACCAGGGTATTGGCAGGGTATTTTGCAGAGTATTGGCAGGGTATTTTGCAGAGTATTGGCAGGGTGTATTGCAGAGTATTGGCAGGGTATAGCACAGGGATGGCTGAGCAGGGATGGATGGATGGCTGGATCTGTGACTGTAATTGTCACAGATCCAGCCCACAGTGCTGCTGCTGCTATCCGCTCCCTCCCCCTCCCCTCTCACACTGTACCGATCGGTACAGAGAGGGGAGGGAGGAACCGGCGTCATCAAATGACGCTGGTCTGTTTACAAGTGATTGCTCCGTCATTTGACGGAGCGATCACGTGGTAAACGGCCGCTATCAGCGGCGATTTACCGCGATTCGTGATCCCCCGGGTCCTCTGGACCCGACAGTCACGGAGTTTCCCGTGTGCGCGCCCCAGGGGGCGCGCGGGAGCGCGATTCTGGGAGGACGTTATATAACGTCCTCCCAGAGTTAAGCAACCACCTTGTCGACGTTATTTGTCGGCAGATGGTTGTTAAGTGGTTAAACAATGTACCGGTTCAAAATTACAAACAGATTCTACATAAGAACAAACCTACAGTCCCTGTCTTGTATGCACCGCCTGTATACGGCTGTTCGGAGTATATAGGGCCTTTTTTATTTTGTGTGCGGGGTTCCCCTTAATATCCATACAAGACCCAAAGGGGCTGGTAATGGGCTGGGGTAGGGGGGGGGGCTGTGATGGGGTAGCTATGCCATTTTTCTTAAAGATTTTCGTCCATAGTACCGGGACCAGACATTACATTAAAGCCGCAAGCAGTTTTAAATGGCTTTTTTTCCTTTAGAAATGTAATTTTGTGCAGGGACAGTTCTAAACACGGGAAACATGTGGCACTTCACAGGCATACTTTAGACACCCCCCAGGTACGATATTTAAAGGAACATTTGACTTTTTTTTTTCACTTTATGCATCATTAAAATGACTGCTCCTGAAAAACGGCCGTTTTTAAAACTTTTTTTTGGATTGATACATGTCCCCTGGTGCAGAACCCGGGTTCCCAAACCCTTTTTAGGACAATAACATGCATAATAGTCGTTATAATTAGCACTTTAGATTTCGAACGTTCGCATCCATTGTATTTAATAGGGTTCTAAAGTTCGTGCAAACTTTCGGTCCGTTCGTGGGTTCTGGTGCGAACCGAACCCGGGGGTGTTCGGCTCATCACTAGTTATAATATTTGTATCTATGGTAATGTAATCAGAGAACTAGTTATCTCTCTAAGTGTATGTGGTTGTATCCTCCTTGTTCCTGTTCCATGTTTCTCATGCTGTAAGACATGTTCTGTAATCCTCCATAAAAGCAAAGCTATTGCTGTATACAAGAAGTTTCCAGCTCATAATTACATTACTCTGACAACAGATTATGGGCCCAGCACACCCAGCGTACCCAGCAGACACCCAACGCACACAGCAGAACCCAGGCACTGGAAAGAGAACTCTGCTACTCAGTGAGTACAATGAGTACTGTATACAAGCTACTGAAAGATGGCAAGTGGTTCAGATATGAAGTTTGCAATAGAAAAGCTGAACAATGACAATTAGCAGCTGTGGAAGTTTAAGCTACAGATGCTTCTCAGTAAGGATGACTTGTGGCAAGTGCTGAATACAGACAGACCCACAAATGGAGAGACGGAGGAATGGGACAGAAAAGATAGACAGGCAAAAGTGACTATAAGCTTACTAGTGGAAGATGACTAGCTTATCCACATGAGAACAGAGAAAACAGCCATGGGTATGTGGACTTCATTACAAAAACGGGCATTAACTTTCAAGCCTAAAGAACAAGCTGTTTCTACTAAGAAAATTGCATAAGATGAGACTAGAAGAAGGCCAACAAATGTGTAACCATGTGTATGCTAATCTAGAGATCATAGAGCAGCTACGCACCATTGGAGAGGACATTAAAGATAACCATACTGTTTCCCTGCTCCTCTGCAGCCTTCCAGAGACATATACCGCTCTTATTAATGCTTTAGAAACCAGATCCAAGCAGGAGCTAACACTAGAACATGTCAAAGGAAAATTAATTCATGAATATGACAGAAGTAAAGAAAATACGCACCATGATGACAAAGCTCTTAAGATGTACAAAGGCGCAGATCACAACAAAGAAAGCAGGGCCTGTTTTTGCTGTAAAAGGACTGGTCACTTAAAGGACTGTTCTATCTGTAAAGCCGAGCAGCAAAATATAGAGCTATCCACAAAAGAAACAGACAAAGCAATCACGAAGGAAACTGAAGACACTTCATGGAGTGGTACTTTTAATGTGACACAGAGCGGCAAGCCACTCAATTGGTGCATAGACCCAGGTGCGACAAGCCACATGACTAACGATGAGACCTTCTTCACAAACATTGATTACAGTGCAAAAGAACAAGTTTTCCTGGCAAACGGGAAAAGCATCACTTCAGAAGGTAAAGGCCAGGGCATCCTGAACTGCATTACACCACAAGGCAAGCAAAGTATCCTTATCAATAAAGTGCTGTATGTTCCAGAACTAGAAGTGAAAAGTCTGGCAAACTACGGTCTCACAGTTAAATTCACCACAGACCAGAAAGCCAATGTAGTCTCTAATGACCTACACAACAAATGTATTCACTTATGGCACAGGCGGCTGGGGCACAGAAGTCCAGAAGCTATACAGGACATTATAAAGAGAGGCTTACCAGAAGATTTAACAATAGCGCCTTGCAAAGTGCTCATCAATTGAAAGTGCTGTATTGAAGCAAAAGCCACACATGCTCCCCTTCCACAGGCATATCAAAGAAAAACTACCCACCCCTTGCAGCTTATACACAGCCACGTATGCGGTCCAATAAAAACTCCCACATTAGGCGGGAACAGATATCTACCGTCTTTCATTGATGAATATTCCAGGTACACTACTACTTATCTGATGAAACACAAGAATGAAACATCAGAGAAACTTCAAAAGTTCGTTGCCATGTCTAACAGAAACAGAAACCAGGAATAATACGCACCAACAATGGGGAAGAATACATAAGCAAAGAAGTGGCCTCATACCTGAAGAGACAAGGAATAGTACACCATACACTCCTGAACAAAACGGTGTAGCAGAAATTAAAAATCACACTCTTTTAGAAATGGAATGGTTCTTGTAGTCGGATGCCAACCTACCTCAAAAGTACTGGGGAGAAGCAGTCATGACTGCAACCTACCTACAGAACTTCGCACTATCCCTTGTGATGTGATCTTTTTCATTAAAAACTTTTTGGACGGAAGTTGTTGATCCATGGTGTGCTGGTGAATATGTACGCTTGTTTGATGTTTCCAGAACCCAACTGGTAATCGTTGCAGCACCCACCATTTTATGAGCCATTTTTGCCAGGAACCTGTGCGATAGGAATATTGATCACATACCTACAGAACAGACTACCCTCAAGAAACATTAAGAGTACTCCATTCGAAATGTGGCATGGATCAAAGTCTAGCTTAGGGCACATCAGAGTGTTTGGATGTAAAGCATATGCCTATATTCCAAGTGAACAGTGATCCAAGCTGGAGAACAGAGCCAAAGATAGCATTCTAGTAGGCTACAGCGAGCAAACTAAGGGTTAAAGAATCCTACACCCAAAGACTGACAAAGTGACAATAAGCTGTAGTGTTTATTTTTTTATAATTGTATTTTTATTAGATTTCACAGATAAAAGATTACAGACTGTAAAAACGTAACAAATATAACATAAGGTATGATAATACAAGAAAAAATTTCCACAAAAGCAGAACACAGGGGTGAACTGCACAGCATATGAAGGGGTAAAAACAACTCATAGGTAAAACAAGAGGCAATACAGAGGTCATACATATTTATAAGAATTAGCTTAGGGTATACAATTATGTTCAGGGGAATCCAAAGAGCAACATATAGTATGTATCTGAGAAGGGGAGACCCTGCAAATAAAACTCAGGGAAAGGAATTCGAACACTTCATGAAGTAGTGGTCGGCAGAGGCATCCCGTATTCTGACTGATCCCAAGGTTCCCAGATTTTATCAAATTGGGAAATACTATCATGTACGGTGGCCGTCAAATATTCTATTCTTCGAGTTTCAGCTATAAGGTGGAGAAATCTGGACCATGGGTGGGAGGCGTTGGATAGCCAACACAATGGGATAAGTAAACAGGAACGAACAAGTCTTCTGGACTGCAGCACTCCAAAAAATAAAAGCCTTTATTTTAAAATAAGGAATCCAAAATACATGCTATACATCACGGCACACAGGTCAAAAAAATCCGGCTAACATGTTTCGCACTATGCTAGTGCTTATTCATAGAGCTATGAATAACCACTAGCATAGTGCGAAACATGTTAGCCGGATTTTTTTGACCTGTGTGCCATGATGTATATCATGTATTTTGGATTCCTTATTTTAAAATAAAGGCTTTTATTTTTTGGAGTGCTGCAGTCCAGAAGACTTGTTCGTTCCTGTTTGCTGTCAATAGCATTGCTTGCACCCTCGGCTGCTGGGAGGAGGTGATTTGAAGGATTTCCACACCTGAGTGGCTCCCTTTCTCCTGTCTCACAATGGGATAAGTCTCTTAGCAGCTTAAAGAATATATGAGATCAGCCAATAACCATTTTTAGTAATACCTGAGAAAGGGAGGCCTAATAGATAATGTAATGGGTCAAGCGGAAGCGACACATCCACCGCTTTCTGGATTAGTATCATTACTTCATGCCAGAAGGGCTGAATCAGAGAACATTGCCAGAAAATATGAAACAAAAAACCCACGGCTAGCCCACAGTGCAAACAATTTGCTGAGTTTGAGGGGTCATACTTATGAATGACTTCAGAGGTCTTGTACCATAGCATAAGAACTTTGATGGACGTTTCCCTCTGCACCACGCATTTAGAAGATTTAAAATTGGAAGACCAGAATTTATCCCACAACTGGGAGCTGAGCCCATCTTCTCATGTAAAGGTGTGTGACCTCAGTGAGGGGGGTTGACTCCTGGAGGATATGGTGAATTGTAGTATTTATTTTAATGAGAGAACATCATCAGAAACAAAAATCCCTGAAAGCTGTGAAGTGAATATGCCAAACAAACCAAAAGTAAAGGTCGACCAAAGCGACCAAAGCGAACATGTGCAGAAGTCAGAACAAGAGGTGGAACTCACAATGCCTATTATAAATAAAGAAGTTCAATTCTAGTGGGGAATAGGAGAGATTGCCCACATCCCTAATGAAACATGGAAACAGCAAAACGAAAAATCCTCTAACGGGACTTTGTAGGGCAATAACTCCAAAAAATTATGTATGCAAACAATTAAATATAAAAAATTATAAGTTTAATAGTACATGATCTAGAAATATAGATACATAGAAAATTGTATAAAAAAACTGCATATTCACTTTGCTGTCACAAATATAAAATCACAATCAGACCACTTATTTACAACACTCTTGTGCAAATGTACAGAGTGAAAACTTTGTTCATTTGCACAAGAGTGTTGTAAATAAGTGGTCTGATTGTAAATTCATATTTGTGGCATCAAACTGAATATGCATTTTTTTCATACAATTTTCTATGTATCTATGTTTTTAGATTATGTACTATTAAACTAATATTTTTTTATATTTAATTGTTTGCATACATAATTTTTTGGAGTTATTGCTCTACAAAGTCCCGTTAGAGGGTTTTTCGTTTTGCTGTCTCAAGCCCTGTACACACGATCGGTTTAACCGATGAAAACCGTCCGATGGATTGTTTTCATCAGACAAACCGATCGTGTATGGGACCCATCGGTCTTTTTTCCATCGGTTTTAAAAAATAGAACATGTTTTAAATTTTTCCGATGGATAAAAAACCGATCGAAAACTCAGATCGTCTATGGGCAAGTCCATCGGATAAAAAACCCACGCATGCTCAGAATCAAGTCGACGCATGCTCAGAAGCATTGAACTTCATTTTTCTCGGCTCATCGGAGTGTTTTACGTCACCGCGTTTGGAACGGTCGGTTTTTTGACTGATGGTGTGCAGGCAAGACTGATGATAGTCAGCTTCATCGGATTAGAATCCATAGGATATCCGATCGTGTGTACGAGGCTTCACAATGCCTAAACCAAGTTCCCCACCAGATCCTGCTGAAGTTCCTGAATTCAGAAGATCCACTCGGACTACAAAGGGGATACCACCCCGCAAGCTGTCATACACTGTCAAAACACACAGCATACTTGAACCATCATCCTGGGAAGACATAGAAAAACTTCCAAAATGTGAAGCCAATAAATGGAGAAAGGCAGCAGAAGAAGATAACACCTGGACACTCACAGAGCTCCCTCCTAACCGCAAAACTATAGGAAGTAAGTGGATTTTCAAAGTAAAGTCAGACGCAGAAGGGAAGTAGTTGCCAAGAGCTACTCCCAGAAATTCGGTGAAGATTACCATGAAACATTTGCTCCAGTTGTAAAACACTCCACGATCAGAGCAATTCTTAGCGTTGCAGGCGGGAAGGGAATGTAAGTCAAATACCTAGACGTTAAAACTGCTTTGCTATATGGAGACATTAAGGAAGATCTCTACATGGAGCAACCACCAGGTTTTGAGCAAGGAGACAAAATAGTGTGTAATCTTCAGAAGAGCATCTACAGTCTTATGCCGCGTACACACGACCGTTTTTCATGACGAGAAAAATGCAAATGGTCATTAAAAAGGATCGTGTGTAGGCTCCAGAGCATTTTTCGCGACGTGAAAAATGTCCATTAAAAATTTAGAACCTGCTCTATTTTTTCTCGTTGTTTTTCATGTCGTCGTTTTTCTCGTCGTGTAAAACAGTCGTGTGTAGGCTTTAACGACGTGAAAAAAACGTGCATGCTCAGAAGCAAGTTATGAGACGGGAGTGCTCATTCTGGTAAAACTAGCGTTCAGAATGGAGATAGCACATTCGTCACGCTGTAACGGACTGAAGAGCACGAGGCTGAAAAGCGCAAATTGTCTCTCACCAAACTTTACTAACACGAGGATCAGCAAAAGCAGCCCAAAGGGTGGCACCATCCGAATGGAACTTCCCCTTTATAGTGCCATTGTACGTTTCGTACGTCACCGCTAGGGATGAGCTTCGTGTTCGAGTCGAACATACGTTCGACTCGAACATCGGCTGTTCGATCGTTCGACGAAGATCGAACGATTTGGGCCGTTCGCGCCAAATTCGAGTGACGCGAACGGCCCACAATGCACTACGCCATCGCAGTGTCATCCAGGCGCTGTGATTGGCCAAGCATGCACTGTGACCCCGCATGCTTGGCCAATCACAGCGCCGGCAGCGAGGAGAGCAATGATTGGCCACAGGCAGGATGCCTGTGGCCAATTATTGCTGAGGGTGTTTAGTACACGCCCCACACTATAAAAGGCCGCCAGCACGGCGGCCTAGTGTAGTGTGTTCCGGAGCAGGGATAGAGCAGCATAGGCAGGGACAGTGACTTTTATTTCTTTCTGGCTTAACCTGGATTCCTTTAGTTTAGGGAAAGAGAAGGATAGGTTGGGAGAGTGTCAGTGTGTTTTGTGCTTGTCCTATATTGTGCTTAAAAAAAACATTTTTTCTAGGGACAGAAAACTGTAGGTAGGGAGAGTGTGTCAGTTTCTTTCACTGTCAAAGTCCTTGTTTCCAGGGACCTGGAAGGACAGTGAGTGAATTCTCCTTGTGCTAAATTGTGCTTAAAAAAAACATTTTTTCTAGGGACAGAAAACTGTAGGTAGGGAGAGTGTGTCAGTTTCTTTCACTGTCAAAGTCCTTGTTTCCAGGGACCTGGAAGGACAGTGAGTGAATTCTCCTTGTGCTAAATTGTGCTTAAAAAAAACATTTTTTTTAGGGACAGAAAACTGTAGGTAGGGAGAGTGTGTCAGTTTCTTTCACTGTCAAAGTCCTTGTTTCCAGGGACCTGGAAGGACAGTGAGTGAATTCTCCTTGTGCTAAATTGTGCTTAAAAAAAACATTTTTTCTAGGGACAGAAAACTGTAGGTAGGGAGAGTGTGTCAGTTTCTTTCACTGTCAAAGTCCTTGTTTCCAGGGACCTGGAAGGACAGTGAGTGAATTCTCCTTGTGCTAAATTGTGCTTAAAAAAAACATTTTTTCTAGGGACAGAAAACTGTAGGTAGGGAGAGTGTGTCAGTTTCTTTCACTGTCAAAGTCCTTGTTTCCAGGGACCTGGAAGGACAGTGAGGTAATTCTCCTTGTGCTAAATTGTGCTTAAAAAAAACATTTTTTCTAGGGACAGAAAACTGTAGGTAGGGAGAGTGTGTCAGTTTCTTTCACTGTCAAAGTCCTTGTTTCCAGGGACCTGGAAGGACAGTGAGTGAATTCTCCTTGTGCTAAATTGTGCTTAAAAAAAACATTTTTTCTAGGGACAGAAAACTGTAGGTAGGGAGAGTGTGTCAGTTTCTTTCACTGTCAAAGTCCTTGTTTCCAGGGACCTGGAAGGACAGTGAGTGAATTCTCCTTGTGCTAAATTGTGCTTAAAAAAAACATTTTTTCTAGGGACAGAAAACTGTAGGTAGGGAGAGTGTGTCAGTTTCTTTCACTGTCAAAGTCCTTGTTTCCAGGGACCTGGAAGGACAGTGAGGTAATTCTCCTTGTGCTAAATTGTGCTTAAAAAAAACATTTTTTCTAGGGACAGAAAACTGTAGGTAGGGAGAGTGTGTCAGTTTCTTTCACTGTCAAAGTCCTTGTTTCCAGGGACCTGGAAGGACAGTGAGTGAATTCTCCTTGTGCTAAATTGTGCTTAAAAAAAACATTTTTTCTAGGGACAGAAAACTGTAGGTAGGGAGAGTGTGTCAGTTTCTTTCACTGTCAAAGTCCTTGTTTCCAGGGACCTGGAAGGACAGTGAGTGAATTCTCCTTGTGCTAAATTGTGCTTAAAAAAAACATTTTTTCTAGGGACAGAAAACTGTAGGTAGGGAGAGTGTGTCAGTTTCTTTCACTGTCAAAGTCCTTGTTTCCAGGGACCTGGAAGGACAGTGAGTGAATTCTCCTTGTGCTAAACTGTGCTTAAAAAAAACATTTTTTCTAGGGACAGAAAACTGTAGGTAGGGAGAGTGTGTCAGTTTCTTTCACTGTCAAAGTCCTTGTTTCCAGGGACCTGGAAGGACAGTGAGTGAATTCTCCTTGTGCTAAATTGTGCTTAAAAAAAACATTTTTTCTAGGGACAGAAAACTGTAGGTAGGGAGAGTGTGTCAGTTTCTTTCACTGTCAAAGTCCTTGTTTCCAGGGACCTGGAAGGACAGTGAGTGAATTCTCCTTGTGCTAAATTGTGCTTAAAAAAAACATATTTTCTAGGGACAGAAAACTGTAGGTAGGGAGAGTGTGTCAGTTTCTTTCACTGTCAAAGTCCTTGTTTCCAGGGACCTGGAAGGACAGTGAGTGAATTCTCCTTGTGCTAAATTGTGCTTAAAAAAAACATTTTTTCTAGGGACAGAAAACTGTAGGTAGGGAGAGTGTGTCAGTTTCTTTCACTGTCAAAGTCCTTGTTTCCAGGGACCTGGAAGGACAGTGAGTGAATTCTCCTTGTGCTAAATTGTGCTTAAAAAAAAACATTTTTTCTAGGGACAGAAAACTGTAGGTAGGGAGAGTGTGTCAGTTTCTTTCACTGTCAAAGTCCTTGTTTCCAGGGACCTGGAAGGACAGTGAGTGAATTCTCCTTGTGCTAAATTGTGCTTAAAAAAAACATTTTTTCTAGGGACAGAAAACTGTAGGTAGGGAGAGTGTGTCAGTTTCTTTCACTGTCAAAGTCCTTGTTTCCAGGGACCTGGAAGGACAGTGAGTGAATTCTCCTTGTGCTAAATTGTGCTTAAAAAAAACATTTTTTCTAGGGACAGAAAACTGTAGGTAGGGAGAGTGTGTCAGTTTCTTTCACTGTCAAAGTCCTTGTTTCCAGGGACCTGGAAGGACAGTGAGTGAATTCTCCTTGTGCTAAATTGTGCTTAAAAAAAAACATTTTTTCTAGGGACAGAAAACTGTAGGTAGGGAGAGTGTGTCAGTTTCTTTCACTGTCAAAGTCCTTGTTTCCAGGGACCTGGAAGGACAGTGAGTGAATTCTCCTTGTGCTAAATTGTGCTTAAAAAAAACATATTTTCTAGGGACAGAAAACTGTAGGTAGGGAGAGTGTGTCAGTTTCTTTCACTGTCAAAGTCCTTGTTTCCAGGGACCTGGAAGGACAGTGAGTGAATTCTCCTTGTGCTAAATTGTGCTTAAAAAAAACATTTTTTCTAGGGACAGAAAACTGTAGGTAGGGAGAGTGTGTCAGTTTATTTCACTGTCAAAGTCCTTGTTTCAAGGGACAGAGAAGGACACCTGAAGGTAGCCCTTATTGCTTTTTTCCCATCTCCCTGCAGGCCATCTATTAGAATGTCTGGAAGGCAAACAAGGAGAGGCAGACAGTCAGGAGGCAATAAAAGAGGGCAAGCAGGCTCTGTGTCTGGGGGCAACAGTGCTGGTCGTGGACGCGGTGCATTGTCATCAGCACATGGCCATGGGACACGCTTGTCCTTCTTTTCGGCAGCTGGACATGTTGAGCCACATCATGCCGAAGACTTGGTAGAGTGGATGACCAAGCCCTCCTCCTCCTCCTCATCCTCTCTCACCCAGGCTCAGGGTACTGGAAAAGCAGCTGCCAAAGCGTCCTCTTCCCTGGTATCAATGTCAGACTCATCATCAGTCACTCCTTCCCTAGACCCACCATGTCCTCCTCCTGAGGAGTCCCCCGAACTGTTTCAGCACAGTGTTGGGTACATGCTCCAGGAGGATGCCCAGCGTTTCGAAGGGTCTGATGATGAAACCCAGCTAGAGGAAGGCAGTAGCGTGAGAGCAGACAGAGGGGATGCTCAAGAAGGACACCAATCTGGCAGTCATGTTCCAGCAGCTGCAGCATACTGCCAGATTGGCTCCAGTGATGAGGAGGGAGGTGATGATGAGGTCACTGACTCCACGTGGGTGCCTAATAGGAGAGAGGAGGAGGAGGAGGATGAGGAGGAGGCACATCTCCAACGAGGCAGGATGCCCTTTGGTGGCCAGCGTAAGGGCAGTACACCGACGGAATCACACCGCAGAGCTCCGCCTGTGCAGGGCGCTGCCTCTGCCCGTCATTCAAAAAGTTCTTTGGTGTGGGCCTTTTTTGAGGCTAGTGCATCAGATCGCACAGCTGCTGTTTGCAACATATGTCTCAAGCGTATATCGCGTGGCCAAAACATCAGCCGCTTGGGTACCACATGCCTGACCAGACATATGTTGACCTGCCATGCAGCTCGTTGGCAAGCCTACCTCAAAGACCCACACCAAAGAACAAAGCGGACCTCTCCTTGCACCGCATCAGCTGGGATCTCCAACCCCACTATAACTTCAGTCCTCTCTGAAACATGCACTGAGAGGAATGAAGGTGTAGAATTAGGTGTGTCACAGCCAAGTACTTGCGGCCACTCTGCTAGCAGTACACCGACGTCCGATTCTAGCAGGCAAATTTCCCTGCCCCAGCTGCTGGACCGTCGAAAGAAGTTCACTCCCAGCCTTCCACATGCCCAGCGGTTGAATGCTAGCTTGGCTAAATTGCTAGCGCTTCAACTGCTGCCTTTTCAGTTGGTAGACTCGGCCCCCTTCCGTGAGTTTGTGCAATGTGCGGTTCCTCAGTGGCAGGTTCCCAAACGCCACTTTTTCTCACGGAAGGCTATTCCGGCTCTCTACCGGCATGTGGAAGGCAATGTCTTGGCCTCGCTGGACAGGGCGGTCAGCGGTAAGGTGCATATTACCGCTGACTCATGGTCCAGCAGGCATGGACAGGGACGTTACCTTTCTTTCACGGCCCATTGGGTCACTCTTTTGGCAGCTGGGAAGGATGCAGGACAAGGTGCAGTAGTGTTGGAGGTTGTCCCACCGCCACGCCTCCAAAATGCTACTACTGGTTGTGACACACCTCTCTCCTCCACCCCCTCCTCTTCTTCTTCCTCCATGGCCTCTTCCTGTGGTTTGTCCTATGAACCAGCGGTGCTCCGTAGCCGTTCACGGGGCTACGCAAGTACGCAGGCAAAAAGATGCCATGCCGTGCTTGCGCTGGTGTGTTTGGGGGACAGAAGCCACACTGGGGCAGAGGTCCTGTCTGCTCTGCAGGGCCAGGCCGAGAGGTGGTTGACGCCACGCCATCTTAAGCCAGGAATGGTGGTTTGCGACAATGGCACCAACCTCCTCTCCGCCCTCCGACAGGGACAACTGACCCATGTGCCCTGTGTGGCTCACGTCCTTAACCTGGTGGTGCAGCGGTTCTTGGGCAGGTACCCGGGCTTACAGGATGTCCTGAGGCAGGCCAGGAAAGTCTGTGTGCATTTCCGCAGATCTTATAATGCCAGTGCTCGCCTGGCTGAGCTGCAAAAGGAGTTGAACCTGCCCAAGAACCGCCTTATATGTGACATGCCCACCAGGTGGAACTCAACGTTGGCCATGCTGCAGCGGCTGCACACGCAGCAGAGGGCCATCAATGAGTACCTGTGTGACTACGGCACCAGGACAGGGTCAGGGGAGCTTGGTTTTTTTTCTCCACGCCAGTGGGGCATGATCAGGGATGCATGCACTGTCCTGGCACCATTTGAGGAGGCCACAAGGATGGTGAGCAGTGACAGTGCATGCATCAGTGACACTGTACCTCTTGTCCACCTGTTGGAGCACACGCTGCGTGGAATAATGGACAGGGCACTTGAGGCAGAACAGAGGCAGGAAGAGGAGGACTTCCTTGCCTCTCAAGGCCCCCTTTACCCAGACAGTGTTCCTTCTGTCCCACCCATCGCACAGGAAGAGGAGGAGGAGGAGGAGGAGGATTGTGTCAGCATGGAGGTGGAGGCTGGCACTCAGCATCATCAGCAGCAGTCTTTTAGGGATGATTTACAGTCCCAAGAAACCAGTGGACTTGTACGTGGCTGGGAGGAGGTGGCTGCGGATCATGTCGTCCTTAGTGACCCAGAGGACTCCGGAGCGAATGCCTCAGCAAACCTACGCTGCATGGCCTCCCTGATCCTGCAAAGTCTGCGGAAGGATCCTCGTATTCTTCGGATCAAGGAGAGGGACCATTACTGGCTGGCCACTCTCCTTAATCCACGGTACAAGGGTAAGGTTGCGGACCTTATGTTACCGTCGCAGAGGGAGCAGAGGATGAGACAACTCCGGGAGGCCTTGCAGAAAGGTCTGTGCAACGCGTTCCCAGAGACTGGGAGGTTACAAACTCCTGGTCCTGGACAACGAGTTGCTGAGGCTTCGGCCAGTCAAAGAAGGAGCGGTGGGGAAGGTGGCCGTCTGACCGATGCGTTCAGACAATTCTTTAGTCCGCAGCCCCAAAGTATAATCGGTTCCAGCAACCATCGCCAGCGTCTGATAAACATGGTGCAGGAATATCTAGGGGCAAGGTCAGACTTGGACACCTTCCCCACCGAAAATCCTCTGGCTTACTGGGTCTTGAGGATGGATCACTGGCCAGAGCTTGCACAGTATGCAATTGAGCTACTGGCCTGTCCTGCATCCAGCGTTCTTTCGGAACGCACATTCAGTGCTGCTGGAGGATTTGTCACGGATCACAGGGTGCGCCTGTCCACCGACTCGGTTGATCGACTGACTTTCATCAAGATGAACCAGTCTTGGATCACCACCAGCTACCACACACCTGATGCTGATATAACAGACTAATTGATTTTAACATGTCACATCCCTTCAAGACTGATGCTGATGCTGAGTGCCTGTGCTGTTATGTTGACTGGCTATCCTCCTCCTCCGAGTCCTCAATGATACGATTGATGATGATAGCTTGGAAGATCATTTTTGTTTATGGGTGCCGCCACCAGTGGCTAAGGCCCAATTTTTCAGCCCCTGTTTTACAGGGGCGTGTAATTACAATTTTTTTAGCAATAATTTGCCATAGGGCTCATTGCTGTGCTCCAAGTACAGTATCTGTGAGGGGTTGGAGTGTTGTGGCACCAGTGCCTAAGGCCCAATTTTTCAGCCCCTGTTTAACAGGGGCGTGTCATTACAATTTTTGAAGCAATACTTTGCAACAGGGCTCATTGCTGTGCTCCAAGTACAGTATCTGTGAGGGGTTGTAGTGTTGTGCCACCAGTGCCTAAGGCCCAATTTTTCAGCCCCTGTTCAACAGGGGCATGCAATTACAATTCTTGATCTAATAATTCACAGCAGGGTCCATTGCTGCACCCACCAAGAGTAACTCTGAGGGCTTACAGTCTTGTGGCAATGCCACCACCACCACCACCACAAAAGGCCCAATTTTTCAGCCCCTGTTCAAAAGGGGCATGTAATTACAATTCTTGATCTAATAATTCACAGCAGGGCCCATTGCTGCACCCACCAAGAGTAACTGTCAGGGCTTACAGTGTTGTGGCACCAGCACCACCATCAAAGCCCCAATTTTTACTACCACTGTTCAACAATTATATGTAATTAAAATTCCTGATATAATAGTTGACAGCAGGGCGTTCCAGCACCAACCAAGAGTAACTGAGTGCTTACAGTGTTGTGCCAACACCAACAACTAAGGGGCCTATTTCTGCAGAGTATATACGGCAGGTCCCTACTTTCAAACATCCAACTTACAAACGACTCCTACTTGCAAACGCAAGAAGACAACAGGAAGTGAGAGGAAATCTACCACTAGGAAGGAAAATTCTCTCCTGTAAGAATAAATATGGGAGAAAGGTGTCTCATCTGTACTGATGCTTTATCAGCAATCCTTGTTTCAAGAAAAACACCACATTTCAAAAACAGTTGTCATTGGGACGGAAAGTGAGGTGAAATGTTCTGAACAGGGGCACAGACAGCAAAACAAATGTTACAGGGGTGATAACCCTTACCTATGTTTCCCAAAAAGTTTAAAAATAGATTTTTGGGCTGGAGCTACACTTCAACAATGTACCTGTTCAAAATTACAAACACATTCTACATAAGAACAAACCTACAGTCCCTGTCTTGTATGCACCGCCTGTATACGGCTGTTCAGAGTATATAGGGCCTTTTTTATTTTATGTGCGGGGTTCCCCTTAATATCCATACAAGACCCAAAGGGGCTGGTAATGGGCTGGGGTAGGGGGGGGGTCATGGGGTAGCTATGCCATTTTTCTTAAAGAATTTCATCCATATTACCGGGACCAGACATTACATTAAAGCCGCAAGCAGTTTTAAATGGCTTTTTTTTCCTTTAGAAGTGTCATTTTGTGCAGGGACAGTTCTAAACACGGGAAACACGTGGCACTTCACAGGCATACTTTAGACACCCCCCAGGTACGATATTTAAAGGAATATTTGACTTTTTTTTTTTCACTTTATGCATCATTAAAATGACTGCTCCCGAAAAACGACCGTTTTTAAAACTTCTTTTTGCATTGATACATGTCCCCTGGTGCACAACCCGGGTTCCCAAACCCTATTTATGACAATAACATGCATAATAGTTGTTATAATTAGCACTTTAGAATTCGAACGTTCGCATCCATTGTATTTAATAGGGTTCTAATGTTCGTTCGAACTTTCGGTCCGTTCGCGGGTTCTGGTGCGAACCGAACCCGGGGGTGTTCGGCTCATCACTAGTCACCGCGCTTTGCTCGAGCATTTTTTTTCAGGATAGTGTGTAGGCAAGGCAGGCTTGAGAAGAATCACGTCGAGAAAAACTTTGTTTTTTTTCAATGACATTAAAAACGGTCGTGTGTACGCGGCATTAAGCAATCTGCAAGGATGTGGAATGAACAAGTGAATGAAGTACTTACTTAGAGAGGGATTCTCAAGAAGTAAATCAGACCCCTGTCTCTACTCCAAGTAGAAGGAACTGTGGGCCCCGAGCGCGTAGCCTGTGAAACATTCCACTCTATGTTTGGAGGACCGCCCTGCTGTATGACATCACTTCCGCATTCCAGACTGGTAAGCATGGAGCTTCCTGTCATGTGACACCGCAGAGAAGCCTGTGCAAACGAAAATCTACATCTCCTACACCTCACGGCCGAGGGGAACTTTGCCAGAGCCAGCAGAGCGGCACCAACAGACCTCAGAACACCTCCATCCTCGATGGACATCATTTTCAAGTGAACCTGTAAGTATATATACTATACTTACATTATTGATTACAGTAGGATTAATTTAGTTGGCGCCTACACCCCCTTCTTTTTTACAGTTTTTCTACTCCAAGAATCTATGTTGATGACATTATAACCTGTTTTGAACAAGAAGGGGATTACAATCAGATAGTTCACAAGCTGAAAGAGCTAGGGAACATTAGCTACTATCTGGGAATCCAAATAGAGAGAGCAGAAGATGGAAATCATCTTCCCAACCTATCTCAGAAAATCTCTGAAATCATGGAACAATTCCATATGCAAGATGCAAAGGAAGTGAAAACTCCTATGGAACCAGGCTATCAAAAGGGCAATGAAGCAGAAGACTTGATACCCAACAATGAAACGTATCGCAGAGCAATCGGTAAGCTGCTATATGTTGCCACTGTGACAAGACCAGACAAAGCCGCAGCAGTGGGCATGCTATGCAGTAGGGATGAGATTCGAGTTCGAGTCGAACTCATGTTCGACTCCAACATTGCCTGTTTGCCCGTTCGCTGAACAGCAAACTATTTGTGGTGTTCGCGGCAAATTCGAAAACCCCTTACCAATTCACATAGGGGGGGCCGGGATCTGGGGGTCCCCCGGTTTCCTCTGTCTCAGAGCAAGCCACCCTCCCTCGGGTTTCCTGGGACTCCAGTGGTTGGTTTGTAGACCCAGTTGAAGGTATTGGGCCTACCTGGAACTCTGCGGCCTCGGGTTAAAGGTGCCAGGGACTCCTCGACCAGTTCACGCACCCCCCGGCCAGCAGGGCCAAAGGGCACGACTTCGCCACCAGGGGTCCTCCAGTCATGCTCCTTGTCTGCATGACTGGAACACTGTGAAGAGAGTGATGCAGTACCTCAAAGGAACAATTCAAATTAATTTACGGCTACCAGCAGCATCAAATCCAAAACTGGTCAGATTCGTAGATGCTGATTGTGCCGGTGACTGCACAGACTGCAAATACACATGTAGCAAGGTTCCCATTTCCTATGTAGATATAGACTACAGTTGACAAACAAGAAGGAACCTAGCTCCCTCCGGTGTTCAATTGTTATGTTGCATCAACCTGTTCGTTTAATGATATCAAAGCAAGGCATGCTGGAACTCGTAGTACAGGGAGAAAGGGACTCCGTTGCCATGGGTAGTAAATAGACTAAATTACCCACAGTGCAGCTGTACTCCCAAAGTGCATTGCCTCGTCGCTTGGCCTTCTGAGACTGTTTATTTAAAGGAGGGGAGGAGCCACAGAGGCTCTCTCTGGACATCGCCCTGCTAGCAAGAGGAGCCTGGTTGAGGCCTGTTGTGTGTGTGTGTGTGTGTAGGCCTCATAGCCTGGTCTACTGTTGTCCGAGAAGCCTGCCTGCTAAAGAGAGAAGAATCCTCCTTTGGGAAGCCCAGCTGACGTTCCAGAGTTGTCCAGACATCTTCCACCTACCGACATCTCGTACGGCGGAGTGAGGGACGGAAGACCGGGACAGCGGAGGGATCGTGTTCTGGAGCATCAGCAGCGGAACCTGCCAGGGGGACTAGGCCTATTTGGGTGAGCGGGCACCTGCCCAGGATTTATTAACTTTTGTATCGGCCTGTGACTGTTAAGGCCCAACACTACTAGAATAGTGCGCCATGCACCAGAACTTAGTGCATCGTGTGGTAGTGCGCAGTTTAAAGTTGGCGTTTGCACCGCCTGAGAGTTACATACTCCCAAAAGCATTGCGGGAGTTCCGTTTTTCTTCTACACCCTTTGGATTACAAATAGTATGTGCACCAAAGTTTGCTAGCGAAGACTCCTACCTCTGAGGAACTTGTACATTGATCTTAGTCAGGCTTGACTAGAACATACAGTGACGGGACACAGGGTGGTACTGCCCGCTAGGGGGAGCTCGCGAGCACATAACTTTTATACATAGAAAATAGACATTAATATTGTGTATACCATTGTCTTATTCATATTATTGACTCTGCAGGGCCCTGCACCAGTCAACTGTAATGCTGTCTTAATTTGCTACTTATAATACTAAGTAAACTTTGATTTTTGATATAGCAGACAACTGTGTGGAGTTATCTATCGCCCAACTGATTAAGTGCCATGATCAGGTAACGGTTTTATTTACTGTATTACTATTGTGTGATACTAAAATATTTTTTACTCAGGAGGAGCAAAACAAAGGTCGGACTTTACAGGCAACACACAAAAATGGAATAGAAAAATGCTTTAATATCAAAATAATAATGTTTTACAAGAATTAAAAACCATACAATATATGTGACAATATGAAGAAAGTCCTTTGAACGTCAAACGTCGACGCGTTTCGCCATGAGGCTTCATCAGGACGGACAAACAGGGGGGGGGGGTTTACACACTTGGGACAAATCTCACTATCTGGAATGAGATACATAAAGATTTAGACAATATATAAAATTAAAAGATAATAAAAATTATTTGGTTAAAAAATGCATGATTAGTCCTTCATACACATCATGATCAAAAAACAAAAGAGGAGTACCTCAGAGGAGGGTCCGGATAGCGAAATTTTGCTCAAAGGTGACCAATTCCTATGTATTTGGTATAGTATGGTAGAGGCAGATACATATGTGGTCTGGTAGGTACAAATAAATATATGCAGAAAAATATGTAAACAGATATATATGAAAAACCTATTGAGAGAATGATTTAGCCAAAAAAAGATTATTAAATGTATAGAGCTTGGGGTTCCTACCTGCTAATCAGAAATAATCAAAAGAAGATATTCTCACAGGGATACACTCCACAAATGGAAAAGCCTGATGCTCATAGCTAGCAGAGGTGGCTAGGCAAATCTATAGGTACCAATTAACATACTTTCAAAGAGCAGACAAATCAAGCAAAGTGAAGAAAGAAAAGAATAAAGAAAGAGGGGGGAAAGAAAAAGAAAGGGGTAAAGGGGAAAAAATAAACAGAAAACAAAAAACAAAAAACAAAAAGCAAAAAACAAAAAACAGAACAAAAAACAAAAGACAAAAAACTGAAAACAAAAAACAACCAAAAGGCTGTGTTAAAATAAATTACCAGGTATATCCAATAGGGTACGCCCAGACGGGGGTGGGGGACGTCCTAGTGTAGAGAAAAGGGGAGCTTCATATTCACTGCAGATTCTCAGTATAAGCATTTGCAATGAGCGTGCAGACATTACAGCCAGTGCAGTGATGAATATATCACTGTTCAGATCTGGGTATAGAGAAGAATACGGAGGGATAAAAGCAACTGAGTAAGCATACAGTACCTATAAGGTACCACAGCACAAAGAAAGGAAGACTTACCTAGCCACTGGATGTCAAAAAGCAATACCCCCGGGAGTCAGCCTCACGCTGAACACAAGGGCCATGCTGAGATACATGAGGTATTTATGTTAGAAAAGCCGTGCCAAAACACAGCAAGTGTCCGGCGCGCTTACGTCATACGTATGCGCTCTGCATTGATAAACAAAGATGTATGGGCGGAAGTGTAAAAAGCACCATATTAAAGCAGGGAAAACAACAGGGAAGGACAAAAACCCTGGATTGTCCACGAGAAAAAACGATAGGTGTCACGAAAAAAAAATAGGACTAAAAAAGAACGCATACCAAAAGGGAGTACAGAAGGAAAAGTGAAAGTATCAAATTGAATATTATGCAATGACGCAAAGAGTGAATCTACCAACATGAGCCACAAAATGGCACCACCTAAGTGAACATATATATCGCTAAGTATGGCAATAACCATATTGAATCAAGGATGCATATAAAGGACAAACAGGCATTAATAAAAAAAACATTATTAAATTATATAATAAAAGATAGCATAATGAACAATATCTATGTAGATGGTAAACAATTATTCACTTAGGATAAATTCTATTCGGTGTAATATGTATAACATATATGTATATATATCTCCATCATTTATAGGACTAAAAAAAGAGAGAAAAGTTTATTGTGTATATAAGAAATACCATGAACTACATTATTACAATGAATCATTAAGTAGGGCTGTAAAAAATAAATCTACCCACTTCCCCTCACTACACATCAATTCCAATGTCTGGGCTTTTTTTAACCCAAGCCATTGGGGATGTTGAATCCTTGGCCCTTGTTAGGTCGGCCCACCAAAACCTTTCGTTATCACAACGACAGGCCCTCAAGGGCCTTAGTCGCAATTCTCACTTGGTGATAAAGCCCTCGGACAAGGGCGGAAATGTGGTGGTTATGGATGAGCTCAATTACAGAAACATGTGCTGGGACATCCTTAAAAATCGGGATTGGTACAGGCCAATCTCAGAGGATGTTGTGGCAAATTATAACCGGCAATATAATGATACCATCCAGTCCGCCCTCTCCGAGGGCTTGATTACCAAAGAGATTTTTGAGGGCATTCAGGTACCTCACCCCAAGACCTCATGCTTCTATTCACTACCAATAATGCACAAAAATCTTTCTAAACCACCTGGTCGTCCCATAGTATCTGGTGTGGGCGCTAAGACTGAAAGAGCCAGTAAATTTGTAGATTAATATTTGTGACCCCATGTAACCACACTTCCTTCCTACATTCAGGACACCCCAGCTCTCCTAAGAACTCTTGATGGCCTTAATGTGCCTTCAGGATGCTATCTAGTATCAATTGACGTGGAAGCTCTCTACTCGTCAATTCCACATAAATTAGGAATTCCTTAGGGAAAGAGGTCCCAAATCTACTGGCCTAAATTGCTTTGTGTTAAAGCTTTTGGAACACATCCTAACAAAAAATGTTTTCTCGTTCGATGGTTCCCACTTCCTCCAGGTGCAAGGTGTCGCTATGGGCACTTGCTGCGCCCTGTCCTAAGCGAACTTGTACTTGGGGGGGTGGGAACGCGAGCTCTTCTCCTGCGAAGAGTTTGGTCATCTTTTTTCCTCTGTTTTGGGGTGGTTTTGTTTTATTGATGATGTATTGATGCTATGGGCGGGGTCTCTGGCCACTTTGAATGAATTCATGCAAATGCTAAGTATCAACAGACATAATCTCAAATTAACCATGGTGCACAGCCAAACGATGATTGCGTATCTGGACATATCGATTTACATTACAGAAGAGGGCTTAATCAAGACCACTCTGTATCGTAAACCGACGGCTGGAAACACCATCCTACACGCTGCCAGCTCGCATCCTCGTCCATTGATCCAGAGCATACCATTTGGGCAGTATCTGCGTCTAAGACGCAACTGCTCTGATGATATCAAATTCAAAGAAGAGGCTGATCTTCTCTATATAAGTCTTAAAATGAGAGGGTACAGTAGGAACTGCCTCAAAAAGGCCTTCAATAAAGCCTTTACTAAATCTAGAAATATGTTCCTTGCTAGAGCCCCTAAAAAATCTACCCCTGATCTAGTTAGATTTATCACTACGTACTCTGACCAACATGCCCAAATCAGATCCATCATGCAAAAGCATTGGCACATTCTTTCTGCTGACCTTGTTCTGAAAAAATACATCGGAACGAACCCGGAAATTACATTTCGACGGGCTGGTTCAATTCGGGACCGCCTGGTTCAAAGCAATTATTGCAGGACTGACACTAGATCTCAGGAACCCCATGGACTATACAAATGCGGCCAATGTGACTATTGTAACCTCCTAATTGAGGGTCCAAGGATATCCCTTCCCAATGGTCAGACCCACTTTCTTAAATATCATATTACTTGTCAGACTAAGGGAGTTATCTATATTATTTTTTGTTGCTGTGGGTCTTTCTACATTGGGAAGACAATCCGAGCATTTTGGAGAAGAATTAAAGACCACGTATACTATGCTACTAGTGGCCTCCTGAACACCACTATTGGCCACCATGTGGCATTTAAGCACCGTTACGAACCTCAGGTCTTTAAAGTTGCTGCCCTGGATCGGGTCTATGAGGACCCACGGGGTGGCAACTTTGACCAGAAGGTTCTACAACGAGAGACAGAATGGGTATACAAACTAAAAGCGACCAGATATCCTGGTCTTAATGACATGGTCAGTTTTAAACCATTTCTGTAAAAATGCAAAATTTCATAACTTAACACATCATCCCCCCCCCCCCATTTTTTCCCTTTCAAATCGCCTGTTCCCTTTTATCATTGTTCCCCCTCGCTGCACCTCTCCAGTATCTATATACTATGATTGATTCTCTACCCTTGATCAACTCATTGGTCCAGGAGAGAACACATTCATTGTAATAATGTAGTTCAGGGTATTTCTTATATACACAATAAACTTTTCTCTCTCTTTTTAGTCCTATAGATGATGGAGATATATATACATATATGTTATACTTATTACACCGAATGGAATTTATCCTAAGTGAATAATTGTTTACCATCTACATAGATATTGTTGATTATGCTATGTATTATTATATAATTTAATAATGTTTTGTTTATTAATGCCTGTTTGTCCTTTATATGCATCCTTGATTCAATATGGTTATTGCCATACTCAGCGATATATATGTTCACTTAGGTGGTGCCATCTTGTGGCTCATGTTGGTAGATTCACTTTTCGCGTCTTTGCATGATATTCAATTTGCTACTTTCACTTTTCCTTCTATAATCCCTTTTGGTATGCGTTCTTGTTTAGTCCTATTTTTTTTCGCGACACCTATCCGTTTTCCTCGTGGACAATGCAGGGTTTTTGTCCTTCCCTGTGGTTTTCCCTGCTTTAATATTGTGCTTTTGACACTTCCGCCCATACATCTTTGTTTATCAATGCAGAGCGCATACGTATGACGTAAGCGCGCCGCACGCATGGCGCACGTGTATGACGTCAGCGTGCCGCACGCTTGCTGCATTTTGGCGCGGCTTTTCTAACATAAATACCCCATGTATGTCAGCATGGCCCTTTTGTTCAGCGTGAGGCTGACTCCCGGGGGTATTGCTTTTTGACGTCCAGTGGCTAGGTAAGTCTTCCTTTCTTTGTGCTGTGGTACCTTAACCAGTTAACGACCCCTTCACACCGATATACGTCGGCAGAATGGCTCGTACAGGCACAATCACGTACCTCTATGTGGCCCTTTAACTGCCGATGTCGGGGTCGCGCGCGCGCCGCCGGCGGCGCGCTCGCGACCCCCCTGCTTTCCCCGTGAGTGGGACCACGGGTCCCGCGTACTCGATCGCCGCGGGAATCCCTGCGATCGTCTCACGGAGGCTCGGAGCGGGGAGATGTGTGTGTAAACACAACATCTCCCCGTTCCTCTACTGACAATGTCAGCGATCTCCGCTCTGTGTAATCAGAGCGGAGAACGGTGACGTGTCAGTCGTAGCCACGCCCCCCTCAGTTAGTAACATGCCCCTAGGCACACTTAACCACTCCAGCGCCCCTAGTGGTTAACCCCTTCACTGCCAGTGTCATTTTCACAGTAACCAGTGCATTTTTATTGCACTGTTCGCTGTGAAAATGACAATGGTCCCAAAAATGTGTCAAAAGTGTCCAATGTGTCCGCCATAATGTCGCAGTCGCGAAAAAAATCGCTGATCGCCGCCATTACTAGTAAAAAAAAAAAATTATAAAAATGCCTTAAAACTATACAGTATTTGGTAAACGATATAATTTTTGCGCAAACCAATCAATAAACGCCGATTGCGATTTTTTTTTACCAAAAATATGTAGAAGAATACGTATCGGCTTAAACTGAGGAAAAAAAATGTTTTTTTATATATTTTTTGGGGGATATTTATTATAGCAAAAAGTAAAAGATATGTAATTTTTTTCTAAATTTTCGCTCTATTTTTGTTTATAGCGCAAAAAATTAAAACCGCAGAGGTGATCAAATACCACCAAAAGAAAGCTCTATTTGTGGGAAAAAAAGGACGCCAATTTTGTTTGGGAGCCACGTCGCACGACCGCGCAATTGTCAGTTAAAGCGACGCAGTGCCGAATCGCAAAAAGGGGCCTGGTCATAATGGCCCGTATTGGTCCGGGGCTTAAGTGGTTAAAGGTACTGTATGCTTACTCAGTTGCTTTTATCCCTCCGTATTCTTCTCTATACCCAGATCTGAACAGTGATATATTCATCACTGCACTGGCTGTATTGTCTGCACGCTCATTGCAAGTGCTTATACTGAGAATCTGTGGTGAATATGAAGCTCCCCTTTTCTCTACACTAGGACGTCCCCCACCCCTGTCTGGGCGTACCCTATTGGATATACCTGGTCATTTATTTTAACACAGCCTTTTGGTTGTTTTTTGATTTTTGTTTTCTGTTTTTTGTCTTTTGTTTTTTGTTTTTTGTTCTGTTTTTTTGCTTTTTGTTTTTGGTTTTCAGATTTTTGTTTACTTTTTCCCCTTTCTTTTTCTTCCCCCCCTCTTTCTTTATTCTTTTCTTTCTTCACTTTGCTTGATTTGTCTGCTCTTTGAAAGTATGTTAATTGGTACCTATAGATTTGCCTAGCCACCTCTGCTAGCTATGAGCATTGGGCTGTTCCATTTGTGGAGTGTATCCCTGCGAGAATATCTTCTTTTGATTATTTCTGATTAGCAGGTAGGAACCCCAAGCTCTATACATTTAATAATCTTTTTTTTGGCTGAAACATTCTCTCAATAGGTTTTTCATATATATCTGTTTACATATTTTTCTGCATATATTTATTTGTATCTACCAGACCACATATGTATCTGCCTCTACCATACTATACCAAATACATAGGAATTGGTCACCTTTGAGAAAAAATTTGCTATCCGGACCCTCCTCTGAGGTACTCCTCTTTTGTTTTTTGATCATGATGTGTATGAAGGACTAACCATGCATTTTTTAACCAAATAATTATTATTATCTTTTAATTTTATATATTGTCTAAATCTTTATGTATCTCATTCCAGAGAGTGAGATTTGTCCCAAGTGTGTAAAACCCCCCCTGTTTGTCCGTCCTGACGAAGCCTCTTGGCGAAACGCGTCGACATTTGACGTTCAGGGGACTTTCTTCATATTATCACATATATTGTATGGTTTTTAATTCTTGTAAAACATTATTATTTTGATATTAAAGCATTTTTCTATTCCATTTTTGTGTGTTGCCTGTAAAGTCCGACCTTTGTTTTGCTCCTCCTGAGTAAAAAATATTTTTGTCTCCTTATGCTATACGGATGTGGCAATGTGAGTGCTCCCCCTTTCCCCTTTCTTTATTGCATATTGTGTGATACTATTGTGGCTCCTATCACACCAGTGGGTCCCACAATATCTGTGCAAACCAGTTGTGCCAAGGGAAGGGTTTGAGCCAAGTTCTTGGGGTTGATAGGCAGAACGTAGACCCAACATCTAAAACAGCAGCTCCTATGGGGGTAGTGCTACACACAAGTGGATTCATCTTCCAGTATGGGGAAGGAACCATAAGTTAGAGTGACAGTTGCTTGCTTTCAACTAGACTATCTTCAACTTAAACAGAGTACATTGCAGCACCACATGCATGTCAATAAGTGATATGGATTCGTCAACTTTGTTTGGACATTGGGTTAGACATATCAAAACCAATTCCCATTTTTGAAGACAACTAGGGTTGTATAAAGCTTACGCAATCAGAAAGGGTCAATCCTAGGACCAAACACATCAACGTCAAGTATCACCTACTGAGGGACAATCAAGAGCAAGGTGTTATTGACATTCAATATTGCCGGAAGAGGAGATGACTGCTGGTGCACTCACCAAGCCTTTGTTGAAGGAATGTCCTAATAATATCCAGAAGAAGCTGAATGTAATTTGAAAAAGCACATGCTGTTGAGAAGGGATGTTGAAAAAACAACAGCAAAGTTGCTTATATAAACTGACAATATATACTGTATGCATTATACCTTTCTATCCAGCAGGTGGCACTGCAGTGTTATAATATGTGTATCTATGGTAATGTAATCAGAGGAAGTGTTATCTCTCTCAGTGTATGTAGTTGTATCCTCCTTGTTCCTATTTCATGTTTCTCATACTGTAAGACATGTTCTGTTATCCTCCATAAAAGCAAAGCTATTGCTGTATACAAGAAGCTTCTAGCGCATAATTACATTACTCTGACAACAGTAACGCAGAGACCTGAACCTAGTAGCTCTCCCCCACCTTGTGTCTTATTGCCCTATATTGGCATGGAGTCCAGTGTAGCATTTGCAGTGGCAGAACAGTGTAGGACTGGCCATAAGAGGGATTACTTTGACGCAGTTGGCCAGCTTAAACATGTATTGCATTATGTGTGAACTATGATTCCCTGTTTTTCATTGCATAGTTTGCTGGAAAGGGTGTATAGCAGTGTGCAGAGGGTCTATCCAGAATTTGTAGTGTTAACATGTCATCACACACCTTTAGCACCTGATAGTTTAAATACATGTACACGCTATTGGAATTTGAGAACAGGTATCTTTTCTCTATTTGTTGCCTTTCACAGGGCAAATGTAACATTCCCTAACAGTCAATCCCAGGGAGAACAGTGCCATAAGGAACATTCAACCAGAATAGTTAAAGTAGAACTAAACAATCTTTTTCACGACACCCAATCGGGATTTAGGCCGGGTCGAGGCACAGAAGTATGTGCATTAGCCATGCGTGAAAGACTCCTTATGATTAAGGACGCCGGAGGATCAGCCGCATTAGTGTTATTAGACCTCTCGGCGGCGTTCGATACGATTGACAATGACATCCTGACGAATCGCATGGAATTCTTGTTCGGAATAAAAGGCAAAGTACTGAACTGGCTAAAGTCCTTTCTTTCAAATCGCACACATGTAGTTTGCTTAGGAGATTATAGATCCCTCCCTCGCCATCTACATTGTGGAGTTCCTCAAGACAGTGCCATTTCACCACTGGCCTTTAACTGTTACATGCGGCCACTGCCAGATATTATAACGAAATATGGCTTGGAGGCTCAAATATACGCGGATGACACACAAATACTGGTAGATATGGCTAGCGGTACAGATATGCAACTAAAACTCCAACTTTGTTTAGCTGAAATACATCAATGGATGCTTACCAGTCGACTTGGTATTAACACTGCTAAGACTGAAGTTCTTTTAATTGGTAAAATTACATCTATATCACCAATTTCTAATTGGCCCATATCATTTGGCCCTACTCCAACACATGCCAAAAAGATTAAGAACTTAGGGGTCTGGTTCGACTCGGAACTCACATTTATACCACATGTCTTAAATATCACGAAAAATGCAAGCTACTATCTATATTTTCTTCGGAAGCTGAAAAACCTGTTTACCGAACTGAATCGGAAAAAACTAGTACAAGCATTTATACTTTCTAGGTTGGATTACTCAAATGTTTTCTTATTAAATCTCCCAAAGAAATGGATTGCTAAGCTGCAACTAGTTCAAAATCAGGCCGCTCGCCTGATTAAAGGACTAAATTACAGAGAACACGTCACAAGCTCTCTTCGAGAGCTTCACTGGCTACCTATTGCTAAAAGGGCCGAATTCAAGGCCCTCTGTCTTGTTTTTAAGGCATACTGGAGTCAAGGTCCTATTTATTTATCTAGTATAGTTTCCCACTATACTCCCACAAGATCTTTATGCTCAGCGAATCAAAACCGCCTTATGCCTAAACCCAGAGGTGTACTAAGTGGGGGGCGGGGGGCGGGCCGCACCGGGGTGCCACACACTGGGGGGGTGTCAGGCCGGCGCCCCCCCGTGACTGAAGTGCACAGACAGCATCAGCGCAGCGGGACTTAGGCAGCGGCAGTCGGCGGCGATACGGCGATACAGGGGGGGAGGGGTGCGGGGTGACACCGCTGCACCATTCATCCCCTCCTTTCACGGCCGCGGGCTGTGAGCGGTGTTCAGCACAGTGGCACTTGCTTCACCTGTGACTAACTTCACAGAAGCACAGCCGAATGAAGCCGCCTCCCCCTCCTCTCTGTTTATGTGTACGGAGGGGGAGGGGACCCGACCTTCTGTCCATGTGCCGCCGCTGTGCTGATCTGAGGTACTGAATGGGGAGGGGGAGTTGCACTGAGGGGGGTCTTGCACTGGGGGGTGTTTGCACTTTGGGGGTCTTGCACTGGGGGGTCTTGCACTGGGGGGTCTTGCACTAGGGGGTGTTTGCACTGGGGGGTGTTTGCACTTTGGGGTCTTGCACTGGGGGGTGTTTGCACTGGGGGGTCTTGCACTGGGGGGTGTTTGCACTGAGGGGTCTTGCACTGGCGGGTGTTTGCACTGAGGGGGGTCTTGCACTGGGGGGTGTTTGCACTGAGGGGTGTTTGCACTTTGGGGTCTTGCACTGGGGGGTGTTTGCACTAAGGGGTGTTTGCACTGGGGGGTCTTGCACTGAGGGGGGTCTTGCACTGAGGGGGGTCTTGCACTTTGGGGTCTTGCATTGAGGGGTGTTTGCACTTTGGGGTGTTTGCACTTTGGGGTCTTGCACTGAGGGGTGTTTGCACTGGGGGGTGTTTGCACTGGGGGGTGTTGCACTGAGGGGTGTTTGCACTGGGGGGTGTTTGCACTTTGGGGTCTTGCACTGGGGGGTCTTGCACTGGGGGTGGTCTTGCACTGGGGGGTGTTTGCACTTTGGGGTCTTGCACTGGGGGGTGTTTGCACTGGGGGGTGTTTGCACTGAGGGGTGTTTGCACTTTGGGGTCTTGCACTGGGGGGTCTTGCACTGGGGGTGTCTGCACTTTGGGGTCTTGCACTGGGGGGTGTTTGCACTGGGGGGTCTTGCACTGGGGGGTGTTTGCACTGAGGGGTGTTTGCACTTTGGGGTCTTGCACTGGGGGTCTTGCACTGGGGGGGTTGCACTGGGGGGGTCTTGCACTGGGGGGGTTTTGCACTGGGGGGGTTTGCACTGGGGGGGGTTTGCACTGGGGGGTCTTGCACTGAAGGGGGTGTCTGCACTGAAGGGGGATGTGAACTGAAGGGGGTCTGTGTAACATGCAGGGGGTCCAGAGCTCTGGAGGCTGTATAATGTAAAGGGGTCCAGAGGTGCAGGGGGCTGTGTAATGTAAAGGGGTCCAGTGATGCAGGGTGCTGTGTAATGTAAAGGGGTCCAGAGGTGGTGAAGGGGGCTGTGTAATGTAAAGGGGTGCAGGGGGGCTGTGTAATGTAAAGGGGTCCAGTGGTGCAGGGTGCTGTGTAATGTAAAGGGGTCCAGTGATGCAGGGTGCTGTGTAATGTAAAGGGGTCCAGAGATTTGGGGTGATGTGTATTGTAAAGGGGTGCAGGATGTTGTGTAATGTAAAGGGGCCCAGAGGTGCAGGGTGCTGTGTAATGTAAAGGGGTCCAGTGATGCAAGGTGATGTGTAATGTAAAGGGGTGCAGGGTGCTGTGTAATGTAAAGGGGTGCAGGGTGCTGTGTAATGTAAAGGGGTCCAGAGGTGCAGGGTGTTGTGTATTGTAAAGGGGCCCAGAGATGCGGGGTGCTGTGTAATGTAAAGGGGTCCAGTGATGCAGGGTGCTGTGTAATGTAAAGGGGTCCAGTGGTGCAGGGTGCTGTGTAATGTAAAGGGGTCCAGTGGTGCAGGGTGCTGTGTAATGTAAAGGGGTCCAGTGATGCAGGGTGCTGTGTAATGTAAAGGGGTCCAGAGGTGCAGTTGTGGAGAGGGGGTACACAGTAGTGACAAAGAGATATTTGTTGATGCAGAGGTATGCCGGGGGCACAGTGGGGTGTTTTTACATTTTAATGTGGGGGGGGGTGCCAGATATAGGATCCGCCCCGGGTGCCAAATGCTCTAGGTACGCCCCTGCCTAAACCATATAACTTTGCAGCAGCTGGTGGAAAAACTCTCCAAGTTTTTGGTGTATTTTTATTGAATAATCTTCCTGAGAATATGCGAAAAATCAACTCGCTAACTTTCTTTCGTAAGGTACTGAAGACTCATTTACTTTCCAACGTATATGGATAAGGGAAGTCTGCTACCTATTACTACTATCCAGCTGATTAGCCCGCCCTGATTTGTTGTTGCTTACCTAAATGTGGACTGTTACTCTGTTTCTTCTATTTATTTATTTTTCCCTCTGTTGTTATTTATTATTAACTTATTTTGTATGTGATATCTGTTATGCTCATTCTTGAAGGTCAGTATCTGTATCTGGTCTATCTATCTATCGCTTAGGCGCAGTTCATGAACTGTATTTGGCGCTTTACAAATAATAAATCAATCAATCAAAGGCAAAACTTTTTATCTTTTTGGATGGAGGGAGAGAGGATTATAATCCCTGTGAATTTTTTTCCACTAGACAGATTTCCCTTTACATTCTGTCCCATAGCCAAAATAGGAAATTAGAGAAAATCACCAGGGTCACCAGAACTAGTGTACCAAGTGGAAGATTTCCCTCTTTTCCTGTTCTGGTGACAACCCAAAACTTGGGATTTTATTTTACTTTCCCTCTTAGTGATAATGGTAAAAAATACAAATAGAGAGGGTGAATCACCCTAACGGGAGCACAAACCACGAGAAGAATCTGACAGGTGTTTTTCCAAAAAAAAAAAAGTTTGCTTTAGGTTATGCTTTAACCACTTAAGCCCCGGACCATTACGCAGCATAAAGACCAGAGGTGATTTTACAATTTGGCACTGCGCTGCTTTAACTGGAAATTGCGAGGACATGCAATGTTGACCAAAACAAAATTTGCGTCCTTTTCTTCCCACAAATAGAGCTTTCTTTTAATGGTATTTGATTGCCTCAGCAATTTTAATTTTTTGCGATATAAACGGAAAAAGACCGAAAATTTAGCAAAAAAATTATATTTTCTAATTTTTGTTATAAGAAAAATCTAATAAACTCAATTTTAGTCATACATTTAGGCCAAAATCTATTCAGCCACAGGTCTTTAGTAAAAAAAATGTCAATAAGCGTATATTTATTGGTTTATAAGTTATAGCGTTTACAAACTAGGGTAAATTTTCTGGAATTTACACAGCTTTTAATTTATGACTGCCTATCTAATTTCTTGAGGTGCTAAAATGGCAGGGCAGTACAAAACCCCCCCAAATGACCCCATTTTGGAAATTAGACACCCCAAGCTATTTGCTGAGAGGCATTTTGAGTCCATGGAATATTTTATATTTTGCCACAAGTTGTGGGAATATGACAAACTTTTTTTTTTTCCACAAAGTTGTCACTAAATGATATATTGCTCACACATGCCATGGGCATATGTGAAATTACACCCCAAAATACATTCTGCTGCTTCTCCTGAGTACGGGGATACCACATGTGTGGGACTTTTTAGGAGCCTAGCCACGTACGGGACCCCAAAAATCAAGCACCGCCTTCAAGATTTCTAAGGGCATACATTTTTGATTTCACTCCTCACTACCTATCACTATCTATCACAGTTTTGAAGGCCATAAAATGCCAAGATGGCACAAAACCCCCCCAAATGACCCCATTTTGGAAAGTAGACACCCCAAGCTATTGGCTGAGAGGCATGTTTAGCCCTTTAATATATATAATGAAGCAGCGCTAAATGTCAATAAAAAATGCTAATATTAAGAGTGCTAATTAATAAAGTCTAACTTCTCATAAATAAAATGAATGGGGTGACAGAATCATCAATAATGAAATGAAATTAAAAAGTCCAAACAGTGACTAGAACAATAAAGTGCTAAATAGCCAAAACTGGCAGTCCAAATGGCAGCAGCTGATTGCAGGGAGAGAAGCAAAGATGGGTGTGGGAATACACCTTATCACATCAGAAACAAACTGGATCAGATGAACAAATGATGTATAAATAATCCTCCCCCATAGACACCAGCCTCTCACCTCTCTGATGGACCCCACGGGGTCAGTAATAGCCACAAAGATCTCCACTGCTCACAATGAGAACTCCAAATCCTTTTGCGTGACCCAAAACCACTGTAGGGATCTCCACAGCTTACCAGTGTTCTTCCTTAAAGCGAATCTTCCCGATGGACCCCACAAGGTCGATAATGGCCACAAAGATCTCCACTGCTCACAATGAGAACTTCCAGTCCTTTTGGGTGACCCGGAACCACTATAAGAATCTCCACAGCTTACCAATGTTCTTCCTTAAAACGAATCTTGTAATGAGGTGAGATAAACTCCCCCACATGTCTCCTCTTCCTTCCTGTCCAGAGAAGAGAGAAGTACCCATCTTTGCTTCTCTCCCTGCAATCAGCTGCTGCCATTTGGACTGCCAGTTTTGGCTATTTAGCACTTTATTGTTCTAGTCACTGTTTGGACTTTCTAATTTCATTTCATTATTGATGATTCTGTCACCCCATTCATTTTATTTATGAGAAGTTAGACTTTATTAATTAGCACTCTTAATATTAGCATTTTTATTGACATTTAGCGCTGCTTCATTATATATATTATTTTTATTGTATGTTGGTCACATTATAGAAGTTAGCTGCTAGTTGTCTCCTATTTAATTTTTCAGCATCATTTGCACTTCAGTGTTTCTTTTTTATTTTATTTTTACTGAGTGGTAAGTACACAAGCACCTTTTTTCTTTATATGTTTAGCCCTTTGAATATATTTTTTTTTGTCCCAAGTGATTGAATAAGGACAAAAGAAAAAAAAAAAGAAAATGTACAAAAAGTTGTCACTAAATTATATATTGCTCAAACATGCCATGGTTATATGTGGAATTGCACCCCAAAATACATTTTGCTGCTTCTCCTGAGTACGGGGATACCACATGTGTGGGACTTTTTGAGAGCCTAGCCGCGTACGGGGCCCCAAAAACCAAGCACCGCCTTCAAGATTTCTAAGGTCGCAAATTTGGATTTCACTCCTCACTACCTATCACAGTTTCGAAGGCCATAAAATGCCAAAATAGCACAAAACCCCCCCCAAATGACCCCATTTTGGAAAGTAGACACCCCAAGCTATTTACTGAGAGGCATGTTGAGTCCATGGAATATTTTATATTTTGCCACAAGTTGCGGGAATATGACAAACTTTTTTTTGGCACAAAGTTGTCACTAAATTATATATTGCTCACACATGCCATGGGCATATGTGAAATTACCCCCCAAAATACATTCTGCCGCTTCTCCTGAGTACAGGGATACCACATGTGTGGGACTTTTTGGGAGCCTAGCCGCGTATGGGACCCCAAAAACCAAGCACCGCCTTCAAGATTTCTAAGGGCATACATTTTTGATTTCACTCCTTACTACCTATCACAGTTTTGAAGGCCATAAAATGTCAAGATGGCACAAAACTCCCCCAAATGACACCATTTTGGAAAGTAGACACCCCAAGCTATTTGCTGAGATGCATGTTGAGCCCATTGAATATTTTTTTGTCCCAAGTGATTGAATAATGACAAAAAGAAAAAAAAAATGTACAAAAAGTTGTCACTAAATGATATATTGCTCACACACGCCATGGGCATATGTGAAATTACACCCCAAAATACATTCTGCTGCTTCTCCTGAGTACGGGGATACCACATGTGTGGGACTTTTTGAGAGCCTAGCCGCGTACGGGGCCCCAAAAACCAAGCACCGCCTTCAGTATTTCTAAGGGCGTAAATTTTTGATTTCACTCCTCACTACCCTTCACAGTTTTGATGGCCATAAAATGCCAAGATAGCACAAACCCCCCCCCCCAAATGACCCCATTTTGGAAAGTAGACACCCCAAGATATTTGCTGAGAGGCATGGTGAGTATTTTACAGCTCTCATTTGTTTTTGAAAATGAAGAAAGTAAATCTTTTTTTTTTTTTCTTTTTTTAATTTTCAAAACTTTGTGACAAAAAGCGAGATCTGCAAAATACTCACCATACCTCTCAGCAAATAGCTTGGGGTGTCTACTTTCCAAAATTGGGTCATTTGGGGGGGGTTTGTGCCATCTGGGCATTCCATGGACTCCGAAACTGTGATTGATAGGCAGTGAGGAGTGAAATCAAATATTTACACCCTTAGAAAGCCTGAAGGCGGTGCTTGGTTTTCGGGGTCCCGTACGCGGCTAGGCTCCCAAAAAGTCTCACACATGTGGTATCCCCGTACTCAGGAGAAGCAACAGAATGTATTTTGGGGTGCAATTCCACATATAACCATGGCATGTTTGAGCAATATATCATTTAGTGACAACTTTTTGTAAATTTTATTTTTTTGGCATTATTCAATCACTTGGGACAAAAAAAAATATTCAATGGGCGCAACATGCCTCTCAGCAAATAGCTTGGGGTGTCTACTTTCCAAAATGGGGTCATTTGGGGGGATTTTGAACTGTCCTGGCATTTTATGCACAACATTAGGAAGCTTATGTCACACATCATCCACTCTACTAACCACTTGAAGACAAAGCCCTTTCTGACACGTTTTGTTTACATGAAAACATATTTTTTTTTGCAAGAAAATTACGTTGAACCCCCAAACATTATATATATTTTTAAAGCAAAGGCCCTACAGATTAAAATAGTGGGTGTTGCATTTTTTTTCCACACAGTATTTGCGCAGCGATTTTTCAAACGCATTTTTGGAGGAAAAAAAATGAAAATTTATTACCAAATACTTACCGTAATTTTCCTTTCCCGATGGACTCCATGGCAGCCTACGTGTGGGTTAACCCCGCCTCCTCTCCAATGCTATAGGACCCCATACCCATAAAAGTAAGCTCACCTCTCAGCACTGTGTTCCGTAACTAGCCGACTCTTGGACACTTACTTTCTTTCTTTCATTAATATTTTTCTTTCAGGGTGGGAACTCCGTCTGCCATGGAGTCCATCAGGAAAGGAAAATTACGGTAAGTATTTGGTAATAAATTTTCAGTTTTCCTGACTGACTCCATAGCAGCCTACGTGTGGGAAATAACTAGCCAGACCACACGGGTGGGTATGCTGAACAGAAAAGCTTTAATTTGTCCTGTCAACCGACAGGATTCTTAACCCAAAATTAACAGAAGACAATGATGCCGGTTCAATGCAGTAATGGGCCATAAATGTATTGATAGAGGCCTACGAGGCCACTTTACAAATGACATCTGGAGCCACATGTCGGGCCGCCACCCAGGATGCTGCCATCCCTCTGGTGGAGTGTGCCGTCACCGCCTGTGGAGGAGCCAAGCCCTTAGCCCTGTATGCTTGCTGGATTGTTTGAACAATCCATGATGCAATTGTCCTGGTTGAAGCTTTCTTCCCTTTGTTGTTTCCAGAATGTAGAACAAACAAATGATCAGATCGTCTGAAGGAAGAAGTAATTTTAAAATATTTCTTTAGGATTTCACCTATATCCAGGGGATGAGTTTCACTAGAATCTTGAGTCTTAAATGTAGGTAGAACAATTTCTCGATTCTCATGAAATACCAAAGATACTTTTGGATTTGAACCCAACATAGGTATAAGGACTACTCGATTTGGGAAAAATGTTAGAAAAGGTTCTTCATGACCCAGAGACCCGATCTCAGAGACCCTCTTAGCCGAGGTGATGGCTACTAAGAAGGCTACTTTTGCTGAAAAGTCCTTAATGGAGGACGGGGAGGGCCCCGTCGCACTGAGTCCAGTCAGTGAGTCTAGAACGAGGGGAAGATCCCACTTGGCAAATCTTGGTTTCCTTTGGGGCTTAATTCTTGATGCTCCCCGAAAGAATTGTCTGACTAACGGATGGACTGCCCATGAGACCCCAGAGAAGGCTGACAAGGCCGAAACTTGTACTCTTAGAGAGCTAACAGATAAGGGCAAGTCTAGTTCGGTTTGCAGAAAACTAAGCACATCCTGAACTCCTGGATTTTTGAAGGACCTCCCAGAAGCAGAGGAGAACTCAACAAATTTGGCCCAGATTCTTCTATAAACCTTGTTGGTACTTGCCCTTCTTGAGCTCAACAGTGTAGACATCACTCTAGAGGCGCAATCGAGGGATTCCAGACGCTCCATCTCAAGAACCAGACCGTCAGTCTCATCAGTGCCGGACAAGGGTGTAGGAGTGACCCTTGAGAGAGAAGGTCCGGCCTGAGAGGAAGAGGTACAGGGTCCCGGTAGCTCAGTTGGATCGGGAGGGGAAACCAAGGCCTGTTTGGCCAGTAAGGAGCTACCACTGTTACTTCGGCTGATTCAGCTTGAAGTCTCCTCAGGAACTTGAGAATTATCGGGGGAAAGGCGTATGCCCTCCTGAACCTCCATCTGTCTGTCAGGGCATCCGTTCCGACTGCCTGGCTGCAACGGCCCCGAGAGTAGAACTTCACTACCTTGGAATTGTAAGGGGAAGTGAATAGGTCAACATTGGGATTGACTCCCAGGGACAGAATCCAGTTGAAGGACTGTACATGGGGGACCACTCTTTGTTGTCTAGACGAGTTTGTGAGAGGAAATCCGCCTGTGAATTCTGTACTCCCGGAATAAAAACTGCTGATATGTTGGCCAGATTTTTCTGGGCCCAAGTCACGATGGGCTCGACTTCTAAAAGAAGTGTGGAACTCCGTGTCCCCCCTTGTCTCTTCACATATGACACTGCCATAGTTTTGTCCATCCTGATCAATATTGATTCTCCTTTCAGAAACCGAGAAAAGGATTGGAGGGCACACCAAGCTGCCCGGAGCTCTAGGACATTTGAGCCTGGGTTGCGGAGGCGAGCGTCCCACCTGCCCTGAGCAAGGTTCTGACCACAGAGGGCCCCCCAGCCGGAACCGCTGGCATTGGTCGTGATTGTGACCCAGAAGATGGGGGCAATGGAGTGACAGTTTTGCAAATTCTTGAGTTGGAGCCACCAGAAGAGGCTGTTCCTCATTGTTGCGGATATGTGGATGAGTTGACTCTTGTCCCCTGACTTCCATTGCCAGAGGAACCCTGACTGAAAAGGGCGTAACCTCCATAGAGCCCATTTGACCATGGGGGTCGTGGAGACCATTGTGCCAATGATTCTTAGACATTGTGATGCTTTCAGATGAGGAGCATCCAGAGCACAAGAAATCCTCTTCCGAATCACCGGAATCTTCTCTACCGGCAGGGAGATGGTGTCCTCCACTGTGTTGAACAGAGCCCCTAAGTAAATCAAACGTTGGGCTGGATCCAGGTGGCTTTTTTCCAAGTTTAGAATCCAATCAAAGCTGGAAAGGATTGCGATCACTTGTTCCCTGTGCACCAGCAGCTGTTCTCTGTTTTAGATAGAACTAGGAGGTCGTCTAAATAATGGTAAAGACGCACACCCTTTAACCTGATGAGGGCCACTACGGCCAAGAGGACCTTGGTGAAAACCTGAGGGGAAGTTGTCAAACCGAACGGTAGGCAGATGAATTGTAGATGTTCCTGCCCGTGCCTTATGAATTTGTTCAGGTATGTCAAGTCTATTACCGGGCGCCAGGCACCGCTTTTCTTTTGGACAAAGAAAAGGGGGGAGTATACTCCTTGGAACTGTTCTTCCTCTGGGACACACACTACTGCGTTTTCAGCAGGTCTACGTAGGACAGTAAGGCCTGTTTTTGCTCTTCCGTACTTGTAAGTAGGGTTGAGATAAATCTGGGGGGAGGAATGCTGGAGAAGGACCATGCGTGACCTGACTACACTGTCCTGACGACCCAAAAGTCTGAGATTGAGGCCACCCAGACGTGCCGGAAGAGGAGCAGGCGTGCTCCTACCCGACCCGCCTGGGCGGGCAAAATCTCAAAAAGATTTAGCCTGATCGCGATCACTGGGCGCTTGGCTCTTTGCTGGCTTGCGAAAGGACGCTTGGCCTCTATTCCAGTTTCTTCTGAAGTCCCGGCCGGGTCTATAGGAGCGTGCTTCCCTCGAACGCTCCGGGCTGCGTCTTCTGAACTGGGGCTTCCTTCGACCCTGTGGACGCTTGTCCTGTGGAAGAAAGCCAGATTTTCCGCCTGTGGCCTTAGCTATGGCGTCATCTAGTTTGTTACCAAACAGCGATGATCCTTCGAAAGGAATCTTGCACCAAGTTTGTTTAGAAGACGGGTCAGCCTGCCAAGGGCATAGCCATAGGGCTTGTTTAGCTGTAACTGAGGATAGCATAATCCTGGACAGTAGACGGATCAGATCAACCGATGCTTCTCCCAAGAAGGCCACCGCTAGTTTTAGCTCTGCTGCTGCTGAGTTACTGGCCAGTTCTTCTGAAACACCTTTAAGAAAGGAATCTACATTCTCCGTCCATGCCTCCATAGCCTTTAGACACAGCTGCCAAGGCTAGGGCGGGTTTACAAGCTGTCCCAGCAAGACCGTAAATTCTTTTGAGGTCCTGATCCATTCTTCTGTCAAGACTGTCCTTAACCCCTTCCATACCCTGCCAAATGACGCTGGCAGGAACCCTCTCTCCCTCCGGGTGGACGTCATATGACGTCCTTGGGTTTGAGGGGGGATATCTGAATGATGCCTGCAGCTAGAGGCATCATTCAGATATCCTTTTGTAGTGCCGGCTATCCTGCGCACCATAAGATTGATCATAGCGGCGGTTCCACCGCTTGATCATTCTTATAGGCGGCGGGAGGGGACACCCCCCCTCCCGCCGCCATCCGGTGCTGCTCCTGCCATCGGGGACCCGGAGAGAATCGTCCGGCACCGGTGGTGGGTCACGTGACGAGCATAGAGATGACTGAAAAGCGCAGAGCGTTCCAGCAGCCATTAGGAAGAGCAGGGGATGTATTAGGAAAAAACAAACAAATACATATAGCAACACAGATGCGACCGCAATGGAGCATGAAATAAACTTGCAGACCTGCCAGCCGAGGACTTTCTGATCTTGGGCACACAGCAGCAACTCCATCCCAGAAGATCATGGTTGCTACAAGCTCTCCACCCGCCCATGGCTGGGTTCCGAGCTGCACCGCTAGAAGGTCGGTTGCTTCAGGTCCATTGGAGGTGGACAAAAAAGGAACACAGTGCTGAGAAGTGAGCTTACTTTTATGGGTATGGGGTCCTATAGCATTGGAGAGGAGGCGGGGTTAACCCACACATAGGCTGCCATGGAGTCAGTCAGGAAACACACTTTTTTATTTTTAATGCACTAAAACACACTATATTGCCCAAATTTTTGATGAAATAAAAAAGACGATCTTAGGCCGAGTACATGGATACCAAACACGACATGCTTTAAAATTGCGCACAAACGCGCACAATCGCGCAGCGGCGACAAACTACATACATTTTTAAAAGCCTTTAAAAGCCTTTACAGGTTACCACATTAGATTTACAGAGGAGGTCTACTGCTAAAATGACTGCGCTCGATCTGACCTTCGTGGTGATACCTCACATGCATTGTGCAATTGCTGTTTACATATGATGCTAGACTGACGCTTGCGTTCGCCTTTGCGCAAGAGCAGGGGTGCATTTTTTTTATTATTTATTTTGCTTTTTTATTTTATTTTTAAACTGTTCCTTCCATTTTTTTAATTTTTTTACCATTTTTATTGTTATCTCAGGGAATGTAAATATTCCCTATGATAGCAATAGGTAGTGACAGGTACTCTTTTTTTTAAAAAAAATTGGGGGGGTTAGTCCCTAGATCTTTCCTCGGCCCTCAAAGCATCTGACCACAACAAGATCGTGCGATAAAATGCTTTCCCAATGGCGCTGTTTATATCCGGGGGGGACATTCCCTCCCACTGCTTGTAAAAGCAGTCTAGAGGCTAATTATCTGCTAGGATTGCTTTTATATGAAAGCCGACCGCTGGCTGAAAAGAATGATACCAAGATGAGACCTAAACCCGCAGGCATCATTCTGGTATAACCATTCAAATTCCAGCAACATACCAGTACGTTGCTGGTCCTTGTTGGACATGTATTGGAATTCTTTTTTTTCATGCAGCCTGTTGGCTGAACGAAAAAAAGAGATTGATCGGTGGGTATGCCCACCATTAGAATACCTCCCTTCATCCACCCACTTCTAATGATGGGCATACATGCACCATTTATATATACTGAAGCATGGGGGCATCCTCCCGCAAAAAAGATATGCCGCATACACACGGTCTGACTTTTCCACGGGCAAGCCTCCGTCGGAATTTGGACCGTATGTACGCGGCATTAGGAGCAAAATCGCACCTCCGCCCCTGCTGCCCCCATGCTTCGGCATATATGCTCTTTTTTTTTTTAACTGTGGTGGTGAAATCACCTCCTACAGCGTTGGAATCACGGCTTTATGTATCGTGGGAGAAAACGCTGTTGCTGTCAAGATAAATAAATCCGCGCTGCAACTGAATGGCGTACCTGCTAAGCAAATGATGGTTAACATTAAAACAAAGTAACATTACAGTATAACAGTAAGACCTTACCATATTATACCTGCAAAGCAAATACCAAAAAAATAAAAAATAGTAAAAAATAAAAAAAAAATTAACGCAACCTGTGCCTAAAAGATATATATATTCCGAAGCATGGGGGCATCCTCCTGCAAAAAAGTTATGCCGCGTACACACGGTCGGACTTTTCCACGGGCAAGCCTCCATCGTATGTACGCGGCATTAGGAGCAAAATCGCTCCTCCGCCCCTGCTGCCCCCATGCTTCGGCATATATGCTCTTTTTTTTAACTGTGGTGGTGGATAAATAAATCCGCGCTGCAGCTGAATGGCGCACCTGAAAACAAAGAATTACATACCTGAAAGGCAAGCATGATAAAACATTGCAGAATAGAATACAGTAAAAAAGAGCAGAACAATAGAGAGAAAATAGAGAGAGAGAACAATAAAACAACAACTATTTTTGTTTTTTTTATTTTATATTTTTTTGTGTTTTTTTTTAACGTTTTTTTTTTGTAACTTTAACAACTGTAACGGTTCGGGTCTCTCAAAATGCGATGACATCTTGGGAGACCCTGTGTAAGTGTGTCCTAGTCTGTGAAATGCTGTACCCTACACTAAAACTTCACTTTTTGTGTGGAAGCGTTCAAAACATTTACCAATGCAAAGACCAGGATTGTGAGGACAGAGTGGACAAAAATAATGGGTGTCACGCCTAAATCCGCACTTGCTACAGACCCAACATCTTTTTTGGGGGGTTCGTTGGGTAGGGGTACTCTCGGGGACATACGGAAAATGCCTCTCATGCAACCGGCTTACTGCATTTGGTTGGGGATGGTGAGGTGCAGAACCGCCTGGATACAGGAGGTCTGTGACTATCTCATGCTGGAATTTTAGGAAGGATAAAGTCCCGCCTGAAGCTCTGTATAGCACATGAGCGTTCAGCAAAGCCAATTGAAATAAGGATAGAGACACTTTTTTGTACCAGCGTCTCGCCTTACGGGCAATGTGATACGGCGCCAACAACTGGTAGTTGAGGTCCACCCCTTCCATATTTTGGTTATATTCGTGGACACAGAGGGGTTTCTCCACAACACCAGTCGCCGTACGAATTTGGACTGTCGTGTCTGCGTGAAGGAAGGTAAGAAGGAAAACATTCTTATTATCCCTCCACTTCACAGCGAGCAAATTATTACACTTCAATCAGGCTCTCTCCCCCAGCCTAAGATGGGAATCTACAAGCCCCTGGGGAAAGCCCCAGTGATTAGGTCGCACGGTGCCACATGCTCCAATCTGATGATCAAACAAGTGACTAAACAGTGGCACGCTCATGTAATAATTGTCCACATACAAGTGGTACCCCTTTCCGAATAAGGGTGACACCAAGTTCCACACTATCTTGCCAGCGCTCCCTATGTAATCTGGGCAGTTCTCCGGCTTTACCTAACTATCTTTTCCCTCATAAACCGTAAAGCTCCATACATAGCCTGTTGCCCTGTCACAGAACTTATAGAGCTTAACCCCGTATCTGGCACGCTTGCTGGGAAGGTACTGTTTGAAAGACAAGCGGCCAGAAAATTTAATCAGGGACTCATCAACGCAGACAACTTGATCGGGAATAAACAAGGCTGCAAAATGTTCGTTGAAGTGGTTTATGAGGGGCCGAATTTTGTAGAGCCGATCGTATTCAGGGTCTCCACGTGGACGACAAAGTTCATTGTCGTTGAAGTGCATGAACCGCAAGATCTGCTCGTATTTTTTCCTGGACATGGAGGCAGAGAACACGGGCATATGGTCAATTGGGCGCGTGGACCAATAGGCGCGCATTGACGAGAATTTATGTGTGCCCATGTTGAGGGAAAGGCCCAGAAAGGTTTTTAATTTGGAAACCGTAATTGGTTTCCAATCTCAGGCAACTGGTGATTAGTGGCGATGAATTGACCAGCATATAAATTACTCTGGTCCACAATAGATCTATAGAGATCTTCCGTGAAAAACAGCGAATAAAAATCAAGTGGCGTAAAATCAGCTGTATCCACCTGAATACCGGGTTGGGCAGTGAATGGGGGAAGTACGGGTTCTGCAGAAGTGTTGGGCACCCAATCAGGATAGGCGAATTCTGCAGGAAGGGCACTATGGGCACAATGGGCCTGCCTTTGTCTTCTTCTTGGTGGCAGCGGGACACTACTTGTGCTTGCCACCTCGCCAGCTTGAACTGCACTTATGGGACTCGCCATGTCACCACGTAATACTGCAGTGCTGGATGTACGTCCAGGCTGTACTAGGCCGCTGGTGCTGGCCAGTTCACCAGAAGGAATAGTGGCGCTAGTACTACTCTGCGCCATAATATGAGAGCCCTGCGGTTCTTGCTCCTCAACAACATCAGAAGATCGGGATCGGGTACGCCTGACCTTAGCAGGGATCTCATCATCTTCGTTGTCAGTGCTATCTGACATGGAGCCGCTGTCTTCTACGGGAATGTATTCTGAGCCTGAATCTGACAGATACGTGACCTCCTCTTCACTATCTGTCATGCTCAGAATCTCGTAGGCCTCTTTACTAGTGTACCTTCAATTTGCCATTTTGGGCTCTAAATTTTGTGGTACACTAGTAAGATTCACAGTTAAAAAAGCACCTGACTGTCAGCAAATGTATCAAACGCTACAAAAAAAAAACTGTTAGCGATCGCAGGGATCAGGCCTGTCTCTGTGAACGCTGCAGTTATGTGTGTTGTGTTTGGTAAGTGACAGTGATCGATCGATACTGCACTTGGGTGTGCTGGGCTGGGCGGAGGGGCTAAACGCAGGTGCTAGCAGGTATCTGGGCTGATCCCGCTAACACTGCGTTTTTGGGAACCCTAAACTGCTGGGGATGTTAGTATAGATCTGATCAGATACTATAGCACTAAGGGAGGTGTATGCTTTGCGCGTGGGTGTTAGCAGTACTGGCATTAACCTGGCGCTGCCTGGGGCGACGCAGACCCTCTCTGACGCTAAAACCTAATTTATATCACCCGCCAGGCGATCAGGGGGTTAAACCTTTATTGGGTTACATACATCGGTTGCCCTGATGCTATAAAAAGCAAACTAACCAACCAGCGTCACCCGTAACATTTATACAGTGATCACTGGTGAAAGGGTTAACTAGGGGCAATCAGGGGGTTAAAACCTTTATTAGGTAATATATGGGGGTACCTGACGATATATAACCTAAATAACTAAATAACTAACTGGCTAACCAGTGTCACCAGTGACACTTATACAGTGATCACTGGTGAAAGGGTTAACTCTAGGGGCAATCAGGGGGTTAAAATAATATATGGGGGTACCTGACGCTATAAAAACCTGCGGCGAACCTAAAAAAAAAACTGGCTACCTAGGGGCATCACTGACACTAATACAGCGATCGCTTAGTGACGCTGGTGATAGGGGGTGAAAGGGTTACCTGGGGGGTGATCAAGGGGTTAAACCTTTATTAGGGGGGTTAGGGGGCTACCCTGGACCTAAAGGGGCCTAAACCTAACTGCCCTGCAACTTTTTACTGTCACAAATGACACTGATTGCAGTGATCAGTAAAAAAATGACCACTGCAAACGGTGACACTGTGACTGGGGGTGATCTGGGGGGTGATCTGGGGGTGACTGGGGGGTGAAAGTGTGCCTATGTGTACCTACGTGTTAGTGTAGTGTTGGTGCACTTACTGTGAGATGTCTTCTCTCCTCGCGCCGGACCGAAAAGACCGCCGCATGGAGAGATGACATCACTTCCTCTGCCTGTGTTTACATTACACAGGCAGAGGAAGAATGTCATTCGCCGGGAGCGATTGCGAGGGGGTGGCCAGAAACCAATGGCTACCCCCTCATCACGGATCACTCCCGAACCAAAAACCACCGCTCCATGTACCCCCCACCCATACGAAGGCACGTGATTGTGCCTGTCCGTGCCATTTTGCCGACGTATATGTACATGGGGTGGTCGTTAAGTGGTTAAAGAACATTAGACCAATAAATAGAAAAGTATAGAACGCTATAGGCTAAAAACATTCGACCAGAAGACAAAAATGATATGCGGGAGACCTCTGCACAGTGTATTAAGTTTCTAGTCTTCTCTAGGGATGAGCTGCACACGTTCATCTGTTGTTCGGGAGTCGCCAACCTCACTGTAGTTCCAAGTTATATTGTTACAGTAGCAGTGACTGACAGGACACAAATCTGGACCTGAAAACTTTGCTGTGTCTGGCAGTGTTTTTTTTTTGCTGAGCCACCTGAGATGCTGGACAACTCCTTGCCTTATTCCTTGGCCAACCTTTTATTGTTTCTTGTTTCTCTTGAAACTTAAACCTTTTGCTCCTCCCATTAACTTCCTATTTTAGCCTTTGCATTTTCTGTTTGCCAAATGATTGTGCTCTCTCCAGCCAATATCTTAGTTTTGTCACTCCTGCTGCCCTCTGTATCTTTGCTACCAATTGTTACCGACCTTTGCCTTGTTCCTCGACTATGCTTCTGCTTGATCCCAGCCTGCAACCACTTGTTACCAACCTTTGGCTTGTTTACTGACTATGCTTCTGCTTGATTCCTACCTGCTATATCTGCTACTGAACCCCGGATTGCTCACCTCCTGGTTGGGCATTCCTGAGATCCATGATCTGGTACTAACATGCATCAAAACCCATCTCCACCATCAGGAGCTCTTGCCAATACTGGTTAGTGCTTAGACCATGCACCACAGGAGAGCCTGCGTCATTCACCAGGGTGACCTGCTTGTATACCTAGCCTTTTGGTCAGTGGGAGCCTCTGTACTGCTATAGCTATTGATCTCCATGCCTGAACCCTGACTGTAACAGACTGCAGTTCTGGCTGCTACTGCCTGCTATCAATCTAATCATGTGATAGTGCCTGTACTGGGTATATTTGTAGTCCAGGAACCTGGCAAATACTATTTACTGTAGGTAACTATAACAGCCCTAACATTTTCCAAGGAAATATACTAAGCAAAAACCATTTAGCCAAAATAATTTTCACAAAGCCAAGTCACTTACAATATACTTTACTGAGCAACAGGTGCTTAATGCTTTTGAGCCTGTTTGGATATTGATGACATTTGATCTTCTATAATACCCAGTGTGATTCAGTAGCCCACTGGAAGACACTACTTACAGTAATTTCACTTGAGACCTCAGTGCCTGGGGACACAACTCTTGGCCTGACAAGTGTCAACACCTCCGACTTTCTGAGATGAAAAAGAGAGACACCTTCTAGCTTAAAGTACACAGGAAAAACTCACACCCCTTCCTGTCCCCATGGTTGATAACCATGATTAATAAATGTGCAAAAAAATTACTTGTAAAACCAAATTTCATATATTGCTGGACTTAGAAAATAATAATTGCAATTTTTAAGAGGTTGAATTAAGTTTAGTGTTGTTTAACACTTTTGTTAGTTAAATAGTATAATTTGTAGAGTTTTATGCATCAGCCAAAAATGGAAAAACAAGAAGAAAAGAGAGACAGAGGAACTTGGATCTAAAAGAAGGATATTCCCTCCAAATACTATTCCGATTTCTTGCATTCAGGACACTAAACCACACTAAGCCTAGGGGCACACTCTCTACATATACGTTCCTGTGAGTAGCAAAATGCAGCCTGCAGCTTTCATTAATTGGTTTTAAAAAAATCCATACTTTATTGTTTTGAATGTTGCAGCATGCAAAATGCATACCAATCAAAAGTTAAATGCTTACAAACCAGAAACAAAAAAAACTGTGCATTATAAACAATTTGCGCTCTTAGAGATTAAATGCTTTGTTTTACCTATTTATCTTTTGTTGCATTTCAAATGCTTATTGCAGCAACATTCCATTTGCATGTGTTTTGTAGAAGAGAAGCACATTCACTCTTCAACTTGTTCCTGCCTGGACCCAGGGGTAGTGACTTTACCTTCACATCACACCATGGGCACAGGCCCCCACCAGAGGAACTATGCTACTTTCCATGTGGGAAACCAACCCATACTGGCTTAACCTACATCTGTTCATTATCCTTTGAAAACCTGCTTTAGACCTTACACTAATGGACCTTGATTTGCCCCTTTGGCACATATTCCCCCCCATAGAGAAGTTAAGAGAAGGAGGAATCCACACCAGACATGCCTTTTACCAGTCTACCGAATCAATAGTAATCAAACTTTAGCCAACCCTTGAAGGTGGTGGCACCCAGCTTAGGTTGCAAACTCTTCAGCATTCTTCAGGGAGATTTGGCATGAGAAGAAAGATGAGAGGACTGCTACTTACAGGAGGGGTGTTCCGGAGTCTGGAATCTCAAAGCAGGGAGATGTGGGTAGTTTCATAAATGGATACAGTCCTTCCATCACTACCAGCTTCCCCCCTAAGGGAAGAGAAACAAAGAAATCCCAACTGCCTACATGCTGATCTGGTCCAGTCCACACACAGAGACAACCAGCAATCATGCTCCTCACCGAAACTAACCCAGGAAGCTCTCTGCCTTTTAAGTGTACCTTTATCCAGGGTTTCCCCCTCTTAGCAACGGCAGGTCTGGCACCTAACCCTAATGACTCCTGAGTCTTCCTTGACTCTGAGCTGGGAACATCTGATAGCCAAAAACAGAAATACAACAGCCACCTCTATGCTCTACACTACACATGCATGCACACCAGTAATTACTGTATGTCATTTCTTAGAGAGGATTTCCTGATGGTGTCAACAATGGACCATGCCTAAAATGGAAGGAAACTATTGGACAGCCGCACTCCAAAAACAGTTCCTTTATTGGAAAATCACAGAAATCCAAACCACAGCAAAGAATGAGAGCAGACAATCTGACGCGTTTCGCACTGTAATTTCAGTGCTTACTCATAGCTAAGCTATGAGTAAGCACTGAAATTACAGTGCGAAACGCGTCAGCTTGTCTGCTCTCATTCTTTGCTGTGGTTTGGATTTCTGTGATTTTCCAATAAAGGAACTGTTTTTGGAGTGCGGCTGTCCAATAGTTTCCTTCCATTTTTCGCATCATTATATGCATTGCCTGCACCCGTGGCTTGGGATAGAAGTGGAAAAATCAATCAGGTACATCTCATCTGAGCGGTAATTTTCTTTTTTCGTTCTAAATGGACCATGCCTGTGTAATGTGTATTAAATAAGCACTAGTAGTTCCCAAAAGAATCCTGTGTGACAGGGTGATATCACAGGAGCACAAATCAGAAACTGAGTGTTGTCACCCCCCCATTAAAAGGAAATGCCTGAACAAGAAACTTCATGGCAAGATCCTAAGTTATTTCGATGAAGGCTATGGTGTTAAAATATATATAAAAAAAAAAAAAAACATCAAATTACATAAACCTGTTAAAGTGCAATTCCAAGCTCTGTGTTCCTACCCTTAATCAACCTCGCCCCCTTCTAGCACTGCTACAGTACTTTATTTTTTCTTTATTATACATACTTTTTCCAAGGTCTACAGGCCAGTCACATGACACCACAAAGTCTTGTACATCTTTGTCTCCTCTTCAGACAGTGACACTGATGTGAGGATGTCAGTGGCACTCTCTGTACCAGTTCATTGTGAGTGATGCCATGATGGCACTTTCTCAGAAGGCAGGACCCTGACACCCTGCATTCACAATACAGTCTTTATACTTCCGGGTTGAGAGATGCTGGCCATCATTCACTTAAATGGACTGAAAACATCTTGTGGCCAAGAAAAGGTACTTCGGAGGACAGCTATGGGTTACAGGTGCGTATTAAAGTGAGAGCTGCTGACTCTAGGGACCTGTGGTTTGACAAAGACAATGGGCTTCATTAACGCAAACAGATTGCATGCGGTCAGTAAACATCACATGAAAAGGGTTTAAAGTCAATTCACAGAAGGAAATAAAAAATTAAATGCATCCGATAATAAAGTAGTGGTCCAGGCATTCTGTTTTTAAGGAATATAAAAATATAATAGACAATTTTGAGTAGCCTCTGCCTTTTTGGATCAGTTCTCTCAACAACAATGCATAGAAACCTGAATATGAAAATATGGAAATCATTGGAATGAAACTTTGATATATTTAAAGTTTAACTAAAGGAAATCCTTTAGTTTTGGATAGAGTGGAGGTGGATTGAAACACCTGTCAGGATTTTATAGTTGTCTATGTCCCCATTAGGGAGGGTCACCCTCTCTGTTTGTCCTGTTTACCATTATCATTGAATTTAAAAGTAAAAGAAAATCACAAATTTTGGGTTGTCCCCAGAAAAGGAATAGAGGGGAAATCTTACAATGGGACACAGATGGCAACAAAAAAAAAACCGACTGGGGTTATAATCCTCCCTTGCTCTATCCAAACTGAAAAAAAAAGTTGTGCCTATAGTTCTACTTTAGGCTATTTTCACACTGGGGCATCGCGAGCGTCGGCGGTAAAGCGCCGCTATTCTTAGCGGCGCTTTACCTCCGTTTTTGAGGCGCTTTTTGGCCGATAATGGGCACTTCTAACCTCCGCTAGCGGCCGAGAAAGGGTTAAAACCGCCCGAAAAGCGCAGCTGCAGCTGTGCTTTTCCGGCGGTTCGGCGGCACTGCCCATTGATTTTAATGGGCAGGGGCGCTTTAAGAGCGGTGTATTCACCGCTCCTACAGCAACTCAAAGATGCAGCTGGCAGGATTTTTTTTACCGTCCTGCCAGCGCACCGCTCCAGTGTGAAAGCCCTCGGGCTTTCACACTGGAGTGAAAGGAGATGCTCTTTCAGGGCGCTTTGCAGGCGCTATTTTTACCGCTATATCACCTGAAAAGCGCCTCAGTGTGAAAGTAGCCCTAAGGTAAAGAGACTATGCAATTTCCAAGTTGCTCCCCAGCTTAGTAAATGAGGTAAAGCTTTTCTTTACAAAGAATACCCAATCACATGCAAGGAAATTTTTTAAAAATGAATTTTTGCTTGCGCATGATTGGATGATGGAGTCAGCAGAGATACTCCTTGTTAACTAAGCTCTGGAGTAACTGCACTTGCAAGTCCCTCAGTCTATGTGCCTTTAGTAAATCCACCCCATTAAATGTATTGAAATATATATATATTCTACGGTAATTTTGCCCGATTTTTGGGGTCTTTTTTGTGTATATACAAGCATATACTGTACATAATTTGCTGCAAACATTCCAATCACTACAAACATAATACAATGTACAGTGCATGCATATGACTTTGGCAAATATCACAGCAAAAATGACAACCAGGGTTCCATGCTTTCTCAACTAGGGTTCCTCCAGAGGTTACCAGGGCAAAATAGTATAACAAATTACACACATATTATTAACTGGTTCCCGACCATGTCACGCAGATATACTGCTATATACTATATACTATAGATCCTGCAACAGCTCTTCTTAACCTAAAACCGGTGGGGTTGACACATTCGCAATTCCAATTGCTTATACAATTGTCCAAGGCGGCCAAGCAAACTATTGCTAAGGCTTGTAAACATCAGACCTTGGTTGTGGCTGAATCTAAGCATAGAATGAACAGGGCCCTGGTCTATCCTAAACTGACAGCTATTGAAAGTGACAATATATGCAAGTTTGAAAAAGTATGGCTACCATAGGTGAAACACTGTTTACCCCCTGATTTTGACATAAACCTTCTATTACCTTGGTAACTGTGTTTCTCTCCCCTACTTGACCCACCACATACGCTCCTGAACCGGGACCGCGCTAGCGATATTTGACTGCTACAGCTGAATTTACCCCCTGCTGTTGCCTCTTTGTTTATAAGCATTTCTTCAATATCTCAATAATTTACAATATCTGCTTACATGTTCCTTCTCTCATGTAACTATGTATTACTGTTGTTGTATCGCTATTTGTGACCAATAAAATTCTCTTTGACAAGAAAAAAAATTAAACTACATACAATAGGAAAAAATTTTTATAAAAGAAAACAAGGTTGTCAGAGAGTCCCTGGAGGCCATAGTGACCCAGACAGGTCCAGCAACCAAATTAACAATATATAGTAGCTTGGTAACTACCAGAACTGCAAGGGATAAATCACCAAACTTCATAGAGAATATGGGAGGGGAATAAGGGAGGAGGGGGAAAGGGCTCGGGAGGAGGGGGAAAGGTCCGGAAAGGAGAGAAAAAGAGGCAAAGAAAAAAAGAGCCAAGAAAGAAATAAAAAACTAAGAAAACTAAGAAAAGCAGTCTCTCTCACCCGGGGCCAAGAAATAACTACAGGCCCCGAGGGCTCAGCCAAGTTGTGAGACCTCCTGCAAATAGGCATCAGTGTATAAAAAATATTGCCACAGACTTCATGTGTCACCAAAGATCTCCTCCCTGTTATGTAGGGTAGCCGTGAGGTCCCCTGCGTCCCTAAGTTCATTCATTTTGGAAAATCAAAGAGACTTTGAGGGTGAATTCACAGACCTCCAGCACAAAGGGATTCACACCTTTGCTGCATTCAACAAGTGGATCATAAGAGAAGCCTTATATTTTTAATGGGTCGCTCTCTGAGGTGCAGCAAGCATGCCGTGGGCTTCCCGCTAGGTCAACATTGGTCAGATGTTTACCAATCTCGGCCACTGCTTGCCAAAACTGTGAAATTTTTGGGCAGTCCCAAAAAATATGTAGCATCATACCCTGTCCAGCACCACATCGCCAGCAGGTGTCTGAAACCTGAGGAAAGAAGCGGTCCAGAGTTGTGGGCACCCTGTACCTTCTAGATAAGATCTTGTAATTGGTCTCCTGAACCTTTGTGGCAATAAAAGACTTCTGGGCAAAATGGAGAATTTTCTCCTTTTGTGAATCAGTGAATTGCATAGACAAATCAGATTCCCATTTAGTGAGAAAGCCAGGGGTAAAGTCCTCCGTAGGCTGAATCAGAGCTGCGTATATGATGAAAAGACTATGGGGAATTGGTTCCCGTCTGTGACAGATAGTCTCCAGTTTCATGAGTTGTCGAAAAACAGCAGGAGAACAAGACATTTACGAAGAAAATGTTGAAGCTGGGGGGCACTCCTAAAATGTAAAGGGGGTTCTGAGGCGGTGGCCAGGGAAGAAGAAGAGAGCTTGCTATCAGGCCCCAGGAAGTTCCAAAAATGGAGGTGACCACTGGACACCAGGCGTTGAATCTGGGGACTCTGAAGGCCCGGTTCAAATTCCAGGTTACCCAGAACAGGGATCATGGGAGAGGGTAATGGAGAGACCGAAGAGCTAAGAAAGGTGTTTCTGGAGACCTTCAAGGTGCTACCAAGAGTAGGATGGTCACTGAGAGTCTTCATCAGTGAAAAAGTGATCCATGGCCAGCTTTTCGTAGTTCCACATGAGTCCTCCGTCTCCATAGCCACCCAGTGTTTGGCCTCAGCATGACAGTGCCAATCGATCAGCCTAATAAGATGGGCCACCTTGTAGTATGCCCGTATATCTGGGAGGCCAATTTCACCCTTGGGAAGGTGAAAAAGGTTGAGTCGAATGCGAGGTTTCCGGTGAGACCATAAAACTCCTGAAAGAGGGAATTAACACATTTGAAGAAAACTGGAGGTAACTGGATAGGAAGAGCCTGCAAAAGATAAAGAATCCTGGGCAAAATCGTCATCTTAGGAACACTTCAGTGGCCAAACCAAGTTAAAGCTAGGAAGTGCCAATGGAGTAAATCAGTTCGCAACTGGGTCAGCAGTGAGTCAAAATTGGCCATATAGAGGGAAGCACGGTCTTGAGTAATATTAATTCCCAAATAACGAATAGAGTTACCCATCCAGTGAAATAAAAAGGATTGACAAAGGCGGTCAATCTTGGCCCAATCCACCGAAATATTAAGAGCAGAGGACTTGGACAAGTTAATTTGAAAGTGGGAGAGTGCGCCATATGTGCACAGCGATTGAAGAAATTGGGATAAATTAGAAAAAATATCAAATCATCCAAAGAGGCAGCCACCTTATGGACAATGAACGCCTTCTGGAAGCCTGCAATTCCGGGGTCCACCCTGACGGTGTATATAAAAGTTTCCACTGAAAGAATAAAGATTAAGTGGGTCAAGAGACAACCCTGGCGGGTTCCATTCATGATTGTAAAAAAGTCAGACCTTGTCTCGTTTACCTTGATAGCGGCAGAGGGGCAAGAATAAAGGGAGAAGATCCAACTCAGCATGGATGACCCCTCAGCAGGAAATCCCAATTGACCCTATCCAAAGCCTTCACCATGTCCATGGACAGCAGGAGAAAGGGGATTATGGGTGGTTCAGGCAGCATGGATCAAATTTGCAACCCGAATCATAATGTTTTGAGGCTCACGCAGAGGTACAAATCCCGTCTGATCTCTGTGAATAAAACGAGGGATGTGGAGGAGTAGCCTGTTTGACAAAATCTTTGCAAACAACTTCAAGTCTGCTTTTAGGAGGGCAATGGCTCCCACAGTAAGATCTTTCCCCTCCTTGGGGAACAGTGAGATGTATTCTCATAAGATGTCTAGTAGCATGGGCTCTCCCGCTGTAACGGAGTTAAGCGTGGAGACTAAAGCCCTGTACACACGATCGGATTGCCTATGGATTCAAATCCAATGGATTTTTCCATCGGAATTCCGATGAAGCTGACTTCCATCAGTCTTGCCTACACACCATCAGTCAAAAATCCATACGCCCCAAACGCTGTGACGTAAAACACTACGATGAGCCGAGAAAAATTAAGTTCAATGCTTCTGAGCATGCGTCGACTTGATTCTGAGCATGCGTGGGTTTTTTCGCCGATGGAGTTCCACACAGACGATCGGAATTTGCTATAATTTTTTTTTCCATCTGATAAATTTAAAACATGTTCTATTTTTTCTCACCGATTTGCATCGGTAAAACCGATCGTGTGTACAGGGCATAAGTGAGGAAACAATACCTCAAAAAAGGCCTTGTAATAGACTGGAGTGAGATCATCTGGGCCTGGAGCCTTCTTAAGTTTGGAATGGGCCAATGCCACCACAGCCACCACAGCTCCTCCACTGTAATAGGTTCTTCCAATTCCTCATGAATGTCAGAAGGGAGAGATGACATGCCTGAGGATGCCATATATGATTGCACCATTGGAAACCTGGGGAAAGGGGAGCTTGACAAAGAGAAATAATCAATGTTGTAAAGATCATGATAGAAAGTGTGAAATTCTGCTGTCATTGCCGTAGAAGTGGTTAATTTCTGCCCCGTAGAGTCCAAGAGATGGGGATATAAGTTCTGATGCTAGGTCCATGCAGTGCCCGAGCCAATAATGTACCAGGTTTATTAGAGAATTTATACACAGCATGATGGGCCCAGGCCAATTTTTGCTTTGTTTTATGGTATAAAAGGGACTGAAGCTCCTCCCAAACTTTAAGGAGATCTTAATAAGTGGAACGCGCCAGTCTTGCCCTATGGGAAGTTTTCAAACTGCTTAACTTGGCTAGAAACAAACACAAAAGTTTCTGCGCTGCTACTAAATCCAAAAAAGCGGCTGCAAAACCTGTGGACAAAAAGGTGCATAGAACAAAAAAAGAAAAAATTGCAGCGCTAAATGGGTATGTGTCAAACAAATAAATGAATGAGTGAAATAAACAAATGTGCAAGGAAAAACTAAATATTTCCCTATGTGAATAACAATACCGTTTTTGAAAGAGTCCTTGATGGATGGTCCTCAAAAACACGTACAAACAATTGCAAAAATAAAAGTCCAATAATGTTCCACAATAATCCAAAAAGAATTTTGAGATGATTGGACTACAAATACTTCCAAATCAATATTGAAGAAAAAAAGCCACAACCAATATAAAGGAGGCTTACCAGACTTAGTGGACCCTACTGAACATATGTCCAGAGGGTCAACATAGGCTTTTGATGTATATTCCTGAAGGGTCAACAGTTGATAGTTGAACCAAAGAATGTCTCTCACGACAGCTCACAATGAAGAGGTTGATGAAAACTTGAGAGACGATGACTCAATGATGTTTAAACCGAATCAATAGCACAATGTGAAAGGAAAAGAAGAAGGCACATAGCGTGATACTGCTAAAAACAGTGTATTTAATGTAGGTAATTGCACTTACATTTAAGTGGTTAAAAAGCGCTTCATGAAAATCAATGGCAACAGTGGAATTCCCGACGCGTTTCGCAAGAAATTTGTATGTCTGGATATCTCCCTCCTAAAGCGGGCTCCAATCCCAATTAGCATGCCTCGAATGACCAGTTTATGAGCCTCCACACAATCAAAGGATTGTCCACTTAGTCACGGTTCCCGGAGAAATACTCCGTCAAAGCCGTGTACAATTCAGTGTGCATGTTCACTGATTGCATAGTAGAGTTTTTTTGTTTGAAATGTTTAAAAAATGCTATGAGGTATTTTACTGCAAATTTTAAAAGGAAAATACCGCTTTGTGAATGTAACCCAATGTTAAAAAAATTGCTATTTTGCAAAAGAGGGTATGTTGCCTGAGAGGTGTTATGTAACATAACCTCTCCTACTCCCTATCAACTAAAATCATTCAAGCATACCAGGCCTCATAATAAAGAGATTGTTAAACATGTGCCTATCCGTTTTATTTTTGTTCTTTTTGAAAGTGCTGCTATGTTATTAAGGTATTATATTATTATAAGGTGCTGTTATTTACTTGTTTTGCAATCTTTGTTGTGTTCCTCCCCCTACCCCTGACTAACAACTGTGTACCTTTAACAACATTTTGTTTGCTTTCCCTCAAAACATCCTACACCTCCTTATTCTGATAGCAGCCATTTTGATTAGTACAAGATCAAAAATAGAATTAACTTAACTTTTATATTTAGTCATTTTGCATTGTGTTGTTTTGCTCAAATATTTACTGCCATTCTAGCGTATTCTTATTTTTCAGTTTGAAAACATTTATATACAGAATGAATATTGTGGGCTATAATACATTCACATTTCCTCGGTTATTAAACTATTTTAAAAGGTTACAAATAAACTCTGCAATTACAACAAAACTGACATTCATCTTCTTAGCAGTACCCAGACTTTTAATATATGCAGCAGAGTAATTACTGTGGATGACAAAAGCATTTTTGATTCAGGTGCCCCATAATTATTTTAATTAGAAATGCTTAATAAAGCAAGTTCTTATGCATTGTCTGAATATATTGAATATAATTTGTGTTGAGTTGCGTGAGCAAGACAAGAGTGAATCAAAACCCTTCATTTAGCTAACAAGAGGGGCTTGACTGAACTATCTAAAGTAGAAAATATGATAACTTGCTCTTGTTGTCTCTCAATGCTCCACTTTTAATGGTGGTGTGAAAAAAAAAAAAAAATAATTAAAGAGAAAAAAAAGCACTCCTTTTATTTCTTATCCTACAATGTATTTTCTACATTTAAATGGAGGAAGGTACAGGAAAAAAAAGTTTGAAATAATGAAGAAAAATTAATAACATTAACCAGTGTCATTGTTCTAAACCTGATCCATTATATATGCAGAATGGAAGGATTATTTTTATGGTAACCAGGAAAAGTGTGTCTGTTCTAGGCCTTACAATGTGAAGTCTTTTGACTCTTACTGAGAAAAGGTGGGGGACAACAGGCAGGGAGTATATTTTGCACAGCAGATTGTATGCAGTAGCACAGTGCTTAGTACAGAATGACATTGTGGAATATACAGTATAATGTACAGCACAGCACAGTATGGAAAGCATAGCATAACAAACAGACTAAGGATATATGGAATGCAGAATGCACAGCACAGACTACAGAGTGGAGTTGTGTGGAGCAGAGAACATACAACCATGCATACATTTGGGGCTGTGTGAAAATGGAACATACAGTAAAGAGTACAGTGTGTAGTGGTGTTGACTACCCACTTCAATACAGGGCACTTTCACCCTTTCCTGCCGAGGCCAGTTTTCAACTTTCAGCGCTGTCACACTTTGAATGACAATTGTGCAGTCATGCAACACTGTAACCAAACAAAAATGTTTTGTTTTTTCTCCCTTAAATAGAGCTTTCTTTCAGTGGTATTTAATCACCACTGGGTTTTTTATTTGTTGCTAAACAAATAAAAAAAGTCAGAAAATTTTGAAAGAAAAATTGTTTTTCTTCGTTTCTGTTATAAAATGTTGTAAATAAGTATGTTTTCTCCTTCAATGATGAGCACTGATGAGGCTGCACTGATGGACACTGATGAGGCGGCACTGCTGGGCACTGATGATGATGCACTAATATGCAGCACTGATGGGCACTGATATGCAGCACTGATGGGCACTGATAGGCAGCACTAATGGGCATTCATACGTGGCACTGATGGGTGGTACTGATGGGCACTGATGGGCACTGATAGATGATAGATGGCACTGATAGGCAGAACTGATGAGGAGGCACTGACGGGCATTACAGATGGGCACTGATTTGCATCCCTAGTGGGCACTGATTGTCATCCCTGGTGGACATTGGTTGGCATCCCTGGTGGGCACAGGTTGGTATCCCTGGATGGGCTCTAGTAGGCATCCTTGATGGGTCTGCACTGATAATCAATGCGCTGATTATCAGTGCAGACCACCCCTGTCAGGAGAGCCACTGATCGGCTCTCTGCTACTCGTGCCTTGTCCAGCACCCTCCCCCCTCATCGGGAGGTCTGGCACCTACTATGCGGAGGGCTGTGTCCATCTCTCCTGTTGTTCCCTCCTCTCCTCCTTTGTCCTCCAGGCAGTACCGGCGGCACGTCTGGCTCCAGCGTGTCTCCTCTTCCACAGCGCTAGGCATCCAGTAGGATCGCCTAGCGCTTTGGCCAATTGGGAAACAGTTCTCACTGACCTGCCTCCTGATTGGCGGGGAGTAACTGTAGTGTTAAAATAGCGAAAATTCATTTGCAATGGTTACACAATAGGCCCACCCGATTTTGAAGCCTATTAGAGCCTATGGCTCTAATCAGGTGCTTCAAAAAACACATCCGCCAACCCCCGCCATAGAAATTCATGTGATGCGAGTAAGAGGAAAAGTCTGGACAGCCGCACTTCAAAAATGTTGCCTTTATTAATAAAACAGGATCACAAAATACATGCCACCCACAGCGGACAGGACCACAGCTGACGCATTTCACACTATTACTTGGTGCTTAATTGTAGCTGACAATCACAAAAATGGATATCGAATATATACTCATCCCCATTGATTATGTGACCAAATATAAACATCGGGGGGATCAACAGGGCATGGATCAGATTCAAGAGCCAGTTCAGTTAAATCTTGTAAAGCACAGACCTCTGTGAATAGAATAGGAGAGGGAGGTGACTCACCTGTATCAAGATCATCGGGGGAAATCCCACCTGCCTCTGTTGGAAACTCAAAATAATGTTTTTTTTTAAAGTGAGACTGCAAGAAAATTTGTTCACATCCAACAAAGTCCCAAAAAGATGTCTAGTAGGGCAAAAATTCAGCCCCTTAGAAAGCAGCTTTTCCACTTCAATATTTAAAATCCTACTGAAAATGTTCATGACATTTGAATTAATCATTTCATTTTGCCTCGCAGCTTGTACTGAATATTCTTTGGGGTTTTTGTGTCTCCTTCCCCCCCTCCGTGTTTTTTTTATGGCGGATTTCCTTTTCGCCTTTGTGTTGGATCAATGGGGGTTTCCAGAGATACGGCTCTCATCTGCTCGGCCTGGCCCTGAAGATGTCATGGGTCGTTCAGGTGATGATTCCAATGCCGTAGTGGCCATTGTGTCATTGGCTAAGTCACTTTCCTGAACAGAAAAACCAACCCATTTTCCTAGGTTTTTGCGTGATCATCCCGAAAAGAATTGGCGCTTTTTCATATGTAAACATTGTTGCTTTCATAGTCGATCCAATCTCGGTTCATTTTACCTTTTTTGTTATCAATGACAAATTTCTCAATTTTGTTAAATTTTTTTGTTTAATTGCCCATCCAGTCAGTCAGTGTGTGTTTGTAGTAGACATGTGCACACTGAAATATTTCGTTTCGGAATTTTGTTTTCGTCCAAAAAATAAATTTATTTAGTTACTCCCGAAATTCGTTTTTATTTATTTTGTTTTTCATTAGAAATTGCATTCGTCCGAAAATCTGAATTAATTAAGGTCGAATCTGTCATTGAAGGCTTATGGTGTCTGTCGAATGTTCAAAGAAGATTCGACGGAGCAGTGAAACTGTACGATGCTGCAATCATACATTTCCGGTCGAATGTTCCGCCCACAAGCTATAGAAGAATTCTAATGTTGTATGACTAGTAATAATTATATTTATTCATTACTATTACTAGTCAACCAACATTAGAATTCTTCTATAGCCTATGGGCGGATGCATTTGACCGGAAATGTACGATTGCAGCGTCGTACAGTTTTGCTGCACCGTCCAATCTTCTAACTTTTGATGCTTTGTCGAATCTTCGTCATTCTAGCTATTTTACTGCTCCTCCTCTTTGGTTACAATCAGCCAATAACATTCATCATCAACTTTATTTTTATTTTACTTCCCCCACCCAATTCCAGCAGTGATCTTTTTTCTCTATATGGAATCTTTTCTCTCTATAATAACAAATCTTTTCTCTCCTATGTCGAATCTTTTCTCTCCTATGTCGAATATTTTCTCTCTATAATGTCAAATCTTTTCTCTCCTATGTCGAATCTTTTCTCTCCTATGTCGAATCTTTTCTCTCCTATGTCGAATCTTTCTCTCCTATGTCGAATCTTTTCTCTCTATAATGTCGAATCTTTTCTCTCCTATGTAGAATAATCTTGGACTAATAGAGTTAAGGTTAGGCACATTCGACCACAGGTTCGATAGACACAGATTGTTATTGTCAGCGTCACGTCAAATCTCCTATCTATATCGAACTGTTGTAGCAACGAAAACGAAAATAAAGCATTTGTTTATGTCGGATCTTTCGGTTTTCGGATTCTGTGCTTTCGTTTTCGTTTGTTAAAACGATAACGAAAATAGCTGAAATTCGGACGAAAATGCATTCAGACGAAAACGAATGCACATGTCTAGTTTGTAGCGCTGTCAGGTCCTTTTGTATTAGTGACGTCTCCGCCTGTAATTTTTCTACTACCCTCTTGTTAGATTTTATTAGAATGTCCATGAGTTTAAATGAACAAGTATTTAACGTGTCAGTCCATTCTTTTTTCATATCATCATCAAACAGTTCTGAGGTAGAGAATTTTTTAATCCTCAGGCCTCTAGGGATTTGTGTTAGCGATATATATATATATATATTCAGTTAAAAAGCTAATGTCCCAATACGACCTGATTTCTTTGGCCATGATATGTTCTAATTTCCTGAACATTCGTATCAATGAGATCTCGTCATCGTCGGTAGATTCAAAGCGTGTATGTCTGTGAACTCGATCTCAGCGGGTGGTCCGATGGCGCCTTAAGGGTCCTGCTATATCCAGATTCTGCTGTTGGCAAGGTAGATGTGATGGTATCCATATTTGGCTGGCTTCTGAATAAATCTATTGGTTTAAAAAACATTTTTGTAGATGGGGGTTCAAACAATCTCCGAGCTGGTAGACAAAGTATGCAAAGTCCAAGAACAGATAGGGAAAGGGAGTCACCGCTCAAGGCAGAAGATGTGAATGATGAACCTCTTCACCGAATCTGAAGCCACAGGTGCTGGCAATGCATATAGCAATGCAAATAAGAGGAAACATCTGGACAGCCGCACTCCGAAAATGTTGCCTTTATTAATAAAACAGGATCACAAAATACATGCCACAGCAGACAGGATCACAGCTGACGCGTTTCACACTATTACTTAGTGCTTAATCATAGCTAACAATCACAAAAATGGATATCGAATATATACTCATCCCCATTGATCATGTGACCAAATCAAGCCACAACCGCGTCAGCAGTTCACTTAACTGCTTGGGCAGATTTCACGGACGATTTTACCTGCTGTTCACACCGGGTGCCAGGAAATTAGGCACCCTTTACATGTGAGTTGAATATCATGTTTTTATCTATGGAATAAAGTTTTAAACGGTACTGCGCAATTAAGTTTTTCCTGTTACATTTATCCACATGAGGAACATCTGTAACAGAAAACGCCAGTCTAGAAGATATCCACAGGGGTCGCCCCACAAATGTATTTGACCATACTAGCGATAGTTGGTCCAGTCTAAGGGGTGAGTGTACATCTATAGGTTGGTACCCTATCTGAGCACTTAAGGAGCAAAGAACTCTTCATCAATGTTTTGAGTACCAGCACTCTATTTGGGAATCTTTATGACTGTTCCAATTTGTATTTCTTAAGTATGAGCACTTTCTCACTGGGGACTATTTGCTTTTTTCAGTGACTTACCTGTTTTGATCGCTATAACACATTGAGATTTTTCTAATATAGCATATTGGGATTTTTCTAATATAGCATATAGCTTGGTTTCTTATTTTCACTTCTCTCCTCTGCGGTTTTAAATTTTTGCTCTATAAATAAAAAAAGACCAACAATTTTGAAAAAAAACCTATATTTTTTACTTTCTGTTATAAAACATTTCCAATAAGAAAATGTAAAAAAATCAAATTTCTTCATAAATTTAGGCCAATATGTATTCTGCTACATATTTTTGGTAAAAAAAAAATCCCAATACGTGTATATTGATTGGTTTGCACAAAAGTTATAGGATCTACAAACTATGTTAAAGATTTTTGGGGACCAGTGACACCAATACAGTGGTCGGTGCTAAAAAAAATTATATAAATTACACTGGCAGGGAAGGAGTTAACATCAGGGGCAATCAAAGGGTTAAATGTGTTCCCTTTGTGTGCTTTCTAACTGTAGATGCTTGGCAGAAACATGAGATCTCCATTTTCCTTTCTGGCAAAACAGCGGTCTGCCTTGCCTCTCGCCACCACTGATTGGCTCCTGCTGTGTCCAATCACAGTGGAAACAGGGCTCCGGCGGTGCGAATGCACGCACGCCCAAGAGCCGAAGACGAGAATCACATTGCTAAAGGGCCGCCCTGACACAGTAAATATGTCTGGAGTGGTCCTTAAGCTATTAAACCTGGTCATCCTGTAAAAAAAAAATGTAAGAAAGTTTTTTAAGAATTTTATATATTCAATATTTGTAACATTTATGGATTTATATGCAAGTGTTTTAAATCTTCTTAACAAATAAAGTATATCTAACCCCAAAAACAAAAATGTATTATATATTGTGGCTTACCAGCCCTCAGATGTGGTCGCTGCATTTGTTTCCTTTTTTGTATTTTTTTTCCTTTATTTTCACCTAATCCTGAAAATAATACAGTTTCTATCCCTGGGTGGCTACGCTCATTCCTCCAGTGTATCTATTGGAGGGAGCCCAGGTTGCAAACCAGATTACTCTCCTGATTTGGAAAACAACAGGTCTATTGATCTTCATTACATGGGAATGGGAGAATTTGTGGTTTTCAGAAGATAGGTTGTAAGGAAGACAAGATTGTTTGTGCTTTCAATTTAGCTATGTAATTCTATAAGGATTCATTTCATCTCCTTGAAGTCTTCGATGTAATGATGGAAGAGGAGAAGGCAGCCATCATTGAACTTCTGGTGACAGAGACCTTGTGGCTCATGAACTTAGACAGGTTTTTCATAAAACCTCCTTATCGCCTTTGTGGGTCTTGATGGGTTTGATGAGTTTTTGGTGTAAGTATCTCAGTTTTTCTAGGGGTACCTTTTCCCTGGATATCATAGACTAGCACATTTGGAATGTGTTATTATAGGACAAATCCTGAGACTTCTTCCAATGGTTTTTGTAATTTATGTTGCTAATGTGCATCTTTGCATTGGACTTGCACTCTGTTCCCCGGGTTAAAGGTCAAAGTCTGATGTTTTCAACTCTCCTTAGTTCACCCCTGACTACCCTTTAATAAACTGCTGAACTTCAGACAGGCATCATTTCCAGTACTAAATCTACATCTGTAGGACCCCCAGAGTACAGGCAAACATGACATGGAAAGGTTTTTAATACCACTTCAGCTAAGTAATGAGTCCATTTTCTTTGTTTCTCAAGGGTTAAGTCTCTCAACAGTTGCATCAAGGTGCAACTGAACCACCTTGCCTGTGGCCAATTATAGCTCAGGGGGTTTAGCACATGCCCCACACTATAAAAGGCCGCAAGCGCGGCAGCCTTGTGTAGTGTGCTCCGTACATTCTTTGTGCTATTCTTGTGTGCAGGGAGAGAGAAGGATAGGCAGGGAGAGTGTCAGTGTCATATTCTTTGCTAAACCTTGTGTGCAGGGAGAGAGAAGGATAGGTAGGGGACAGTATCAGTGTCACATTCTGTGCTAAACCTTGTGTGCAGGGAGAGAGAAGGATAGGCAGGGAGAGTGTCAGTGTCATATTCTTTGATAAACCTTGTGTGCAGGGAGAGAGAAGGATAGGCAGGGGACAGTGTCAGTGTCACATTCTTTGCTAAACCTTGTGTGCAGGGAAAGAGAAGGATAGGCAGGGAGAGTGTCAGTGTCATATTCTTTGATAAACCTTGTGTGCAGGGAGAGAGAAGGATAGGCAGGGGACAGTGTCAGTGTCATTGTTGCTAAGCCTCCTGCACATTATACACCTGAAGTTAGCCCGTATTGCTGTGTTTTCCTGGTGTGTTACACCAACAGGCATTTGCAGCACTTACAGCGGGCGGAGTGTGCCTCCTGCACATTATACACCTGAAGTTAGCCCGTATTGCTGTGTTTTCCTGGTGTGTTACACCAACAGGCATTTGCAGCACTTACAGCAGGCGGAGTATGCCTCCTGCACATTATACACCTGAAGTTAGCCTGAATTGCTGTGTTTTCCTGGTGTGTTACACCAACGGGCATTTGCAGCACTTACAGCAGGCAGAGTGTGCCTCCTGATCATATTACACCTGAAGTTAGCCTGTATTGCTGTGTTTTCCTGGTGTGTTACACCAACAGGCATTTGCAGCACTTACAGCGGGCGGAGTGTGCCTCCTGATCATATTACACCTGAAGTTAGCCCGTATTGCTGTGTTTTCCTGGTGTGTTACACCAACAGGCATTTGCAGCACTTACAGCGGGCGGAGTGTGCCTCCTGCACATTATACACCTGAAGTTAGCCTGTATTGCTGTGTTTTCCTGGTGTGTTACACCAACAGGCATTTGCAGCACTTACAGCGGGCGGAGTGTGCCTCCTGATCATATTACACCTGAAGTTAGCCCGTATTGCTGTGTTTTCCTGGTGTGTTACACCAACAGGCATTTGCAGCACTTACAGCGGGCGGAGTGTGCCTCCTGCACATTATACACCTGAAGTAAGCCTGTATTGCTGTGTTTTCCTGGTGTGTTACACCAACAGGCATTTGCAGCACTTACAGCGGGCGGAGTGTGCCTCCTGCACATTATACACCTGAAGTTAGCCTGTATTGCTGTGTTTTCCTGGTGTGTTACACCAACAGGCATTTGCAGCACTTACAGCAGGCGGAGTGTGCCTCCTGATCATATTACACCTGAAGTTAGCCCGTATTGCTGTGTTTTCCTGGTGTGTTACACCAACAGGCATTTGCAGCACTTACAGCGGGCGGAGTGTGCCTCCTGCACATTATACACCTGTAGTTAGCCTGTATTGCTGTGTTTTCCTGGTGTGTTACACCAACAGGCATTTGCAGCACTTACAGCGGGCGGAGTGTGCCTCCTGATCATATTACACCTGAAGTTAGCCCGTATTGCTGTGTTTTCCTGGTGTGTTACACCAACAGGCATTTGCAGCACTTACAGCGGGCGGAGTGTGCCTCCTGCACATTATACACCTGAAGTTAGCCTGTATTGCTGTGTTTTCCTGGTGTGTTACACCAACAGGCATTTGCAGCACTTACAGCGGGCGGAGTGTGCCTCCTGCACATTATACACCTGAAGTTAGCCTGTATTGCTGTGTTTTCCTGGTGTGTTACACCAACAGGCATTTGCAGCACTTACAGCAGGCGTAGTGTGATTCCTGTAAAATATACTCCTGAAGCTAGGCCTTATTGCTGGTTTTCCCATCTCCCTGCAGGCCATTAGAATGTCTGGAAGGCAAACAAGGAGAGGCAGACAGTCAGGAGCCAATAAAAGAGGGCAAGCAGGCTCTGTGTCTAGAGACAACAGTGCTGGTCGTGGACGCGGTGCATCGCCATCAGCACGTGGCCATGGGACACGCTTGTCCTTCTTTTCGGCAGCTGGACGTGTTGAGCCGCATCATGCCGAAGACTTGGTAGAGTGGATGACCAAGCCCTCCTCATCCTCCTCATTCTCTCTCACCCAGGCTCAGGGTACTGGCAAAGCAGCTGCCAAAGCGTCCTCTTCTCTGGTATCAATGTCATCATCAGTCACTCCTTCCCTAGACCAACCATGTCCTCCTGAGGAGTCCCCCGAACTGTTTGAGCACAGTGTTGGGTACATGCTCCAGGAGGATGCCCAGCGTTTCGAAGGGTCTGATGATGATACCCAGCTAGAGGAAGGCAGTAGCGTGAGAGCAGAGAGAGGGGATGCTCAAGAAGGACACCAATCTGGCAGTCATGTTCCAGCAGCTGCAGCATACTGCCAGATTGGCTCCAGTGATGAGGAGGGAGGGGATGATGAGGTCACTGACTCCACGTGGGTGCCTAATAGGAGAGAGGAGGAGGAGGATGAGGAGGAGGCACATCTCCAACGAGGCAGGATGCCCTCGGGGGGCCAGCGTAAGGGCAGCACACCGACGGAATCACACCGCAGAGCTCCGCCTGTGCAGGGCGCTGCCTCTGCCCGTTATTCAAAAAGTTCTTTGGTGTGGGCCTTTTTTGAGTCGAGTGCATCAGATCGCACAGCTGCAGTTTGCAACATATGTCTCAAGCGTATATCGCGTGGCCAAAACATCACCCGCTTGGGCACCACATGCTTGACCAGACATATGTTGACCTGCCATGCAGCTCGTTGGCAAGCCTACCTTAAAGACCCACACCAAAGAACAAAGCGGACCTCTCCTTGCACCGCATCAGCTGGGATCTCCAACCCCACTATACCTTCAGTCCTCTCTGAAACCTGCACTGAGAGGAATGAAGGTGTAGAATTAGGTGTGTCACAGCCAAGTACTTGCGGGCACTCTGCTAGCAGTACACCGACGTCCGATTCTAGCAGGCAAATTTCCCTGCCCCAGCTGCTGGACCGTCGAAAGAAGTTCACTCCCAGCCATCCACATGCCCAGCGGTTGAATGCTAGCTTGGCTAAATTGCTAGCGCTTCAACTGCTGCCTTTTCAGTTGGTAGACTCGGCCCCCTTCCGTGAGTTTGTGCAATGTGCGGTTCCTCAGTGGCAGGTTCCCAAACGCCACTTTTTCTCACGGAAGGCGATTCCGGCTCTCTACCGGCATGTGGAAGGCAATGTCTTGGCCTCGCTGGACAGGGCGGTCAGCGGTAAGGTGCATATTACTGCTGACTCATGGTCCAGCAGGCATGGACAGGGACGTTACCTTTCTTTCACGGCCCATTGGGTCACTCTTTTGGCACCTGGGAAGGATGCAGGACAAGGTGCAGTAGTGTTGGAGGTTGTTCCGCCGCCACGCCTCCAAAATGCTACTACTGGTTGTGACACACCTCTCTCCTCCACCCCCTCCTCTTCTTCTTCATCCATGGCCTCTTCCTGTGCTTTGTCCTCGGAACCAGCGGTGCTCCGTAGGCGTTCAAGGGGCTACGCAAGTACGCAGGCAAAAAGATGCCATGCCGTGCTTGCGCTGGTGTGTTTGGGGGACAGGAGCCACACTGGGGCAGAGGTTCTGTCTGCTCTGCAGGGGCAGGCCGAGAGGTGGTTGACGCCACGCCAGCTTAAGCCAGGAATGGTGGTTTACGACAATGGCACCAACCTCCTCTCCGCCCTCTGACAGGGACAACTGACCCATGTGCCCTGTGTGGCTCACATCCTTAACCTGGTGGTGCAGCGGTTCTTGGGCAGGTACCCGGTCTTACAGGATGTCCTGAGGCAGGCCAGGAAAGTCTGTGTGCATTTCCGCAGATCTTATAATGCCAGTGCTCGCCTGGCTGAGCTAGAAAAGGAGTTGAACCTGCCCAAGAACCGCCTTATATGTGACATGCCCACCAGGTGGAACTCAACGTTGGCCATGCTGCAGCGGCTGCACACGCAGCAGAGGGCCATCAATGAGTACCTGTGCGACTACGGCACCAGGACAGGGTCAGGGGAGCTTGTTTTTTTTTCACCACGCCAGTGGGGCATGATCAGGGATGCATGCACTGTCCTGGCACCATTTGAGGAGGCCACGAGGATGGTGAGCAGTGACAGTGCATGCATCAGTGACACTGTACCTCTTGTCCACCTGTTGGAACATACGCTGCGTGGAATAATGGACAGGGCACTTGAGGCAGAACAGAGGCAGGAAGAGGAGGACTTCCTTGCCTCTCAAGGCCCCCTTTACCCAGACAGTGTTCCTTCTGTCCCACCCATCGCACAGGAAGAGGAGGAGGAGGAGGAGGAGGATTGTGTCAGCATGGAGGTGGAGCCTGGCACTCAGCATCATCAGCAGCAGTCTTTTAGGGATGATTTACAGTCCCAAGAAACCAGTGGACTTGTACGTGGCTGGGAGGAGGTGGCTGCGGATCATGTCGTCCTTAGTGACCCAGAGGACTCCGGACCGAATGCCTCAGCTAACCTACGCTGCATGGCCTCCCTGATCCTGCAAAGTCTGCAGAAGGATCCTCGTATTCTTCGGATCAAGGAGAGGGACCATTACTGGCTGGCCACTCTCCTTGATCCACGGTACAAGGGTAAGGTTGCGGACCTTATCTTACCGTCGCAGAGGGAGCAGAGGATGAGACAACTCCGGGAGGCCTTGCAGAAAGGTCTGTGCAGCGCGTTCCAAGAGACTGGGAGGTTACAAACTCCTGGTCCTGGACAACGAGTTGCTGAGGCTTCGGTCAGTCAAAGAAGGAGCGGTGGGGAAGGTGGCCGTCTGACCGATGCGTTCAGACAATTCTTTAGTCCGCAGCCTCAAGGTATGATCGGTTCCAGCAACCATCGCCAGCGTCTGATATACATGGTGCAGGAATACCTAGGGGCAAGGTCAGACTTGGACACCTTCCCCACCGAAAATCCTCTGGCTTACTGGGTCTTGAGGATGGATCACTGGCCAGAGCTTGCACAGTATGCAATTGAGCTACTGGCCTGTCCTGCATCCAGCTTTCTTTCAGAACGCACATTCAGTGCTGCTGGAGGATTTGTCACGGATCACAGGGTGCGCCTGTCCGACTCGGTTGATCGACTGACCTTCATAAAGATGAACCATTCTTGGATCACCACCAGCTACCAAACACCTGAAGCTGATATAACAGACTAATTTATTTTCAAATGTCACATCCCTTCAAGACTGATGCTGATGCTGAGAGACTGTCCTGTTATGTTGACTGACTATCCTCCTCTCCTCAATGATCCGATTGATGATGATAGCTTGGAAGAACATTTTTGTTTCTGGGTGCCGCCACCAGTGGCTAAGGCCCAATTTTTCAGCCCCTGTTTAACAGGGGCATATAATTACAATTTTTAATGCAATGCTTTGCAGCAGGGCTCATTCCTGCACTCCAACTAGAGTATCTGGGAGAGGTTGCAGTGTCGTGGCACCAGCACCAGTGGCTAAGGCCCAATTTTTCAGCCCAGGGGTGTGTTATTACAATTTTTTATGCAATGCTTTGCAGCAGGGCTCATTCCTGCACTCCAACTAGAGTATCTGGGAGAGGTTGCAGTGTCGTGGCACCAGCACCAGTGGCTAAGGCCCAATTTTTCAGCCCCTGTTTAACAGGGGCGTGTTATTACAATTTTTTATGCAATGCTTTGCAGCAGGGCTCATTCCTGCACTCCAACTAGAGTATCTGGGAGAGGTTGCAGTGTCGTGGCACCAGCACCAGTGCCCAAGGCCCAATTTTTCAGCCCCTGTTTAACAGGGGCGTGTAATTACAATTTTTGATGCAATACTTTGCAACAGGGCTCATTGCTGTGCTCCAAGTACAGTAACTGTGAGGGGTTGCAGTGTTGTGGCACCAGTGCCTAAGGCCCAATTTTTCTGCCCCTGTTTAACAGGGGCATGCAATTACAATTCTTGATCTAATAATTCACAGCAGGGCCCATTCATGCGCCCACCAAGAGTAACTGTGAGGGCTCACAGTGTTGTGGCAACACCAACATGTAAGGGGCAAATTTCAGCTGAGTATATACGGCAGGCCCCTACTTTCAAACATCCAACTTACAAATGACTCCTCCTTGCAAACGGAAGGATACAACAGGAAGTGAGAGGAAATCTACCCCTAGGAAGGCAAATTCTCTCCTGTAAGAGTTAATATGGGAAAAAAAGTGTCTCCTCACCACTGATTCTTTATCACCAATTCTTGTTTCAATAAAAACCCAAAATTTTCAAAAAACATTTGTCATTAGGACGGAAAGTGAGGTGAACTGTTCTGAACAGGTGCACACTGCACAGACAGCAAAACAAATGTTACAGGGGTGATAACCCTTCCCTATGTTTTCCAAAAAGTTTAAAAATAGATTTTTTGGCTGGAGCTACACTTAAACAATGTACCTGTTCAAAATTACAAACAGATTCTACATAAGAACAAACCTACAGTCCCTGTCTTGTATGCACCGCCTGTATACGGCTGTTCAGAGTATATAGGGCCTTTTTTATTTTGTGTGCGGGGTTCCCCTTAATATCCATACAAGACCCAAAGGGGCTGGTCATGGGCTGGGGTAAGGGGGGGGGGGGGTGTGATGGGGTAGCTATGCCATTTTTCTTAAAGATTTTCATCCATATTACCGGGACCAGACATTACATTAAAGCCGCAAGCAGTTTTAAATGGCTTTTTTTCCTTTAGAAATGTAATTTTGTGCAGGGACAGTTCTAAACACGGGAAACACGTGGCACTTCACAGGCATACTTTAGACACCCCCCAGGTACGATATTTAAAGGAATATTTGACTTTTTTTTTCACTTTATGCATCATTAAAATGACTGCTCCCGAAAAACGGCCGTTTTTAAAACTTCTTTTTGCATTGATACATGTCCCCTGGTGCAGAACCCTGGTTCCCAAACCCTTTTTAGGACAATAACATGCATAATAGTCGTTATAATTAGCACTTTAGATTTCGAACGTTCGCATCCATTGTATTTAATAGGGTTCTAAAGTTCGTGCAAACTTTCGGTCCGTTCGCGGGTTCTGGTGCGAACCGAACCCGGGGGTGTTCGGCTCATCACTAATCCTGAAAGTGAAAAATACAAAATAACACAAAACATACATGATGGTGTACGAACACATAAAGAGTATGCAGACGTGCAACAGCTAATGCAAAACTTCACAGCAATAGACCTGTGTCTGAAACCACATGGGGTAAAAAGAGTAAATTTCAACCTAAAAGTAATTGAAGCATGATATAGTTCCTATTACATATCTTAAGTTAAATCGCTGTAACATGATCCCAAGATGATATAATTCATAGGATGTAATAAGGTTGAATTAGGCAGAGTGGTATTCGCACATGACACCCAGGGATGTGCCTTCAACACCAGGGGGAGGGAATGAGTACTCTTACCCTCAGCTGTGTTCCTCATTTACATTGTTTCCAGCGATTGTTAAGATTTACAACTATTATCAGTTTATAGAGAGCTACTTCTCTCTGGTGGTACCTTTCACTGCTCTGAAAAGAAAAAATGGTCTACCTAAGGCTTTTACAAGCTTTTGACACTCTGAAGTAAGCTTATCTGACCAGACCAGCATTAGTGTGGCCTTATACTGCTAAGCCATTCTGTTTAAATTTGATGCATCCACTGGAACTGTGTTGTTGCAGAGTGTCCAGGGAGAAAAGCACCTTGAGCGTTCCTTTTTTTTTAAATATCCCTGAAAAGAGCTATGGTATTGAAGATTAGGAATTATTGGCCATGAAATTGGTCTTAGAAGACTGGTGGCAAATTATTAAAGGTTCTCCATATCTTATGGCTTTATTTACTGATCACAATAACTTACAATATCTACAGTCCACCCAGCATTCCAATCTAAGACAAGTCTCAATGAAACCCTTTTCTTTTCCTGTTTTAAATTTGTCATTATGTAAAAACCCGATTCCCACAATACTAAAGCCGATATTCTTATGCATTCCTTTGAACCCTATTGACCAAGATGCCGCCCCTAAACTGGAGCCCTCTATTCCACCTGTTTTATTTCTCAGTGTAACCTTCCTAACAAAGACCTCCATGCCTCCTGCAAAACCCTGGTACTGCCAAATCTTATAAACAACATTCTCCACTAGGCTCACAGGTTCAAATTGGCTGGTCATTCAAGAGTTCAGAAAACATCCTTCTTCCTGATTGGTGGTCTGGCATAAGGAAGGACATCAGGGACTGTGTAGCAGCTTGTACCATCTGTCCCAAGACCAAGATCCCATCTCTAGTTCCAGCGGGTCCCTTGATGCTTCTTCCCATTCCCAAGGAACCCTGGACAATCCATGGACTTCATCAGACAATCTGACTTCGCTCAAAGGCTGCACAGTCATTTGAGTTGTGGTTGACAGGTTCTCAAAAATTGCTTACTTTGTGCCCCTCTCCACTCTTCCTTCCACTGCAGCTCTTGCACCCATTTTCATCTCAAAATTTTTAGACTGCATAATTTGCCATCTCATCTAATTTCTGACAGTCATTTACAACTCAGTTTTAGAGAGCATTTTGTAAATACGTAGACATCTCTCTTCAGTTGCCGTCAGCTTACCATCCCCAAATGAATGGCCAGACAAAAACAATAAACCAAACTTTGGAGAAGTATCTTTGTTACCTCATCTCTGTCCACCATGACAACTGGGTCTCTTTCCTATTGTGAAAGGGTTAAGCCCTGTACACACGATCGGATTTCCGATGGATTTTTCCATCGGAATTCCGATGAAGCTGACTTCCATCAGTCTTGCCTACACACAATCAGACAAAATTCCGACCGTCCCAAATGCCGTGACGTACAACACGTACAACGGCACTATAAATGGGAAGTTCAAATCCAATGGCGCCGCCCTTTGGGCTGCTTTTGCTCATTTTGTGTTAGTAAAAGTTTGGTGAGAGCCGATTTGCGCTTTTCAGTCTCTGTGCTTTTCAGTCCGTTACAGCATGACAAATGTACTATCTCCATTATGAATGCTAGTTTTACCAGAACGAGCGCTCCTGTCTCCTAATTCAGTCTGAGCATGCGTGGGTTTTTTCTCCGATGGAGTTCCACACATACGATTGGAATTTCCTATCGTTTTTTTTTCCATCGGAAAAATTTAAAACATGTTCTATTTTTTTTCACCAATGGAAATAAGTCCGATGGGGCCCACACACGATCGGTTTGTCCGATGAAAACAGTCCATCAGACTGTTTTCATTGGTAAAACCGATCATGTGTACAGGGCTTTAGTTGTGATAGTTCCAGGGAATCTTTGTTCTATGTAGTTTATGGTAAGTATTATCGGTGACGGTCACCAACTATGGGGGTTGATTTACTAAAGGCAAATAGTTGCTGCAGAGCTTAGTAAATGAGGTAAGACTTCACGTTGCAAAGAGTATCCGATCACGTGCCAGGAAAATAAAAAAACAGCATTTTTGCTTGCACATGATTGGATGATGGAAGTCAGCAGAGCTTCTGCTCATTTATTTAGCTCTGGAGCAACTGCACTTCACAAAGTACATAGTATTTTTGCCTTTAGTAAATCAACCCCATATGTGTTCATTATTGCCTCTATGTAAACCTCGTAAAATGATTCCACAGAAAAAAAAATGTCTCCTTGACTTTGCTGATTGTCCCAGGACTACCAGCCTGGAGACTGGCTGGTCTGGCTTGCAACTATGAATCTTCACCTCAAGATACCTTCCTCTAAGTTTGCTCTATGTTAGATCGGTCCTTTTGAAAAGTCTGCCAGGATCAACTCTGTGCCTTTCAAGCATTACCTTTTACCACATCTCTGCATACCCAACTCTTTCCATGTCTCACTTTTAAAGCAACTGTCTCGCAATAATTTCTTACATCCAACTCCAGTTGTTTCCTCTTAAGCAGTTTCCTTCCTAGAATATGAAGTTCAAAAAAATCAGAATTCCAAAATCCCCAGGGGCAAATTATATTTTCTGTTAGATTGAAAAAAACTTTCACTTTGAAAGCAGGCCCTTGATGGGTGGGGATAACCCATAAAAGGGGAAAGGTAGTGTCACAGTCATTTACCTTTGATGCTCCATGCCCAGAATGTCACAGCTACTCACTTGACACGTCACTCACTTGACATCATGACACATGATGCATGACATGACCAGGATGTTAACTGAGAATCGAGTGGGACACTCTGTCACCAATCTAGTATTATGTCAAAGTCCTGCGGCCTTTGTACAATCCTAGCTCCTTCCACTTACCTGTGGTGTCGGCCGGCGTGTGTCCGGCCGGCACCGCAGTCTTTAGGCTGAATTTCCACTACCATATTGTAAGTGTGATTCCTTTTTTTACATTCAATAAAACCATACTGTTTTACGCTATGGGAGTTATATGTTTCTTGTATGGTCTGGCTCATGAGTCCGGGATCTACTGAACTGCTGTATCATACGCTGTGTTGGGTTTGCAACTCCTTTGGTGTCATCTGGACGAGATTGTTTCCACTCATTTAAATCTTCTCCTGATCCTCTGTAGTGGGGGGTCATGGAGCTCTGGTAAGCAGTTATTACCTCATTCGGTGGTGGATTCTATTGGTCTTCTTCAATGAGAAGATTTTCTCACGGAAGTTTTTTCACTACAGACTTTTTCATTTGCACGGGTGTTCGTTTTCACTTATGTGTTACAGTCACCAATTCAATTGTGTTTACTTATGAACTTTAACCCTTGATCAGGGTTCACCTCATAATTTTGGATCAATTTCTATAGACATTCATTCATTCAGTGCTATTTGATTTATTTCATTTAGCACAATTTTTTGCTACAGGGTGTATTTTTATCTTTAGTATAAGTTCATCATTTATATAAAAGAAGAAACCCCCGCGCTAGCTGGGTAATGGCCAGTGGAGTAAAAAATCGGGTGGGGGGGAGGAAGGGGATGGAACACTGCAGCAGTCACCGGGGGGTCTGATCCAAATAAACAGTGATAGATAAAGTAGAAAGTGATGGTGGCTGCGCTGTGGTTAAACTAATGTGAAGGAAGTGAAAAAGAGAGGCCTGTGAGTCGCTTGGGTGAACCTAACTAATTAGCAAATCTAGTGTGAACCAAACAAATGCAATGAACGTAGTGACATCAAACATACAGCATAAACCATAGAGTACATGTACTAAGTGGACAAAACATAAGTGTAAAATTATGATGCAAAGATGCAAAAAAAAAAAAAGTATAAACGATGATATAAACACTTGAAAAAAATGAATATCATAAACCAGAGAGGCCTAATCATATGTCATTCAAAGTGATAGATAAATTAAACCTGTGCGTATAATATATGTAGCTAAACAATGAGTCTCTGGAGTAGCCAAAAATATGTAAAAATAAAAAGCAAAACAGCGAATTCCTGGAAAAAATAAATAAAGTCCAATTTGTAACAAGTCCCGTCACCAGCAATTATAAAGTGCTTGAAAGAAGGCTACGGTGCAAATCCACCTAGTGCTCACAAGCAGCTTACCACCCCGCTGGGAAGGAACAGCATGAAGTAAAACTCCTATTATGGACAATGATGCAGCGTCCTTGCATGGAGGTCCTATTCTCACTCACATAGGTGCATGAAAATACACAAACGGAAAAGGCAATAAATAGCAAACATGTGCAAAAGGAAAAAATGTGTTTAGTTTCGTTTTAATTCGTTAATTAATTAATTTAGTTTAGTTAGATTCGTTAAATTCGTTAAATTCGTTTTCGTATTTCGTTCCGTTTTCGACCAAATTTGTAAAATCGTTCGCATTCGAAAATATTTCGACCGGATTCAAAAATATTTCGACCGGATTTGAAATTATTTCAACATGATTCGAAATCATTTCAACCGCATTCGAAACTATTTCAACCGGATTCGAAAATATTTCTACTGAATTCGACAAAATTACAACCGGAATCGATCGTCTTTCAACCGGATTCGATAATATTTCAACACAATTCGACAAAATTACAACCGGATTCGATCATCTTTCAACCGGATTCGATAATATTTCAATCGGATTCGAAAATATTTCAACAGAATTCGACAAAATTACAACCGGATTCGATAATATTTCAACCGGATTCGAAATTATTCCAACCGAATAGAAAAGACCATGTTCCGACATTCGAATTTCGTATAGAATGAATTCAAATTCCAATTAGAAAAGATTAGAATAGAAATAGAAAATAGACTATAAATAGACTAGACTAGGGCTATTTCCCTAGTCTCGTCTATTTCTAGTCTATTTTCTATTTCTATTCTAATCTTTTCTAACTGGAATTTGAATTCATTCTATACGAAATTGTCGAAATTTGAATGTCGTTCTATGACAACGTGATGGTGACGTTGCAGTTGAGGTCGCACTGATGTATGAGAGTGGATGGTCCGGGGCAAGTGTCGCCTCGTACTGTGAACTTGTCATAGAACGTGGCGAGTCCTGTACCTTCTCCATGAGCATTCTTCAGCGGTTGATGGCAGTTTCCTTACAGACTCAAGAAGAAAAATTTGCCCTGCAAGCATAGGGACAATCCTCAGGACCCTTCGGCACTCTGTGGTTGCTGCAAATCTGAGGACTGCATCACTGACGCCATCGAAGCCTGCAATACATACGAGCGCGGTGTTCGTAGGATAGATGCCCACGCTCACCTATAAAAAGTGAGTGTGAGAATACACCTTCAGTTACCTGTTTTGCTGTACCCACAGAGTTACGCTATTTATTGCCTTTTCCGTTTGTGTATTTTCATGCACCTATGTGAGTGAGAATAGGACCTCCACGCAAGGACGCTGCATCGTTGTCCATAATAGGAGTTTTACTTCATGCTGTTCCTTCCCAGCGGGGCGGTAAGCTGCTTGTGAGCACCGGTTGGATTTGCACCATAGCCTTCTTTCAAGCACAATTAAAATTGCTGGTGACGGGACTTGTTACAAATTGGACTTTATTTATTTTTTCCAGGAATTCACTGTTTTGCTTTTTATTTTTACATATTTTTGGCTACCCCAGAGACTTATTGTTTAGCTACATATATTATATGCACAGGTTTCATTTATCTATCACTTTTAGTGACACATAATTAGGCCTCTCTGGTTTATTATATTCATTTTTTTCAAGTGTTTATATCATTGTTTATATATTTTTTTTGCATCAGAATTTTACACTTATGTGTTGTCCACTTAGTACATGTACTCTATGGTTTATGCTGTATGTTTGATGTCACTACGTTCATTGCATTTGTTTGGTTCACACTAGATTTGCTAATTAGTTAGGTTCACCCAAGCAACTCACAGGCCTCTCTTTTTCACTTCCTTCACATTAGTTTAACCACAGCGCAGCCACCATCACTTTCTACTCTACTATAAGTTCATCATTATTGTTCACGATTGTATTTGTTTAACACTTACATTGTTCCCAGGGTGTTTGTACCATTTTGTACTTAGTTGTGACACTCTAATACTAGGGTTAGCGCAACCATATTTTTCCCACTTACCTGTATAGCCTTGTTAACAGTCAGTCCTATAACCAGTGCAGTCCCTGCTGTCCTGCTACCAGTCTGTCTACTAGTGCAAATGCTGATACTAGTCTCTCTTGTACCAGTCTGTCTACCAGTGTAAGACATGATATCAGTCTGTCCTGTTGCAGACACCAAGTTTAATAAAATAAGCAATAGGCCAAATTATGAGACAGAGAGTAATTTTAACTACAAAACAATACAAAGTTAGAAGCAATAATGTAAAACAGGTTTAGAATGGCATACACTGCAGAATAATACTTAAAAGAGTTTGAAAGCTGCACATATATGGATCGCTTAAAGCTAAGTCTCTAAAAGTCTCTATAACAACAGAAAGCCTGGCTGAGAATCACTACTTCAGTAAATAAGTTCAGAACACAAACATCTGTTCATTATTATCCTCAAAAAAACACCTCTCAGTATAGTCTAGTGCAGCCTTTCTCAACCTTTTCAACACAGAGGAACCCTTGAAATAGTTCTCCGGGCTCGGGGAACCCCTGCTAAAAATCAGAAATCTACAACTCATGATACATTAGTGTAATGGTTAGTGGGAAGAATGGTCCTTACACTTGTGGTCATTGGGAAGAATTGCCTCCTTACAGATAGCTAAAAAGATCAATGGTGTCAGTGGGAACTTATCTGAGAGGCCGAAATTGCCCAATGCTGAAGGAACCCCTAGCAACCTCTGGAGGAACCCTAGGGTTCCACGGAACCCTGGTTGAGAATCACTGGTCTAGTGTAATTTCTGAAGGTATCTAGAGGCCACCCAATCGAAACTGGAGTGCTCTTCTAGCAAATAGGGAGAGGCACCCCACAATAGCTGGGTTTTCTGGAGAGGCTGCATGCTATTAGGATTCTGCCCAGCTGCCCCATGCCGGTTCTGACAATGGAGGGCTGTTTATTTAGCTGAAGATCACTTTCCCAGCTACTTCTGCCTCATCAAAGATGGCCTATCTGAGCTGCTGAGGGAAGAAAACTGAGGAACTTTTGTTCCCTGGGTGTGTTAATGGAGTTATAGTGGTCTTATCCTGCCTTTGAGAATAGTATGTTAATGGCCACTCTGCTACATACTGCATAGCCCCCAACTGTCACTGATTTTGAGGGACTGTCCCTGATTTGGAACATAGTCCATCTGTCCCTTTTTCCCTCCTGATTTGTCCCACATTTTGACATTTAAATTACCTCTAGGGATACAGTACACAGAAACAGAATGAAGAAGTATATTCAGTGCATGCAGGACTTGAGGCAGGCATTTTGCAATGGGGTCGATCAGGAAGGTGTAATAAAAATCAACACAGCTGCAGTATTTGATGTGAGCCAGGCATTCCAGGCAACATTCTGGGTAGCATAATACAGTGAAAATGGAAGCAAACAATTCACTGATGACTGTCGTGTACTGAGATGTTTACCATCCTTGCCAGTGGCACTCCCCCTTAAAAAAAAGTGAACATAGCTTTAAAACACTGAAAGAATTATGATTTGCATTTGATTTCAAACCAATCTGCTGGTAAAGGTAAAATATACGTCATTCATCAGAATTATAGCACTGAACGATTTTGAAACAGTTATACATTTAGAAAGACAGTATTATTATAATAGATTATGAGGTCAGAGTTGCAGGCATAAATGCTTGCACAGATACGGCAGCAAGGCTTTATTTGGGTTAACAATGGATATTGGCTCGATACAACAGCTATTACATTTTTTAGTATGTATATTACTTATGAACTGCATGTTCACAAAGTTAATGCTTTGTGCGTTAGCCATCTGTATTTAAACTCGGTAATATAGAGGCAGCAGGTATTGTTTGCTGATGCAGTGTTTACTGAGCATAAATGAAACATCCACACTTATAAGTAGGTTAAATGAAGAACGGTGTTTTCATTGCTTTACATCACCTGATGATCAATGATGTTTTCTTTTCCATGATTCTCATTAAAAGGCAAAGCTGGGACAGCGTCCAAATTTACATACTCAGTCCATAAGAGCTGTAATTTAACTTGAGACTTACCAGCTTTTTACTCAATTGGACACTCCATGCTGAAGAGGTGAGAGCCAGTCTCAACACCATCTTTCAGATGAACTGGCAGGCTAGCTTTGTAGTCATTTCTTCTTTTCTTGCTTATGTTTTTCCAGTTTTTCTTCTAGTTTATGATGGTTTTTATTTGCAACACTGGTATTTTAATAATAATTTTAATTATTTGAAAATAAAAAATGTATACCAAACATACACAGACACACTTACTTTTTAGGTGTTTTAGCGCTAGAAATAGCCTCTAAAAAGCGCCTGAAAACTGCCTCCCATTCTTTGGAGTGAGTGCTTTCACACTGGAGTGGTGCACTTGCGGGACATTATAAAAAGTCCTGCAAGCAGAATCTTTGGGGCGGCTTGGAAGTGCTATAAATATTGCTCCCATACCTCAAGCCCATAAAACATAACACAATGTCATATAGGTAGCTTCAGATATTTAACAAAAACCTAACCAAACCCTTTTGACATAAACTCCTCAGTGATTGGCAGGCTGTAATATATTCAAAATGAAACCACTGTCAAAGTTCTGTCTCGGCCTACTGCATATTTGCATAGTGTCTGGGAGTTTAAATTTAAAAAAAAAACCTGAGATCCTGAGGACAGCAACCTGGAAGGAACCTGACATTTCACATGCTTAGATTATTTAGGAATTCCAGTGGTAAGATATTTGCACCACAACCTCTAAAAAACCCCTAGAATAATCGAATGCCATAGCCATTGTAAAAGTACATGTTGGTCACACAAACTACTATGTTGTACAATGAAATCTTGTTGCTGCTGGGAGGCACTGCTGGAGGCTAGAGCGGCAGTAATGACAGGCTAGAGCTCCGCTCCGTGAAGGGGAGAATACCGCTAATAAAGGAAGCCCGCGGACATTTAAACACCCGCAAATAAGACACTTCAAACCAGAGAGGTGAGGGGAACATTTATATTCTAAAATGGTTCTTGGAGGTGCCCGTAATAAGTCCAAAACCAACCCTCACAGCGGGACCCCAGTGAAAGCAAATACTAAGCATACTAATAAGGCGCCAATCACCTCAGAGACACTCACCTCAGAGAAGAGGAACAAGTGTAAGCTGCCTAAACTATTCTCCCCAGAAGACTCTGAATCTGATACAAACCTAAACATGTCAGGTGAATCACAACAAGATACTACAATTCCCTCAAGCATACTGAAACAATTTGAGAAAATGCTACATAAAGCTTTAAAACAAACGTCAGAACAAATCACCAATAACCTAACTAAGGAAATCAGAGAATTGGGGCACCGCACTGAAGCTCTGGAGATGAAAATAGAAGACATTGAAAATTCTACTCAGGACTTTCTATATGAACTAGACACTCTTAAAGAGGAAAATATTACCTTACAAAATAAACTCGAAGATTATGAGAACCGCGCTAGAAGGTCAAACCTGCGCTTCAGAGGGATACCTGAGACAGTAATAGACTTACAAGCAACCATAACAGCGTTATGCCAAGAGCTATATTCAGGTATTCCTGTGGAGCAGCTGGAGATGGACACAGGGCTCTTATGGCCAAAAAAACTGATGGTCCCCCTCGGGACATCATTGCAAAATTCAATTTTTTATAAAACAAAAAAACAACTCCTGGACGCAGCCAGAGAAAATAATAACTTAACTTTTCAGGGCCATAATTACCAAATCTTTGTGGACCTATCCCAACTGACAATTTCAAAGAGACGTGCAATGAAACCCCACTTAATGGACTTGCAACGCCATGGTATTAAGTATCAGTGGGGATTCCCTTTCTCCCTGCGGTTTACTCACAAAGGTTCCAGAATCTCCTGTAAAATTCCAGAAGAGCTGCTGCAAGCACTCCAGGATCTTAACCTAACAGAAAACTCCTCAGCAGCATCATCATCACGAAGAAGAACAGCCTCTTCCTCATCTCTTCACAATTCATCCCAACCTGAGATGAATAATGGCAATCAGCATACCCACAAAAGAGGACGATTTGCAGCTTCACCCCAAGCTCAAGATAACTCCATGGACTGACAGAACTTTATGATGACACCCCTCTAACTGCTACGGCTGCTGCAGCATCCTGTACAAAAACAGCAAGACAACAACTGATGAAACAACCTCCTTCACTCAAACCTTGACATTTTTTCTGACATAACAGTAAATGTCCCAAACCTTGGGGACATTCCTAACCCTAATACATTTATTAAACCCTAACGGAAAGTAGACTTATGGAACAAACTTTCCGTCCCGCAATAAATTTATTTTTTATTTTTATTTTTCATTCATTTTTATCTTAATAATTTAGCTTCAATCTTGCATAAGATTGAAATATGCTAATAATAAAACCTATGGAAATTGGCTAGCAAAACGTTTTCTTTTTCTTTTTCGCTTAATTAACATTTTATGGGAGAACAGCAATGCAGTCAATTGCTGAAAAAAATCTCCTCTACATGTTTTTCTAAATTTTTCTCTGACCTAGTATGAAGCTTTCTAACTTTAGAGGCAATTCTGGTCCTCATCTACTACAAAACATTAATGGATCTTGCCTAAATAATGGATCCATTAATTTTTTTAACAAATATTTTTATCTTTATTTATTTTTTACCCTCATTTATTAATTTTGCCTCATTTTCATATACAATATTGATGCAAACTTATGCTATTGCTAAAATAAGTTTGCAATCTCTTTTTTTTTTTTATCCTTTTTGGCCATATGGCCCCTGTTGCAGTTCAATTGTTAAGCAATCCTTCTCTATTAGGAATTTTTATTAAATTGCCAACGTTGAAAATAGTTCATACAATTACAAGTTTAAGTGTATTCTGATCCGCTTATCTAAAACTTACAATAATTGACCGACTACACTCCCATAGGTTAAAACATATCTTGGTTATGGTACTTTACTGTAATATCAGGTTTCGTTAGTATCATCCCATTTAGCCATTTAGTAGATTCCAGATTCCCCCCCCCCCCACATACTATACTCAATTATCTCTTCTTACACTGAAAAACGTCCAATACGCTTAATTCAAGATCCTACTAAACATACTTAGTCAGGATATATAATTTTATACATTTGGGCTATAGATTTTTTTCTATTTTTTTTTTAAAAAGCGGACTCCCTGTGCACGGATGTTACATGTGCCTCCACCTGCTTTCCTCTGGTCCTCACGGAAATATGCGGGGATCAGACGAGGGCCCCCTACCCCTTGTCTGGGAATTTTACCCTAGGAAAGGGAAACTTCTAAATCTTCATATGCCTGTATTAACCTAATGCATTTTATTCTTTCTTTTGTTTTTTATTTCCTTTTTTTGACAGATTGTACTGGATTTTCATTCCTAACTACTTCACCTAACTCCGCGTGGATCGAGCCGAGTAGCCACTACCTTGGAACATTTGGTAAGTGCGGTTTGCTGTACCGGTTACCATGGCTCCCATAAATATTCTATCCCTTAATGTCCAAGGTTTCAATGTGCCGCAAAAAAGGACGAAAGCCTTTCGTTCTTTCCAAGCCAAAAAGGCACATATTGTGTGTTTGCAAGAAACTCACTCTACTCCAGCTTCCACTCCCAAATTTTATAGTACCTCATACCCACAAGTATACACAGCTTCGGCTTCCACTAAACAACGTGGTAAACTCATTGCATTTCACCGTAGTACACAATTTACTTTGCTTTCTGAAATCAAAGACCCAGAGGGTCGCTACCTAATTTTAACAGGGTACATTATGGACACCCCAATAACTGTGGTTTCATACTATGCTCCTAACCACCATTCTTTACCCTTTCTTTCACATCTTTTCCAAGTTATTAATTCACATAAAATGGGTTCACTATTTGTATGTGGAGACTCCAATCATGTCCTCCTACCATTTCTGGACAAAACCCCATATTCCCCCCCCACGTTATCAAGCCAGTAGATCCCTCGCTCAACTTCTCAATAAATATAAACTAATCGACTCCTGGAGAGAATCCAACCCAACGAAAAGAGATTATACATATTTTTCAAACCCACACCAAACATTCAGCCGCATAGACCACATATTTGTAACGATAGGAATGGTACCTGAATTGATAGCCTCCAATATTATCCCTATTCCCTGGTCAGATCACAACGTGGTCTTTACCTCAATAGCATCTATTCTACCTAGAGCACATGACCGCACCTGGTACCTGCCAGATGTTTTACTTAAACACCCCTCATACCGCTTGTCGATTGAGAAGGCCTTAACAGAATATCTAGATCATAATACAAATACTGATATCTCTTCTCTCACTCTTTGGGAAGCTCACAAGCCAGTTATGAGAGGAATACTTCAACAACAACTAGGGGTACTTAAAAGAGAACGCATAGCACTTGCAAGACACTTAGAAACTAAGTTCAACGCATCTTACACAGAATTTCAAAATAACCCCACTCCCAAAACAAAAGGATGCTTTGAAAAAGCTTGACTTGAATATGACCTATTCCTCTCAAAATCTGCTAATAAATCAATATATAATACCAAACATGCATTTTACATGATATCCAATAAAACAGGCACCTTTTTAGCAAGAGCATTGAATTCTATCAATAAATCTTTCAAACCTATAAGACTCAAATTGGCCAACACTGCATATACCAGTAACCCCCTCAAAATTGTAAAAAAATTCAGTACTCACCTTAAAGCATTATATACAGAGACAAATAAATTTAATAGAAATATGGCTGACTCCTTCTTTTCAAATATTAATCTTCCCCAGATGTCTGAACCTCAAAAAAGTTACTAGAAGAACCCATTACTAATGAAGACGTGATAGCAGCAATCAAAACTTTAAAAATAAATAAAAGGCCTGGTCCAGACGGGTTCTCAGCTCTGTACTATCGAACCTTCACCGACACTATCTCCCCCCTATTAGCAAAAGCTTTTAATGACCAATTACAAAATAAATCTTTTAGACAAGAATCACTATTTGCTACAATTTGTATGATTCCTAAACCATTATCTGATGACACTCTAAGCACAAATTATCGTCCCATCTCCATGCTAAATACAGATATTAAGGTATTAGCCGAAATATTAGCGGCCCGTCTTAACAAAATTATCGGCACTCTTATACATAGGGACCAGGTAGGCTTCATGCCCTCACGCCAAGCGGGAGATAACGTACGCAGAGCAGTCCTTCTGGCTCACATTGCTAAGACGCGCAGAATTCCAACCTGCTTTCTCTCGTTGGACATTAAAAAAGCTTTTGACTATGTCTCATGGCCCTACCTGAATTATACCCTGCAGAAATGGGGCTTTGGCCCTAACTTCACCAACTGGGTTATGGCTAGGGATGAGCTCGGTGTTCGATCGTTCGGCGAACATCGAACGATTTGGGCCGTTCGCGCCAAATTCGAGTGACGCGAACGGCCCACAATACACTGCACCATTGCAGTGCAATCTCGGCGCTGTGATTGGCCAAGCATGCACTGTGACCCCGCATGCTTGGCCAATCACAGCGCCGGCAGCTAGGAGAGCCATAATTGGCCACAGGCAGGTTGCCTGTGGCCAATTATAGCTCAGGGGGTTTAGCACACGCCCCACACTATAAAAGGCCGCCAGCACGGCGGCCTTGAGTAGTGTGTTCCGGCGCAGGGAAAGAGTTACATAGGCAGGGACAGTGTCAGTGCTATTTGTACCTCAAACTTGTGTGTAGGGAGAGAGAAGGATAGGCAGGGAGAGTGTCAGTGTCATATTCGTTGTTAAACCTTGTGTGCAGGGAGAGAGAAGGATAGGCAGGGGACAGTGTCAGTGTCACATTCTTTGCTAAACCTTGTGTGCAGGGAGAGAGAAGGATAGGCAGGGAGAGTGTCAGTGTCATATACTTTGATAAATCTTGTGTGCAGGGAGAGAGAAGGATAGGCAGGGGACAGTGTCAGTGTCATATTCTTTGCTAAACCTTGTGTGCAGGGAGAGAGAAGGATAGGCAGGGGACAGTGTCAGTGTCACATTCTTTGCTAAACCTTGTGTGCAGGGAGAGAGAAGGATAGGCAGGGAGAGTGTCAGTGTCATATACTTTGATAAACCTTGTGTGCAGGGAGAGAGAAGGATAGGCAGGGGACAGTGTCAGTGTCATATTCTTTGCTAAACCTTGTGTGCAGGGAGAGAGAAGGATAGACAGGGAGAGTGTCAGTGTCATATACTTTGATAAACCTTGTGTGCAGGGAGAGAGAAGGATAGGCAGGGGACAGTGTCAGTGTCATTGTTGCTAAGCCTCCTGCACATTATACACCTGAAGTTAGCCCGTATTGCTGCTTTTTCCTGGTGTGTTACACCAACAGGCATTTGCAGCACTTACAGCGGGCGGAGTGTGCCTCCTGATCATATTACACCTGAAGTTAGCCTGTATTGCTGCTTTTTCCTGGTGTGTTACACCAACAGGCATTTGCGGCACTTACAGCGGGCGGAGTGTGCCTCCTGATCATATTACACCTGAAGTTAGCCTGTATTGCTGCTTTTTCCTGGTGTGTTACACCAACAGGCATTTGCAGCACTTACAGCGGGCGGAGTGTGCCTCCTGATCATATTACACCTGAAGTTAGCCTGTATTGCTGCTTTTTCCTGGTGTGTTACACCAACAGGCATTTGCAGCACCTACAGCAGGCGTAGTGTGATTCATGCAAAATATACTCCTGAAGCTAGGCCTTATTGCTGGTTTTCCCATTTCCCTGCAGGCCATTAGAATGTCTGGAAGGCAAACAAGGAGAGGCAGACAGTCAGGAGCCAATAAAAGAGGGCAAGCAGGCTCTGTGTCTAGAGACAACAGTGCTGGTCGTGGACGCGGTGCTTCGCCATCAGCACGTGGCCATGGGACACGCTTGTCCTTCTTTTCGGCAGCTGGACGTGTTGAGCCGCATCATGCCGAAGACTTGGTAGAGTGGATGACCAAGCCCTCCTCGTCCTCCTCATCCTCTCTCACCCAGGCTCAGGGTACTGGCAAAGCAGCTGCCAAAGCATCCTCTTCCCTGGTATCAATGTCATCATCAGTCACTCCTTCCCTAGACCAACCATGTCCTCCTGAGCAGTCCCCCGAACTGTTTGAGCACAGTGTTGGGTACATGCTCCAGGAGGATGCCCAGCGTTTCGAAGGGTCTGATGATGATACCCAGCTAGAGGAAGGCAGTAGCGTGAGAGCAGAGAGAGGGGATGCTCAAGAAGGACACCAATCTGGCAGTCATGTTTCAGCAGCTGCAGCATACTGCCAGATTGGCTCCAGTGATGAGGAGGGAGGGGATGATGAGGTCACTGACTCCACGTGGGTGCCTAATAGGAGAGAGGAGGAGGAGGAGGATGAGGAGGAGGCACATCTCCAACGAGGCAGGATGCCCTCGTGGGGCCAGCGTAAGGGCAGCACACCGACGGAATCACACCGCAGAGCTCCGCCTGTGCAGGGCACTGCCTCTGCCCGTTATTCAAAAAGTTCTTTGGTGTGGGCCTTTTTTAAGTCGAGTGCATCAGATCGCACAGCTGCTGTTTGCAACATATGTCTCAAGCGTATATCGCGTGGCCAAAACATCACCCGCTTGGGCACCACATGCTTGACCAGACATATGTTGACCTGCCATGCAGCTCGTTGGCAAGCCTACCTTAAAGACCCACACCAAAGAACAAAGCGGACCTCTTCTTGCACCGCATCAGCTGGGATCTCCAACCCCACTATACCTTCAGTCCTCTCTGAAACCTGCACTGAGAGGAATGAAGGTGTAGAATTAGGTGTGTCACAGCCAAGTACTTGCGGGCACTCTGCTAGCAGTACACCTACGTCCGATTCTATCAGGAAAATTTCCCTGCCCCAGCTGCTGGACCGTCGAAAGAAGTTCACTCCCAGCCATCCACATGCCCAGTGGTTGAATGCTAGCTTGGCTAAACTGCTAGCGCTTCAACTGCTGCCTTTTCAGTTGGTAGACTCGGCCCCCTTCCGTGAGTTTGTGCAATGTGCGGTTCCTCAGTGGCAGGTGCCCAAACGCCACTTTTTCTCACGGAAGGCGATTCCGGCTCTCTACCGGCATGTGGAAGGTAATGTCTTGGCCTCGCTGGACAGGGCGGTCAGCGGTAAGGTGCATATTACCGCTGACTCATGGTCCAGCAGGCATGGACAGGGACGTTACCTTTCTTTCACGGCCCATTGGGTCACTCATTTGGCAGCTGGGAAGGATGCAGGACAAGGTGCAGTAGTGTTGGAGGTTGTTCCACCGCCACGCCTCCAAAATGCTACTACTGGTTGTGACACACCTCTGTCCTCCACCCCCTCCTCTTCTTCTTTTTCCATGGCCTCTTCCTGTGCTTTGTCCTCGGAACCAGCGGTGCTCCGTAGGCGTTCAAGGGGCTACGCAAGTACGCAGGCAAAAAGATGCCATGCCGTGCTTGCGCTGGTGTGTTTGGGGGACAGGAGCCACACTGGGGCAGAGGTTCTGTCTGCTCTGCAGGGGCAGGCCGAGAGGTGGTTGACGCCACGCCAGCTTAAGCCAGGAATGGTAGTTTGCGACAATGGCACCAACCTCCTCTCCGCTCTCCGTCAGGGACAACTGACCCATGTGCCCTGTGTGGCTCACGTCCTTAACCTGGTGGTGCAGCGGTTCTTGGGCAGGTACCTGGGCTTACAGGATGTCCTGAGGCAGGCCAGGAAAGTCTGTGTGCATTTCCGCAGATCTTATAATGCCAGTGCTCGCCTGGCTGAGCTGCAAAAGGAGTTGAACCTGCCCAAGAACCGCCTTATATGTGACATGCCCACCAGGTGGAACTCAACATTGGCCATGCTGCAGCGGCTGCACACGCAGCAGAGGGCCATCAATGAGTACCTGTGCGACTACAGCACCAGGACAGGGTCAGGGGAGCTCGGGTTTTTTTCACCACGCCAGTGGGGCATGATCAGGGATGCATGCACTGTCCTGGCACCATTTGAGGAGGCCACGAGGATGGTGAGCAGTGACAGTGCATGCATCAGTGACACTGTACCTCTTGTCCACCTGTTGGAACATACGCTGCGTGGGCACTTGAGGCAGAACAGAGGCAGGAAGAGGAGGACTTCCTTGCCTCTCAAGGCCCCCTTTACCCAGACAGTGTTCCTTCTGTCCCACCCATCGCACAGGAAGAAGAGGAGGAGGAGGAGGATTGTGTCAGCATGGAGGTGGAGCCTGGCACTCAGCATCATCAGCAGCAGTCTTTTAGGGATGATTTACAGTCCCAAGAAACCAGTGGACTTGTACGTGGCTGGGAGGAGGTGGCTGCGGATCATGCCGTCCTTAGTGATCCAGAGGACTCCGGACCGAATGCCTCAGCTAACCTACGCTGCATGGCCTCCCTGATCCTGCAAAGTCTGCGGAAGGATCCTCGTATTCTTCGGATCAAGGAGAGGGACCATTACTGGCTGGCCACTCTCCTTGATCCACGGTACAAGGGTAAGGTTGCGGACCTCATCTTACCGTTGCAGAGGGAGCAGAGGATGAGACAACTCCGGGAGGCCTTGCAGAAAGGTCTGTGCAACGCGTTCCCAGAGACTGGGAGGTTACAAACTCCTGGTCCTGGACAACGAGTTGCTGAGGCTTCGGACAATTCTTTAGTCCGCAGCCCCAAGGTATGATCGGTTCCAGCAACCATTGCCAGCGTCTGATATACATGGTGCAGGAATACCTAGGGGCAAGGTCAGACTTGGACACTTTCCCCACCGAAAATCCTCTGGCTTACTGGGTCTTGAGGATGGATCACTGGCCAGAGCTTGCACAGTATGCAATTGAGCTACTGGCCTGTCCTGCATCCAGTGTTCTTTCAGAACGCACATTCAGTGCTGCTGGAGGATTTGTCACGGATCACAGGGTGCGCCTGTCCACCGACTCTGTTGATCGGCTGACCTTCATAAAGATGAACCAGTCTTGGATCACCACCAGCTACCAAACACCTGAAGCTGATATAACAGACTAATTTATTTTCAAATGTCACATCCCTTCAAGACTGATGCTGATGCTGAGAGACTGTCCTGTTATGTTGACTGACTATCCTCCTCCTCCTCAATGATCCGATTGATGATGATAGCTTGGAAGAACATTTTTGTTTCTGGGTGCCGCCACCAGTGGCTAAGGCCCAATTTTTCAGCCCCTGTTTAACAGGGGCATGTAATTACAATTTTTTATGCAATGCTTTGCAGCATGGCTCATTCCTGCACTCCAACTAGAGTATCTGGGAGAGGCTGCAGTGTCGTGGCACCAGCACCAGTGGCTAAGGCCCAATTTTTCAGCCCCTGTTTAACAGGGATGTGTAATTACAATTTTTTATGCAATGCTTTGCAGCAGGGCTCATTCCTGCACTCCAACTAGAGTATCTGGGAGAGGTTGCAGTGTCGTGGCACCAGCACCAGTGGCTAAGGCCCAATTTTTCAGTCCCTGTTTAACAGGGGCGTGTAATTACATTTTTTGATGCAATACTTTGCAACAGGGCTCATTGCTGTGCTCCAAGTACAGCATCTGTGAGGGGTTGCAGTGTTGTGGCACCAGTGCCTAAGGCCCAATTTTTCTGTCCCTATTTAACAGGGGCATGTAATTACAATTCTTGATCTAATAATTCACAGCAGGGCCCATTCCTGTGCCCACCAAGAGTAACTGTGAGGCCTTACAGTGTTGTGTCAGCACCACCACCACCACCACCAAAGGCCCAATTTTTCAGCCCCTGTTCAACAGGGGCATGCAATTACAATTCTTGATCTAATAATTCACAGCAGGGCCCATTCCTGCGCCCACCAAGAGTAACTGTGAGGCCTTACAGTGTTGTGTCAACACCACCACCACCACCACCAAAGGCCCAGTTTTTCAGCCCCTGTTCAACAGGGGCATGCAATTACAATTCTTGATCTAATAATTCACAGCAGGGCCCATTCATGCGCCCACCAAGAGTAACTGTGAGGGCTCACAGTGTTGTGGCAACACCAACATGTAAGGGGCAAATTTCAGCTGAGTATATACGGCAGGCCCCTACTTTCAAACATCCAACTTACAAACGACTCCTCCTTGCAAACGGAAGGATACAACAGGAAGTGAGAGGAAATCTACCCCTAGGAAGGCAAATTCTCTCCTGTAAGAGTTAATATGGGAAAACAGTGTCTCCTCTCCACTGATGCTTTATCACCAATTCTTGTTTCAATAAAAAACCCAAATTTTCAAAAAACATTTGTCATTAGGACGGAAAGTGAGGTGAACTGTTCTGAACAGGTGCACACTGCACAGACAGCAAAATAAATGTTACAGGGGTGATAACCCTTCCCTATGTTTTCCAAAAAGCTTAAAAATAGATTTTTTGGCTGGAGCTACACTTAAACAATGTACCTGTTCAAAATTACAAACAGATTCTACATAAGAACAAACCTACAGTCCCTGTCTTGTATGCACCGCCTGTATACGGCTGTTCAGAGTATATAGGGCCTTTTTTATTTTGTGTGCGGGGTTCCCCTTAATATCCATACAAGACCCAAAGGGGCTGGTAATGGGCTGGGGTAGGGGGGGGCTGTGATGGGGTAGCTATGCCATTTTTCTTAAAGATTTTCATCCATATTACCGGGACCAGACATTACATTAAAGCCGCAAGCAGTTTTAAATGGCTTTTTTTCCTTTAGAAATGTAATTTTGTGCAGGGACAGTTCTAAACACGGGAAACACGTTGCACTTCACAGGCATACTTTAGACACCCCCCAGGTACGATATTTAAAGGAATATTTGACTTTTTTTTTCACTTTATGCATCATTAAAATGACTGCTCCCAAAAAACTGCCGTTTTTAAAACTTTTTTTTGGATTGATACATGTCCCCTGGTGCAGAACCCGGGTTCCCAAACCCTTTTTAGGACAATAACATGCATAATAGTCGTTATAATTAGCACTTTAGATTTCGAACGTTCGCATCCATTGTATTTAATAGGGTTCTAAAGTTCGTGCAAACTTTCGGTCCGTTCGCGGGTTCTGATGCGAACCGAACCCGGGGGTGTTCGGCTCATCACTAGTTATGGCTTTATACAACAAACCTAAAGCACAAGTCAAATATGCAGGCTATAGTTCAGACCCTTTTCTCATAGAGAGAGGCACGCGGCAAGGATGCCCTTTATCCCCCTTATTATTTGCCTTACTCATTGAACCATTGGCACAAAAGATCAGATCTGACCCCACTATAACTGGTATTGAACTTGGTGGATATCAGCACAAACTTTGTCTATTTGCGGATGATATCCTCTTATTTCTCTCATCACCCCAAGTTTCTGGCCTGAATCTCGTTCCCATACTCAATAAATTTGCAGAAGTTACTGGTCTATTCATAAATCCCAAAAAATGTTTAGCGTTAAACATATCCCTTTCGGAATTGGAACTGAGATCTGCAAAAATTGGCCTCCCTTACACATGGAATAGCAAATCGATTCCATATTTAGGGATACATATCACACCATCCTTATCTGACTTATTCTCACTTAATTATCCCCCAATTATAAAACAGTTAACAAAACTGATGAAATCATGGTCACATCTCCCGTTATCGTGGTTTGGAAGATTAAATGCTGTCAAAAAGACATTATTACCGAAACTTTTATATTTATTTAGAGTCTTGCCAATTTCTATCCCAGCCTATCATCTGCGAATATTACAAAGAAAATCACTGTCATTTATATGGGGATCTTCCAAGCCACGAATACAAACACATACACTCTATCTTCCCAAAATTAGCGGAGGATTAGGATGCCCTAATTTTGCCTATTACTACAGAGCAGCACATATAGCAAGTCTTACAAAATACCAGGCATGCCACGAAACCCCATTATGGGTGTCCATAGAAGCCATTGAGTGTGACCCTCTCCCAATATCCAACTTATTATGGATGTCGCCAAGAGACCGTAAAAAACTAAAAAACCCTATAACCAAACATTTAATTTCCCTTTGGGACAGATTCAAGACTAATACTTCTCTTCAATCCCTGCACAATCCCTTACTGTCATTCTTTAAAAACCCAGCATTCTATCCTGCATGGATATATCCTAAATCCTTTAAAGAATGGGTGTCCAGGGATGTCTTATATATGCACAAATGTTTGAATGTATCGTCATTTATCACATTCCCATCATTATGTGAAAAATATGGTCTTCCGCAATCTGAGTTGTTTAGATATTTACAAATTAAAAACTTTTTTACACCCCTCTTGAACACTACAACTTCATTGTCACAACTGTCCAGTTTCGAAGATATTTGTCAAAAGAATCCCCATGCCAGAGGTGCAATATCCACTATATACTCGCATATGCTTATACATTCTTGTGGTGATAAACCGTCTTATGTTGGGAAGTGGGAGGAGGATTTGGAACGAACATTAGAGATTTCAGAATGGAACCAAATATGGTCAACAACTAAAACAGCTTCTCCCAACATAATAGCTAGTGAAGCCAATTACAAGGTCCTGACAAGGTGGTACCTGGTACCAGCCAGGGTAGCCAAATATGTGCAGAACTATTCACCACAATGTTTTAGAGGTTGTACGGATTTGGGCACGTATTTTCATATTTGGTGGTCATGTCCTAAAGCACAAACATTCTGGAAAGGTATATTTAAAATTGCAACTAAATTACTAGGGAGAACAATCCTTCCTGATCCTGCAATGGCCCTACTTAACCTAAAACCAGACTCAATTCCACATACTCAATTCAAATTGCTGGTGCAACTCTTCACAGCTGCCAAACAGACACTAGCAAAATCTTGGAAATCACCTAAATTGGTCTTACAGGAAGCTATAGCTAAAATGAATTATACCATGATCCAAGCCAAGATGGCCGCTATTGCAATGGACATGATCCCCAGATTTGAAAAGATGTGGCAGCCCTGGATTATATATAATACGCCAACTTTGGACAATAGGGTATTAATGCCATGGTAGCCGAATCAGTATGTTATATTTACCATTGTTCAACTTCTCTTGGATTTGAAAGGTGACTCTCGGCTCGACCACGCGGACCCCCCTTATATTCCAGTACTCTCTTTTTTCTCCACTTTATTTTCTTATACTTATTTTCACTTATCTCTTTTTTTTCCTTTCCCTTTGTTTTTGTTTTTTGCTATTTTATTACTATGATGTTGAAGCTCCCTTAGTATTGTTAATAACTCTTTGCTCCACAGAGGATAACATATATATATATTGGTAGTTACTAATAATTGCATAAAACCTCTAAAACGTAATAATATTATTACCACTGGAAACTAATTAATATACCATACTTTGTCCACAAGTATCTACTAATATGTTTACTTATTGAAATAAGAATATTTGAGCTTCTCTATTTTTGATGTATTTAATGTATCATCTATAATTCACAACTTGTACTCAATAAAATATATTTGACAAGAAATCTTGTTGCTGCTATGCTGCATAGAAGTAAACAAATTGGAAGTTGATTAAGCCCATCAGAAAGAGGAATAGTATTTTCTATGGAGTGGGCCTTTAAGATAAATACTAATTTGTGTTAGGGTCTGTTGTTTTACAAGACCAGTTTTATTTGTATGTATCCTCTTTACATCATCTCCTCTTTTTCTTAATTTATTCTTGTCAAACATGGCGACTACTCTGTTTCAAAGTCATGTCACCTAGTGATACCTGTCACTTGCAGACAATTTATTTTTGCCCATACAGTGTGGCTGACACACAAGAATTATGCTAAGTAAAAAATAAATAAAAGTAGCAGCAGACAGTTGGCTGTCAAGCAATACACATAATAGAGAGACAAGAACTGCCTAACTTAGCACCAAGTTGGGATTTCTGGCTAGGAATACGGTTTTATAGTTTTACTCTGAAACAAATTACAGGGGAACAAGCAATATGAAAAAAGATGTATACTCATTTTGTATTCTAATATACTATTATTGAGTAATAAAAAGAAATTGAAAAATAAGACCACAGCATCAATACGTGCAAAATACCACTTAAAGTGTTGCTTAACCACTTCAGCTCCGGACCATTTTGTTGCTAAATGACCGGGCCACTTTTTGCGATTCGGCACTGCGTCGCTTTAACTGACAATTGCGCGGTCGTGCGACGTGGTTTCCAAACAAAATTGATGTCCTATTTTTCCCACAAATAGTGCTTTCTTTTGGTGATAATCGATCACCTCTGCGGTTTTTATTTTTTGCGCTATAAACAAAAATAGAGCGACAATTTTGAAAAAAATTCAATATTTTTTACTTTTTTCTATAATAAATATCCCCAAAAAATATTGAATTTTTTTTTCCTCAGTTTAGGCCGATACGTATTCTTCTACATATTTTTGGTAAGAAAAAAAAACGCAATAAGCATTTATTGATTGGTTTGCGCAAAAGTTATGGCGTCTACAAAATAGGGGATAGTTTTATGGCATTTTTATTAATATTTTTTTTTTTTACTAGTAATGGCGGAGATCAGCGATTTTTATCATGACTGCGACAATATGGCGGACACATCGGACACTTTTGACACCATTTTGGGACTATTGTCATTTTTACAGCGAACAGTGCTATAAAAATGCACTGATTACTGTAAAAATGACACTGGCAGTGAAGGGGTTAACCACTAGGTGGCACTGTAGGTGTTAAGTGTGACCTGGTGAGTGATTCTTACTGTAGGGGGGATGGGCTGTGTGTGATATAACACTGATCTCCGCTCCGATTACACGGAGCGGAGATCAGTGTCAATGTCACTAGGCAGAGCGGGGACCACACGGCGGCATCTTAAAGGGGACGTACAGTACCTGTACGCCCATATGCCTGTCCGTGCCATTCTGTCGACGTATATAGTCGTGCGGCGGTCCTTAAGTGGTTAACCCAGGACCCTGCAGTCACTATATCTGGTCTCCCACAGTACACAGAACATGGAAATGCAATCATTTTAGTAATATAAACTGCTAAATACCTTTTCTCATCAGCATTATATAGCAGTCTTGTGACTTCTATCAGTGCCTGGTTAAAGCTTGTTGGAGGAGTTTTCATACTGCACTGAGCTGTCCTATCAGGATGCAGGACCCCTGACCCTCTGTCTGTACAGTGCTAATTGGCCCTGTGCTGATCACATGCACCCTACAAACCTAAATATAAAAATCTCTAGCAATACACACCTAACTGAGCAGTGGCAGCTAGTGCTCCATCGGTCAGGGGGGCGGCAGACGGACCTGACCACAGATACCCCCTGTCGCTCCAGCCTGCCACTGCGCACCACCATGGAGACTGGTGGGTGGATGGGTTGGGCTTCTTCTGCGTGATGTCTCCTCCCTCCTCTTTGGCAGCCAATAAGAACGCTTCTCCTTTCGGCCAATCGGGTGACGGGTCTCAAGACCCACTTCCTGATTGGCCGGGAGGAGGAACAGTGTGGCAATAGCGAATATTAATTTGTTATTGCCACATAACTGGGTGGGCTTGGAGCGCAGTGCTCTGTGCCCCAAGCCCACCTTTTTTTTAAGAGTATTAGAGCCTCTGACTCTAATCACATGCATCAAAAAAGAACATCCCCCATTGGAATCCATGGTCCAGCACCCTGCATGTAGATTAGGGGGCCAGATGCATGGTTGGGGGGTGGCATCTGTGCATCCCTAATGAATGGGCCACCACTGAAACTGATTATGTGCAGCCTGACTCCATTTACTCTTTCTTATATGGACATGTTTTGGGGGCAATGCAAGAAGGGGAGTATCTGTGCAGGATAAAACAACCTTTTTACACACTGCAGAGGATTAACCCCTTATGTTCCAAAGTGAGTATAATAATCATGCTTTACTGCATATACAAACTGATTTTACTGTTGTGGGTTTAGTAACACTTGAAATCTATAATTAAAAAAAATCTGAAAAATATCAAAATACACTTGGGCTCCAGCAAATATTAGTGTAAGTCTGCAAAATAGTTCAAAACTTTCAGAAATACTGTATAACAGTAAAGAGTATCCATGCCACAATAGTCTAGCCTGGAACCTGCATTAATTGACTACTGTACAGAAAACTGCTGATTACAATGATGAAGAAGGCTTGCCTCCTAGTGTTTCAGCTAATGTGTATGTGCTACAATTTGCTGAAGAGTACTTCCATTGAATATGTTGAGTATAGAGATATAAGGAGGTCCTGTCCAAGCAATGTGATGGCTCATTTCAAGCCTGGTATTTTATTTGATTATGAAAATAAAGTGATACCAACGATGATGGATGAGGCTGTTACTCTCTCTATATGTGATTTTAATATACTGCACTTGTGGTTTATACAATTGCTTCTTAAAAAAGATTTTTGAGTGTACCGATCTGTCCACATAGGCACTAGGCAGCACTGCAAATCAAATAACTAATGCATCGTTTGATAAAGTAGATGTAATTCCAACCACTAAAATATCATATAAGATTAAACAGCTTGTGATCCTGATACCATGGTCCTTGTTTGTGTACTTTGTTTTATGGAGTGACAATGCTCTGCCCCTGTCTCCCAGATCTCCTGTCTTTAAAATTAAATCACTGTGTCCCATGCCTTTCCAAAGGAAAAAATAAGCCTCTGTGCTGAAGCAGATTGTCCAGGAATAATTTTTTTTATGAAAAGGGACTTTTAAAAAAACTCGAATCCAGCGACAATAATGAAATTTGCCTTGTAAAAAAAAAAAAAAAAAATGTGTAGCTTGCTATGACAACAGTGCATGTGGCAGGGACAGGATGTGATAAAAAAATCTATTGCAGGCAGGAAAAACTAGCAAATTTGCCTTGTGAAAAAACACATGTAGCCTGCTATGACTGTAGTACATTTAGACAGTGATAGGATGTGGAATAATCAATTGTAACTAACTAACAAAGAAAAGAAAATATGTCCTGTGAAAAAAAAAACACCTTCATCCTGTTATAAATGTAGACAGCGCAGCGTTTAGGTGTAAAAATCAACCCCATTTCCAAAATTTCCCAATGTACACAGAAATTTGCTACCTAATGGACATTCAGTAAGGGTTTACATTTACTTTAAGAGACAAATGCCTACAGGCCCTACATCAATCTGTCGCTATGTATTTTATCAACAACACTGCCTATGCTCTCCCTATTACAGCAACTATATTGAAAGTATGGCTGCTGAAAACTCAGACTTCTATAGTGAGGAGCTGGTACATAACAAAGCCCCCATTATTGGCCATTCTAAGCCACCTAACCCAGGTTCAAAAGCCAGGGAGTGCATTATTGGCAGTTGGTTGCTATAGCACCAAACAGCCACATTAGTTTGTCATTTTCTTGAACTGTAAACAAGTTGGGTTCAGGGACGCTAGACCCAAACCTAATCTTTAGTCAGGACAGGTTGCACAGATTCACAGCTGATTTGGAATCTAGTGTAAGGGCAAGAAGAGCAGGTTCAAAGCTTGTTAGACATTCAGGGTCAGGACAAGCAGAATAGAGTCACAGTTTGTTAAGAATCCAGGGTCAGGACAGGTGGAACACATACACAGGTGGTTTACAAGCATGGGTCAGGACAGGTGATTCAGCTGGTTCACAAGCCAGAGTCAGAATAAGTCAAGGTATAGGCATAAAATCCAACACCAGAAAAGCAATAGCAGATTTTAGGGTTTAAAATAGGAACTGATCACATAGTACAATAAAAAAATATTCCGGAACTTTAGGGTTCTACTTTAAAAAAATAAAAATCACTGTAAACAGCTGTTGCAAGTCTGACCTTTTCAAAAAAAGTGTCTGAACCACTCACTACCATGCCCCTACTGGAATGAAGTGCCAGTGGTTTTTCTGCAGACGACTCCAAACAGCTGCACCTGCAAAAGGAAGACCTTCACCATTTGCAACAGGATAGGGGGATTTTCTGAAAATCTTCCTGAAGGTGAACTTACACTTTAAATGTTGCCTTCATGCTGTTATTGTTTGCTTTGTCAAGTATATTCACTTCACAGTAGAATAGTTTGTTATATAAACTTTACTTTAACTTAAATGACTGACCTGCTTGTTATTATGAACCATGATTTGTAAATAAAAACTGTATCCGAGCCATCCGAGCAATTTCAGCATTGCAGGAGATGAAATAATATTCAGTATGATGAGCTGCAATATACAAACCCATAATGATTAGATCTTGTTACTTGTATTAGAACATTTACATGATGGCTTGCTTGCTCCTTGAAGTAGAAAATGTGATTGTCTCAGCACTTTCTCCAAGAACGGATAAGGATTCACTCTCTGTACAATACCTATTGTTGGTCTTGAGAATTTGTGTTTATTTTCAGTGATAATATATTGAAAAACAATACAGCTTACACCTGCACCAGAAGTACACATGAAAAGACTTGTGCTTTATTTTGTGCTGAGCTTAGTTTTTATACTTAGAACTGTATTTAACCCTATGTGTAAGTAAGTGATTTGGACTAGAGATAACACATTTTTAGTCTTCTCCAGCCAAGATTCTCAAGTGTGGAAGTTTCATTAATCTAAGTCATATCCTAGTCAGTTCCCAGATTGATTTAGATTTTTCCTGATATGTTTTTTTTTTATCTCCCCACTGTAATCTATAACCTAAGATTAATAAAAACTGAGAAACTGTAAAGTTGGGGGGGGGAAGGATAATTGATTTTTTGTGTTATTTTTTTCGTAACTTTACAACATTTTTATTGTACTAACAAGTATTTATCACATTTAGTAGAACATGTTTCTATTAAGCTTGTTAACATACAGTATATGTCCTTAAAACCACAGGGCATACAAGGCTGCAGATGTAGTTTGAATGGAGAAATAAGATATAATAGGATGACAGCTATGACAGCACTCTACGTAAAGTGCATCCAAACTGCTGTATTTTACTAAGGCCTGAAGTTGTACTTTCATAGTCACCTTACAATTTTATATGAGCCTGTGCAGCCACGACAAACAAGAATAAGGAGGAAGCAGCAGCAATATGATCCAGCCAAGATGGTGCCAGTGTGCTTCCACAACTGGAGATGAAGGAGAAGCTGAGAGTCAATGCTGCCCGGCTTGGGAGATTTGCTCAGACCCCAGTCAAGGATCCAGCATCAGGACATGCCTCAAAAGACATGGCACCTTCTGGTACACAATATAGCTCTCTAACTGATGACTCCCTGGCTGCAGCTGAGGAAGCAGACATATGGGGACACACTGCAGATGCAGTGACTAATGATACTGACCCTGTACATGATACACACATCCTAATAGCAGTGACCTCTTACAATACATTACTTGCTACTCTGACACAGGGACTGAATAGTATTAAGGAAGATGTGCTACTCATCAAACAAGATATGAAGAATTTCAGAAAAAAAGGGCCACAGCAATGGAAAGCAGGATGAGTTCACTTGAAGACAGTGTTAACCCGCTAATACGTCCTGAACTCTAAAACCACAGCTCAGATGCATCCCTCTCATGATTGCAGACTAAAGGACTCAGAGAACAGACTCCTCTGCAGGAATAAAGTCCACATTGTAGGGCTTCCAGAGCATTCAGAGGGAAGGTCCTCTGTAGAGTTTTTTGAAGGATCGTAAAATAAATTTTTGGAGCTGACAATTTCACCCCTCTTTTTTCTTTGGAACACACACACAGGGTCCCCTCTAGACCACCACCTGCTGGTTCACCTTCCAGATCTTTTCTTGTTAAATTACTCAATTACAAACATCTTGACATCATTCTCCAGAAGGCTAGGCAATGTGCTGATCTTGTTGTAGTGGGATTGAAGCTCTTGTTTTTCACAGACTTCAAAAGAAGAGGTTCAACGTCAGCAAGTGAAATAGTCTGAAAAAACACCTACAGCAGTTGTACATATCCTATGACACATAATATCCTTTTTCCATGTTGTACCCAGCAAAGCTGCGCATAGTGGCACAAGATAATACAAAGTCCTTTGACTCACCTACACTGGCTTCTAAATTGCTGGACACCCATGAGTAACACCTTCATTCCTCTGGACAACCTTCATTTATTTATGGCATCTGCTTAAGCAGAGCATTACCCACCATATTTTTATCTAGTTACCACTGGAGATATTTTGTGTTCAAAGTTTGCTTTACCATTTGATCTAAATGTCACAACTTGTGATGTTCTATACAAGTTCCAGTTATGTTCACTTGCAAAAAAGCCCCCCTGTAGTAGCTCCCGTGAGGGACAAGTTTATTTGGTTTCTACCTAGGTACCATGCATTGTTTGTGTATGGTTTTTGTTGTTTTCTGTTGTCTTTATTCAGAACTTATTTCAGCTGCATCATTCACCAGAACTGTGATGACCTCCTTGTCTTCTCACTTGGGACTTTGGGGCTGAGTAAATGTGCTCTATGCCTCAATCTCTGTGATGCTCTCTGGTGTCTTAGTGCCTTAAAGAGGTTCATTGATGATTTCCCTCCAAAGATCTCATACCTTCACATAGAAAAGGTTAAGAGGAATATTGTGATTTCTTGGAACATAATATGTTTAAATTATGCCAGTAAGAGACAAACTGTGTTTACTACTCTCAAACAATTTTCTCACTGTTGGCAGCAGGAGACACATCTCCATCCTGATTCAGTTCACTACTTGAAATGCAATTATCATCAAACTCAATTTCACTCTACACACCAGTGGCGGCCGGTCCATAAGGGGTGCAGGCGCAGCCCCCTAATCTTCATGTGCCATGTGGGGGGGTGGCTGTGTGTGCATTGTTTGCCTCCCCCCCTCCCAAAAAAATATACCACCAGCCGCCACTGCTACACACTGTATAACTCCTACTCCAGAGGAGTGTCCATACTCATTGCTAATGGTGTAGAGTTCAAATGCAGATAGGCTAAAATTGACCAGATGAGTTTTTGTTATATTTCTTTTATATTGTGATTTATATACATAACCGTGTATTCTAGAAAATATTTTTAAACCTCTTCCATACTTACTCATGGTATTCTGGGACTTATTTCATTTTATATTCAACAAATCTGAACTCCCCTCATTGCTCCTGGATTATTTTTAACTACTATTTGAATCCTGCACTGGATAAATATAACGCTACCAACCATCCAGATATAAATACAGCTACCCCGTCTGCTTTATGCATTCAAGAAATAGGTCTCGCTAATATGTGGAGGTTTAAACACCCTGTGGAGAAATGTTTTTCATGTTTCTTTTGTACTTATGTAGCCCTGTTGTGGATCGATTTAGCACTTGGAAATGTTCTTATACTTCCTTTTATTTCAAACGTTGAGTATTCTGCTAGGGGGCTATCAAAACACACTTCTGCAATCCTTACTATGACCTTATCAACTCCACATAACAAAGGCTACTGGAAGGTTAATCCTTATTGGTTGAACCTTTTCCCCTACTATTAAAGCATAGTACAAGCTATTCAAGAGTTCCTGTAAATTAATACATATTCTGCACATACATTCATAGTTTGGGCCTCTTTAAAGGCCTCTTTAAGGGGTACCCGCATTGCTCTAATTTCTAAAATCAAGAAGAAATCTAGGCAGTAGGAAACTAATGTAATTGCAGCAGTTACTCAAGCTGAATATAGATACCTCTTTCGAGAACACCAAGCTGTCTGTTTGGAACAGCAACTACTGTATGTGGTTGATTTACTAAAACCGGAGAGTGCAGAATCCGATGCAGCTGTGCATAGAAACCAATCAGTTCCATTTTTTTTTTTCAAAGCTTATTTTACCAAGCAGAAGTTAGAATTTGATTGGTTACCATGCACAGCTGCACACAATTTTGCACTCTCCAGTTTTAATAAATCAAATCCTATGCCTCCCTATCTATCAAAAAATCTGTGCTAAACTCTGCTATTTCTGGCCACTACTTATACATCCCCCACAAACCCGCCGTAGGGGACTTATTTCGGTATGGGTTGAAGAGAATTCAAAAGGTATTCCCGTATACCTGACAAAGACCAGCTAGGTATAATCACAGCAATTACCACACTCACAAGACCCTCTCAGTACTGAGGAGATAGCTTCTTGGTGGACACAAAGAAAGATGAGCCAGTGTCTGTGTCCAAAAGATATCTGCTTTAATTTGGGGAGGGAACAGATGTTTTATACAAGTATCATCAACCAATCACGAGAGGGGAAGATGGTAGTGACTAATACATTATCTAATACAATGCTAATACAATACATTATGGTAGTAACTCCATATCATTACATATCAAATAACCAACCCCTTAAACATGGCTGCCATGAGTCAATCCATATCATTACATATCAAATAACCAACCCCTTAAACATGGCTGCCATGAGTCATTTAAAGCATGACCACCTGGCTGTCTGAGTCATAGTCATGCGCTTGGTGTTTCTTATTAAACAGGAAGTAGTTTCAGACAGTACACCGCAGATGCAAAGAGTGTCTATGCAAGCAATCATTATGCATGGTATATTCCTGTGTGCTTTACAGGAAACCCTGCAAAAACTGTCATAGCATGAAAATATCAGAAGTTTAAGCTTTAACTAGCAGTTTACACCAAGTTAATCTTATATGAACCTATAGCTCTCTCAACATGGCGTCACTATGGTTCAGTCAATTACTACATGGGTCTTCCACATTTTAAACACTTACAGATCTGTATTCTGTTAATAAAATCCCTTATCCTAAAATGGCTCCTCTGGGTATTATCCCTGATGACTGATGGCCTCCTGCACACAGAATTTTACTGACACGTTTGTTGTTTCTTGCCAACAAATTAATGGCACAATGCTAGCCTTCTTTAGTCCACCCACACTCACACAATGGCATGCTGCAGTAAACAATATATTGGACAGGGAAAAGCTAACCTACCAACATAGAAGCTGCCCAAATTTTTGGTCCAACTGGTTATCCTCCCTAGGTTTTGCCTCCTCTCTTGAATTGATCTCCTTGAAGATGCTATTGTTCTATAATGACTGACACTGTCCAATGTTCTGTAAGGTTGTGGTTTTGAATACCATTGTTTCCACCAGTCCAACTTCTTCAGTAGTTGGCCTAGGAGTCTCTTGTGATTTTATCTGTTCATACATTCAGTAAAATGCAGTTACTATAAAATACAGATATTTGTAACTTTTTTTGTATTTCTTTGTTATATAACAAAATTTTTTAATAAAAATGACTTATTAAAAACAAAAGTGATAAAGTTACCCAATGCATTTTTTGAGGTGAAAAGGGAACCATAATAATGTTGGTGGAAATTGACAGTCTGAGACCGTATAGTTTCAAAATTTAAAATGACAATGTAGTAACTTCAGAGATAAAACGACAATCCTGCGACTTTATAAAACTCTGGTTTGGCCACATCTGGAGTATGCCGTCAAATTTAGGTCACCAATCCTCAGGAGGGAGGTGTGGGAACTTAAAAGAGTCCAGAGAATGCAAACAAAGTTAATAAGGGGACTGGAGGACCTCAGTTACAAGGAACGACTACAAGCACTAAACGTATTCTCTCTGGAGAAGAGACGCTTGAGAGGAGATATGATATACATCTCAATGGTGAGTCTGGCCTGGGGAATAAACTATGTAGTTCCAGGGAGTGAAAGAAGACACAGGGCCACTCAATGAAACTGGAGGAGAAGCAGTTTAACCTTAAACTAGGCGGGTTTTCGTCAGGGTGGTAAGGATATGGAACTCACTTCCACAATCGGTAGTGTCAGCAGGAAACATTGATAGTTTTAAAAAAACTTGGACATGTATCTCAGCGAGCACAGTATACAGGGATAGGGGAAATGATAATGAGCACGCACACCTACCAGCTAGGTAGGCAGTTATGCTATATCATAGTAGGGGAAGGATAAAAAGAAAAGAGAGGAGATATGGAAATGGGAGGAAGTTGTGGTGTAAAGAGAACATCAGGCTATATTTGCCGACGTATAAGGCTTCTGGACGTATAAGATGACCCCCTAATCTTCCATTTAAAACATTGGTTTTGTGCTATACTCACCATATAAGATGTCCCCCTTCCGACCAGTCTGCCAGCCTGCTGGATTTACGGTAATGTTCAGTAGCTTCGGTAACATACTGTCTCACAGTATACATACAGTATACCGCTCTGAGCCAATCACTGTGAGCGATGCATTCTATTAGGGTATGTGAATTTTAACCACTTCTCTACTGTGCACGAAAACCCCCTTCCTGCCCAAGCCATTTTTCAGCTTTCAGCGCTGTCACACTTTGAATGACAATTGCGCGGTCGTGAGACGTGGCTCCCAAACAAAATTTGTGTCCTTTTTTTCCCACAAATAGAGCTTTCTTTTGGTGGTATTTTATCACCTCTGCGGTTTTTATTTTTTGCGCTATAAACAAAAGAAGAGCGTCCAGTTTTGAAAAAAAACACTATTTTTTACTTTTTGCTATAATAAATTCCCATTTTTTTTTAGGCCGATACGTATTCTTCTACATATTTTTGGTTAAAAAAAAAATCGCAATAAGCGCGTATTGATTGGTTTGCGCAAAAGTTATAGCGTCTACAAAATAGGGGATAGATTTATAGCATTTTTATTTTTTTATTTTTTTATTAGTAATGGCGGCGATCTGCGATTTTTTATTGTGACTGCGATATTGCGGCGGACACATCGGACACTTTTGACACATTTTTGGGACCATTCACATTTATACAGCGATCCCTGCTATAAAAATGCATTGATTACTGTATAAATGTGATTGGCAGGGAAGGGGTTGGGTTAACCACTAGGGGGCGGGAAGGGGTTAAATATGTTCCCTCAAAGTGTTCTTACTGTGGGGGGAGGGGACTGACTGGGGGAGGTGACCGATGGTTGTCCCTATGTACAAGGGACACACCATCGGTCCCCTCTCCCTCACAGGACGTGGATCTCTGTGTTTACACACAGAGATCCACTTTCCTGCTCGTTTCCCGGGCAATCGCGGGTGCCCGGCGGCAATCGCGGCCGCTGGGCACGCGCACCGGGGCCTTGTGAACGCGGCGGGTGCGCGTCCTCACAGAACGAGAGTATCCTCCGCCCGCCGTCAATTGACAGTGGGCGGGGGACAAGTGGTTAAGTGAAAAAATAGTAGCAAAACATTTATGCAAAAACAGTCCTAACAAGTGATATACAAATCAAAAATACTATAATGTGTATATAAATAATATTTCACCAAGTGAAAGTGGAAAAATTCTAAATATAGTAGTCCTATGTATCCAAAACGTATAATCAAGCAACAAAAGTAATGAAATATATGTGCAGTGAATCATAAATAAAAGTCCATAAAACAATATTCATGAATAAAAAGTTCATAAAGCAAAGTACAAGTGATAAAGAAATCCAGGTGATGAAAACTCGAGTGCTTCCAACAAATATGCTTAATCTTGAAAATGTAATTATGCTCCTTCACCACACCACTTGTGTCTGTGAATCCACTCCCAAAGGAAAAAAACTCACCAGATAGATATGCCTCACACTCTCATGTTCGGCAAAAATGCTTGATACCCCACCGGGGTTAAGAGAATCCACTCCACATGTAAAAAATGAATAAGTGCTTCCAATGGTGAAGTAAGTAAAAACAATTTATTTTAAAATTGCACACACATCTTCAACCATCGTACTCACATTGTTCAAAATTCAAACAGGCACTTCAAATAAAAAGCAACAGAAATGAATGAAGGAGGCTTGCAATGGCGTACTAGGAATTGCGGTCACGGCGGACCCAGAATAACCAGCAGATCTCACCCTTTCGTCGTTAAAGACTTTATCAATGGGATCCCATTGATAAAGTCTTTAACGACGAAACATGTCTGGGTGTGGCCTGCACGGTAACTTTTTGTGAACTCTGAACGTAGACACCACCACCGACTCTGGCCGGGAAGGAGAGCGAGCAATTGAAGGGTGAGATCTGCTGGTTATTCTGGGTCCGCCGTGACCGCAATTCCTAGTAAGCCATTGCATTTTTGATTTGTATATCACTTGTTAGGACTGTTTTTGCATAAACAGAGCGCTACTATTTTTTCACTTAAAATTCACATACCACATTGTTTCAATTTTTAAGTAGCAGCTTCAGGATTATTTGTTCCTATTCCATCTGGGCGCAGTGGTGGTTTGGGGAGTTAATTAGGGGGCGTGTTTAGCCCTCCTTACCAGCTTTTACACAGATGCATTCTATTAATGAATACAAAGCCTGCTCGGATTGGCAGAGGCTGTAACATCATCAGCCCGTGCCTCTGATTCTCAAAGCCACTCCGAGCAGGCTACTATATGTAGCCTGCTTGGATTGGAAGAGGTTGTTACTCCAATCCAAGCAGGCTCTGTATTCATTAATAGAATACATTGCTCGCTGGGATTGGCTCAGCGGCTTATACTGTATGTATACAGTATTACCGCACATTCAGCGAGCATCCGGAGGGCTGACATCCAGTGGGTGGCTGGCGTATAAGACCACCCCTGCTTTATACCCGGAGTATAAGATGACCCCTGCTTTTTGGCATTTTTTATTTCAGTGCGAAAGGTCGTCTTATACGCCGGAAAATACGGTAGTTACAGTACATTTTGGATGTGTGAGCCAGGATGACTACTTATCCAGAAACCTTTCCATACTTAGATTTTTTCTAGCAACTATTCTCTCCATCTCGCATTGAAGTTTCAAATCTGTAATTATATTGGAGATGGATGGGGGATCTGTGGTTTTCCAGAGTTTTGATGAGTTTAACCGCAAGTGACCTGGGGGGGAGGGTCCTCTATTGAAGGGTTAGGAGCCGTTGCAGTCTGTGATATTGTGGAGATCAGAGCAAATACTTGTTTCCAGTATGAGCTTATGGATCTGCAAAACCACAGGATATATGTTCTATGGTACCAGTGCTTCCACAGGAGCTCCAACAGGTGGAAGGATGTACTGGGAAGAATTTGGAGAGATGGTAGGGTGTAAGATACCACCTATGTATTGTTTTCTGGTATGATTCCCAGAATCTGCTGGGAGATCTGCTGAGAATGAAGATGGCCGAAAAGTTAGAGGGGTTTTTAAACTAGGCGACAGGGGGGTCCAGAGGTAGAGATAGTCAGCAATGAACATATTCCAGAGGGTAGTATTGGGGGCATTAGTGGTAGGTTGAATAAAGCACATAAACCCAAGGTAAGTATAGTAACAGGTCCTATTTGCAATCTCTGAACAGCCAATAAGAGGACAGTATACGACCGGTCTAAACTACGTGGCATGTTCACCAATGCCAGGAGCCTGGCAGACAAGATGGGTAAACTAGAGATACTGTTGAACAGCTGTTCAACAGCTCTCATTATTGGCTGGCAACTATTCAAGGGCGTTCCCTTTATCGCAAGGATAGAGAGGGGGAGGGGTATGCCTATATATCAAGAATAATGTACAAGTGAATGTGAGAGATTACATCAATAAGGGAGCTAGGGAGGAGGTGGAATCCTTATGGGTAGAGTTCCAAAGGGATGAAACGAAGGGGAAAATAATACTGGGAGTATGCTATAGACCCCTTAACCTGAGATTGTGATAATCCTATAAAAATTTGGATTAGCAGCAAGGATGGGAAGTGTTATCATAATGGGGGATTATAATTATCCAGACATAGACTGGGCGGAGGGAACCACGCATTCGTCTAAGGCTCACCAATTCCTAAAAGGACAATTTCATGGATCAGACGGTAGACGCACCAACTAGAAACAAGGCGTTACTAGATCTACTGATTACCAACAATACAGACCTGATCATGTGTCTCGTATGTCAGTGAGGATTCAGTTTTTCTTCTTCTGGCCTGAGGCTAAGAAGATCTGGTTGTAGTTTTTCAAGGTGAACCTGGGAGTTTTAGCAGATGCAAAATTGGTCTCTTGCACTAAGAGGACATCTGCTTTTTGATTGTTGGCTTCTCTCAAAAAGTGCAGATCTTTTCTGTGGTGAGTTTAACCACTTCAATACAGGGCTTTTTGTACCACTTTAATACCGGGCCTATTCTAGCACTTCTCTCCTACATGTACAAATCATCATTCTTTTGCTAGAAAATTACTCAGAGCCCCCAAACATTATATATGTTTTTTTTTAGCAGACACCCTAGGGAATAAAATGACGGTCATTGCAACTTTTTTTCTTGCACGATATTTGCGCAATAATTTTTCAAACGCCTTTAAAAAAAAAAAAATGGTTTCATGAATTAAAAAATAACAAAACAGTAAAGTTAGCCCAATTTTTTGGGAAAATATGAAAGATGATGTTACGCCGAGTAAATAGATACCTAACATGTCACGCTTTAAAATTGCGCACACTCATGGAATGGCGCCAAACTTCGGTACTTAAAAATCTCCATAGGCGACGCTTTAATTTTTTTTTACAGGTTACCAGGTTAGAATTACAGAGGAGGTCTAGTGCTAGAATTGTTGAACGTGCTCTAACGCTCGCGGCGATACCTCACATATGTGGTTTTACATATGTGGGCGACTTAGGTGTGCATTCGCTTCTGATCGCGAGCTACCGGGGACAGGGGCATTTTAATTTTTTTACTTTTTTTTTTGATCACTTTTATTCCTATTACAAGGAATGTAAACATCCCTTGTAATAGGAATGTGTGTGACAGGTCCTCTTTATTGAGAGATGCGGGGTCAATAAGACCCCACATCTCTTCTCCAGGCTGGAAAGCATGAGATCAGTGAAATTTTTTTCACTGATCTCATACTTACTAGCCACAATGGTGGCTTTGTTTACATTTGAGGACCCGGGCATGACGTCATCACATCGCGCCCGGGCCTCCGACGATCATAGAGATGACTGGTGACCATCTGGTCACCAGTCATCTCTATGCTCGTCACGTGACCCACCAACGGCGTCGGAAGATTCGCTCCGGGTCCCCGATCGCACGGGAGAGCCCGGAGAAGCACCAGATGGCGGCGGGAGGGGGGTTGTCCCCTCCCGCCGCCTATAAGAACGATCAAGTGGCGGAACCACCGCTATGATCATTCTTATGGTGCACAGAATCGCCGGCACTTCAAAAGGATATCTGAATAATGCCTCTAGCTGCAGGCATCATTCAGATATCCCCCTACAAAGCCAGGATGTCATATGACGTCCACCCAGGATGGGAGATCCCATCTGTGGACGTCATTTGACTATGGCTGGGTAGGGAAGTGGTTAAGCCTCTGGCTTGATGGGTGACTTTTTGCTTCTCTGGAGCCAATGTTAGAGTCGCTTAGGCTGATTAAACTGCAGAGCTGTGGGTCTAAGCAGCCATTCGCATGAGCCGTCAAGCCAAATTAGAGTAGGTTCCACTTTTTTTAAGTGCAGGGTAGCACACATTAGTGCAATGTACTTCTGTGGAATGCTCCTATTGAAATACATTGCTTTTACAATGTTTAGCACTGGCATGCTGCACTTAGTTGATTCTCTCCCCCAGCCCTACATCACCACTGTGTCCTATGGTGACGTAGAAGATGCTGGGAGGAATCACAGAATGTGGTAGGGGATTAAGCATTTGACACTCTCAGAAATGTCAAATCGTAAAGACTTTTCCAATGCAAAGAGTTCTGACTCACCACCCACCAAAGAGGTAAGCATATATTGCAGGAGCAAATTTATTTTTGATAGCAACAGAGTCGCTTTAACCAGTTGCAGACTGGGCCATAGCCGAATGATGGCTACAGAGCGGTCGGATAACCCTGGGAGGGCGTACTATGATGTCCTACCAGAATTGCGCTCCTGTGCGCCCCCTGTGGCGCACACCTGGGAATATTGGTGACTGTCGGGTTCTCAGGACCCGGCTTGTCACAGATCAGGGTAAAGGGCCAATTACAGCGGCACTTTACCTTGTGATCACTTCATTCAGTAGGACAGAACAATTACTGTCAACAAACCATTGTCATGTCCGGTTCTCTCTCTCATCACACAGATTGTGTGAGGAGAGCAGTGTGAAGCTGAAGCGTGAGGCTGCTTGAGAGCGTAATAGTGCCCATCAGTGCTCAGGAGTGCCCCAGCAGTGCCAAATAGTACCCAAGCAGTGCCCCTTTAGAGCCCAACAATGCCCATCAGAGCCCAGCAGTGCCAAGGTTAGTGCCCCATCAGAGCCCAGCAGTGACAAGGAGTGCCCTATCAGAGCTCAGCAGTGCCCTAGGAGTGCCCCATCAGTACCAAGGAGTGCCCCAGGAGTGCCACATCTGTGCCCCAGCAGTGCCACATCAGTGCCCAGGAGTGCCACATCTGTACCCCAGCAGTGCCACATCAGTGCCCAGGAGTTCCACATCTGTGCCACAGGAGTGCCACATCTGTGCCCCAGCAGTGCTCTACAGTGCCACTAAAGTGCCCATTAGTGCCAATACAGTGCCCTATCAGTGGATCCTCATAAGCACCCGTCAGTGCTGTAAAAATGTGTAAAAAATTGGAAGAGAAATGTATTTTCATTTTCTTTCCACATTTTTCAAAAACTTGTGGAAAAAAATGACACGTTCAAAAGACTCATTAAACCTCATAGATTATATTTTGGGTTGTTTACTTCCCAAAATTGTGTAATTTTGTGGGTGTTTCCATTCTCCTGGTGCTCCAGGGCCTTCAAAAGTGTAATAGGTTGTCAGGAAATGATATGTGTAATCTATGATTCTACAACACCTGATGGTGCTCCCTGCATGTTGGGCCTCTGTATGTAAAAGTCTCACACATGTGGTATCACCATGAGGAGTAGTAGAATTTGTTTTGGGGTGTACTTTGTGGTATGCATGTGCCATGTGAGAGAAATAACCCGTTAATATGAAAATTTTGTGAAAAAAAAATCTTAATTTTGCAAAGAATTATGGGAAAAAATTAGAACGTGAAAAAACTCATTATGCCTCTTACTAAATACCCTGGAATGTCTACTTTCCAAAAAAAGGTAATTTGGAGGGTATTTGTACTGTCCTGGCTTGTTAGTGTCTCAAGAAATGTACATCAGGTGTGATCAATTTTCAGTGATTGGCACCATAGCGTGTAGACTCTATAACTTTCACACAGACCAAACATTATATACTGATTTTGGTTATTTTTACCAAAGATATGTAGCAGTATAAATTTTGGCCAAAATGTATAAGCAAAAATTACTAATTTTAATTATTTTTATAACAGAAACGAAGAAAAATGCTTTTCTTTTATACATTTTTTTTATTTTATGTATAGCGCAAAAATAAAAAACCCAGAGGTGATTAAATACCACCAAAAGAAAACTCTATTTGTGTGAAAAAATTATACAAATGTCATATGGATACAGTCATAGTGTTGCATGACCAAGTAATGGTCATTCAAAATGTGAGTGCTCTGAAAGCTGAAAATTGGTCTGGTTAGGAAGGGGGTTTAAGTGCCCAGTGGGCAAGTGGTTAAGGTAACAGTAAACAGAGAGTTCATATTTGTATAGTTTGTAGCTAATATTTGCTGTAAGTGAATTAACTACTTCTGATCAAATAATGACGCAATCATAATTATTACCTAAACTAGATTTTACTAAAGTTCACAGTCATATCTATTATACCTACTAGATAAATATAACCATGGCAACAAGTTCTTTCCGACCTGCTAACTATGATAAAACACAGCCTTTCACGTCTTCACAGTAAATTGATTTATTTTATTTGATCTGCATTGGCAGATACCAAAAAAAGGTTAATTGAGATCCCCACTTGAAAAGTATAAAATTGTCTGTTGCTCAACCACTGTATTTCCTAATAAGAAAATTGCTAATTTTCCAGACTCTTTGAGGTGACAATTTAATTAAGCAATTGCAGTATTTTATTTGACACATTCATATGATCAAAGGGACGGCAAAGATGCTGGCTCCTGTGCCAGGTAATGTAAAATGTCACTTTGTATTTACTTTCCTCTTGCTTGAAATAAATGGTTACCTGGTAAGGAGTAAAAGTGGATGACATTTCAATAATCCTAGTGCAATAAAGCTGCAGAGAGGAAGCAACAGCCATTAAACTCTTGTGTTTATGATCAGGATTAATTGCAAACTACATGCCAGGTGAACACAGGATCTGAAATTAAAAATTACTAATCAAAAGTTTTGAGATTAAGGTTACCTTATGGCAAGTTTACTATGCTTGTTGTCCGTCGTGTTGTGTGAAGATATCTTTACTTGAAAGAATAACTCAGAGACGTTCTAGGGATGCAAAAGGTGCTGACAGGCATCATAAAAGTCGTAAAAAGTACTTGGCTGGTTTGATACACTAAAAAACAAATTACAGCAATACACACAATGCATACCAAATGAGAACCAAACAACTACTGTATGACTCCTAATATTACAAGAAGAAATGGTCCTGTACAGCTATGTAATCACTGCAAAATGAATTTCAAGAATGGGTCGTTTTTATATATTGAATTCATTTTTTTAGGTAATAAATCATAAAGCAATACAACGTTAGTAAAAACCCACACCACATTCGAGGATATAATCAAAAAGAACTAAAGCAGCACTTAGTTTTTAAGTGCAGTATGTTTTATGTCAAAAGAAAATGAAAATTTTCATGAAATTTTGTAAATGGTTGGTTGGTTCTAATGGTTATTAAAGATGGCAATCAAAAAGCCCTTCATTACTGTCAGGTGTGGTATTGCCTTCCTAAAATATAAATATAACATCTCTTCACTTATATCACACATTCAATAAACAAGAGTTTCTATTTACAACTAGAGACATACACAATATTTCTTTTCATCCTCTTGACCACCTAAAGTAAGCTCAAATACAGTCAATAAACATAACACTGTTTAGGGCTTGGGTCTCAAACTGGCAGCCCTCCAGCTGTTGCAAAACTACAAGTCCCATCATGCCTTTGCCCGTGGGAGTCATGCTTGTAACTGTCAGCCTTTTGCAATGCCTGATGGGACTTGTAGTTTTGTAACAGCTGGAGGGCTGCCAGTTTGAGACCCCTGGTTTAGGGCATAAAAAATCAGCCACACTCTTAACTCCTTTTTCTGTATCTATTTCACCAATCTTCCAGGAGTGGTGAAATGTCTCAAAGAAAGTTGGTTTTCAGATGGAGACATTACTGTATTCAGATGGATACATTACTGTATGCAGTCAGCTTGTTGATAACTGATAAATACGGCAAGAGGAGCTAAGAGCAAAATGCGGCTGATACATTTTTCAGTATTTCTGATGGGGAATACACCAGAACCCAGGTTGTCTATGTACAGAAGGGGCGAATCTTGAGCAGAGAAGTGGATTTTGGTATGACTCTTTAAAACATGATACTGTAGAGCTCATAGCAAGATATATATCTCCAATCTTCATGTTATTTATATTGTTTTCTATTAACTAGGCAGTGGCACAGAGAAACCAGTTCTACAGACACATTATTTTGCTGATCTCCGGATGTAACAGTTGGGTGTATAGATGGCCTTTAGTGATCTGATGAAATTTCTCTATATGAACAGCAACTCATGTAGACAACACTAATCTTTTCACTACCTCCCCATTACTACTTCAAACTTAATTTACCTCAGTAATAAAAAAAACAAAAACACAAGTATTTTGCATTTGTTTTTTTAAACGTGCTCATATGAGTGTTACAATAACAGAATGCACAGTAAGAGCCTATGTAGATAGGTGTTGTTTTTCTGAATTTAACATACATTTAAAAATGTATAACAAGCATAGGTCAGAAGATTACAATTTATGACATTTCTGAGACTGTGTTGTTTTTACATTGTATTTCTTTGGGTGCAATAGGACTTATTGAGATGAGTTTACATTGCAGCCAAAAGATCAGGGCCGGCGCTCAAACTAGGCGAACTAGGCACCTAGCACTGCCACTGCCACCTAGCCTAGAGGATGGATCACTCATGCAGTTCGTCAGGCCTGGCATCAGCTCCAGCCGGCGCGGCTCTACCAGAATAGTGCATGCCCAATCATTGCTGTGCAGGCCTTGTCATGGGAAGTCCTGGACCAGTGGCGGCTCCACGGCAGGAGCAGGAAGAAGTGAGTGAATGTGAGGGAGAAGGGCTCCCTGACAGAGAAGTAAGGCGCAGCAGGCCCAGCCGCAACTTGGCAGCACCACCCAAAGGCTGTATTCCTTAAACCTCCTCTCCACTCCCAGCTCCATCAGCAGCCGAAGGACAGGCATATTGGGGGGGGGGGTTCCACGAGGACCGGTGGAAGGTGAATGCAGCCATAGACTGTTACCCACCCTCCTCCCAACTCCCAGCTCCAAAAGTGGCATGAAGTACAGGCAGATCAGGGCCCCTCAGGACAGATGAGAGGCGCATGCAGCCAGGGACCGCTACCCGGGACGGTTCGCGGTCTAAGACAGAGCAGAGCACCTCTCCAGCCTGAAGGAGAAGGACCTGCTGCTGGCCAGCGTAAACATCCCCTGGAAGGAGGTACCGGGCATCAGATACACATTACACACCTGCAGACTGGGAGAGGAGGTACACAGAAGGGACTGCAGACAGGGCTAGGGGCCCCTCTCTCTCATGCCCCTCTCTCTCACCCCCTCTCTCTCTATCTCATCCCCCTCTATCTCTCACCCCATCTCTCTCTGTCTCATCCCCTCTCTCTCTCACCCCCTCTCTTTCTCACTCCCCACTCTCATACCCAATCCCCTCTCTCTTTCTCATACCCCCTCTCTCATCCTCAATCTCCTCTCTCTCATCCCCAATCCCCTCTCTCCCCCTCTCTCTCTCATCCCCAATCCCCCCTCTCTCTCTCCTCCCCTCTCTCCCCCTCTCTCTCTCATCCCCAATCCCCCCTCTCTCTCTCCTCCCCTCTCTTTCATCCCCAATCCCCTCTCTCATCCCCCTCGTTCTCTCACCCCTCTCTCTCTCTCTATCACCCCCTCCCTGTCTCACCCCCTCTCTCACTCATCTCCCTCTCTCTCTCTCTATCTCACTCCCCTCTATCTCTCACCCCCTCTCTCTCTATCTCATCCCCTCTCTACCCACTCTCTTTCTCACTCCCCACTCTCATACCCAATCCCACTCTCACTCCCTCTGTCTAATCCCCCTCTCTTTCATCCCCCCCTCTCTCTCACTCCTCCTCTCTCTCACCCCCCTCTCTCTCATACACATTCCACCCTCTCTCTCTCACCCCTCTCTCTCTCATACCCAATCCTCCCTCTCTCTCTCTCTCATACCTCCTCTCTCATCTCCAATCCCCCCCTCTGACCCCACATCTCTCTCTCTCTCACCCCTCTCTCCCTCATCCCCCTCTCTCATCCCTCTCTCTTTCTCATCCCCCTCTCTCTCATACCCAATCCCCCCTCTCCCCCTCTCTCTCTCTCATCCCCAACCCCCCTCTCTCTCTCTCCCCCCTCTCTTTCATCCCAAATCCCCTCTCTCATCCCCCTTTTTCTCTCATCCCCTCTCTCTCTCTATCACCCCCTTCCGCTCTCACCCCCTCTCTCACTCATCTCCCTCTCTCTCTCTATCTCACCCCCCCTCTATCTCTCACCCCCTCTCTTCCTCACTCCCTACTCTCATACCCAATCCCCCCTCTCACCCCCTCTCTCTCTAATCCCCCTCTCTTTCACCCCCCCTCTCTCTCTCATCTCCCTCTCTCTCACTCCTCCTCTCTCTCACCCCCTCTCTCTCATACCCATTCCCCCCTCTCTCTCTCACCCCTCTCTCTCTCATACCCAATCCCCCCTCTCTCTCTCTCATACCCCCTCTATCATCCCCAATCCCCCCTCATCCCCCATCTCTCTCTCTCACTCCCTCTCTCCCTCATCTCCCTCTCTCATCCCTCTCTCTTTCTCATCCCCCTCTCTCTCATACCCAATCCCCCCTCTCTCTCTCTCTGTCTCATACCCCCTCTCTCATCCACAATCCCCTTTCTTTTTCTCATATCCAAAAAATACTGTCACTGCCCCCACCTATGACAGGTCTTCACAGCAAGGAGCACTGGATGGGCGGACGCATGTAGACAAAAAACACAAAATATCCAAGCTCAACTTACCAACCAATCAGCAACCAAACAAATTCACCTGTCTAACAGTGCGTTTAAAAACAGGGGTTTAGTTTCACGCATTTGCAAATACATGTGTAAGCTGCAGGCCCCGTCAAGGCTCCCTGTGTACAGCAGTCCTAACTCTAAAATTTAGGGTCTCCTCAGTGGAAGCACATGTATGCTGATGGATAGATGAAGGGCAGATGACTGGAGGGAGCCCCACCCCCCTTAAAGGGGCAGGAGCACACTAGACACCCAGCACATAGAAGCAAAGGTGCTAGTGCGTTGCCTGACCACAATGACATCAATATAAAAAATACTGTCACTGCCCCCACCTATGACAGGTCTTCACAGCAAGGAGCACTGGATGGGCGGACGCATGTAGACAAAAAACACAAAATATCCAAGCTCAACTTACCAACCAATCAGCAACCAAACGAATTCACCTGTCTAACAGTGCGTTTAAAAACAGGGGTTTAGTTGCACGCATTTGCAAATACATGTGTAAGCTGCAGGCCCCGTCAAGGCTCCCTGTGTACTGCAGTCCTAACTCTAAAATTTAGGGTCTCCTCAGTGGAAGCACATGTATGCTGATGGATAGATGAAGGGCAGATGACTGGAGGGAGCCCCACCCCCCTTAAAGGGGCAGGAGCACACTAGACACCCAGCACATAGAAGCAAAGGTGCTAGTGCGTTGCCTGACCACAATGACATCAATATAAAAAATACTGTCACTGCCCCCACCTATGACAGGTCTTCACAGCAAGGAGCACTGGATGGGCGGACGCATGTAGACAAAAAACACAAAATATCCAAGCTCAACTTACCAACCAATCAGCAACCAAACGAATTCACCTGTCTAACAGTGCGTTTAAAAACAGGGGTTTAGTTGCACGCATTTGCAAATACATGTGTAAGCTGCAGGCCCCGTCAAGGCTCCCTGTGTACAGCAGTCCTAACTCTAAAATTTAGGGTCTCCTCAGTGGAAGCACATGTATGCTGATGGATAGATGAAGGGCAGATGACTGGAGGGAGCCCCACCCCCCTTAAAGGGGCAGGAGCACACTAGACACCCAGCACATAGAAGCAAAGGTGCTAGTGCGTTGCCTGACCACAATGACATCAATACAAAAAATACTGTCACTGCCCCCACCTATGACAGGTCTTCCTCCTCACTCTCATACCCAATCCCCTCTCTCACCCCTCTCTCTAATCTCCCTCTCTTTCATCCCCCTTCTCTCTCTCATCCCCTCTCTCTCTCACTCCTCCTCTCTCTCACCCCCTCTCTCTCATACCCATCCCCCCTCTCTCTCTCACCCTCTATCTCTCATACCCAATTCCCCCTCTGTCTCTCATACCCCCTCTCTCATCCCCAATCCCCCTTTCATTCCCCATCTCTCTCTCTCACCCCCTCTCTCTCATCTTCCTCTCTCATCCCTCTCTTTCTCATCCCCCTCTCTCTCATACCCAATCCCCCCTCTCTCTCTTTGTCTCATACCCCCTCTCTCATCCACAATCCCCTTTCTTTTTCTCATATCCCCCTCTCTCATCCCCAATCATCTCTCTCTCATCCCCCTCCCTCTCATCCCCAATCCCCTCTTTCTCATCCCCAATACCCTCTCTCTCATTCCCAATCCCCTCTCTCTCTCTCAACCCCTCTCTCGCTCTCTCTCTCATCCCCAATCCCCTCTCTCTTTCTCTCTCATCCCCCTCTCTCGCTCTCTCTCTCCCCTCTCTCTCATCCCCAATCACCCCTCTCTCTCTCATCCCTCTCTCATCCCTAACCCCCTTCTCTCTCTCTCTCTCTCATATCCCTTTCTTTCATCCCCAGTCCCATATCTCTCTTTCATCCCCAGTCCCATATCTCTCTCTCCTCCCCCTCTCTCTCATTCCCAATACCCTCTCTATCTCTCCCTGACCTCTTTCTCTTATCCCCCTCTCTCTCTCACCCTCTCCCTCTCTCACCCCCTTTCTCTCTCATATCCGTCTCTCTCATACCCAACCCCCCATCTCTCTCTCTCTCATATCCCCTCTCTCTCATCCCCCCTCTCTCTTTCACCCCCTTTCTCCCTATCACCCACCTCTCAGTCATCCCCCTCTCTTCCCCCCCTCTTCCTCACCCCCTCTCTCTCATCCCCCTCTCTCCCTCACCCCTTCTCTCTCTTTCCCTCTCTTTCATACCCAATCCCCCTCTCTCTTTATCTCTCACCCCATCTCTCTCTCTCATCTCCCCCTCTATCTCAACCCCTCTCTCACACCCCCTCTCTCTCATACCCACTCCCCTATCTCTCTCTCCCATACCCCTCTCTCATCCCCAATCCCCTCTCTCTTTCTCATACCCCCTCTCTCATCCTCAATCTCCTTTCTCTCATCCCCAATCCCATCTCTCCCCCTCTCTCTCTCTCTCTCTCATCCCCAACCCCCCTCTCTCTCTCCTCCCCCTCTCTTTCATCCCAAATCCCCTCTCTCACCCCCTCTCTCTCTATCTCCCCTCCCTCTCTCACCCCCTCTCTCACTCATCTCACTCTCTCTCATACCCCATCCAATCTCTCTCTCTCTCTCATCCCCTTCTCTCTTTCACCCCCTCTCTCTCTCTCACCTCTCCCTCTCTCATCCTCCTCTCTGTCTCTCTCTCTCACCCCCCTCTCTCTCTCATTTCCCTCTCTCTCATACCCAATCCCCCCTCTCACCTCCCCGTCTCTCTTTCACTCCCCCCTCTCACCCCCTCTCTCATTCCCCCTCTCATCCCCAATCCCGTCTCTCTTTCTCATACCCCCTCTCTCATCCTCAATCTCCTCTCTCTCTCATCCCCAAGCCACTCTCTCTCACCACCCTCTCTCTCATCCCTCCTCTCTCATCCCCAATCCCCCCTCTCTCTCTCTCCTCCCCCTCTCTATATTTCCCCAACCCTCTCTCTCTCTCTCATCCCCCTCTTTCTCTCATCCCCCTCTCTCTCTATCACCCCCTTTCTCACTAATCTCCATCTCTCTCATACCCAATCCCCTCTCTCTCTCTCGCTCTCTCATCCCCTTCTTCTTTTACCCCCTCTCCCTCTCACCTCCCCCTCTTTCTCTCACCCCCTCTCTCTCTCTCATCTCCCCCCCTCTCATACCCAATCCCCCTCTCTCTCTCTCACACCCCCTCTCTCTTTCACCCCCTCTCCCTCTCACCCCCTCTCTCAGTCCCCCATCTCTTTCACCCCATCTCCCTCTCACCTCCCCCTCTCTCTTTCACTCCCCCTCTCACTTCCCCCCTCTCTCATTCCCCCTCTCATCTCCCTCTCTCTCTCACCCCCAATCCCCTCTCTCTCACCCCTCTATTTCTCACCCCCTCTCTCTCATCCCCCTCTCTCTCTCATCCATCTCTCTCTCATCCCCCTATCTCTCTCATCCCCCTCTATCTGTCTCTCTCTCATCCCCCTCTCTCTCTCATCTTCGTCTCCCCCATACTCAATCCCCTCTCTTTCTCATACCCCCCTCGCATCCCCTCTCACTCTCATCCCCCTCTCTCTCTCTCACCCCCTCTCTCTCTCATACCCAATCCCCTCTCTCTCTCATACCCCCCTCTCTCATCCCCAATCACCTCTCTCTTTCTCATACCCCTCTCTCATCCCCAATCCCCTCTCTCTCACCCCCAATCTTCTCTCTCTCATCTCCCCTCTCTCATATCCCCAATCCCCTCTCTCTCTCTCTCTATCATCTCCCACTTTCTCATCCCCAATCCCCTCTCTCTCTCTCCCCTATCCCCCTCTCTTTCATCCCCAATCCCCTCTCTCTTCCCTCTCTCTAATTCCAAAATGCTCTCTCTCTCATCCCTAATCCCCCTCACTCTCTTACAACCCTCTCATCCCCCAATTCCATCTCTCTCATCCCCATCTCTCTCGTCCCCAATCCCCTCACTCTCTTTCCTCCCCCTCTCTCTCATCCCCAACCCTCTCTCTCTCACCCCCTTCTCTCTCTCTCTCACCCCTCTCTCTCTCCCATCCCCAATCCACTCTCTCTCATTCCCAATCCCCTCTCTCTCATACCCTGTCTCTTTCTTATCCCTAATCCCCCTCTCTCTTACCCAATCCTCCTCTCTCATCCCCCTCTCTCATTCCCAATTCTCTCTTTCTTTCATCCCCTCTCTCTCTCACCCCCAACCCCTCCTCTCTCTCTCTCTCTCTCTCTCTCTCCCTTTCTCTCATGTAGATAGTATATGGGCAAACGTATACTGGATTGTGGGGAAACATTGGCAAACCCAAGGCATACTCCAAGCAGGTATCTGCTACATAGATAACATCCACCCTCCAGCCCTCCACAATCGTCCCACTGTTAGGAGCTTCTTTTTTTCGGTGGGGCTCAAGTAGATGGTCTTGCAAAAGATGTCAAACACACCCTTATGTCTTGTACTACAGGGTATGCATTTGAGCATCACTGCATTTTACAATGACACTCATCTACATAAAACACTGAAGACAACTAGGGGCACTGATGTTTTCTGAGCAGTCTCTTGGTAATATAAATATACTATGACAATATACAAGCAAAAGTAACAATATGCAGTTAACAAAAGAGAGCAACTCTATTGGGGGCGTTTAACAAATTGGCATTTATAGCAATATGCAAACAAAAAGATAATTGTGACACTATATGGGAAAAAGGCCCTTTATTACCCCAGAGAAAAGACCCCTTTTCCAGCACCCCCCCTCCTTCTTCAACAAATGCCCCCTTTTCCCAGAAAACACCCTTATTACATTAAAGCACATGCCACACCCAGGGGTGTAAGGGAAGTTCTCCTTAGCTTCCCCTCAGCTGTGTATTGTGACATAATAAAACGAAGGAGAAGTTTAGGAGAAGGAGCTTTGCTTGGCTCTGTGCCATCTCTGAATCTAAGTTCATACAGGGCTGCTGGGAGGTGCTGCAGAGCCATGAGATAATGTGGCAATGTGCATCTAGTGGGTGTTATTGTCATAAAGCACTCCATAAAGCACTCCTAACGAATCTGTACCTGAGGTAGACCACCCCCCCCCTAGTTATAGCACTTGTAGCATGTACAGTATGAGTCATAGGACTTTCCTGACCCTAATTTACATGTATATATGCACACAGTACTGCACTCCTTGGTTAAAAAAAAAAAACATTGCATTTTTTCCAGTTATTACAGTACATATGAATTTAAGTACATGAAGATAGTTCTGGGTATCCCTGTTCTTCAAGCTCAAGCCAGGTAAAGTAATGTTAAACCCAGTCAGTATAATCACACGCATAAGTGTATCACCCTCCTGGGTAGGTGCCAGGAATAAGCAAAATTTAGTTCTGGCTCACTGTATCTATTGGAGCTGCAGTCTGTTGTTAGGCAAATTTAGTTTAGCTCACTGTAACCAGTGTGGCTGTGTTGATTATTCTAGTCTGTTCAGTGTTTCACCTGCTGCAGGTTTGATTGCTCTCTATGCTTTCTGGAGAACTGTGGGTTGTTTCGAAACCTAGGTGTGGAGCAAGTCAAATGGGCAGCATGAATATTTATACGGCCCTGGCCAACCCCTAGGAGGATTGCCCAGATGGCTTCTGGGAGTATTTATAAAAACAGAGCTTTTTTTTTTCCTTGGAAGGATATCACAGCCTAAGCAGGGCTGCTTGCTCACTTAGGCCATCCTGCCATGTGCCTGCAGGGTGCTGAGGTCTCAGGTGGGCAACCTGAAGGATTTATTTTCTGGAAGCTGCAGAAAGCTGATAGAGGGATAATGGTCTGAGGATCTAGTCTGGTATCACAGGGAGAAGGTGTCGCATAGATGTTGTGACAGGAATCAGCACAGGGATAACCAGATAAATGTAGCTATACCAAGAAAACTGGGACCACACTGTTATTTACAGTGAAAAATAACCACACATCAACAGCAATAAACATGAGAATGTATGAAAATCAAAACAAAATAGACAAAATTCCTAACCAGCAACCTAACAAACGAACTATATACATACAAATGTACAAATGAGAAACATGTAAGGTAGGGGAGAGCTGGTAAAAGGTGGGAAGGGGGGGGAAACAAAACTGGGATGGAAACAAGGTAGCAGGATACTGGATGCAGGGCAAGAGCAAAATCAAGAGAAAATGGCTACAGAGTCAGGCAGCAGCACAAAAAACAGGGTACAAGCAGGAGCAGCCAAAACACTGAGGAAAGGCACAGTAGCAAAGGTGGAACTTAAGTACCCTCCCAGCAGGTGTGGCCAGGTGGAGCTGATCCCTGGATCAGGCTGGGAGACACCTGCTAGTGGACACTAAAACTGCAGCTTTCCACCACAGTACCAATAGCAGGTGAACTCAGTCCTAACATGTTGGAAGGAGGCAACCAACTTTCCAAGGAGATTTGTGAGTACAGTGATAGAGAGTCAGTTGGGTGTGTGGAGAAAAAAAAGGGACATCGGCCAGTGTTCTGAAGAGCTCAGTCCATTTGGCTCTTTGTGAAGAGACTCAAATTGCTCAAAAGAGGACATTTTTGTGCCTCTAACTACAGTTACAAAGCCAAGTTCACCGGCTGCTTTTACAAGGGCTTACAGTTCTACAGAAGGAAGTCTAGTGTACTCACTTTGTACATAGGTCTTTTTGGTTCTTTTCCCTAACCCTATCCAAGTTACCCAAAAATAAAAACACCAAAAAGAACACCCTTGGACTTCTTTTTTTGAACCAAAGAGTGACTGTGACTGTGTGCCTGGCTGCAGGGCTCCTGTTGGGAAAAGGAACCATGGGCAATTTTCTAGCAGTTCCTATGGGGTAGCACTACACAAGGAAAACATGTCATCTAAATGAAATGTAGGTAGCATCAACAGCAAAAAATCAATGAATAAGTGTAACATTCTAAAATAATCAAAAGATACTGTATGTTTTACAACACAGCTACTTGCAAAATATATAGTATAGAATAGAACCATAGATCATAACACAACTATGCAATGAGAAGAGGGGTATTCATATACATAAATACAGATCAAATTCCTTGTTAATTCCCTGCAGATGACAGCTTATCGACCACACTTCTTTTTCTTTTTTTTTTCTTTTCAGGCTGATAACTCTTTTTAGTCTTATTTCCTCTCTTTTAATTTATGGAACATCATCCAAAACACTATATGTTGAATCCATTTCTGAATGGACTTGTTCGGCAAGCTTTTTGGATATGAGTAGTAATGTCATTTAGCACTTGCAGATTGTGTGTCTACACTGAGCAGTGTGATCTTTGATTTTCTGTCTGGTCTTACCCACCTAAATCAATTTGCTTGGGCAAATTAGGGCATATACTACAAAAGTGGGTTGGCATGGATAGTGGACCTAATCAAAAAAACTGCCTGTGGTAGAATGTATAAACGTTCAACCTTTGGTCATTAAAGTGCATTGTGCAAAGGAGCCAAAGGGGTTGAATTACTAAAGGCGAATAGACTTTGCACTTTGCAAAGTGCAGTTGCACACTGCAAGATCAGTTGCTCCAAAGCTTAGTAAATCAGCAAAATCTATGCTGGCTTTCATCATTCAATCACATGCAAGCAAAAAAAATTTGGATTTTTTACTCACCGTAAAATCCTTTTCTCTGAGTCCATGGACCGACACAGCCTCTCTATTGACAAAGTGGGTATTATCCGTTAATTAGGAGTGACTAGGCAGAAAACTTGTAAAAAGTGTTGCATCACACCTTCTACAGTACCGCCCAGGGGGCGGACCCTTCTGGGTATATCCCCTCAGTCTGCATCTTGCAGATCAGTTCGTCAAAAAGCAGTACAAACTTAAAAGGAGGGGTCGGTGCTGTGTCGGTCCATGGACTCAGAGAAAACGATTTCACGGTGAGTAAGAAATTCTATTTACTCTTTCGTCCATGGACCGACACAGCCTCTCTATTGACAAAGTGGGACGTCCCAAAGCAGTGTCAGAGAAAAAACGAGGGCCGGTAACAGTATAAAAATAAACTTCACCCCAAACACAAAACAGCACTCCTCCAACGGAGGAGTTGCAACTCTAAACAGCCGCTTGCAAAACCTTGCGGCCGAAAGAGGCATCCGAAGATGCACCTACATCAACTTTGTAGAATTTTGTGAAAGTGTGAGCGGACGACCAATTAGCCGCTTTACATAATTGGGAAACAAATGCTTGATGTCGGAAAGCCCAAGAGGCACCTATAGCCCTGGTTGAATGCGCCGTGACCGGAAAGGGGGGCGCTTGACCCTTTAAGGCGTAAGCCTGGATTACTATCTGTCGGATCCACCTAGAGATGGTGGCTGACGAGACTGCTTGGCCCTTCTTGGGACCAGCCACCGAAACAAACAGTGAGTCTGACTTCCGGAACAGGGAAGTAGCAGATAGGTATACTCTCAAAGCTAGGACAACGTCCAAGGAATGCAACGCCGACTCCTTAGGATTCGACGGGTGAGGACACAAGGATGGAAGTACAATGTCTTCGTTGAGATGAAAAGCCGAAATGACCTTCGGAAGAAAGGAAGGCTGCGGCCGCAGCACCACCTTATCCTTGTGGAAAATCAAATAGGGAGCCTTGCAGGACAAGGCTGCCAGCTCAGAGACTCGTCTAACTGACGTAACAGCCACGAGAAAGACCACTTTCTGAGAAAGTGTCAACAGGGGAATATCTCTAATATTCTCAAACGGTGCCTTCTAAAGCACCGAGAGGACCAGGTTCAAGTCCCAAGGTGGTTGTGGGGGACGGACCGGAGGGGCCACATGTCGAACCCCCTGCACAAATGTACTCACGAGAGAGTGAGTCGCCAGGGGTCGCTGAAAAAAGACAGCCAGGGCAGATACCTGTCCCTTAATCGTACTTAGGGCAAGCCTTTGGTCCACCCCATGCTGTAAAAACAGCAGGATTCTGGAAACCAAATAAGTAAGCGGATGCCATTTCATTTCCTCACATATGGAGATGTAGGCCTTCCAAGTGCGGTGATAAACCTTCCTAGAGGACGGTTTCCGAGCACTTCTCATAGTAGAGATTACTGAATTTGACAGGCCCCGGTCTCTCAGTACCTGGTTCTCAACAGCCATGCCGTTAAAGCCAGTGACCGTAAAGCAGGATGGAGTATGGGACCTTGCGATAGCAGGTCCTTCTGTAGTGGTAGGCACCAGGGGACGTCTGCTACCAGACGTACTAGATCAGCGTACCAAGGACGCTGAGGCCAATCTGGAGCGATTAGGATCATTGGAATTCCCTCTGCCTCCACTCTGCGGAGCAGAAGAGGAAGAAGCCTTAAGGGAGGGAAGCCATAGATTAGCCGATACTGACCCCACAATGCCACCATCGCGTCCGTTGCTTCTGCCCATGGGTCTCTTGACCGGGCCACAAACCTCAATACCTTCCGATTGAGTTGGGAAGCCAGAAGATCTACGTCTGGTGTGCCCCATCTTTGGCAGAGGAGTTGGAACACCTCCGGGTGTAAGGACCATTCTCCCTGGTCCAGCATCTGGCGGCTCAGGTAGTCCGCCTGCCAGTTTTCAACACCCGGAATGTACACGGCCGACAGTGCCGTACGCTCCTCTCTGCCCACTTCAGGATGCGAGCAACCTCCGATGCTGCAGCTGAGCATCTTGTTCCTCCTTGATGATTGACATATGCCACTGCTGTGGCGTTGTCTGACTGGATCCTGACTGGACGCCCTTGCAGCCTCTGAGACCATTTGAAGAGGCACAGCCTGATCGCCCGGATTTCCAGGACATTGATCGGCAGGAGGGCTTCCTCTGGGGTCCAGCGACCTTGCGCAGACTGAACACCCCAGACTCCCCGCCAACCTGTAAGGCTGGCGTCCGTCGTGATCACTATCCAGTAAACAGGAAGAAATGACTTCCCGGCCATTAGAGCCGGTGCTGTCAGCCACCATACCAGGGATCTCCTGACTAGGTGGCTCACTCGGATTTGATAATCCAGAGATGAAGGGCATCTGTTCCATCTGGACAGAACTTCCTTCTGTAACACTTGAGTGTGGTATTGAGCATATGGGACCGCCTCGAAGGAGGCTACCATGAGGCCCAACACACGCATGCATAAACGGAGTGATGACCAATTCCTGGAAGTCAGCTGCCGTACTGCAGCCCGGAGGGTCTGCAACTTCTCCACAGGGAGGAATACCTTTGCCTCTTTGGAATCCAGAATCAACCCCAGGTACACTAGGTGTTGAGTGGGCACCAATACTGACTTTTGCGTGTTTAGTATCCAACCACAGTCTCGAAGAGTCTGACAGGTAATAGACACGCTTACCTCTAATTCTGAGCTTGAAGGGGCCTTCAGTAGAAGGTCGTCCAAGAAGCCCATGATAGCGATACCCCGCTGTCTTAGAAGTGCCAGAATCGGAGCGAGCACCTTGGTGAACGTCCTGGGTGCTGAGGCAAGGCCAAACGGGAGGGCCACAAACTGGTAGTGGTTCTTCCCGATAGCAAATCGCAAAAACCTCTGGTGTCTGGAGTATATGGGGACATGCAGGTATGCGTCCTTGATGTCCAAGGAGGCCAGAAAGTCCTCCGGATGGAGAGCCGTGACTACAGATCGAACCGACTCCATCCGAAATCTTTGTACTTTCACAAAGCAATTGAGGGCTCTGAGATCCAAGATTGGACGAACCCCCTCCTTCTTCGGCACAATGAACAGATTTGAGTAAAAACCCTGACCTCGTTCCTGTTCTGGAACTGGAATAACTACCCCGCGTTCCAGTAGACCCTGGACCACCCCATACAGGGCCTCCCGACGGGTCGGTAGTAGCTGGAGATTGGAGGTGATGAACCTGTCCGGTGGACAAGAGAGAAATTCTATCTTGTAGCTTGAGGAGATTACTTCGCAAACCCACCTGTTGGAGACTAGAGCTGTCCACTGAGTCGCGAATTTGCGAAGACGTCCCCCCACCCGAGAGCTGGGTGGGGGCGGACCTTCATGCGGACGCAGCTTTGTCCGCAGGCTTGTTGGGTTTGCGGAACCAAGGACGCTTTTGTCCTTGGGCAGCCGCCTTGTCGGCCTGGGGTCTTTTCCCTGTCGCCCTAGGGGGACGAAAAAAACCACCTGCGTGCAGTAAAGGAGGGCCCTTGCCCTTAGCGTGGCCCCCTACCCTTGCTAGTTTTGGGAAGCAAAGTGCTTTTACCTCCTGTGGCATCCTTGATGTCATTCAGAGAAGCCCCAAAAAGTCTGTCGCCCTTAAAAGGCAGCTCCAACAGGGCTTTCTTGGAAGTCTGGTCCGCAGACCAGCCCTTTAGCCAGATCAGGCGGCGTATTGCTACTGCATAAACCAAAGCTTTTGACAGCAGGGGAATAGTATCCATGTCTGACTCGCAGACAAACTTAAGGCCCTGGACCAACTGGTCGGCCAAAGTTATCTCATTAGGAGGAGCATCTCGCTCCTTAACCCCTGGAGTAGCAATCTTGCCCATTCAGTAAGTGTGTGAGACACTAGGGCCCCCGCCAATGCCGGGCGTACTGCCGAGCCTACCACTGAGTATAGGTAGCGAGCGAGTGCTTCAGCCTTCTTATCCACAGGGTCCTTGAAAACAGGAGCCCCTTCTACTGGAATAGTGGTGGCTCTATTAAGTCTGGACACCGGAGGGTCCACTATAGGGGGAGAGGTCCATTTCTTCAGAAAACTCTCCTCAAAGGGGTACCGTACCGCAAACCTCTTTGGGGCTGTAAAGACCCTCAGTGGGTTCTCCCATTCCTTGTATAAGAGTTTGTCAAAATAAGACACACAAGGGAACACCTTAGCAGTGCGGGCAGGTTTACGAAACCCAAAGGGGACTGGAGTTTCTGCTGCTTCTGCAGTATTTTCCAACTTGAAGATAATGTGGGCTCTAAGAAAATGGCCGCCGAGCCGAAGATAGAGGCCAAGCAGCCGTAGCCCACAAAAAGATGGCCGCCGAACGGCAATATATACATACAGGGTGGACAAACATGGCCACCGATCAGTTGATAAAGGCCAGTGGGTGTGGACTACAAGAAAATGGTGCCGAAACCACAGGAAGATGGCCGCCGGGCAGTCACTAGAGGCCGAACCCGGCATGGACCACCACAAAATTGCCGCTGACAGCATGGAGGAGGAAGCACACACAGGTAAGCAGAAATTACATTTCTTTTAAATGTTAGTTACAGCCAGCCCTGCTCCAGTGGAACCCCTTAGGTGACCCCCAGCACCCAGCAACCTTTAGCTAGAAGCTCAGGGAGGAGGGAAAAGGCAAGGAGAGAGGGAAGAAAGGGGCCACAACCACTTACTTGGTCTCTCCAGGAATGTCCAGCCAAATCACCCAGCCGAGGCAGGGGAGTTTACTTACCTAACCTGCATGTATTATGCTGGAAGACATTCCAAACAGATCATCGTCCACGCACGGAAGGTGACTGTTGGCCAGGCATGCTGTGATTGAACCCAAAAGGGACGATCATATGTATGCCCTGGAGCGTGACGCTCACCGGACAGGCTGCTGCGACTCGGCCGTGAGGTCAGCTGAAGCTGAGTGGTCCGATGCAGGCCCTGGAGTGTAGGCTCACCAGCCACCCGTGGAGCAACGGGCATGTTGTGGAAGACCCAGCGCGTAGCTAGGGTCGGCACACGCTCGATGGCTGAACTGGGGAGACTACAAGGATCGAGGATCCAGCCTGTCACCCAGTCGGCAGTTGATCGAAGATCGCAGGAAACATAAAATGTAGCAAAAAAATATATCTTTTTCCCCCGGACCAATGGGCCCGAAGGGAGCCATGTCCTACTCCTTGCTAGACAGAAAAAAAATGATTTGCAAGATGCAGACTGAGGGGATATACCCAGAAGGGTCTGCCCCCTGGGCGGTACTGTAGAAGGTGTGATGCAACACTTTTTACAAGTTTTCTGCCTAGTCACTCCTAATTAACGGATAATACCCACTTTGTCAATAGAGAGGCTGTGTCGGTCCATGGACGAAAGAGTAATGTTTTTTTTCCCTCATTTACTAAGCTCTGACGCAATTGTACTTGCAGAGTCTATTTACCTTTAGTTAATCAACCCCAAAGACCCCATAATGTGTGTAAAAGTGGCGATCTCTAGAGCATGGCTCCACTGGAAAACCTGTAAGACTACATACTATAATTCTGGGATGTCTGAGCAAGCCTGTGACAGGATAAACCAGTGCTTTTTGATGATGGTATCAACCTTTTAGCATTTTGCTGTTTTGCCAGTAGCTTTGGCATCTCAGTAAAAACATACAATATAATTTTGTTCTTTCGGAATGTTTCATTTATTCATTGATGTTTTTATGTGGATGGTACTTACTGGCATTTTATTCCAATGACTTGTTTCACCTTGCATTTCTACTTAGTGGGTTTCACATTACTTTGCCTCAAACCTGATGAAGGGTTGGGGCACCAAAAACAGTTTTCATGTAGTATGTTCCTATGTACTGTGATAACTGGAATAAAGGGTGTAATTTTGAATACCGTATTTATCGGCGTATAACACGCACACCAAGTTTAGGAGGGAATTTTAAGGAAAAAAACTTTTAGGAGGAAAGTTTAAGGAAAAAAACTTACATTTAAATGCCCATCAATGCAGCCTTATCAGTGTCCATCTGCAACCTTGCCCAGTGCCTTTGCAGCCTTGCCCAGTGCGTTTTCAGCATTGCCCAGTGCCTCTGCAGCCTTGTCCATCATTGCAGCCTTGCCCAGTGTCCATCTGCAGCCTTGCCCAGTGCCTTTGCAGCCTTGCCCAGTGCGTTTTCAGCATTGCCCAGTGCCTTTGCAGCCTTGCCAGTCTCTGCCCTGATTTAAAATTGGCACCGATTTCCGCTGACTGTGAGCAGAGAGGAGCGAGCGGAGCCGAGATACAGAAAACCGAGTGTACTTCGGCTAGACTCGGCTCTGCTCACAGTCCCGCCCATCTCCACTGATTGCGAGAGAAGAGGAGCGAGCGCCGCTGACATACAGAAAGCTGAGTGTACTAGACTAGACTCGGCTCTGCTCACAGTCAGAGGCGGGACTGCGAGAGGAGCCGAGACTAGCCGAAGTACACTCGGCTTTCTGTATGTCAGCGCCGCTTGCTCCTCTTGCAATCAGTGGAGGTGGGCGTGACTGCGAGAGGAGCCGAGTAAAGCCGAGTGTACTTCGGCTTTGTGTATCTCGGCTCCGCTTGCAAATTTCCTCACAATCAGAGGGGGATCGGCAGGGATCGGCGTATAACACGCACCCACGATTTTCCCCTGATTTTAAGGGGAAAAAGTGTGTGTTATATGCCGATAAATACGGTAACTGAAATTGCAGTGTTGTTCAGTGTATTACAACATACTGTATATAAACATTGAATGAAGTGGAGACCATGAATGACGTGCAGCATGTGTAAACAGTGATTGACATCACATGCACTTTGTCTGTGTATATATATATATATATATATATATATAGTCCTTTCAGTGACCATGAAATTACTGGTATCTAACATTTCAGAGATCTCAGGCTCATGTTCTTTCAATGAATTCTGTTAAAAAGAGCCTTTTCAGTATTGCTATATTTACTGCTTTTAAGTACAGCCGCAACACCCGAGATCTTAAAATATATTTTTAGCCAGCTCTCATGACATCAACATTGCAATTTGTAAATAATATTTGCAGCGTGATGGATGGTGAAGATGGCAGAAAAGACAGCCTAAGGCCTTTATTTAGATTCAAAATAGAGAGGGAAGTAGATGCATTTCTTCCCCATACTTGGGAAAACTGGTTTGAGCCGATTGAAAATCAATAGATTGTTTCACTGAACTGACACATGGATGGCTTCTAGGCAGAATTCTCTGACGACATCATCTCAGAAGATAGGAATATCAGGAAAGCTAAACTTAATTTGAGCAGCACAATGCTTTTATGGTGACACTGACGCTTTTCAGAGAGATGTGCTTTCGATATTAAAGCAGCCAAGACATTTCATGATACAACAATATTTTAATGTAATTTAACCTTCCAGAGAGGGTAATGGATGGCAGGATGATCAGTTACATTCCCTAAGAGGCATATGCCTATTACAGGATAAAGAGTCTTCATTTTGAAAGATGAATGAATCTGGCCCTAGGCTACAACTGCCAAGGATGAACAGAACAAGACATGGTACTAAATTTGAAAATGAAAAACAACTATCCCAATAAATACCCCAAAAAACAAAGAAAGGCATAGGAAACATACCTATTTCTTCAATTAAAATGACAGAATGTGAAGAGAGAAGAGTACAGTAGTCACAAAATAGCTCTTGAACTGATGGGATATAAAAATCACTTGCAGTTTGCCAAGAATAGCAAGCTTTCATTTAGAAACTTCATTAAACTTGATGTATAAAACCGTTCTAAGGGAAATTGAATGTGCATTGCAAAAGAAAGATAAGGGTAGACAGAGTCCTTTCTCACAGAGTTTAATGTATTATGCTCAGAGATAGTCATCCTTCTCCACTTATATTTTAACTTTGTAATGAACTAAATTTGACCATATTATGAATTCTGCACAATAACATCTTTCACCAGTTACTTTGTTGCTATCCATAGTCCAAGAAAAGTTCCTCAAGGTAAATTGCATGATTCCGCAGCCATTTGCTTTCTAACAGGCTTTAAAAATATATACATTAAAAAGTCAACGTTACATGTTTTATATTATTTTTTCTGCCTTACTGTGAAGTAATGGATTTTAATTCTTCATTTTCTATAACATCGGCGTATCTGTTCTGGGCACCTGCAATTATATTATATACACATTTTACTAGATCTATTTATAAAATTATTTAGCAGTAAGAAAGAAAAGAGTTGTTCAATAGCCCCTGTGTGTATAAATCACAGTGAAACAATTTCTGTATTGATGGCCATTTTTTTCTTAGAATTTTCTTTTAATTGGATGGTGAGTTCAGCACATTACCAGTTGTTCCAGGAAATAATATAGGAAAAATATTTCAAAAATATTTCTACCTGTGCTCAAGTGACATAATACAGAAATAGACACATCACAAAGTGCCCTTTACTTTTATATTGTTAATGAAGTGTAGCCATCAAAACAAAACCTTTTCTACAGTCTTCAATGACAGACATGTGTATACCTTTGAATAGAACCTAATTTCTTTTGTTTAAAGCACAACGGAAGAAATATATATGGTCATATAAACATTGTACATCTACATTCTCCACCTTACCTCTATTTTACTGCTACAGAAGTTGCACAGTGGGGCTGATTTAAGAAAATGTTGGCGCATTTGCGCGGGCAGGAATAATTATTGCGACATGGCGCATGCTGTCGACTTGCGCCGGATTCGCGGAATCGTTGCGCGTACGGGCGCAGACACATTCTTAAATATGAAACAGACATTGGGATTGTGCTCATTGTAATGCTGATCATGTTATTGAGCTTTTCCTTATCACATGGAGAATATTGCTTTGACTTTTATTCCTTTCATTCACTTCTTTTTGAAACAACTCAAACTTCATTCTAGAGATCTTCCTCTTATCAACAACTTTGCGGATGTTTCCTGGACTTGTAATTGTGCATTTTATGGTGATAGTCTATAATCATTGGTGGAGCCAAAACGTCCATGAAAACATCTCCTCAACACATGTCTGTGTATTGTGCATTCTGGACAATTAATTTCCCCATACACTGTCCAATCTGATTGGATGACATTTAAATCCACCCATTTCTCTGACCAATTAATTTCCCCATACACTGTCCAATCAGATTGGACAGTGTGTGGGGAAATGAATTGTCCAGAATGCACAATACACAGACATTTATTGAGAAGATTTTTTTGTGGAAGTTTTGGCTCCATCAATGATTATAGACTATCACCATAAAATGCACAATTACAAGTCCAGTAAACATCTGCACAATTGTTGATAGGAGGAAGATCTCTAGAATGAATATTGAGTTGTTTCAAAAAGAAGTGAATGAAAGGAATAAAAGTGGAAGCAATATTCTCCATGTGATAAGGAAAAGCTCATTAACATGATCAGCATTACAATGAGCACAAGCTCAAAGTATAAGCAGTTGTGCACTCTGGAGAAGACTTGATTAGTTGTAAGACAGATCTACATGTTCTGGACAGAATTTGTGCAGTTAAACAATATTATATACATACTTTTTAGCCTGGTAACAGAAGATGGTAAACTAGTAAAGTTACCTACAGTATTCAGACAAAAATGTTGAAGATTACATTGGCTGCGCTTGCTAATGGTAGGCGCGAAAGATTGCGCAAGTGCGCAACAGCGCTTCCTATGTAAATATTGTTTGGTGCATATAAGTGCACCATAATTTTTGATAAATGTTTTGAGTCCAGTTTTTTGTGCAATTGCTCCAATTTCTCCACTGCACCACAGGCGCAGGTCTTTAGTAAATCACCCCCAGTGTGTCATAGTATGTTTGGGCAGTCCAATAGGCACCAGAGTTTGGTCTACATTTGACCTACCGCCCTCAATAATCTATCAGACCTAATCCGAAATGTCCCCTAAATTTATGATTATTACAAGTGTGAGGATGCTTGTGAGGAGGGGTGTGATAAGTACGGATCTATGCCATAATAGAGCACTAAAGTGGAAGAACAAGAACTGCACTGTCACATTGAAAAACAATAAAAACATTGAAATGAAAAAAAATAAAAGAACTGCACTGTCACTGAGAAAAAATATGTTTATAATGTTAATAATCAAAATGTATATTTCAGTTTTTGGTAGAAGATGGTGGACTTTTTCTCTTGTTTATATTATGCGGGATGCAAAAGGAGAAGTAGTAACCCCTGACAGTGGAAACAGAATTACTAAATTCACTGGACTCCACCTAAAATGAAATATTATGTTTATCCACTTGCCCTCCAGAAGATATACCCCCCTTTCCATTTTTTGCGATGCAGCACTGCGTTATTTTACCTGACAATTGCACAGTCTTACGATTCTGTACCCAACTAAAATGTAAGTCTTTTTTTTCCTCACAAATAGAGATTTCTTTTGGTGGTATTTGATCACTTCTGCATTTTAAATTTTTTGCGCTATAAACCAAAAAAGACTGACAATTTTGAAAAAATATATATTTTTTACTTTCTGCTATAAAAGATATCCAATAAACAAAAATTGAAAAAATCGAATTTATTTATAAATTTAGGTCAATATGTATTAGGTATGTGATCTGGCACAGAGCGGCCACCCTGCCACAGTATATGTACGGTGGGTGGTCCACAAGTGGTTAAATAGACCTTTAGGCCTCATGCCCACGGACGTTTTTACAGCCGCGTTTTTTAGCGTTTTTTACAGCTTAAAAACGCCTGTCCATGTTAGTCTATAGCTTCATGCCCACCTAGACGTTTTTGAGCTGCAAATAGCATAGGCGTTTTTAAGCTGTAAAAAAAAACCAGGACCAGTGCGTTCCTTGGCGTCGGTGTTAGGCATAAAAAAACGCAAAGCGTTAAAAAACGCGCAAAAACGCAGCGATTGCGTTTTTGAGCTTCGACTTTTTTTTTTTTTCGAAAACAAAAGGTCAAAATATGTATACAATAACATGGACAGGCGTTTTTAAGCTGTAAAAAATGCGGCTGTAAAAACGTCCGTGGGCATGAGGCCTTAAGATCATGGGCAGTTGGTGGAAGACATTGGGGTTGATTTACTAAAGGCAAATAGACTGTGCACTTTGCAGTTGCTCCAAAACTTAGTAAATTATCAGAAGCTCTGCTGACTTCCATCACCCAATCATGTGCAAGCAAAAATGTTTTTTTTTTTCTTGTATGTGATATGATATTCTTTGCCAAGTGAAGCTTTCCTCATTGACTAAGCTGTGGAGAAACTGCACTTTGCAAAGTGCACAGTTTCATAGTTTCATAGTTTTATAGTTGGTAAGGTTGAATAAAGGCACTAGTCCATCTAGTCCAGGGATCTCAAACTGATGGCCCTCCAGCTGTTGCGAAACTACAAGTCCCATCATGCATCTGCCTGAGGGAGTCATGCTTGTAACTGTCAGCCTTGCAAGCCTCATGGGACTTGTAGTTTTGCAACAGCTGGAGGGTAGGGATGAGCTCGGTGTTCGAGTCGAACATACGTTCGACTCGAACATCGGCTGTTCGATCGTTCGACGAAGATCGAACGATTTGGGCCGTTCGCGCCTAATTCGAGTGACGCGAACGGCCCACAATGCACTACGCCATCGCAGTGTCATCCAGGCGCTGTGATTGGCCAAGCATGCACTGTGACCCCGCATGCTTGGCCAATCACAGCGCCGGCAGCGAGGAGAGCAATGATTGGCCACAGGCAGGATGCCTGTGGCCAATTATTGCTGAGGGTGTTTAGTACACGCCCCACACTATAAAAGGCCGCCAGCACGGCGGCCTAGTGTAGTGTGTTCCGGAGCAGGGAAAGAGAAGCATAGGCAGGGACAGTGACATTTATTTTTTCTTGCTTAACCTGGATTCCTTTAGTTTAGGGAAAGAGAAGGATAGGTAGGGAGAGTGTCAGTGTGTTTTACTGTGCGAATCCTTGTTTCTAGGGACAGGGAAGGACAGTGAGGGAAATTCTCCTTGTGCTATAGTGTGCTTTAAAAAAACATTTTTTCTAGGGACAGAAAACTATAGGTAGGGAGAGTGTCAGTGTGTTTTACTGTGCGAATCCTTGTTTCTAGGGACAGGGAAGGACAGTGAGGGAAATTCTCCTTGTGCTATAGTGTGCTTTAAAAAACATTTTTTCTAGGGACAGAAAACTATAGGTAGGGAGAGTGTCAGTGTGTTTTACTGTGCGAATCCTTGTTTCTAGGGACAGGGAAGGACAGTGAGGGGAATTCTCCTTGTGCTATAGTGTGCTTTAAAAAAACATTTTTTCTAGGGACAGAAAACTATAGGTAGGGAGAGTGTCAGTGTGTTTTACTGTGCGAATCCTTGTTTCTAGGGACAGGGAAGGACAGTGAGGGAAATTCTCCTTGTGCTATAGTGTGCTTTAAAAAAACATTTTTTCTAGGGACAGAAAACTATAGGTAGGAAGAGTGTCAGTTTCTTTCACTGTGATAATCCTTGTTTCTAGGGACAGGGAAGGACAGTGAGGGAAATTCTCCTTGTGCTATAGTGTGCTTTAAAAAAACATTTTTTCTAGGGACAGAAAACTATAGGTAGGAAGAGTGTCAGTTTCTTTCACTGTGATAATCCTTGTTTCTAGGGACAGGGAAGGACAGTGAGGGAAATTCTCCTTGTGCTATAGTGTGCTTTAAAAAAACATTTTTTTCTAGGGACAGAAAACTATAGGTAGGAAGAGTGTCAGTTTCTTTCACTGTGATAATCCTTGTTTCTAGGGACAGGGAAGGACAGTGAGGGAAATTCTCCTTGTGCTATAGTGTGCTTTAAAAAAACATTTTTTCTAGGGACAGAAAACTATAGGTAGGAAGAGTGTCAGTTTCTTTCACTGTGATAATCCTTGTTTCTAGGGACAGGGAAGGACAGTGAGGGAAATTCTCCTTGTGCTATAGTGTGCTTTAAAAAAACATTTTTTCTAGGGACAGAAAACTATAGGTAGGAAGAGTGTCAGTTTCTTTCACTGTGATAATCCTTGTTTCTAGGGACAGGGAAGGACAGTGAGGGAAATTCTCCTTGTGCTATAGTGTGCTTTAAAAAAACATTTTTTCTAGGGACAGAAAACTATAGGTAGGAAGAGTGTCAGTTTCTTTCACTGTGATAATCCTTGTTTCTAGGGACAGGGAAGGACAGTGAGGGAAATTCTCCTTGTGCTATAGTGTGCTTTAAAAAAACATTTTTTCTAGGGACAGAAAACTATAGGTAGGAAGAGTGTCAGTTTCTTTCACTGTGCTAATCCTTGTTTCTAGGGACAGGGAAGGACAGTGAGGGAAATTCTCCTTGTGCTATAGTGTGCTTTAAAAAAACATTTTTTCTAGGGACAGAAAACTATAGGTAGGAAGAGTGTCAGTTTCTTTCACTGTGATAATCCTTGTTTCTAGGGACAGGGAAGGACAGTGAGGGAAATTCTCCTTGTGCTAAAGTGTGCTTTAAAAAAACATTTTTTCTAGGGACAGAAAACTATAGGTAGGAAGAGTGTCAGTTTCTTTCACTGTGATAATCCTTGTTTCTAGTGACAGGGAAGGAAAGTGAGGGAAATTCTCCTTGTGCTATAGTGTGCTTTAAAAAAACATTTTTTCTAGGGACAGAAAACTATAGGTAGGAAGAGTGTCAGTTTCTTTCACTGTGATAATCCTTGTTTCTAGGGACAGGGAAGGACAGTGAGGGAAATTCTCCTTGTGCTATAGTGTGCTTTAAAAAAACATTTTTTCTAGGGACAGAAAACTATAGGTAGGAAGAGTGTCAGTTTCTTTCACTGTGATAATCCTTGTTTCTAGGGACAGGGAAGGACAGTGAGGGAAATTCTCCTTGTGCTATAGTGTGCTTTAAAAAAACATTTTTTCTAGGGACAGAAAACTATAGGTAGGAAGAGTGTCAGTTTCTTTCACTGTGATAATCCTTGTTTCTAGGGACAGGGAAGGACAGTGAGGGAAATTCTCCTTGTGCTATAGTGTGCTTTAAAAAAACATTTTTTCTAGGGACAGAAAACTATAGGTAGGAAGAGTGTCAGTTTCTTTCACTGTGATAATCCTTGTTTCTAGGGACAGGGAAGGACAGTGAGGGAAATTCTCCTTGTGCTATAGTGTGCTTTAAAAAAACATTTTTTCTAGGGACAGAAAACTATAGGTAGGAAGAGTGTCAGTTTCTTTCACTGTGATAATCCTTGTTTCTAGGGACAGGGAAGGACAGTGAGGGAAATTCTCCTTGTGCTATAGTGTGCTTTAAAAAAACATTTTTTCTAGGGACAGAAAACTATAGGTAGGAAGAGTGTCAGTTTCTTTCACTGTGATAATCCTTGTTTCTAGGGACAGGGAAGGACAGTGAGGGAAATTCTCCTTGTGCTATAGTGTGCTTTAAAAAAACATTTTTTCTAGGGACAGAAAACTATAGGTAGGAAGAGTGTCAGTTTCTTTCACTGTGATAATCCTTGTTTCTAGGGACAGGGAAGGACAGTGAGGGAAATTCTCCTTGTGCTATAGTGTGCTTTAAAAAACATTTTTTCTAGGGACAGAAAACTATAGGTAGGAAGAGTGTCAGTTTCTTTCACTGTGATAATCCTTGTTTCTAGGGACAGGGAAGGACAGTGAGGGAAATTCTCCTTGTGCTATAGTGTGCTTTAAAAAAACATTTTTTCTAGGGACAGAAAACTATAGGTAGGAAGAGTGTCAGTTTCTTTCACTGTGATAATCCTTGTTTCTAGGGACAGGGAAGGACAGTGAGGGAAATTCTCCTTGTGCTATAGTGTGCTTTAAAAAAACATTTTTTCTAGGGACAGAAAACTATAGGTAGGAAGAGTGTCAGTTTCTTTCACTGTGATAATCCTTGTTTCTAGGGACAGGGAAGGACAGTGAGGGAAATTCTCCTTGTGCTATAGTGTGCTTTAAAAAAACATTTTTTCTAGGGACAGAAAACTATAGGTAGGAAGAGTGTCAGTTTCTTTCACTGTGATAATCCTTGTTTCTAGGGACAGGGAAGGACAGTGAGGGAAATTCTCCTTGTGCTATAGTGTGCTTTAAAAAAACATTTTTTCTAGGGACAGAAAACTATAGGTAGGAAGAGTGTCAGTTTCTTTCACTGTGATAATCCTTGTTTCTAGGGACAGGGAAGGACAGTGAGGGAAATTCTCCTTGTGCTATAGTGTGCTTTAAAAAAACATTTTTTCTAGGGACAGAAAACTATAGGTAGGAAGAGTGTCAGTTTCTTTCACTGTGATAATCCTTGTTTCTAGGGACAGGGAAGGACAGTGAGGGAAATTCTCCTTGTGCTATAGTGTGCTTTAAAAAAACATTTTTTCTAGGGACAGAAAACTATAGGTAGGAAGAGTGTCAGTTTCTTTCACTGTGATAATCCTTGTTTCTAGGGACAGGGAAGGACAGTGAGGGAAATTCTCCTTGTGCTATAGTGTGCTTTAAAAAAACATTTTTTCTAGGGACAGAAAACTATAGGTAGGAAGAGTGTCAGTTTCTTTCACTGTGCTAATCCTTGTTTCTAGGGACAGGGAAGGACAGTGAGGGAAATTCTCCTTGTGCTATAGTGTGCTTTAAAAAACATTTTTTCTAGGGACAGAAAACTATAGGTAGGAAGAGTGTCAGTTTATTTCACTGTGATAATCCTTGTTTCTAGGGACAGGGAAGGACAGTGAGGGAAATTCTCCTTGTGCTATAGTGTGCTTTAAAAAAACATTTTTTCTAGGGACAGAAAACTATAGGTAGGAAGAGTGTCAGTTTCTTTCACTGTGATAATCCTTGTTTCTAGGGACAGGGAAGGACAGTGAGGGAAATTCTCCTTGTGCTATAGTGTGCTTTAAAAAAACATTTTTTCTAGGGACAGAAAACTATAGGTAGGAAGAGTGTCAGTTTCTTTCACTGTGATAATCCTTGTTTCTAGGGACAGGGAAGGACAGTGAGGGAAATTCTCCTTGTGCTATAGTGTGCTTTAAAAAAACATTTTTTCTAGGGACAGAAAACTATAGGTAGGAAGAGTGTCAGTTTCTTTCACTGTGATAATCCTTGTTTCTAGGGACAGGGAAGGACAGTGAGGGAAATTCTCCTTGTGCTATAGTGTGCTTTAAAAAAACATTTTTTCTAGGGACAGAAAACTATAGGTAGGAAGAGTGTCAGTTTCTTTCACTGTGATAATCCTTGTTTCTAGGGACAGGGAAGGACAGTGAGGGAAATTCTCCTTGTGCTATAGTGTGCTTTAAAAAAACTTTTTTTCTAGGGACAGAAAACTATATAGGTAGGAAGAGTGTCAGTTTCTTTCACTGTGATAATCCTTGTTTCTAGGGACAGGGAAGGACAGTGAGGGAAATTCTCCTTGTGCTATAGTGTGCTTTAAAAAAACTTTTTTTCTAGGGACAGAAAACTATATAGGTAGGAAGAGTGTCAGTTTCTTTCACTGTGATAATCCTTGTTTCTAGGGACAGGGAAGGACAGTGAGGGAAATTCTCCTTGTGCTATAGTGTGCTTTAAAAAAAAAAATTTCTAGGGACAGAAAACTATAGGTAGGAAGAGTGTCAGTTTCTTTCACTGTGATAATCCTTGTTTCTAGGGACAGGGAAGGACAGTGAGGGAAATTCTCCTTGTGCTATAGTGTGCTTTAAAAAAACATTTTTTCTAGGGACAGAAAACTATAGGTAGGAAGAGTGTCAGTTTCTTTCACTGTGATAATCCTTGTTTCTAGGGACAGGGAAGGACAGTGAGGGAAATTCTCCTTGTGCTATAGTGTGCTTTAAAAAAACTTTTTTTCTAGGGACAGAAAACTATATAGGTAGGAAGAGTGTCAGTTTCTTTCACTGTGATAATCCTTGTTTCTAGGGACAGGGAAGGACAGTGAGGGAAATTCTCCTTGTGCTATAGTGTGCTTTAAAAAAAAAAATTTTCTAGGGACAGAAAACTATAGGTAGGAAGAGTGTCAGTTTCTTTCACTGTGATAATCCTTGTTTCTAGGGACAGGGAAGGACAGTGAGGGAAATTCTCCTTGTGCTATAGTGTGCTTTAAAAAAACATTTTTTCTAGGGACAGAAAACTATAGGTAGGAAGAGTGTCAGTTTCTTTCACTGTGATAATCCTTGTTTCTAGGGACAGGGAAGGACAGTGAGGGAAATTCTCCTTGTGCTATAGTGTGCTTTTAAAAAACATTTTTTCTAGGGACAGAAAACTATAGGTAGGAAGAGTGTCAGTTTCTTTCACTGTGATAATCCTTGTTTCTAGGGACAGGGAAGGACAGTGAGGGAAATTCTCCTTGTGCTATACTGTGCTAAAGCATTCCTCATCAACCATCTTTGAAATCCTTGTTTTTTGGACAGTCAGGGAAATTGTTGTTGTGCTATTCTGTGCGAAAGCAATCATCCTCAACCATATTTAGAAATCCTTAAGTAAAGGGACAGAGAAGGACACCTGAAGGTAGCCCTTATTGCTTTTTTCCCATCTCCCTGCAGGCCATCTATTAGAATGTCTGGAAGGCAAACAAGGAGAGGCAGACAGTCAGGAGGCAATAAAAGAGGGCAAGCAGGCTCTGTGTTTGGGGGCAACAGTGCTGGTCGTGGACGCGGTGCATTGTCATCAGCACATGGCCATGGGACACGCTTGTCCTTCTTTTCGGCAGCTGGACATGTTGAGCCACATCATGCCGAAGACTTGGTAGAGTGGATGACCAAGCCCTCCTCCTCCTCCTCATCCTCTCTCACCCAGGCTCAGGGTACTGGCAAAGCAGCTGCCAAAGCGTCCTCTTCCCTGGTATCAATGTCAGACTCATCATCAGTAGTGATGAGCCGAACACCCCCGGGTTCGGTTCGCACCAGAACCCGCGAACGGACCGAAAGTTCGTACGAACATTAGAACCCTATTAAATACAATGGATGCGAACGTTCAGATTCTAAAGTGCTAATTATAACAACTATTATGCATGTTATTGTCCTAAAAAGGGTTTGGGAACCCGGGTTCTGCACCAGGGGACATGTATCAATGCAAAAAGAAGTTTTAAAAACGGTCGTTTTTCGGGAGCAGTCATTTTAATGATGCATAAAGTGAAAAAAAAGAGTCAAATATTCCTTTAAATATCGTACCTGGGGGGTGTCTAAAGTATGCCTGTGAAGTGCCACGTGTTTCCCGTGTTTAGAACTGTCCCTGCACAAAATGACACTTCTAAAGGAAAAAAAAGCCATTTAAAACTGCTTGCGGCTTTAATGTAATGTCTGGTCCCGGTAATATGGATGAAAATCTTTAAGAAAAATGGCATAGCTACCCCATGACCCCCCCCCTACCCCAGCCCATTACCAGCCCCTTTGGGTCTTGTATGGATATTAAGGGGAACCCCGCACATAAAATAAAAAAGGCCCTATATACTCTGAACAGCCGTATACAGGCGGTGCATACAAGACAGGGACTGTAGGTTTGTTCTTATGTAGAATCTGTTTGTAATTTTGAACAGGTACATTGTTGAAGTGTAGCTCCAGCCCAAAAATCTATTTTTAAACTTTTTGGAAAACATAGGTAAGGGTTATCACCCCTGTAACATTTGTTTTGCTGTCTGTGCCCCTGTTCAGAACATTTCACCTCACTTTCCGTCCCAATGTCAACTGTTTTTGAAATGTGGTGTTTTTCTTGAAACAAGGATTGCTGATAAAGCATCAGTACAGAGGAGACACCTTTCTCCCATATTTATTCTTACAGGAGAGAATTTTCCTTCCTAGGGGTAGATTTCCTCTCACTTCCTGTTGTCTTCTTGCGTTTGCAAGTAGGAGTCGTTTGTAAGTTGGATGTTTGAAAGTAGGGACCTGCCGTATATACTCTGCAGAAATAGGCCCCTTAGTTGTTGGTGTTGGCACAACACTGTAAGCACTCACAGTTACTCTTGGTTGGTGCTGGACGCCCTGCTGTCAACTATTATATCAGGAATTTTAATTACATATAATTGTTGAACAGTGGTAGTAAAAATTGGGCCTTTGATGGTGGTGCTGGTGCCACAACACTGTAAGCCCTGACAGTTACTCTTGGTGGGTGCAGCAATGGGCCCTGCTGTGAATTATTAGATCAAGAATTGTAATTGCATGCCCCTGTTGAACAGGGGCTGAAAAATTGGGCCTTTCGTGGTGGTGGTGGTGGTGGTGGTGTTGCCACAACACTGTAAGCCCTCAGAGTTACTCTTGGTGGGTGCAGGAATGGGCCCTGCTGTGAATTATTAGATCAAGAATTGTAATTACATGCCCCTTTTGAACAGGGGCTGAAAAATTGGGCCTTTCGTGGTGGTGGTGGTGGTGGTGGTGGTGTTGCCACAACACTGTAAGCCCTCAGAGTTACTCTTGGTGGGTGCAGGAATGGGCCCTGCTGTGAATTATTAGATCAAGAATTGTAATTACATGCCCCTTTTGAACAGGGGCTGAAAAATTGGGCCTTTCGTGGTGGTGGTGGTGGTGGTGTTGCCACAACACTGTAAGCCCTCAGAGTTACTCTTGGTGGGTGCAGGAATGGGCCCTGCTGTGAATTATTAGATCAAGAATTGTAATTACATGCCCCTTTTGAACAGGGGCTGAAAAATTGGGCCTTTCGTGGTGGTGGTGGTGGTGGTGGCGTTGCCACAACACTGTAAGCCCTCAGAGTTACTCTTGGTGGGTGCAGCAATGGGCCCTGCTGTGAATTATTAGATCAAGAATTGTAATTGCATGCCCCTGTTGAACAGGGGCTGAAAAATTGGGCCTTAGGCACTGGTGGCACAACACTACAACCCCTCACAGATACGTTACTTGGAGCACAGCAATGAGCCCTGTTGCATAGTATTGCCTCAAAAAATGTAATGACACGCCCCTGTTAAACAGGGGCTGAAAAATTGGGCCTTAGGCACTGGTGCCACAACACTCCAACCCCTCACAGATACTGTACTTGGAGCACAGCAATGAGCCCTATGGCAAATTATTGCTAAAAAAATTGTAATTACACGCCCCTGTAAAACAGGGGCTGAAAAATTGGGCCTTAGCCACTGGTGGCGGCACCCATAAACAAAAATGATCTTCCAAGCTATCATCATCAATCGTATCATTGAGGACTCGGAGGAGGAGGATAGCCAGTCAACATAACAGCACAGGCACTCAGCATCAGCATCAGTCTTGAAGGGATGTGACATGTTAAAATCAATTAGTCTGTTATATCAGCATCAGGTGTGTGGTAGCTGGTGGTGATCCAAGACTGGTTCATCTTGATGAAAGTCAGTCGATCAACCGAGTCGGTGGACAGGCGCACCCTGTGATCCGTGACAAATCCTCCAGCAGCACTGAATGTGCGTTCTTAAAGAACGCTGGATGCAGGACAGGCCAGTAGCTCAATTGCATACTGTGCAAGCTCTGGCCAGTGATCCATCCTCAAGACCCAGTAAGCCAGAGGATTTTCGGTGGGGAAGGTGTCCAAGTCTGACCTTGCCCCTAGATATTCCTGCACCATGTTTATCAGACGCTGGCGATGGTTGCTGGAACCGATCATACTTTGGGGCTGCGGACTAAAGAATTGTCTGAACGCATCGGTCAGATGGCCACCTTCCCCACCGCTCCTTCTTTGACTGGCCGAAGCCTCAGCAACTCGTTGTCCAGGACCAGGAGTTTGTAACCTCCCAGTCTCTGGGAACGCGTTGCACAGACCTTTCTGCAAGGCCTCCCGGAGTTGTCTCATCCTCTGCTCCCTCTGCGAAGGTAACATAAGGTCCGCAACCTTACCCTTGTACCGTGGATCAAGGAGAGTGGCCAGCCAGTAATGGTCCCTCTCCTTGATCCGAAGAATACGAGGATCCTTCCGCAGACTTTGCAGGATCAGGGAGGCCATGCAGCGTAGGTTTGCTGAGGCATTCGCTCCGGAGTCCTCTGGGTCACTAAGGACGACATGATCCGCAGCCACCTCCTCCCAGCCACGTACAAGTCCACTGGTTTCTTGGGACTGTAAATCATCCCTAAAAGACTGCTGCTGATGATGCTGAGTGCCAGCCTCCACCTCCATGCTGACACAATCCTCCTCCTCCTCCTCCTCCTCCTCCTCCTCTTCCTCTTCCTGTGCGATGGGTGGGACAGAAGGAACACTGTCTGGGTAAAGGGGGCCTTGAGAGGCAAGGAAGTCCTCCTCTTCCTGCCTCTGTTCTGCCTCAAGTGCCCTGTCCATTATTCCACGCAGCGTGTGCTCCAACAGGTGGACAAGAGGTACAGTGTCACTGATGCATGCACTGTCACTGCTCACCATCCTCGTGGCCTCCTCAAATGGTGCCAGGACAGTGCATGCATCCCTGATCATGCCCCACTGGCGTGGAGAAAAAAAAACAAGCTCCCCTGACCCTGTCCTGGTGCCGTAGTCGCACAGGTACTCATTGATGGCCCTCTGCTGCGTGTGCAGCCGCTGCAGCATGGCCAACGTTGAGTTCCACCTGGTGGGCATGTCACATATAAGGCGGTTCTTGGGCAGGTTCAACTCCTTTTGCAGCTCAGCCAGGCGAGCACTGGCATTATAAGATCTGCGGAAATGCACACAGACTTTCCTGGCCTGCCTCAGGACATCCTGTAAGCCCGGGTACCTGCCCAAGAACCGCTGCACCACCAGGTTAAGGACGTGAGCCACACAGGGCACATGGGTCAGTTGTCCCTGTCGGAGGGCGGAGAGGAGGTTGGTGCCATTGTCGCAAACCACCATTCCTGGCTTAAGCTGGCGTGGCGTCAACCACCTCTCGGCCTGGCCCTGCAGAGCAGACAGGACCTCTGCCCCAGTGTGGCTTCTGTCCCCCAAACACACCAGCGCAAGCACGGCATGGCATCTTTTTGCCTGCGTACTTGCGTAGCCCCGTGAACGGCTACGGAGCACCGCTGGTTCATAGGACAAACCACAGGAAGAGGCCATGGAGGAAGAAGAAGAGGAGGGGGTGGAGGAGAGAGGTGTGTCACAACCAGTAGTAGCATTTTGGAGGCGTGGCGGTGGAACAACCTCCAACACTACTGCACCTTGTCCTGCATCTTTCCCAGCTGCCAAAAGAGTGACCCAATGGGCCGTGAAAGAAAGGTAACGTCCCTGTCCATGCCTGCTTGACCATGAGTCAGCGGTAATATGCACCTTACCGCTGACCGCCCTGTCCAGCGAGGCCAAGACATTGCCTTCCACATGCCGGTAGAGAGCCGGAATAGCCTTCCGTGAGAAAAAGTGGCGTTTGGGAACCTGCCACTGAGGAACCGCACATTGCACAAACTCACGGAAGGGGGCCGAGTCTACCAACTGAAAAGGCAGCAGTTGAAGCGCTAGCAATTTAGCCAAGCTAGCATTCAACCGCTGGGCATGTGGATGGCTGGGAGTGAACTTCTTTCGACGGTCCAGCAGCTGGGGCAGGGAAATTTGCCTGCTAGAATCGGACGTCGGTGTACTGCTAGCAGAGTGGCCGCAAGTACTTGGCTGTGACACACCTAATTCTACACCTTCATTCCTCTCAGTGCATGTTTCAGAGAGGACTGAAGTTATAGTGGGGTTGGAGATCCCAGCTGATGCGGTGCAAGGAGAGGTCCGCTTTGTTCTTTGGTGTGCGTCTTTGAGGTAGGCTTGCCAACGAGCTGCATGGCAGGTCAACATATGTCTGGTCAGGCATGTGGTACCCAAGCGGCTGATGTTTTGGCCACGCGATATACGCTTGAGACATATGTTGCAAACAGCAGCTGTGCGATCTGATGCACTAGCCTCAAAAAAGGCCCACACCAAGGAACTTTTTGAATGACGGGCAGAGGCAGCGCCCTGCACAGGCGGAGCTCTGCGGTGTGATTCCGTCGGTGTACTGCCCTTACGCTGGCCACCAAAGGGCATCCTGCCTCGTTGGAGATGTGCCTCATCCTCATCCTCCTCCTCCTCCTCTCTCCTATTAGGCACCCACGTGGAGTCAGTGACCTCATCATCCCCTCCCTCCTCATCACTGGAGCCAATCTGGCAGTATGCTGCAGCTGCTGGAACATGACTGCCAGATTGGTGTCCTTCTTGAGCATCCCCTCTGTCTGCTCTCACGCTACTGCCTTCCTGTAGTTGGGTTTCATCATCAGACCCTTCGAAACGCTGGGCATCCTCCTGGAGCATGTACCCAACACTGTGCTCAAACAGTTCGGGGGACTCCTCAGGAGGAGGACATGGTGGGTCTAGGGAAGGAGTGACTGATGATGAGTCTGACATTGATACCAGGGAAGAGGACGCTTTGGCAGCTGCTTTGCCAGTACCCTGAGCCTGGGTGAGAGAGGATGAGGAGGAGGAGGAGGGCTTGGTCATCCACTCTACCAAGTCTTCGGCATGATGTGGCTCAACATGTCCAGCTGCCGAAAAGAAGGACAAGCGTGTCCCATGGCCATGTGCTGATGACAATGCACCGTGTCCACGACCAGCACTGTTGCCCCCAGACACAGAGCCTGCTTGCCCTCTTTTATTGCCTCCTGACTGTCTGCCTCTCCTTGTTTGCCTTCCAGACATTCTAATAGATGGCCTGCAGGGAGATGGGAAAAAAGCAATAAGGGCTACCTTCAGGTGTCCTTCTCTGTCCCTTTACTTAAGGATTTCTAAATATGGTTGAGGATTATTGCTTTTGCACAGAATAGCACAACGACAATTTCCCTGACTGTCCAAAAAACAAGGATTTCAAAGATGGTTGATGAGGAATGCTTTGGCACACTATAGCACAAGGAGAATTCCCCTCACTTTCCTTCTTTGTCCCTAGAAACAAGGACTGGCATAGTGAAAGAAACTGACACTCTCCCTACCTACAGTTTTCTGTCCCTAGAAAAAATGTTTTTTTAAAGCACACTATAGCACAAGGAGAATTCCCCTCACTTTCCTTCTTTGTCCCTAGAAACAAGGACTGGCACAGTGAAAGAAACTGACACTCTCCCTACCTACAGTTTTCTGTCCCTAGAAAAAATGTTTTTTTAAAGCACACTATAGCACAAGGAGAAATCCCCTCACTTTCCTTCTTTGTCCCTAGAAACAAGGACTGGCACAGTGAAAGAAACTGACACTCTCCCTACCTACAGTTTTCTGTCCCTAGAAAAAATGTTTTTTTAAAGCACACTATAGCACAAGGAGAAATCCCCTCACTTTCCTTCTTTGTCCCTAGAAACAAGGACTGGCACAGTGAAAGAAACTGACACTCTCCCTACCTACAGTTTTCTGTCCCTAGAAAAAATGTTTTTTTAAAGCACACTATAGCACAAGGAGAAATCCCCTCACTTTCCTTCTTTGTCCCTAGAAACAAGGACTGGCACAGTGAAAGAAACTGACACTCTCCCTACCTACAGTTTTCTGTCCCTAGAAAAAATGTTTTTTTAAAGCACACTATAGCACAAGGAGAAATCCCCTCACTTTCCTTCTTTGTCCCTAGAAACAAGGACTGGCACAGTGAAAGAAACTGACACTCTCCCTACCTACAGTTTTCTGTCCCTAGAAAAAATGTTTTTTTAAAGCACACTATAGCACAAGGAGAAATCCCCTCACTTTCCTTCTTTGTCCCTAGAAACAAGGACTGGCACAGTGAAAGAAACTGACACTCTCCCTACCTACAGTTTTCTGTCCCTAGAAAAAATGTTTTTTTAAAGCACACTATAGCACAAGGAGAATTCCCCTCACTTTCCTTCTTTGTCCCTAGAAACAAGGACTGGCACAGTGAAAGAAACTAACACTCTCCCTACCTACAGTTTTCTGTCCCTAGAAAAAATGTTTTTTTAAAGCACACTATAGCACAAGGAGAAATCCCCTCACTTTCCTTCTTTGTCCCTAGAAACAAGGACTGACACAGTGAAAGAAACTGACACTCTCCCTACCTACAGTTTTCTGTCCCTAGAAAAAATGTTTTTTTAAAGCACACTATAGCACAAGGAGAAATCCCCTCACTTTCCTTCTTTGTCCCTAGAAACAAGGACTGGCACAGTGAAAGAAACTGACACTCTCCCTACCTACAGTTTTCTGTCCCTAGAAAAAATGTTTTTTTAAAGCACACTATAGCACAAGGAGAAATCCCCTCACTTTCCTTCTTTGTCCCTAGAAACAAGGACTGGCACAGTGAAAGAAACTGACACTCTCCCTACCTACAGTTTTCTGTCCCTAGAAAAATTTTTTTTTTAAAGCACACTATAGCACAAGGAGAAATCCCCTCACTTTCCTTCTTTGTCCCTAGAAACAAGGACTGGCACAGTGAAAGAAACTGACACTCTCCCTACCTACAGTTTTCTGTCCCTAGAAAAAATGTTTTTTTAAAGCACACTATAGCACAAGGAGAAATCCCCTCACTTTCCTTCTTTGTCCCTAGAAACAAGGACTGGCAAATTGAAAGAAACTGACACTCTCCCTACCTACAGTTTTCTGTCCCTAGAAAAAATGTTTTTTTAAAGCACACTATAGCACAAGGAGAAATCCCCTCACTTTCCTTCTTTGTCCCTAGAAACAAGGACTGGCACAGTGAAAGAAACTGACACTCTCCCTACCTACAGTTTTCTGTCCCTAGAAAAAATGTTTTTTTAAAGCACACTATAGCACAAGGAGAAATCCCCTCACTTTCCTTCTTTGTCCCTAGAAACAAGGACTGGCACAGTGAAAGAAACTGACACTCTCCCTACCTACAGTTTTCTGTCCCTAGAAAAAATGTTTTTTTAAAGCACACTATAGCACAAGGAGAATTCCCCTCACTTTCCTTCTTTGTCCCTAGAAACAAGGACTGGCACAGTGAAAGAAACTGACACTCTCCCTACCTACAGTTTTCTGTCCCTAGAAAAAATGTTTTTTTAAAGCACACTATAGCACAAGGAGAAATCCCCTCACTTTCCTTCTTTGTCCCTAGAAACAAGGACTGGCACAGTGAAAGAAACTGACACTCTCCCTACCTACAGTTTTCTGTCCCTAGAAAAAATGTTTTTTTAAAGCACACTATAGCACAAGGAGAAATCCCCTCACTTTCCTTCTTTGTCCCTAGAAACAAGGACTGGCACAGTGAAAGAAACTGACACTCTCCCTACCTACAGTTTTCTGTCCCTAGAAAAAATGTTTTTTTAAAGCACACTATAGCACAAGGAGAAATCCCCTCACTTTCCTTCTTTGTCCCTAGAAAAAAGGACTGGCACAGTGAAAGAAACTGACACTCTCCCTACCTACAGTTTTCTGTCCCTAGAAAAAATGTTTTTTTAAAGCACACTATAGCACAAGGAGAATTCCCCTCACTTTCCTTCTTTGTCCCTAGAAACAAGGACTGGCACAGTGAAAGAAACTGACACTCTCCCTACCTACAGTTTTCTGTCCCTAGAAAAAATGTTTTTTTAAAGCACACTATAGCACAAGGAGAAATCCCCTCACTTTCCTTCTTTGTCCCTAGAAACAAGGACTGGCACAGTGAAAGAAACTGACACTCTCCCTACCTACAGTTTTCTGTCCCTAGAAAAAATGTTTTTTTAAAGCACACTATAGCACAAGGAGAAATCCCCTCACTTTCCTTCTTTGTCCCTAGAAACAAGGACTGGCACAGTGAAAGAAACTGACACTCTCCCTACCTACAGTTTTCTGTCCCTAGAAAAAATGTTTTTTTAAAGCACACTATAGCACAAGGAGAAATCCCCTCACTTTCCTTCTTTGTCCCTAGAAACAAGGACTGGCACAGTGAAAGAAACTGACACTCTCCCTACCTACAGTTTTCTGTCCCTAGAAAAAATGTTTTTTTAAAGCACACTATAGCACAAGGAGAAATCCCCTCACTTTCCTTCTTTGTCCCTAGAAACAAGGACTGGCACAGTGAAAGAAACTGACACTCTCCCTACCTACAGTTTTCTGTCCCTAGAAAAAATGTTTTTTTAAAGCACACTATAGCACAAGGAGAAATCCCCTCACTTTCCTTCTTTGTCCCTAGAAACAAGGACTGGCACAGTGAAAGAAACTGACACTCTCCCTAACTACAGTTTTCTGTCCCTAGAAAAAATGTTTTTTTAAAGCACACTATAGCACAAGGAGAATTCCCCTCACTTTCCTTCTTTGTCCCTAGAAACAAGGACTGGCACAGTGAAAGAAACTGACACTCTCCCTACCTACAGTTTTCTGTCCCTAGAAAAAATGTTTTTTTAAAGCACACTATAGCACAAGGAGAAATACCCTCACTTTCCTTCTTTGTCCCTAGAAACAAGGACTGGCACAGTGAAAGAAACTGACACTCTCCCTACCTACAGTTTTCTGTCCCTAGAAAAAATGTTTTTTTAAAGCACACTATAGCACAAGGAGAAATCCCCTCACTTTCCTTCTTTGTCCCTAGAAACAAGGACTGGCACAGTGAAAGAAACTGACACTCTCCCTACCTACAGTTTTCTGTGCCTAGAAAAAATGTTTTTTTAAAGAACACTATAGCACAAGGAGAAATCCCCTCACTTTCCTTCTTTGTCCCTAGAAACAAGGACTGGCACAGTGAAAGAAACTGACACTCTCCCTACCTACAGTTTTCTGTCCCTAGAAAAAATGTTTTTTAAAGCACACTATAGCACAAGGAGAATTCCCCTCACTTTCCTTCTTTGTCCCTAGAAACAAGGACTGGCACAGTGAAAGAAACTGACACTCTCCCTACCTACAGTTTTCTGTCCCTAGAAAAAATGTTTTTTTAAAGCACACTATAGCACAAGGAGAAATCCCCTCACTTTCCTTCTTTGTCCCTAGAAACAAGGACTGGCACAGTGAAAGAAACTGACACTCTCCCTACCTACAGTTTTCTGTCCCTAGAAAAAATGTTTTTTTAAAGCACACTATAGCACAAGGAGAAATCCCCTCACTTTCCTTCTTTGTCCCTAGAAACAAGGACTGGCACAGTGAAAGAAACTGACACTCTCCCTACCTACAGTTTTCTGTCCCTAGAAAAAATGTTTTTTTAAAGCACACTATAGCACAAGGAGAATTCCCCTCACTTTCCTTCTTTGTCCCTAGAAACAAGGACTGGCACAGTGAAAGAAACTGACACTCTCCCTACCTACAGTTTTCTGTCCCTAGAAAAAATGTTTTTTTAAAGCACACTATAGCACAAGGAGAAATCCCCTCACTTTCCTTCTTTGTCCCTAGAAACAAGGACTGGCACAGTGAAAGAAACTGACACTCTCCCTACCTACAGTTTTCTGTCCCTAGAAAAAATGTTTTTTTAAAGCACACTATAGCACAAGGAGAAATCCCCTCACTTTCCTTCTTTGTCCCTAGAAACAAGGACTGGCACAGTGAAAGAAACTGACACTCTCCCTACCTACAGTTTTCTGTCCCTAGAAAAAATGTTTTTTTAAAGCACACTATAGCACAAGGAGAAATCCCCTCACTTTCCTTCTTTGTCCCTAGAAACAAGGACTGGCACAGTGAAAGAAACTGACACTCTCCCTACCTACAGTTTTCTGTCCCTAGAAAAAATGTTTTTTTAAAGCACACTATAGCACAAGGAGAATTCCCCTCACTTTCCTTCTTTGTCCCTAGAAACAAGGACTGGCACAGTGAAAGAAACTGACACTCTCCCTACCTACAGTTTTCTGTCCCCAGAAAAAATGTTTTTTTAAAGCACACTATAGCACAAGGAGAAATCCCCTCACTTTCCTTCTTTGTCCCTAGAAACAAGGACTGGCACAGTGAAAGAAACTGACACTCTCCCTACCTACAGTTTTCTGTCCCTAGAAAAAATGTTTTTTTAAAGCACACTATAGCACAAGGAGAAATCCCCTCACTTTCCTTCTTTGTCCCTAGAAACAAGGACTGGCACAGTGAAAGAAACTGACACTCTCCCTACCTACAGTTTTCTGTCCCTAGAAAAAATGTTTTTTTAAAGCACACTATAGCACAAGGAGAAATCCCCTCACTTTCCTTCTTTGTCCCTAGAAACAAGGACTGGCACAGTGAAAGAAACTGACACTCTCCCTACCTACAGTTTTCTGTCCCTAGAAAAAATGTTTTTTTAAAGCACACTATAGCACAAGGAGAAATCCCCTCACTTTCCTTCTTTGTCCCTAGAAACAAGGACTCGCACAGTAAAACACACTGACACTCTCCCTACCTATCCTTCTCTTTCCCTAAACTAAAGGAATCCAGGTTAAGCAAGAAAGAAATAAATGTCACTGTCCCTGCCTATGCTTGTCTTTCCCTGCTCCGGAACACACTACACTAGGCCGCCGTGCTGGCGGCCTTTTATAGTGTGGGGCGTGTACTAAACACCCTCAGCAATAATTGGCCACAGGCATCCTGCCTGTGGCCAATCATTGCTCTCCTCGCTGCCGGCGCTGTGATTGGCCAAGCATGCGGGGTCACAGTGCATGCTTGGCCAATCACAGCGCCTGGATGACACTGTGATGGCGTAGTGCATTGTGGGCCGTTCGCGTCACTCGAATTTGGCGCGAACGGCCCAAATCGTTCGATCTTCGTCGAACGATCGAACAGCCGATGTTCGAGTCGAACGTATGTTCGACTCGAACACGAAGCTCATCCCTAATCATCAGTCACTCCTTCCCTAGACCCACCATGTCCTCCTCCTGAGGAGTCCCCCGAACTGTTTGAGCACAGTGTTGGGTACATGCTCCAGGAGGATGCCCAGCGTTTCGAAGGGTCTGATGATGAAACCCAGCTACAGGAAGGCAGTAGCGTGAGAGCAGACAGAGGGGATGCTCAAGAAGGACACCAATCTGGCAGTCATGTTCCAGCAGCTGCAGCATACTGCCAGATTGGCTCCAGTGATGAGGAGGGAGGGGATGATGAGGTCACTGACTCCACGTGGGTGCCTAATAGGAGAGAGGAGGAGGAGGAGGATGAGGAGGAGGCACATCTCCAACGAGGCAGGATGCCCTTTGGTGGCCAGCGTAAGGGCAGTACACCGACGGAATCACACCGCAGAGCTCCGCCTGTGCAGGGCGCTGCCTCTGCCCGTCATTCAAAAAGTTCTTTGGTGTGGGCCTTTTTTGAGGCTAGTGCATCAGATCGCACAGCTGCTGTTTGCAACATATGTCTCAAGCGTATATCGCGTGGCCAAAACATCAGCCGCTTGGGTACCACATGCCTGACCAGACATATGTTGACCTGCCATGCAGCTCGTTGGCAAGCCTACCTCAAAGACCCACACCAAAGAACAAAGCGGACCTCTCCTTGCACCGCATCAGCTGGGATCTCCAACCCCACTATAACTTCAGTCCTCTCTGAAACATGCACTGAGAGGAATGAAGGTGTAGAATTAGGTGTGTCACAGCCAAGTACTTGCGGCCACTCTGCTAGCAGTACACCGACGTCCGATTCTAGCAGGCAAATTTCCCTGCCCCAGCTGCTGGACCGTCGAAAGAAGTTCACTCCCAGCCATCCACATGCCCAGCGGTTGAATGCTAGCTTGGCTAAATTGCTAGCGCTTCAACTGCTGCCATTTCAGTTGGTAGACTCGGCCCCCTTCCGTGAGTTTGTGCAATGTGCGGTTCCTCAGTGGCAGGTTCCCAAACGCCACTTTTTCTCACGGAAGGCTATTCCGGCTCTCTACCGGCATGTGGAAGGCAATGTCTTGGCCTCGCTGGACAGGGCGGTCAGCGGTAAGGTGCATATTACCGCTGACTCATGGTCCAGCAGGCATGGACAGGGACGTTACCTTTCTTTCACGGCCCATTGGGTCACTCTTTTGGCAGCTGGGAAGGATGCAGGACAAGGTGCAGTAGTGTTGGAGGTTGTTCCACCGCCACGCCTCCAAAATGCTACTACTGGTTGTGACACACCTCTCTCCTCCACCCCCTCCTCTTCTTCTTCCTCCATGGCCTCTTCCTGTGCTTTGTCCTCTGAACCAGCGGTGCTCCGTAGCCGTTCAAGGGGCTACGCAAGTACGCAGGCAAAAAGATGCCATGCCGTGCTTGCGCTGGTGTGTTTGGGGGACAGAAGCCACACTGGGGCAGAGGTCCTGTCTGCTCTGCAGAGCCAGGCCGAGAGGTGGTTGACGCCACGCCAGCTTAAGCCAGGAATGGTGGTTTGCGACAATGGCACCAACCTCCTCTCCGCCCTCCGACAGGGACAACTGACCCATGTGCCCTGTGTGGCTCACGTCCTTAACCTGGTGGTGCAGCGGTTCTTGGGCAGGTACCCGGGCTTACAGGATGTCCTGAGGCAGGCCAGGAAAGTCTGTGTGCATTTCCGCAGATCTTATAATGCCAGTGCTCGCCTGGCTGAGCTTCAAAAGGAGTTGAACCTGCCCAAGAACCGCCTTATATGTGACATGCCCACCAGGTGGAACTCAACGTTGGCCATGCTGCAGCGGCTGCACACGCAGCAGAGGGCCATCAATGAGTACCTGTGCGACTACGGCACCAGGACAGGGTCAGGGGAGCTTGGTTTTTTTTCTCCACGCCAGTGGGGCATGATCAGGGATGCATGCACTGTCCTGGCACCATTTGAGGAGGCCACGAGGATGGTGAGCAGTGACAGTGCATGCATCAGTGACACTGTACCTCTTGTCCACCTGTTGGAGCACACGCTGCGTGGAATAATGGACAGGGCACTTGAGGCAGAACAGAGGCAGGAAGAGGAGGACTTCCTTGCCTCTCAAGGCCCCCTTTACCCAGACAGTGTTCCTTCTGTCCCACCCATCGCACAGGAAGAGGAAGAGGAGGAGGAGGAGGAGGAGGAGGAGGAGGATTGTGTCAGCATGGAGGTGGAGGCTGGCACTCAGCATCATCAGCAGCAGTCTTTTAGGGATGATTTACAGTCCCAAGAAACCAGTGGACTTGTACGTGGCTGGGAGGAGGTGGCTGCGGATCATGTCGTCCTTAGTGACCCAGAGGACTCCGGACCGAATGCCTCAGCAAACCTACGCTGCATGGCCTCCCTGATCCTGCAAAGTCTGCGGAAGGATCCTCGTATTCTTCGGATCAAGGAGAGGGACCATTACTGGCTGGCCACTCTCCTTGATCCACGGTACAAGGGTAAGGTTGCGGACCTTATGTTACCGTCGCAGAGGGAGCAGAGGATGAGACAACTCTGGGAGGCCTTGCAGAAAGGTCTGTGCAACGCGTTCCCAGAGACTGGGAGGTTACAAACTCCTGGTCCTGGACAACGAGTTGCTGAGGCTTCGGCCAGTCAAAGAAGGAGCGGTGGGGAAGGTGGCCGTCTGACCGATGAGTTCAGACAATTCTTTAGTCCGCAGCCCCAAAGTATGATCGGTTCCAGCAACCATCGCCAGCGTCTGATAAACATGGTGCAGGAATATCTAGGGGCAAGGTCAGACTTGGACACCTTCCCCACCGAAAATCCTCTGGCTTACTGGGTCTTGAGGATGGATCACTGGCCAGAGCTTGCACAGTATGCAATTGAGCTACTGGCCTGTCCTGCATCCAGCGTTCTTTCGGAACGCACATTCAGTGCTGCTGGAGGATTTGTCACGGATCACAGGGTGCGCCTGTCCACCGACTCGGTTGATCGACTGACTTTCATCAAGATGAACCAGTCTTGGATCACCACCAGCTACCACACACCTGATGCTGATATAACAGACTAATTGATTTTAACATGTCACATCCCTTCAAGACTGATGCTGATGCTGAGTGCCTGTGCTGTTATGTTGACTGGCTATCCTCCTCCTCCGAGTCCTCAATGATACGATTGATGATGATAGCTTGGAAGATCATTTTTGTTTATGGGTGCCGCCACCAGTGGCTAAGGCCCAATTTTTCAGCCCCTGTTTTACAGGGGCGTGTAATTACAATTTTTTTAGCAATAATTTGCCATAGGGCTCATTGCTGTGCTCCAAGTACAGTATCTGTGAGGGGTTGGAGTGTTGTGGCACCAGTGCCTAAGGCCCAATTTTTCAGCCCCTGTTTAACAGGGGCGTGTCATTACAATTTTTGAAGCAATACTTTGCAACAGGGCTCATTGCTGTGCTCCAAGTACAGTATCTGTGAGAGGTTGTAGTGTTGTGCCACCAGTGCCTAAGGCCCAATTTTTCAGCCCCTGTTCAACAGGGGCATGTAATTACAATTCTTGATCTAATAATTCACAGCAGGGCCCATTGCTGCACCCACCAAGAGTAACTCTGAGGGCTTACAGTGTTGTGGCAACGCCACCACCACCACGAAAGGCCCAATTTTTCAGCCCCTGTTCAAAAGGGGCATGTAATTACAATTCTTGATCTAATAATTCACAGCAGGGCCCATTCCTGCACCCACCAAGAGTAACTCTGAGGGCTTACAGTGTTGTGGCAACACCACCACCACCACCACCACCACGAAAGGCCCAATTTTTCAGCCCCTGTTCAAAAGGGGCATGTAATTACAATTCTTGATCTAATAATTCACAGCAGGGCCCATTCCTGCACCCACCAAGAGTAACTCTGAGGGCTTACAGTGTTGTGGCAACGCCACCACCACCACCACCACGAAAGGCCCAATTTTTCAGCCCCTGTTCAAAAGGGGCATGTAATTACAATTCTTGATCTAATAATTCACAGCAGGGCCCATTCCTGCACCCACCAAGAGTAACTCTGAGGGCTTACAGTGTTGTGGCAACACCACCACCACCACCACCACCACGAAAGGCCCAATTTTTCAGCCCCTGTTCAACAGGGGCATGCAATTACAATTCTTGATCTAATAATTCACAGCAGGGCCCATTGCTGCACCCACCAAGAGTAACTGTCAGGGCTTACAGTGTTGTGGCACCAGCACCACCATCAAAGGCCCAATTTTTACTACCACTGTTCAACAATTATATGTAATTAAAATTCCTGATATAATAGTTGACAGCAGGGCGTTCCAGCACCAACCAAGAGTAACTGTGAGTGCTTACAGTGTTGTGCCAACACCAACAACTAAGGGGCCTATTTCTGCAGAGTATATACGGCAGGTCCCTACTTTCAAACATCCAACTTACAAACGACTCCTACTTGCAAACGCAAGAAGACAACAGGAAGTGAGAGGAAATCTACCCCTTGGAAGGAAAATTCTCTCCTGTAAGAATTAATATGGGAGAAAGGTGTCTCCTCTGTACTGATGCTTTATCAGCAATCCTTGTTTCAAGAAAAACACCACATTTCAAAAACAGTTGTCATTGGGACGGAAAGTGAGGTGAAATGTTCTGAACAGGGGCACAGACAGCAAAACAAATGTTACAGGGGTGATAACCCTTACCTATGTTTTCCAAAAAGTTTAAAAATAGATTTTTGGGCTGGAGCTACACTTAAACAATGTACCTGTTCAAAATTACAAACAGATTCTACATAAGAACAAACCTACAGTCCCTGTCTTGTATGCACCGCCTGTATACGGCTGTTCAGAGTATATAGGGCCTTTTTTATTTTATGTGCGGGGTTCCCCTTAATATCCATACAAGACCCAAAGGGGCTGGTAATGGGCTGGGGTAGGGGGGGGGTCATGGGGTAGCTATGCCATTTTTCTTAAAGATTTTCATCCATATTACCGGGACCAGACATTACATTAAAGCCGCAAGCAGTTTTAAATGGCTTTTTTTTTCCTTTAGAAGTGTCATTTTGTGCAGGGACAGTTCTAAACACGGGAAACACGTGGCACTTCACAGGCATACTTTAGACACCCCCCAGGTACGATATTTAAAGGAATATTTGACTTTTTTTTTTCACTTTATGCATCATTAAAATGACTGCTCCCGAAAAACGACCGTTTTTAAAACTTCTTTTTGCATTGATACATGTCCCCTGGTGCACAACCCGGGTTCCCAAACCCTTTTTAGGACAATAACATGCATAATAGTTGTTATAATTAGCACTTTAGAATTCGAACGTTCGCATCCATTGTATTTAATAGGGTTCTAATGTTCGTACAAACTTTCGGTCCGTTCGCGGGTTCTGGTGCGAACCGAACCCGGGGGTGTTCGGCTCATCACTACTGGAGGGCCGCCAGTTTGAGACCCCTGATCTAGTCCAATCTGTGTATATGTGTTCATGTTGATAATTCCACATATATCTGTATATTTTGTAGTTAAATAAGATGCATGTCCAAGCGTCTTTTTAAACTACACCACTGATTGTGGAAGAGAGTTCCACATTTTTACCGCCCTAACAGTGAAAAACCCTCTGGGTAGCTTTAACCACTTCAGCCCCGGAAGGATTTGCCCCCTTAATGACCAGGACATTTTTTTCGATACGGCACTGCGTCACTTTAACTGACAATTGCACAGTTGTGTGACGCTGTACACAATCAAAATTGATGTCCTTTTTTTCCCACAAATAGAGCTTTCTTCTGGTGTTATTTGATCACTTCTGCGTTTTTTCTTTTTTGTGCTAGAAAACAAACAAAGAGGGACAATTTAAAAATATATTTTGATACATATCCCCAAAAAAATATAAAAAAACAAATGTATTCATAAGTTTAGGCCAATATATATTCTTCTACGTATTTTTGGCAAAAAAAATTGCAATAGGCTTATATTGATTGGTTTGCGCAAAAGTTATCGCGTCTACAAACTATGGGATAGATTTGGACTTTTATTTATTTTTATTGTTTTTACTAGTTGTGGCGACAATCTGTCATTTTTTGCGGGACTGCGACATTGTGGCGGACAAATCTGACCCAAAATTACACTTTTTGGGAACCAGTGACATTATTACATTGATCAGTGCTATAAAATGCACTGATCAATGTAAAAATGACTAGGGTGATCAATGGGTTAAGGGGTTAAGTGTGTTCCCTAGGTGTGTTCTAATTGTAGGGGGGATGGGCTCACTGGGACATGAGAGAGATCACTGTTCCCCAATCACTGGGAATAGTAGATCTCTGACATGTCCCCTGTCAGAACGGCGATCCACCTTGTTTATACTGGCAGATCCCCGTTCTGCCTCTCTACTAGGCAATCGCCGGTCGCCGGTAGGGAAGAGCCAAACACCCCCTGGTTCGGTTTGTGGCAGAACATGCGAACTGTCAAAAAGTTTGTTCGAAAACGTGAACACTGTTAAAGTCTATGGGACCCGAACGTGAAAAAACAAAAGTTCTAATTTTAAAGGCTAATATGCAATTTATTGTCATAAAAAGTGTTTGGGGACCCGGATCCTGCCCCAGGGGACATGTATCAATGCAAAAAAAGTTTTAAAAACTGCAGTTTTTTTGGGAGCAGTGATGCTTAAAGTGAAACAATAAAAATGAAATATTTCTTTAAATATCGTGCCTGGGGGTGTCTATAGTATGGAAACAAATACAAAAAACTCCACGCTGCTGGTGAAAGTGAGCAGCTACAAAGCCAATAGACAAAAAGGTGCAAACAAAGTAACAAATAAATTGTAGCGCTGGTGAATGTGAAGGAAGAAAATATATAAATGAATAACACTCTGTAAAAAGAGATAACAATCCAGAATCAAATATCAATAGTCCATCATGATGAGAACCAAATCAAAAGTCTCTGGTAAATGATATCAAAACAAATTTGTGATGGTTAAATGATGTTCCAATAGTACTCCAAAACAGGCTTGTGATGATTGAACAATACCAAACAATCTTGAGTGAATGTGAAGATAACCACCACCAATACAAAGGAGGCTTACCGGACTCTGTGGACCCTACTAAACATACGTCTGGAGGGTCGGCTCAAGCTTTGGATATATATCCCTGAAGGATCCTCAGCTGGTGATTCCCCAAAGTACGTCACTCACAGCAACCAACGGTGGGAGGATGAATGAGCACTTGGAAGATGATGGCCCAATAATGGTGTACCCAAATGAAAGCCAGTGGCAATATAAAGGAAAAAAGAAGAAGGGCATATAGCATAATACTGTTTGAGAATATAGTTTAATGTAGGTAGATACACTTACATTCAGATGATCAAACAAGCGCTTTCATGTAATATCAATGGCAACAGTGGAATGTCCAGACGCGTTTTGCAAAAGATTGCATCGTCTGGGGTGTGCATCCACTGCTGCCTCCACAAAATATATAGATAACATGACCCCCCCTAATTGAAAGAGAGAGACCTCACCTGGGGATTCACCACATGAGCAATCACTTCCTGTGTAATCCAAAATGGCGTATCGGCGTGCGCTCCACGCCTCCATGTGAAATAGTTGCAAAACACTATAATGATCCCTATTGGATATGGGGGTCATATGTTTAATAATTAAAACAAAAATGTAAAGGTGGAGGGACGCTGATTGTACCATAACAAACCCTTTCATATATAAATGTGTAAATAAAAATGAAAATAAAAAGACAAAAAAGCAAAAACAAGAGAAAAAACTTGCCCAGTGTCAGACAGGGGCGGGTTAAAACCCGAACGCTGAACCAATACATCTCTTGGTATAAGGGAGGTGGCCAGTGCTGTAATACGCGGAAGCGTGTGGAGATACTCCATCCAGAGCACAGGAAATGGATGAATCCACACACAGGGTGCCCGTGACTACAGGGCGCACATCGCGCCGTGCCGAATCACCTGCACACGCCGCGTCACGCCCGGTCATGTGACGCACACTGCGTCACACACAGTCACATGATGCGCTCCAACTCGCGGTCATGTGATGCGTTCCACCAAAGGACAACCAGGATGCGCTCCACCAAAGTACAGCCAGGAAGTAAATGTATTCCTCCCTACCCTTAGCAGACACATAGCCCCATATCTGATAACTATACCAAAATAGGCTAGTAACTTCAGGAATTAACCCTGAAAAGTGTAACATCTATAAATTATATATATATTCCTCAAATGTAATTAAAAAAATATGTATATAAAATTAAAAATTTAAAATGTCAATATTAAAATGACACTTATTAAGTTACATGCTACGGACTATTGAACTAAAAAAATAACATGTGTATACATAAAAAATGTGCAATGAATGTAGAATTAAAAAAGGGGCGGCAGGACCAATGTGCACATATTGATTAAGTATGTGGGGTTATTTATGAATAAAACTCGAAGGGAAGGGAATAATGATATGCAAATAACAATACAGGTGAAAACCTCACATCTTTGTTGCTCACTAGATGAACCGACCCAATGAGAACCCCTCATACTAAGCATTAGGGATGAGCCGAACACCCCCCGTTCGGTTCGCACCAGAACCTTCGAACGGACCGAAATCTAAAGTGCTAATTATAACGCCTAATATGCATGTTATTGTCCTAAAAAGTGTTTGGGGACCCGGGTCCTGCCCGAGGGGACATGTATAAATGTAAAAATAATCTTTTAAAACGGTCGTTTTTTCGGGAGCAGTCATTTTAATGATGCATAAAGTGAAAAAAAAAGGTGAAATATTCCTTTAAATATCGTACCTGGGGGGCGTCTAAAGTGTGCCGGTGAAGTGGCACGTGTTTCCCTTGTTTAGAACTGTCCCTGCACAAAATGACATTTCTAAAGGAAAAAAAGCCATTTAAAACTGCTTGCGGCTTTAATGTCATGTCTGGTCCCGGCAATACGGATGAAAATCATTGAGAAAATGGCATGGCTACCCCATCACCCACCCCTACACCAGCCCATTACCAGCCCCTTTGGGTCTTGTATGGATATTAACGGGAACCCCGCACCCAAAATAAAAAAAGGCCCTATATACTCTGAACAGCAGTATACAGGCGGTGCAAAAAAGACACGGACTGTAGGTTTGTTCTTAAGTACAATCTGTTTGTAATTTGGAACAGGTAAATTTTTTAAGTGTAGCTCCAGCCAAAAAATCTATTTTTAAGCTTTTTGGAGAACATAGGGAAGGGTTATCACCCCTGTAACATTTGTTTTGCTGTCTATGCACCTGTTCAGAACATTTCACCTCACTTTCCATCCCAATGACAAATGTTTTTGGAAAATTTGTTTTTTTTATTGAAACAAGGATTGGTGATAAACACCTTTTTCACATATTAACTCTTACAGGAGAGAATTTGCCTTCCTAGGGGTAGATTTCCTGTCACTTCCTGTTGTCTCCTTCCGTTTGCAAGTAGGAGTCGTTTGTAAGTTGGATGTTTGAAAGTAGGGGCCTGCCATATATAGTCTGCAGAAATTTGGCCCTTAGGTGTTGGTGTTGCCACAACACTGTAAGCCCTCACAGTTACTCTTGGTGGGCGCTGGAACGCCCTGCTGTCAACTATTATATCAGGAATTGTATTTACATGCCCCTGTTGAAGAGTGATAGGAAAAATTGGGCCTTTGGTGGTGGTGCTGGTGCCACAACACTGTAAGCCCTCACAGTTACTCTTGGTGGGTGCAGGAATGGGCCCTGCTGTGAAATATTAGATCAAGAATTGTAATTGCATGCCCCTGTTGAACAGGGGCTGAAAAATTGGGCCTTAGGCACTGGTGCTGGTGCCACAACACTGCAACCCCTCACAGATAGTGTACTTAGAGCGCAGCAATGAGCCCTGTTGCAAAGTATTGCATCAAAAACTTAGGCTTTAGGTGAATGCTATGCAAAGCACACAGTAGTACACTAAGTGAAACACTGACTGTTTATCAGCTAGCACAATCACCGGCCTGCCTGTCACAGTATAGAGAATAACTGTATCCAGGTGAGCTTTAGGTGATCGCTATGCAAAGGACACAGTAGTACACTAAGGCCCCTTTCACACTGGGGCGGTTTGCAGGCGCTATTGTGCTAAAAATAGCGCCTGCAAACCGAGCCTAAACAGCGGCTGCTGTCTCTCCAATGTGAAAGCCCGAGGGCTTTCACACTGGAGCGGTGCGCTAACAGGATGTGAAAAAAAGTCCTGCTAGCCGCATCTTTGGAGTGGTGATTGGAGCGGTGTGTTTACCGTTCCTACACCGCTCCTTTCCATTGAAAGCAATGGGAAACCGCGGTAATACCGCCGGCAATGCGCCTCTACAGAGGCGCATTGCCGGCGGTATTAACCCTTTTTTGGCCGCTAGCGGGGGTTAAAACCACACCACTTGCGGCCGAATACCTCCGCAATTCCGACGGTATAGCGGCACTATACCACCACTGCACCCACCGCCCCAGTGTGAAACCAGTGAGGCTGGTTTCACACTGGGGCAGTGGGTGCGGTGGCGGTATAGCGCCGCTATTTTTAGCGGCACTATATCGTCGGAATTGCGGAGGTATTCGGCCGCTAGCGGGCGAAAAAGGGTTAATACCGCCGGTTTCTTATTGCTTTCAATGGGAAGGAGCAGTGTAGGAGCGGTAAACACACCGCTCCTCTCACCGCTTCAAAGACTAGCAGGACTTTTTTTCACGTCCTGTTAGCGCACCGCTCCAGTGTGAAAGCCCTCGGGCTTTCACATTGGAGAGACAGCAGCCACTGTTTAGGCTCGGTTTGCAGGCGCTATTTTTAGCACAATAGCGCCTGCAAAGTGTGAAAGGGGCCTGACTGTCTGCAGCTAGCACAATCACCTGCCTGCCTGTCACAGTATAGAGACTAACAGGAACGGATCTATCTAAACTCAATACAGTGTATAAATATACAGGGGGTCCCCGAGTTACAAATGACTCCTACTTACGAACGGCCTCAAATGCCAGCCACTTGTGCTCTACGATACCTTTCGAGCAGCTCTGACACATTCCACACTGCCGTACTGTGATGGAGTATATAAAATGAATATTTTATATACGATTTATCTCTATCTATTATCCACTTAAATATAGTTTGAGAAGCTTAGCAGGGGTTAAATGTTTCTTTCCTTAATTCTCAGCTGCTGACATAGTCTATTTTCACCCATCTCAGGAACTCAGGGGTAAGTAGTGTCCTTTTACGAGAACCATCTGTTAGGAACAGAAATACATGTTGAGATATTTTTGTACAATGAGAAGCTTATTGATTTTCATGTTGGGAACCAGAGTGTTTGTGTATGTTAAGGGTACAAGTTTGAAATATTATATGTTTGTCTTTTAGTGTTTATGTAATAAGACAAAAGGTGATTTCCTTGATTAAAAAATATAGCAGAGATATTCAGCTCAGAGTGAAGAAAAAAGAACAGATGTCCTGTGTAGTCCTTCAAAATACTCCTTCATCCTTCAATTCTCCTTCTCTCCAAGCAAGACTAAAAAGGAGAAGAGAGTATTCTGGGACACTCTGCTGCGAGGAAGAAACTGATGTCACAAGAAGAAGCTCCATATATGAACAAGAACTAATTATATGTACATGCTTGTGATGATGTTGTCTGTATAAAATTTGCCTTTAAAAAGGGCTGAGACCGAGACTAAGGTCTAGAAGTGATAAAGAATTTATGCTGATCACAGAATAGCGTCTTTTCTTTCAAAGCTAGCAAATAGGCCTATTCACTTCAAGCATACATTTGGAACAGCGGCAGAACAAGAGAATAGTTTCTGGGATTGGACCAGAATCGATCCACTACAATTGGCGCCCAACGTGCTTCGCTTTGGACTGTGCGCTGTCGTAGCCGATCTAGATGTGTCTGCCAACGAATTGAGACGGGCTTGGCGGATCGGAGCTTGCGCAACTTCGTAATACACGGTAAGTGGAGTTTGTTATATTCCTTACCTGTGTTTTTTCCGCCTCGTCACCCTCGATTTCACTTGCAGTCCGTCGGCTGCGCCATGCCACGATAAGACGGGTAATTTCTTATCCAAAAGTTGTTTTACTAAGAACCTGTTTGACTCCTTCTGCCGGCTGTTATTTATGTTATGTTTTGTTCTGTGTTGACTTATATGTGCCTGTTTCCCCCACTGTCTGTATGTGAAGGGGGTGACGCGGTTTCCTTGCCGGTGTGTTTTTTACGGGCTTGGTTCCGAGAAGGTGTCGAGAGGACACAGATTCCTGGCTAGACCTGGTACAAAACATGCTGGTTGAAGAGGGCGTACGGTACTTTTTTTAAAGGCACAGATTCCTGCCCGTTTTTTTATTTATACGGGTCCGAGGGGGTGTCATAGATTTGTGAGAGACACAGATCCCTGCCCATTTTTATACGGGTCCGAGAGGGTGTCATAGACCTCCATACAGACAACGAAGCCGAAATAGCTCTCATATTCTACACTTGTGTGTATTTTGTCTATTATCTGTTTTTTTGTATGTTGTTTTTTTTTGTCTATTTTATGGCCATTCTATACATGTGGAAAAGGTTGGGATTTTAGTTTGGCTAATACGAGCTTGGCTGCCTCAAGCTCAGGATGTTTGTAAAGCTCATTGACACAAGCATGTAGCCCAGATTCACGCCCGCCCCCCTTCCTCCTCTCCCTCCCTCTTTTTATTTTGGTCTTGTAAGGCATAGCCTTCACATATCACTTGGCCTGTGTCTCGTGTGAGCGTGCTGTTACAAAACCACACTGCCCATCTCCCCCCACTTCCCTTCTCCTTGGACTGCGGATTTTGATGTTTTGGACGGTCCAAGGATAAAGGCAAACACTACACTACACTTAAACATCTCATTCCTTCAACATACACAGGAGGGAGAATGACATGTTTTTTTTAATACACATGCATCTTTACATTTTGTTTACTTAGGCCTATTTACAGCCTACAGAAACAAGGCAAAAAGCTACAAGAAAACTATTCTTCAAAGAAAAAGATAAGGACAATATTCTTCCAAGAAAAATAAGTTAATAAGGAAACTAAGTTTAATGCTGCATGTAAATGTTTATGAATATTTAAGCCCTAAACAACAGAAAATGTGTTATTACATGTGGTCATTCAAAGCACAAACAAGGGGCAGAACTAAGTTTAAAGAAAAAAACTATTGATTAAGAAAATGGAAAACAACATGGTATTTAGTGTTTAACAAAAATCCTACAGTTTTGGTTGCAGGAAATAATGAGTTAAGGATTGAGCAATTTTTAAAAAATATTCCAAACTAGGATTTGATTATTAAATTAAAAGTAGTAGATTGTTCTAATTTACTTAAGGCTACCCAGGAAAAATATTAAAATATGAAAGTTTTGTTCAATCTAAAAATTATCAAAAATTGTAAAAAAACAATTGGCAAAAGTTTTTGTAATTGAGTATTTCTGATAAAAGTAAAGACTTTGGTTGAGGGAGGAATTTTTCTCAGGGAAATGGCCAATCGCAGTTCATGGGCAGGAGCCAATCTGTGAGTTTCACGAGATTGTCCTCTAAACAATTTTTTGTCATTACCATAATCAGGAATGTCATATAACGTAGTGTACTTGATTTTTGGCAGATGTACAAACCAAATATGTTTAAAAAATGGTAAAAAAAAGGTTAAAAATTATAAAAACGATAAATGAGATTGTTACTGAATTGTACAATGAAGGGCATGCAAAGCATGGTTGCTAAGTCTGACAGTAACAGATCTTTCTCTGAAGAGTGTGACTTGTTAAGGAATGTACTGTCAACAGAGAAATGCAGATCGAGTTACGCAGCCTCAGACATGCCATGACAATTTTCACTTCTGTAAATCTGAAAACCTTTTTGTGTTAAAACTTCCAGAAACCTGGAAGAGGGTTCATGGATGAGAAAAAATATATTTTAAAGGTATTATTACTTACTAAAGTAATTGTTTTGAAAAAAACATGTGGGTTTTGCACCATTTGTTTAAGGTGTTATTTCAAGACAAACAGGAGGTGTCAATACACAGCTTTGATTAAGCTTTGTTTATGGACAACTGGATGTTAAAAAAGGTCAGTTGAAGTGAGATAAAATTACATCATGACTAAAATGATGCAGTGTGATAAAGCCACAGTTGTATACGTTAATCATGCAAAAGTTACTTTATCAACTTTTAGTGGACATTTATTGGGAAAGAGTTTCTTTGTGCTTTTATAAATGGATCCATTTATTGGCACAATGGAATAATAAACTTTCTGTATATATGTCTGCACTGAAAAGATGAATTTAAGACTACCATGAGTTTAGCAGTCAGAGCGACGGAGCACGTATGGTTCATTCAATCATACTGTATGAGAAGTATGATTGGTTCTGAAAAATAGTGTATTTCAACATGATCAAGTTTCTTTCAGAAATAGAATATTTAGGAAAGCCCAACCTAAAATAGTGGGGTGTTTTTTTTGCAAAATTAAAGCAGTTATAAGTGAAGTTTTAGTAAAAGAAAAACACAATAATCTGGTAAGATTATTACTTTTACAAAATGTAATTTAGTCACAGGATAAAGAAAGGGACGATAAAATTTTGACTTAGTTAGAATCAGTACAGACTGATAATAGAGATAAAATTTATTGTAAAAATAATTAATTCCAACAATAATGGATAGAGTTATTTTTAAATGAAAATATATCTTTTTTGCATATCCAGGTACTTGACTGACTGAATTGTTTTTACATGTCCATTACTAAAACCATTTAAATGTATGGCAGAGCGATTTTGGGATCAGCTTATTTCTACCTGCAGTATGAACTACTCTGTTTCCAAATATTTAGGGACATGCACAATTTTTTTTTTGTTTGTCTTTACAAAGCTAAATGCCTACAGTTGTATACTGGTTTTGGGGTAATGCCTGTGTGACAAAGATTTCTTCTAAATTTAAAACTTGACTCGACGTGTGCCTAATATGACTTTTGGTCTAGACACATGTAAGAAGTGTATTCAGGAGATCTTTTTGGTTTGAGAACGATGACATAGTGTCATATTGATAAAAAGTACTTACCTTTCGTGTAGTAACGGAACGACGTTTCATAAGGGTTGCTAGATTTTAAATGTTCTAGTGTCATTTAAATGTTGAACTTTGCTTAGGGTTTGCATAGAAATATATGTCCATATTCATGGTAGCCATAACTGGGCGTGTGAGGAATGTGGGAGGTCTGGACCCCCACACCCTGACCCACCCTGGGCTCTGCCCCTAATGCAGTTGTAAGTTGAGGGACCTTGTACTGTAGTCCCTCCCAGTTATCCTTACTCCTTTGTGCCCTGTGTTGAATGCTGATGCCAGCTTTTCATTGCCCTGTGATGCATTCAATACCGGGTTACATTACCGTAGTGGGTTTTAAAGACCCGATTCAGATTGGGCTGATAGTGGCCCGAATAGAGCAGTACAGGACATTATAGCGGTGAGTGAGCTTATCCTTCCACACTCTCTTCTGTCTGGGGTGCCCCTGTATGCAAAAGTATACAGCGCCCCTAGTCATGCTACAGCCCTACATGCTTTTTTTGGGGGACTGATCTCTTACTGATGAGCCTGGATGCCTGCGGCTTCCCTTCTTATGACCTGCTATGTGTCCCCTTTGCGCTGTCCGAAGAAGCGCTCGCTGACTTTTTATCTTTTGACAACAGGCGATCAGTGCTGCTCCTGCACTTGGACTCCCTGATAATGGAATGCTGTTCATATCTGAGACGTAGGGCCCCACCTTATGGGTGTTGACACGAACTCATGGACTCTGTAACCACGCTATTGGTTGTTATTTAGCCTGCCTGGACCCTGTTGCTAGAGGTGGCCCATCCTGTCTGCCCAAGCCCTGCTGGGCTAAACTTCTGACATTGTTCTGGCCCATCCCCTTCTGCTGTTTGCCCCTGCCTATTTCTTTGCCTTTCTGTATCAGGTGCAACCCAAGTGTTTGTCCTATGGTTGCGATGCAGTTTCCTCATGCCTGACGGTATGACTCTATTTCGATGCCAGTGACTTTACTCTGATACTCTCCTTCCTTTTGTCCAAGGGGGGTATCATGACATGTCTCTGGACGAACAGGAAGAAGAGAACGCAGACCTACCTGCTCCTACCTGAGGTGAAGATGAACATGATTGCTTTGAACTTATGCTGGATGCCCTAATCCCAATGCCTCAACTCACTTTGTAGCATTACAGGTGGATGATCTTTGGACTGTAGGAACCTGCCCATGTTTCCCCAGAGCTTTATACCCAGCTGTGGTGCAATGGGCCCATGGAGAAACCCATCTCTCAAAGACCTTTGATGAACTCACTTATAAACAAACATTATGTAGCTCCAGGAATAACTACTTTGACTAATCAGTACTGCAAGTCCTGCCCCACTTGCCTAGCATGCAACCCCGGAAGGCTCAGGGTGGCTCGAGGCTTGTTCTGTCACAGATCAGATGGCGAAAACCACGGCTAAGAAATTGCTTTTGGAGCCAGTTTGCAGATATGGGGTACCTGGGGTAATAGAGAGTGATCAGGGTCCTGAGTTCACCGCTATAGTCACAAAATAAATATGGTTGGCCCTAGGTAACACATTAGCATTTCACGCATCTTATCACCCTGTTAGGTTGTTACAGTCTGATACTTTGATGGATTATGTGACTCTTCTTGTAAAAGAATTGACTAACATCCATGTACGAGTATTTTCTTCCATTCCAGATCCTGATCTAAATACCGGTGCTTACAGTATACTTCCTGGTGATTGGGTGATGGTTAAGAAGTTCCTCTGAAAGCATTCCTTGCACCACTCGCACCAGAATTAAACTATATATCTTTTTTCTTATAGCAACTGTGCACGCACAGGAGGTGGCTATTAAACAAAAGGATGGTATAATACAATTTTGGTGTAATTCATCAGACACACATGTAGCTACCTTCATATTTGATTTCTGTACTATAATCTTTCGCCCTACAATTGACTGGCAGTGTAACATTTTCCGGACGCAGATCAACACCGGAAATATATATATATGTGATACACCAGACTGCGGCCACTGGGAATCTGTGGGTTGGAATACAGGGGATGACTGGGGATATAGGCCACAGAGTTCCCTAAACAGGAAAGACAAATTTGGAGAGTCATTAGTCAGCAGACTGACCTTAAAAAAAAGGCATATGGTCAAGCTATGATAGGAAACTGGGCATGAAACTCACCCTGACCATAAAAAATCCCAGTCCTACGGATGCAGGCACATATGTTATGGGAGTGCGATATGATGGGGAGAATAGGGGACCAAGTGGACAGTTCCAAGTTAAAGACATGTATAATTCATCTGAATGGGAGACCCTTCAACCAACAAGTGATCCCCTTAAACCACATGTACAGATGCGCACCCTAGAAGATATGGTGGCCATAGCTGATCCCACATTTGAAGACACGATGGCTGCAGAGACTGGTTTCTCAGATGTCAACCTGTGGCTTGAATGGATGAGGTATAGTGTAGGGAAACATAACAGGTCCAACTGTTATGTGTGTAGTGGAGCTAGACCCCATTTGGGAACAGTGCCATTAAACATACCTCCCACTCAAGAGGAGTGCTTCCTGAGCCTGTTTACCAATACTTCCACTGATTCCTCCCAGTGCGAAACATGGAAAAGAGAATATTCTATAATAACTAGGACATCCAAGCCCGGGGAGAGTATTACTATATATCCCGGTAATTACACATGTTATGGGAACTACCAGGGAATAGGGAAGTCCTTAGGGAACTTCTCTATGGGATACTGTGCTTCCTACAGTAGTGTATCCATGGACCTGGTACAGAGTCAGACTCGGTCTTTGGGAGACGTGTATTGGATTTGTGGGGACATGAAGATTAGGACTAGATTACCAGACAGGTGGACAGGGGAATGTGCACTTGCTAAAGTCATAATGCCCCTGCACATCTTCTCGGGAGGTGACTTGGTAGTAAGAAGGAAACACTAATTTGAATCCAGCAGGAAGCGTAGAGGTGCTCCAGCTGGTAGTTTTGACCCTCATGTATATATAGATGCCATAGGAGTCTCAAGGGGGGTCCCAGATGAATTTAAAGCAAGAGACCAAATAGCTGCAGGTTTTAAGTCCCTGATTCCCATAATTACTGTTAATAAGAATGTAGATTGGATTAATTATATCTACTATAATCAACAGAGGTTTGTTAACTATACCAGGGATGCACTCCAAGGTTTAGCTGAACAACTAGAGGCCACTTCACAAATGACTTTCCAAAATAGTATGGCCTTAGGCATGATTTTAGCTGAAAAGGCGGGTGTGTGTAAAATGTTGCCTGGGACAAGTACATGTTGTACGTACATTCCAGACAATACAGGCCCCGATGGTAAGGTAACCTTGGCCATTAAGAAATTAGAGGATCTCTCAAAAGAGTTAAAAAGAAATTCAGGACTGACCGATCCCTGGGACCAGTATTTTAGGTGGATGAATGGGTGGCAACGCATTTGTACTCAAATAGGTATAGCAATTTTGATACTGCTTACATTAGCTGCACTAGTGGTTTGTTGTATTCTGCCCTGTATGAAGAAGCTGTTAGGAAAGGCAGCTGAAGAGGTGACTCCTACCTTTTTGAATCTAGGTGATATTAGAGATCCAATAAAGGAGGATGAGGGACCATATGCTCCATTACAGTCCTTACCTGTAACTAATACATACAACATTCTCAAATGATAAGGGAAAGAATAGTACTTGACTGTTCTCCTGACCGTTTCGTCGAGTAAAGACACTGGGCAAGCCATGTCCGACCTCTATGCGAAATGTAAAAAAGGTCCTGATGTCAGGAGGGCCAGTTAAGGTTATATAATATAAGGACAGTGTTGTTAAAATAGTCATTTTAAGGGGGGACTGTGATGGAGTATATAAAATGAATATTTTATATACAATTTATCTCTATCTATTATCCACTTAAATATAGTTTGAGAAGCTTAGCAGGGGTTAAATGTTTTTTTCCTTAATTCTCAGCTGCTGACATAGTCTATTTTCACCCATCTCAGGAACTCAGGGGTAATTATTGTCCTTTTACGAGAACCATCTGTTAGGAACAGAAATACATGTTGAGATATTTTTGTACAATGAGAAGCTTATTGATTTTCATATTGGGAACCAGAGTGTTTGTGTATGTTAAGGGTACAAGTTTGAAATATTATATGTTTGTCTTTTAGTGTTTATGTAATAAGACAAAAAGTGATTTCCTTGATTAAAAAATATAGCAGAGATATTCAGCTCAGAGTGAAGAAAAAAGAACAGATGTCCTGTGTAGTCCTTCAAAATACTCCTTCATCCTTCAATTCCCCTTCTCTCCAAGCAAGACTAAAAAGGAGAAGAGAGTATTCTGGGACACTCTGCCGCGAGGAAGAAACTGACGTCACAAGAAGAAGCTCCATATATGAACAAGAACTCATTATATGTACATGCTTGTGATGACGTTGTGTGTGTAAAATTTGCCTTTAAAAAGGGCTGATACCGAGACTAAGGCCTAGAAGTGATAAAGAATTTATGCTGATCACAGAATAGTGTCTTTTCTTTCAAAGCTAGCAAATAGGCCTATTCACTTCAAACATACATTTGGAACAGCGGCAGAACAAGAGAATAGTTTCTGGGATTGGACCAGAATTGATCCACTACAGTACTATGCCCCAGATAACATAACAAGTGCCCGGAACATCCCGCATCCATGCACAGGCGGCAGTTACACTTACGAACACTTACGAATGCAGTGTTCCGACCGGAAGTTACACTTACAAATGCAGTGTTGCGACTTACCCTGGCTTTGGCCAATTACGGCTCTCCGTTTTTTCTGCGCTGTGATTGGCCAAGCATGCGGGTCATAGTGCATGCTTGGCCAATCATCAGCCAGCAATGCACTGCGATGCCGCAGTGAATTATGGGCCGTGTCACGCAACACAAATTTAACGCGAACGGACCATAAAGTTCGTTCTTCGTCGAACGATCGAACGGCCGATGTTCGAGTCGAACGTGTGTTCTACGCGAACGAGAAGCTCATCCTTACTAAGCATACTGTGAAGCCGAAACTGAATAAAACACATATATATGTATAGGCTGTGATGTCTAAGGATGGTAATAAAACATACTTATACCCACTAATACATATACACCTAGTGTCTATAGTATGCCTGTAAAGTGGCACATTTTTCCCGGGTTTAGAACAGTCCCTGCATCAAAATGACATTTCTAAAGGAATAAAAGTAATTTAAAACTGCTTGCGGCTGTAATGTATTGTCGGGTCCCGGCAATATAGATGAAAATAATTGAGAAAAACGGCATGCCCCCCCCCCCAGCCCATTACCAGGCCTTTTGGGTCTGGTATGGATATTAAAGGGAACCCTGCAATCAAATAAACATAAAAAAAGGCGTGGGGCCCCCAGGCCCTATATACTCTGAACAGCAGTATACAGACGGTCCCCAGGTTACAAACAAGATAGGGACTGTAGGTTTGTTTTTAGGTTGAATCTGTTTGTAATTTGGAACAGGTAATTTTTTTTAATGTAGCTCCAGCCAAAAAATCTATTTTAAGCTTTTTGGATAACATGGGGAAGGGTTATCACCCCTGTAACATTTGTTTTGCTGTCTGTGCCCCTGTTCAGAAGATTTCACCTCACTTTCTGTCCCAATGACAATTGGATTTTGAAAATTTTGGGTTATTAGGGAAACAAGGATTGGTGATAAAGCATCAGTTGACACACCTTTTCCCCATAATAACTAGACATGTGCCCTCACAGTTACTCTTGGTGGGTGCAGGAACTGGCCCTGCTGAGAAATATTAGATAAAAAATTGTAATTACACACCCCTGTTAAACAGGGGCAGAAAAATTGGGCCTTAGGCAGTGGTGGTGGTGCCACAACACTGCAACCCCTTACAGATACTCTTGTTGAGCGCAGGAACGAGCCCTGCTGTGAAATGTTTGATCAAAAATTGTAATTACACACCCTGTTAAACAAGGGCAGAAAAATTGGGCCTTAGGCAGTGGTGGTGGTGCCCTGAACCAAAAATATTCTTAGAAGCTATCATCATGAAGATTGAGGAGGAATAGGATAGTCACTCAACATAATAGGATAGTCACTCAGCATAGGCAGTCTTCAAGGGATCCCACATCCATAGAAAAATCAATCAGTTAAATCAGCATCAGGTGCTTGGTAACTGGTGATCCAAGACTGATTATTTTTTATGAATGTGAGCCGATCAACAGAGTTTGTGGACAGGCGCACTCTGTGATCAGTTTAAAAGCCTCCAGCAGCACTGAATGTGTGTTCAGAAAGAACGCTGGATGCAGGACAGGCCAGTAGCTCAATTGCATATTGAGCAAGCTCTGGCCAGTGGTCCATCCTCAAGACCCAGTAACCCAGTGGATGTTCTGTTGGAAAGGTCTCCAAGTCTGATCTTGCCCCTAGATATTCCTGCACCATGTAATTCAGATGCTGGCGATGGTTGCTGGAACCGATCAGACCTTGGCGCTGAGGACTGAAGAATTGTCTGAAGGCATCGGTCAGCCGGCCACCTACTCCACCGCTCTTTCTGTGACTGAACGAAGCCTCAGCAACACGTTGTCCAGCGCCAGGAAATTGTAACCTCCCAGGCTCTGGAAACGCATTGCACAAACCATTCTGCAAGGCCTCCCGAAGATGTTTCATCCCCTGCTCCCTCTGCAAAGGCTGGATAAGTTCTGCAACCTTACCCTTACCCTAACGTGGATCAAGAAGGGTTTCCTTGATACCACGAATCCTAGGGTCCTTTGGCAGGCTTTGCAGGATCAGGGAGGCAATGCAGCGTAAGTTTGCAGAGGCATTCGATCCTGAGTCCTCTGGGTCACTAAGGATCACATGATCCGCAACCACCTCCTCACAGCCACGTACCACGTCATGAGTTTCTGGGGACTGAAAACGATCCCTTGAAGACTGCTGCTGATGCTGAGTGTTATCCTCCACCTCCATGCTGACACAATCCTCCTCCTCCTCCTCTTCTTCTTCCTGTGTGATCGGCGGGCCCGCAGGAATACTATCTGGATAAAGGGGGCCTTGAGAGGTAAGGAAGTCCTCCTCTTGCTGTTCTGCCTCAAGTGCCCTGTCCATTATTCCATGAAGCGCGTACTCCAACAGGAAGACAAGAGGGACAGTATCACTGATGCATGCACTGTCACTGCTCACCATCCTCGTGGCCTCCTCAAATGGTGACGGGACAGTGCATGCATCCTTGATCAGTAGACACTGGCGTGGCGAAAAAAATCCAAGCTCCCCTGACCCTGTCCTGGTGCCATACTCCCACAGGTACTCATTGATGGCCCTATGCTGCGTGTGAATTCGCTGCAGCATTGCCAACGTTGAGTTCCACCTGGTGGGCATATCACAAATGAGGTGGTTCTTGGGCAGGTTGCATTCCCTTTGAAGGTCAGCCAGCTGAGCACTGGCATTATATGACCGGCGGAAATGACCACAGACTTTCCTGGCCTGCCTCAAGAGATCCTGTAAGCCCGGGTACCTGCTCAAGAACCGCTGCACCACCAAATTCAGGACGTGAGCCAAAGAGGGAACATGGGGCCAGTGTCGCTGTCAGAGGGTAGAGAGGAGGTTGGTGCCATTGTCGCATACAACCATTTCTGGCTGAAGCTGGCGTGACGTCATCCACCTCTGAGCCTGCCCCAGTGTGGCTCCTGTCCCCTAAGAAGACCAACTCAAGCACCACATGGCATCTTTTTACCTGAGTGCTTGCGTAGCACGGAGCACCGCTGGTTCAGAGGACAAATCTGCAGAGGAAGAGGCCATAGAGGAAGAAGAAGAGGAGGGGGTGGAGGAGAGATCTGTGGCAGAATCACCACTAGCATTTTGGAGGCGTAGTGGTGGAACAAGCTCCAACAATACTGAAGTCTGTCCTCCATCCTTCCCAGCTGCCAGCAGAGTTACCCAGTGTGCCGTGAAAGAAAGGTAACGTCCCTGTCCAACCTGCTGGACCATGAGTCAGCAGTAATATGCATCTTACTGTTGACCACACTGTCCAACGAGGCCAAGACATTGCCTTCCACATGCTGGTAGAGAGCTGGAATGGCCTTCCGTGAAAAAAAATTGTGTTTGGGAACCCGCCACTGAGGTCCCGCACAATCCACAAATTCACATATGTTGCAAACAGCAACGGTGCAATCTGCTGCACAACTATCAAAAAAGGCCCACACCAAAGAACTTTTCAAAATATGCGGGGAGTCTGCGATTTTTTTCGTGACTGCGACATTGTGGCGGACACATCGGACATATTTGACACTATTTTGGGACCATTTATACAGCGAACAGTGCTATAAAAATGCACTGATTACTGTGTAAATTACACTGGCAGGGAAGGGGTTAAACACTAGGGGGCGATCAAGGGGTTAAGTGTGTCCTAGAGAGTGATTCTAATTGTAGGGGGGATGGTCTCACAACAACATGACAGAGATAACTGCTCCCAATGACAGGGAGCAGTATATCCCTGTCATGTTGCTAGGCAGAACAGGGAAATGCCTTGTTTACATAGGCTTCTACCCATTCTGCCTCTCCGCGCCACGATCGCGGGACACTGGCGGACATCGATTCCACGGAACTCGTGGGTACGGTCCCGCAGTACGCGGCCGCCGGTGGCACACGCATGCCCCTTAGCCTGCAAATTACAGGGGATGTACAGGTACGCCCATTTGCCAACCGCTGACATTCTGCTGACGTATATCGGCGTGCAGCAGTCGGCAAGTGGTTAAGCATTATTAAAATCACTGCTCCTGAAAAAACTGCCATTTTAAAAACTTTTTTTGCATTGATATATGTCCCATGGGACAGGACCCGGATCCCCATACACTTTTTATGGCAATAAGTTGCATATAAGCCTTTGAAATTAGCACTTTGGGTTTTTCATGTTAGTGTCCCATAGACATATGCGAACACCGCATAATGTTCGCTGTTCAACTCGAACATCGGGCTCAACCCTACTCATTACTGACCTTTGGCTTCTTCACCGATTATGCTTCTGCTTGTTTCCAAACTTCAACCATTCATTACTGATCTTCGGCATGTTCCTCGACTACGCATCTGCCTAACCTGCAACAAGGGGTTACCAACCTTTGGCTTGTTTACAGACTAAGCTTCTGCTTGATCCTTACCTGCTATATCTGCTACTGTTCCCCAGCTTGCTCCCCTCCTGGTGGGGCAATCCTGAGGACCTGAGAACCTGAGGACTGCAATCTGGTACTAACATGCAGCAAAACCCATCTCCACCATCAGGAGCTCTGGTAAATACCGGTTAGTGTATAGATCCCACACCTCGGGTGAGCCTGTGCCATTTGTCAGGGTGACCTGCTTGTGTATTTATCCAGCTTGTTGGTGGGAGCCTCTTTACTGCTTTAGCTAATGGTCTCTGAGCCTATTCCTAACCCTACCACTAGATTTCCAAACTGTCAAAAAAACTTAATTTGTAAATTATCTATAATTATCTGTAATTGATGATATTGCATTTACCTGGATAGAAAACTGGCTGCAAGAGCACATCCAGAGGGTGTTAATAAATGGCATATTTGATGAACCTGAAAATGGAAGGTGGGGAGAAAATCATGTAGTTAAATTCTTGCCATTTTTTGATCTATCAAGCAAACTGCTGTTAAAAGCTGTACACAAATACCACACAGCAAGGAAAGGGTTTTTTCATGCGCCTTCAAGGACAACATTGAAAATAAGCAAATCCCTTAAATAACATATAGTAGGTGAGGTCGAAAAAAGATACAAGTCCATCAACATGCTTGGGGGTTTTGTTAAAGTTGCATGTTATGGAATAGTATGATTTAACAGACAGTCTCAGCAACAGAGTACATTGGCAGCATGAAAATAAAAGTCCATGCTTTTCATGTTCAATATTTTTAAGTTTTACAGAGTAAAGCCTCGTACACACGACTGAGTTTCTCGTCCAAAACCGGCAAGAAAAGTGCCGAGAGAGCTTTTTGATCGAGAAAAACTTTCGTGTGTATGGTTTTACGACGAGAAAATTGCCGTGAATCTCGACGAGAAAATAGAGAACCTGCTCTCTATTTTCTCGTCAGGATTCTAGATTTCCTTGTCGTGTTTCTCGTCGGCCTCTTTTGTGACGAGAAAATGGTTCGTGTGTATGCTTTAACGAGTCTTTCAAAAGCGCGCATGCTCAGAAGCAAGTATGAGACAGGAGCGCATCTTCTGGTAAAACAAGCCTTTGTAATGGAGATAGCACATTTGTCACGCTCGAAATTATTGCATCGTTTAAATGTTGTGCATTGAAATCTTCTTTAGAATGTTACATTAATCAAAACCTAAAGAACTTCTTTTGCTGCTGATATTCACACAGAGTTATGCCTTATTTTTAACCTTTTTCATGCTGCTCTTAAGAAGATTTATGTGTATTATATCGTGCAAGTTTTTATGAATATTTTACATTTTTATATTTTTCAAACTGATGTTAATTTTAATTTCGCAATGTTTTGATAGTGATCTCCCATTGAATATTTTAATATATAGTTGTAAAATGTAACACCCTCTTTTTGGGAAATCAGATTATTTTATTTTTTAGGGGGGTTGTTATCTGTCCCTTTTTTTGTCAGTCAAATGTCTCTGCTTACTCCAAAGCTAAATTTTTAATTTTTACAAATACACATAGTCAAGTATGAACTTAAACAAAAATAACATTTATTCATGTTTCAAATAAAATAAAGAGAAGGCAGCGCTGGAGAACCTGCTGCCATTTGTGCATCCCAGGGACCCCAGACCACACATCAACCCTGTGTGGACACTAAAATTGGGAGCTTGAAAAGGCCAACATTTCTGAGCACAATCTGATGCTGGCCTCCCAGAGGTCAGGAACAGCAGCAGGTGAGATATATGTCCCAAGTGTGTGGTACTACAACAGGCTGCCTTCTGTCCGACCACAATGAAGCAAGGCCATCACTTCCTCGTCTTCCTGGCAACCTTCCCTGCAACCTTTCCTGAAGCCTTCCCTGCAGCCTTCCTTCTTCGTTTGGCTGGAGGCTGGGCCACTGGAGGGGTACTCCTGTCAGGAGGAGGAAGAGGTGGAGGAGAAGGGGGTGGCGCAGAAGAACAAGGTGGAGGTGGAGGAGAAGGGGGTGGGGCGGAAGAACAAGGTGGAGGTGGAGGAGAAGGGGGTGGGGCAGAAGAAGAAGGTGGAGGTGGAGGCGAAGGGGTGGGGCAGAAGAACAAGGTGGAGGAGGAGGTGGAGGAGAAGGGGGTGGGGCAGAAGAAGAAGGTGGAGGTGGAGGAGAAGGGGGTGGGGCAGAAGAAGAAGGTGGAGGTGGAGGAGAAGGGGGTGGGACAGAAGAAGAAGGTGGAGGTGGAGGAGGAGGTTGAGGTTGGGACAGTTGTGCCACCTCACAAATTGCAGTATTGGGGGTAATTTTTCCCATCACCCCCTTGTTGATCAAGGTGATGAGCAGGGGCTCGCATAGGAGGCGTTGCTCCATGCTCATCACCTTGAACTTTGCCTCCACTAGGCCGGCAATGGCCTCTTCAGGGGATGTGGGCTCTTTGAGGGTGGCATGGGCCTCTTTAATAAGGGCCATTGCTGCCTCACTGGTGGTCCTGTCCCTCCTGCCTCTTTTGGGAAATCGGATGGGAGGCACCTGGGATCTGGTGCTTCTCCTTTGCCCTGCCACCTCCTGGCTGCCACTGGGCCCTGCCACCTCCTGCCTTCCACTGGGCCCTGCCACCTCCTGGCTGCCACTGGGCCCTTCCTCCTCCTGCCTGACAGTTTCCAGACCCTCCTCCTGGCTGATTTCATCCTGTGTATGAAAAAGGGACATAGTTTAATATGTTGCTTTAATCTTTGCCTCAAAATTTATAATCATGATTGAAGCAATTAGAATGTAAATCCTGAAATCAGTTTCTAAAATTTACAACTACATCAGATTGACTATTTAGCACCCAATTAAGTGCAGACTAATGTCTAGAGATCTTTATTTCACTTGTGGAACTCTAAATAGTTTATGTTTGTCATCTTGACATATTTGTCAAACATTAATTTTATCCCAATACATTTTCATTTAATACTATACCTGGCTCCAGATGGCCAAATCAGGATCATCCAGGATGGCTGCCCCCTCTTGCTCCAGAGAAGGCTCAGGTTGGCTGCAGGGAAGTCTGGGGGGAAGAGTGGAGAGTGATGGCCTTGCCTCAATGTGGTCATCCAGGAAGGACATCCTGCTGTAGTACCACAAATTCGGGACATACACATCATCTGCTGCTGCTCCTGACCTCTGAGAAGCCAGGACCTTAGAGCGTTCAGTCCTGTATGTGCCTCTCAAGCTCCCAATTTTAGTGTCCACCTGTTTTGCTGTGGCTGTGGGCACCTTGGTATGCACAAATGGGAGCAGGGTCTCCAGCGCTGCTTTTCTCACCCCTCTTTTTTTGTGGATGGGGTTTTTCATCTCCCACAGAGCGGGCAGCTCCCTTACCCGGTCTATAAATTCCGCAAGGATTTCCTTGTCACTTATAAAGACATTCATTTTGGGTCTGCAAGTAAAATAAATAATATATAACTAATGTGAGGCACACAGTCTAACCTCCTTAACATCATAGTCAACATATATATTCTACAACATTCTCAAGACAGTATAGGCCAACTATTTGTCCAAGTCACAAAATCACATACCTTCGTTCGCACGACCGTAACTTGAACTCCTCTCTCCGCACACCGAACGTAGTATAGTCACATGTGTGTTTGCTATATATACACCATGCATGCGTCAAACTACGAACACGTCGCTCCGCACACGTCGCCCGCCCATGACGTTCTAACTAACATCTTTTCCCCGCCCCTTCTCTTTCGGCGCGCAGACAGATATGGCAGAGTTACAGCAGGTGTCTGATAATTCCGCAACTAACGAGGAGGAGACGAGCCCGGAGACCGAGGAAACGTCACGATCAAGGAGGAGATTCAAGGCATCTAATATGTCTTTTGCGGAGATGGCGGAGATGGTGGACATCTTGCTCAAGTCTGATTATGACGCAAAGCATGGGCCGTATAGCAAACCAAATAGAAGGAAGGCCAAAATCCTCACTAAAGTCGTGAAGTGTCTGAAGACGAATTTCGGGGTGAAACGCTCAAATGAGCAGCTCAGAAAGAGGTGGTCAGACCTCAAACTGAGGGAGCCAGAGCAGTTAAGGAGCATTAAGAGAATGCTAGCAAAAAGTAAGTAAAATGTACACTTTTCTGCTATTAATGTTTTTCTCAACTTACATGTTGCTCCTTTTTGTGATTTTATCATATTGGACTCCCTTCCATAATTTATTAATTTGAACTTGGTTTGGCACAGTAATCGTTCGTTACATTACAGACACTTCGTTCGGCCACTATCCGCTGTTTTGGCTTATTTTATAGCCACAAAAGTAATTAGACATCTGCGTGTTTTTTTAACATTTGTGTTCCAAATTTTTAGGCTAGATGATGTGTTTGTAAAGAGAATGAAATGCAAACTTTAGTCAGTGTAAAGGAGAGGACACTCAGCAGCTGGTACCACATCTGTACTTTGGAGCACTATAGTGTGGGCCACCAGACCCGCCTTTTTTGGGTGTCCCACACAGGTGCATTAGTGATTTTTTGTGGTGCCTCCATGTCTAAAAACTGACAGCAAAAGGTGAATACTAAACATATTATTGGTCAGAAATAATGCATTCATCTTTAACTTCCGCCCAAACACACACTTGTACCCCACTTCCAAACAATTTAGCCTGTTTTTATTTTTCATAGAGAATTTCAGTGTGATAAATAGACCTTTTGTTTGATTCTCATAGGGGAGAGAAGACTGGGAGGAGAACACTCCAGGGAGCACAGGAACCCCACAGCTTCACAACAACTCCAAACTCCCAAAGACCCACAACCGAAGGATGTTGAGGAAGTTGAGGTGGAGGAAGGAGAAGTGCAGGAAGGAGAGGTGGATGACATTGTGGAACTGGCCACCACAACAGGTCAGTATCTGTCACCACAGCTTCAGGTAAGAGATGTAGGCCTGCATAGTTATAATACCTTTTTATTTAGTTTTTAGGGGATGCAAATGTTGTGGTGAAGGATAGTACACGTTTCTCTGCTGACAGTGCCCTCCGAATAATACAGCAAGTGATGGAATGTAGCACGGAACTGGACAGAATAAAACAAATAATTCATGTGATGGATCAAACATTTAGAGACATTCTAGATGTTTTGGGGAGAATCGAATAAGTCAACCAAACCCCCATTTTTTTTTCAGGAATGACTGTTCATTAACCTTTTATCCTGTTTTTGACAATGCAACCAGCCAAAAATTGAATATGCACACAGTGTGTCAACATGTGCTATCTGCCATCAGGGGATATCCATGTACGTCTTTTGGGGGTGCAACCCCTTCCTCGTATCTAAAGTAGGTGAACTGAGGAAGGGGTTGCACCCCCAAAACACGTCCATTGATCACCCCTGATGGCAGATAGCACATGTTGACAATAGGGATCAGGAGTCTCAAATCCCTAGTGGAAATTAATACAAAATGTGTGCATATTCAATTTTTGGCTGGGCAAGGGGTGGCAAGACCCCATATTAGGACGGGCACATAGAGACATAGTTTGTGTAAGTGAATGTGTCAGATTGCTCAGAGGTATCCAATGTTGTAATTTTTGGAATGTAACTGTTTTTGTATTTTCCTAAGAAAATAATTGGTGGTTTGTGGCCAGGAAAAAAAAAAAAAAGGAAACATGTGTGTGAATGTGCACAGAGTAAAATGTTTGAACAGAAACAACGTGTAGCTTATTTTTTCAATACGCTCTAACCTGATTTGTGTTTTTTCTAAGGTTACATAGTGAAATGGTTGTTATTTACTAAAGGAAAATACACTTGGCACTACAAATGCACTAAGACAAACTAGGAGACAGGAAACAAACCTAAGTTAAAATTAGAAATCAGATTTTTATTTTAATCATTCTCCAGGAATCTTTAGCCATAGCCTGGCATAGGAATTGCCCCCCTACCCGTGAAATATTCCATATATTTGTCCCGTACCTCATGGGCATTTTGGGGGGGCAAGCCTGGACGGGCAGATTCCAAGCCCGGCAGGGGATTAGCAGGTGAAAGTCCAGCCTCAGGCAATACTGAGGCCATATATGAATTTGATTTTCTGCTGAGAAAATTGTGTAGCACACAGCAGCATAAAACGACATAGTTTATTTTGTAGTCCGCCAAGTGGATGGAAGTCATAAAAATGCGGAACCGGCTGGCCATTATGCCGAAGGCATTTTCAACGACTCTTCGGCCCCTGGCCAGCCGGTAATTGAACACCCTCTTCTCTGGGGTCAGGGTCCTGTGAGGAAATGGCCTCATAAGATGCGGTCCGAGTCCAAAGGCTTCATCAGCCAAGAAAACAAAGGGGAGTCCTTCAATAGTCCCTGCATCCGGTGGCAATGCAAGGTCGTCACTCTGGAGACGGAGGGCAAACTCCGTCTGGATGAAGGATCCCCCATCGGACATCCGGCCATTCTTCCCTACATCAACATAGAGGAATTCATACCGTGCTGACACCACCGCCATCAGCACAATGCTATGAGACCCCTTGCAATTGAAGTAGTAGGACCCAGAACGAGGTGGCGGCACGATGCGGACGTGTTTCCCGTCTATGGCACCACCGCAGTTGGGGAAGTCCCACCGCGTGGCAAACTCTGATGCCACAGTCTGCCATTCCTGTGGCATGGAAGGAAGCTGGGGAGTCAAACAAGATGAAAGAAAATTAGAAATTTTAAATATTACATTACAAGGAGATTATAATAAAAAACATTAGAGGCCAACATCAATCAAATTCTACGTTTATTAAGGTGTTTTCAATAAGTATAATGGAAGGCTCATGTTTCATATTCATCACCCCCTCTGATGGTCCATTAATACAGTGCAGTGACGGTGCATCCAGAGTGGGCGCTGGAACACTGCCCCCTCTCTCCTGTGCCCGTCACACAGAACAATACATAGGTTTTTGCCTTGCATTAACCTATGTATTGTCAATGCCGCCCACTATTCAGGTGGATGGCCCCCTGTTAAGCGACCAACATTTGAATAACTGCGGCATTTATGGGGTGAAAATTGCATATCAGAAACAGGGAGGCAAATAGGCTTGCGCATTACAGCCTGAGGGATGTAATTGGCTTCATAAAAGTTAAATAGGGGACGCAGGGGGGGGGGGAGCATTCCTTGGGTAAACACTGACAGGCTGCTCTGCCAATCATGTTCACCAAGTCTGTTTAATGGTAACATGATTGGCTGATGCAACATCAAGGGAAGGAGAAGACATCAAGGACAGAAGAAGGATGGCGCTGACCACAAGAAGGTATGTGCAGGGCTGGGGACAAAATGGCTGCATTGGAGGGAACAAAATGGCTGCATTGGAGGGAACAAAATGGCTGCATTGGAGGGAACAAAATGGCTGCATTGGAGGGAACAAAATGGCTGCATTGGAGGGGACAACTGGGGGCGTTTAATAGGCACCTTTGCAAAAATGGAGGAAGTTTATTTCCTAAATTGGGGTTGGACCCCCAAACATTTGTTGCAACAGGCGCCCCTGCTGGAAAGGTTAGTGAAGGGAAATATGCATGGAGGAGAAAAAAGGGGCAATCTAAAGCTTCCAGCATGCATGAGGACAAAGGGGACATTCTCAGCATATTACAATCATGGTAATTAGGGATGGATGAAAGAAATACAATACATTAGCATACATGGAATACATAAAATGTGATGTTAAAGGAGAAAACTTACCCTAATATAGTCCTCCTGCAGGACTTGTATAATGGCAGAACAGGTGTCTGGGATTATGAGGCCCAGAGCCTGGGGGGAGATGCCTGTCGTGAACTTCAAGCCCTGAAGACTTCTCCCTGTCGCCAGATAACGTAAGGTGGCGATGAGCCTCTGCTCAGCACTGATGGCTTCCCGCATAACGGTGTCGTGCCTGGTAATATAGGGGGACACCAAAGCCAACAGTTCCTGAAAAACGGGGTCAGACATCCGCAGAAAATTCCTGTAGTCCTCAGGATTATTCTCGACTATCTCCCGCAGCAGAGGCATGTGGCAGAATTGGTCCCGCTGGAGCAACCAATTCTTGGTCCATGAACTCCTCCTCACACCATTCATGGACTGGTCTTGGTCCAAAACAAGCAGACCAACACCAAGCGCACGCACAGCACGAACTCGACGACGAGAACGTCCAGGCGACATGGCTAGGAAACGGTCGTCTGATCAGAACGTACAGAACAGAACGCACTTTAGAACAGCAAGGCCTATGAATAACGAACTGAAAATCAGAAACGAACGGGCAAGAACGCACTGTAAAACAGATACGACCTGCCTAGACGCCCTGAAAGTCAAGATACGAACCCACAAGCACAAACTGAACCTCAGAAAACGAACTGAAAAGCACGAAGACTGAAAATCGCGAATCGTCTCTTCCCAAACTTTTACTTCACACGCGGTAACACGAGATCAGCAAAAGCAGCCCAAGGGGTGGCGCCAAGAAAATCGATCTTCCCCTTTATAGTGCCGTCGTACATGCTGGACGTGAGCACGGAGAACAACGAGGAAATTGGGAAATGTCAGTGTGTACGCATAGAAAGCTTGACGAGAAACTCGTCAAGGTTAACAAGAATCTCGTCGAAAAAAACAACGTGATTTTAACGACGAGAAACTCGGTCGTGTGTACGAGGCTTAATAGTTACAAATTGACAATAAATTGAGAATTTAAAGATAACATACAGATCTCAAGATTTAACAGAAAAGAGCAGAAACAGTAGGTATTAACAACTTTTCGCAGATGACAAAAAAAAAGGTCCTTTTTTTTAAGTGAAGCCTTGTAGAACAAAAAAATGCTAAAAGTAAATGCTGACCTCACATAAACACAGAATAAATTGAAAGGCAAAAACAGACAAAAGCCAGCAAAAGGGTTCATTGCCCAATGAGTTAGCAATTTAGTTTTCTTACTGACTCTAATCTCTCCCTTTGCAGTTTGTCAGCTTTCCCTTTGCTTTCCCTACAACAGCTTCTAATTCACTGACAGTATGGCTGCTCCGTGCTCCCTGTTTTATGGTGAGGAGGCTGTTTTATCTCAAAGACACACTATTGGCCCCCTCTAAGCTTGTTGACCATATTTCAAAGGCCAAGAAGTGCATTATGGATTTCAATAAATTCTCCCTGGAAAATCTTCACAAACCTTGAACCTGCAGAATTCACTTCAAACCCATGGTAACTGCAAACCTGAACCTCATCCTCAGTAAAAACTAAATAAAAACAAACACAGATGTAAAAATAAGGTAAATACGTTTACATCTGAAAGTGCAATTTCAACTTTGCTAAAAATGCAATTTTAGAAATACACTTAGAATGCTAGCATAGGTGTGTACAAACAATGCCACTCAAGCCTCGTACACACGACCGAGTTTCTCGTCGTAAAAAACACGTCCTTTTTTTCGACGAGATTCTTGTTAAGCTTGTCAATTTTCTCGTCAAGCTTTCTATGCGTACACACTGTCATTTCCCAATTTCCTCGTTGTTCTCCGCGCTCACGTCCAGCACGTACGACGGCACTATAAAGGGGAAGATCTTTTTTCTTGGCGCCACCCCTTGGGCTGCTTTTGCTGATCTCGTGTTACCGCGTGTGAAGTAAAAGTTTGGGAAGAGACGATTCGCGCTTTTCAGTCTTCGTACTTTTCAGATCGTTTTCTGCCGTTCAGTTTGTGCTTGTGGGTTCGTATCTTGACTTTCAGGGCGTCTAGGCAGGTCGTATCTGTTTTACAGTGCGTTCTTGCCTGTTCGTTTCTGTTTTTCAGTTCGTTATTCATAGGCCTTGCTGTTCTAAAGTGCGTTCTGTTCTGTACGTTCTGATAAGACGACCGTTTCCTAGCCATGTCGCCTGGACGTTCTCGTCGTCGAGTTCGTGCTGTGCGTGCATTTGGTGTTGGTCTGCTTGTTTTGGACCAAGACCAGTCCATGAATGGTGTGAGGAGGAGTTCATGGACCAAGAATTGGTTGCTCCAGCGGGACCAATTCTGCCACATGCCTCTGCTGCGGGAGATCGTCGAGAATAATCCTGAGGACTACAGGAATTTTCTGCGGATGTCTGACCCCGTTTTTCAGGAACTGTTGGCTTTGGTGTCCCCCTATATTACCAGGACGGACACCGTTATGCGGGAAGCCATCAGTGCTGAGCAGAGGCTCATCGCCACGTTGCGTTACCTGGCGACAGGGAGAAGTCTTCAGGACTTGAAGTTCACCACAGGCATCTCCCCCCAGGCTCTGGGCCTCATAATCCCAGACACCTGTTCTGCCATCATTCAAGTCCTGCAGGAGGACTATATTAGGGTAAGTTTGCTCCCTTAACATCACATTTTATGTATTACATGTATGCTAATGTATTGTATTTCTTTCATCCTTCCCTAATGACCATGATTGTAATATGCTGAGAATGTCCCCTTTGTCCTCATGCATGCTGGAAGCTTTAGATTGCCCCTTTTTTCTCCTCCATAAATATTTCCCTTCACTAACTTTTCCAGCAGGGGCGCCTGTTGCTCCAAATGTTTGGGGGTTCAAACCCCAATTTAGGACCTAAACTTCCTCCTTTTTTGCTCTGGTGCCTATTAAACGCCCCCAGTTGTCCCCTCCAATGCAGCCATTTTGTTCCCTCCAATGCAGCCATTTAGTCCCCTCTAATACAGCCAGTTTCCCCCCAGCCCTGCACTTACCTTCTTGTGGTCAGCGCCATCCTTATTCTGTCCTTGATGTCTTCTCCTTCCCTTCATGTTGCATCAGCCAATCATGTTACCATTAAACAGACTTGGTGAACATGATTGGCAGAGCAGCCTGCCAGTGTTTCCCCAAGGAATGCCCCCCCCCTGCGTCCCCGATTTTACTTTTAGGAAGCCAATTACATCCCTCAGGTTGTAATGTGCAAGACTATTTTACTACCTGTTTCTGCTATGCAATTTGAACCCCCTAAATGCCGCAATGATTCATATGTCGGTCGCTTTACAAGAGGCCATCCACCTGAATAGTGTGCGGCATAGACAATACATAGGTTCATGCAATGCATGAACCTATGTATTGTTCTGAGTGATGGGCACAGGAGAGAGGGGGCAGTGCTCCAGCGCCCACTCTGGACGCACCGCCACTGCACTGCTATCCTGTGGCCAAACACATCTCCCCCCCCAAAATAATTTAGTAATGGCCCATCAGAGGGGGTGATGAATATGATAAATGAGCCTTCCATTATACTTATTTTAAATACCTTAATAAATGTAGAATTTGATTGATGTTGGCCTCTAATTTTTTGGGATAGAATTTCCTTGTAATGTATGACTTTGGTTTTCTAATATTATTTCATCTTGTTTCACTCCACAGCTTCCTTCCACGCCACAGGAATGGCAGACTGTGGCATCGGAGTTTGCAACGCGGTGGGACTTCCCCAACTGCGGTGGTGCCATAGACGGGAAGCACGTCCGCATCGTGCCGCCACCCCGTTCTGGGTCCTACTACTACAACTACAAGGGGTTTCATAGCATTTTGTTTTGATGGCGGTGGTGTCAGCACGGTATGAATTCCTCTATGTTGATGTAGGGAAAAATGGCCGGATGTCCGATGGGGGATCCTTCATCCAGACGGAGTTTGCCCTCCGTCTCCAGAGTGACGACCTTGCATTGCCACCGGATGCAGGGAATATTGAAGGACTCCCCTTTGTTTTTTTGGCTGATGAAGCCTTCGGGCTCGGACGGCATCTTATGAGGCCATTTCCTCAGAGGACCCTGACCCCAGAGAAGAGGGTGTTCAATTACCAGCTGGCCAGGGGCCGAAGAGTCGTTCAAAATGCCTTCGGCATAATGGCCAGCCGGTTCCGCCTTTTTATGACTTCCATCCACTTGGCGGACTACAAAATAAACTATGTAGTGTTATGCTGCTGTGTGCTACACAATTTTCTTTGCCGCAAATCAAATTCATATATGGCCTCAGTTTTGCCAGAGGCTGGACTTTCCCCTGCAAATCCCCTGCCGGGCCTGGAATCTGCCCGTCCTGGCTTGCCCCCCCAAAATGCCTGTGAGGTTCGGGACAAATACATGGAGTATTTCACGGGTAGGGGGGCAATTCCTATGCCAGCCTATGTCTAAGTATCCCAATAAAAAGCTTGTTTAAACCTTTAATTATTTGTTCTTTCCTGTCTCCTAGTTTGTCTTTGTGCATTTGTAGTGGCAAGTGTATTTTACTTTAGTAAATAACAACCATTTCACTATGTAACCTTACAAAAGAACCAAATAAGCTTAGAGGGTATTATAAAAAGAAGCTACACGTTGTTTGTGGTCAAATATTTTACTCTGTGCACATTCTCTTCATTATTTTTATTTTTTTTTGGGTTGGCCTGGCCCCAACCCGGCAATTTTTTGCTTATGAAAATACAAAAATAACAGTTGCATTTCAAAAATTACAACATTGGATACCTCTGAGCAATCGGAGACATTCACTTACACAAACTATGTCTCTATGTGCCCGTCCTAATATGGGGTCCTGCCACCCCTTGCCCAGCCAAAAATTGAATATGCACACATTTGGGATTTTTTTCATCTAGGAAGTTTACAATCCTGATCCCTATTGTCAACATGTGCTATCTGCCATCAGGGGTGATCAATGGACGTGTTTTGGGGGTGCATCCCCTTCCTCAGTTCACCGACTTTAGATACGAGGAAGGGGTTGCACCCACAAAAGACGTACATGGATATCCCCTGATGGCAGATAGCACATGTTGACACACTGTGTGCATATTTAATTTTTGGCTGGCTTGATTGTCAAAAAAATTTAAAAAATTACAAAAACAAACATGTAAAAACAAATGTGTTTGGATGGCTTATTGAATTCTCCCCAAAACATCAAGAATGTCTTTAAATGTTTGTTCCATCACATGGATTCTTTGTTTAATTAGGTCCAGTTCCGTGCTACATTCCATCACTTGCTGGATGAGGCGGAGGGCACTGTCAGCAGAGAACCGTGTACTATCCTTCACAACATTTACATCCCCTAAAAACCCCCAAAAAAAGGTATTATAACTCTGCAGGCCTACCTCTCTTACCTGAAGCTGTGGTGACAGATACTGACCTGTTGTGGTGACCAGATCCACAACGTCATCCACCTCTCCTTCCTGCACTTCTCCTTCCTCCACCTCAACTTCCTCTACATCCTTCGGTTGTGGGTCTTTGGGAGTTTGGGGTTGCTTGGAAGTTGTGGGGTGCATGTGCTCCCTGGAGTGTCCTCCTCCCAGTCTTCTCTCCCCTATGAGAATAAAACAAAAGGTCTATTTATCACACTGTAAATCTCATTGTTAAAATAAAAACAGGCTAAATTGCTTGGAAGTGGGGTACAAGTGTGTGTTTGTGCGGAACTTAAAGAAGAATGCATTATTTATGACCCAAAATATGTTTAGTATTCACATTTGGATGTAATTTATTTGACATGGAGGCTCCACAAAAATTCTCTGATGCACCTGTGTGGGACACCCAAAAAAGGCGGGTCTGGTGGCCCACACTATAGTGCTCCAAAGTACAGATGTGGAAGCAGCTGCTGAGTGTCCTCTCCTTTACACTGATAAAAGTTTGCATTTCATTCTCTTTACAAACACATCATCTAGACTAAAAAATTATCAACAATATTTGATCAAAAATGGCAGATGTCTAATTACTTTTGTGGCTCTAAAATAAGCCAAAACCGCGGATAGTGGCCGAACGAAGTGTCGGTAACGTAACGAACGATTACTGTGCCCAACCAAGTTCAAAATATTACATTTTGGAAGGGAGTCCAATATGAAAAAAAAAAAAACATGTCAGTTTATAAAAAGATTAATAGCAGAAAAGTCTACTTTTTACTTACTTTTAGCGAGCATTCTCTTTATGCTCCTCAACTGGTCTGGCTCCCTCAGTTTGAGGTCTGACCACCTCTTTCTGAGCTGCTCATTTGAGCGTTTCACCCCGAAATTCGCCTTCAGACTCTTCACAACTTTAGTGAGGATTTTGGCCTTCCTTCTATTTGGTTTGCTATACGGCCCATGCTTGGCATCATAATCAGCCTTGAGCAAGATGTCCACCATCTCCGCCATCTCGGCAAAAGACATATTCGATGCCTTGAATCTCCTCCTTGATCGTGACGTTTCCTCGGTCTCCGGGCTTGTCTCCTCGTTAGTTGCGGAATTATCAGACACCTGCTGTAACTCCGCCATATCTGTCTGCGCGCCGAAAGAGAAGGGGCGGGGAAAAGATGTTAGTTAGAACGTCATGGGCGGGCGACGTGTGCGGAGCGACGTGTTCGAATTTTGACGCATGCGTGGTGTGTATATAGCAAACACACATGTGACTATAGTACGTTCGGTGTGCGGAGAGAGGAGTTCAAGTGACGGACGTGCGAACGAAGGTATGTGATTTTGTGACTTGTAAAAATTGTTGGCCTATACTGTCTTGAGATTGTTGGAGGATATATATGGTGACTAGGATGTTAAGGAGGTTAGACTGTTTGCCTCACATTAGTTAAATATAATTTATTTAACTTGCAGATACAATATGAATGTCTTTATTAGCGACAAAGAGTTCCTGGCGGAATTTATTGACCGTGTAAGGGAGCTGCCGGCTCTGTGGGAGACAAAAAACCCCATCCATAAAAAAAGAGGGGTGAGAAAAGCAGCGCTGGAGAAGCTGCTCCCATTTGTGCATACCAAGGTGCCCACAGCCACAGCAAAACAAGTGGACACTAAAATTGGGAGCTTGAGAGGTACCTACAGGACTGAACGCTCTAAGGTGCTGGCTTCTCAGAGGTCAGGAGCAGCAGCAGATGATGTTTATGTCCCGATTTTGTGGTACTACAGCAGGATGTCCTTTCTGGATGACCACATTGAGACAAGGCCATCACTCTCCACTCTTCCCCCCAGACTTCCCTGCAGCCAACCTGAGCCTTCTCTGGAGCAAGAGGAGGCAGCCATCCTGGATGATCCTGATTTGGCCATCTGGAGCCAGGTATAGTATTAACTGAAAATGTATTGGGATAAAATTAATGTTTGACAAATATGTCAGGATGAGAAACATACATTATTTTGGATTCCACAAGTGAAATCAAGATCTGTAGACATTATTCTGCACTTAATTGGGTGCTAAATAGTCAATCTGATGTAGTGGTAAATTTAAAGCAAGGATTTATGCATTTACATTCTAATTGCTTCAATCAGGATTACAAAGTTTGATGCAAAGATTAAACCAACATATTAAACTATGTTCCTTTTTCATACACAGGATGAAATCAGCCAGGAGGAGGGTCTGGAAACTGTCAGGCAGGAGGAGGAAGGGCCCAGTGGCAGCCAGGAGGTGGCAGGGCCCAGTGGCAGCCAGGAGGTGGCAGGGCCCAGTGGCAGACAGGAGGTGGCAGGGCAAAGGAGAAGCACCAGATCCCAGGTGCCTCCCATCCGGCTTCACAAAAGAGGCAGGAGGGACAGGACCACCAGTGAGGCAGCAATGGCCCTTATTAAAGAGGCCCATGCCACCCTCAAGGAGCCCACATCCCCTGAAGAGGCCATTGCCGGCCTAGTGGAGGCTAAGTTCAAGGTGATGAGCATGGAGCAACGCCTCCTATGCGAGCCCCTGCTCATCACCTTGCTCAACAAGGGGGTGATGGAGAAAATTACCCCCAATACCGCCATATGTGAGGTGGCCCAACTGACCCAACCTCAACCTCCACCTCCACCTTCTTCTTCTGCCCCACCCTCTTCTGCTACACCTCCACCTTCTTCTTCTGCCCCACCCCCTTCTGCTACACCTCCACCATCTTCTTCTGCCCCACCCCCTTCTGCTACACCTCCACCTTCTTCTTCTGCCCCACCCCCTTCTGCTACACCTCCACCTTCTGCCCCACCCCCTTCTGCTACACCTCCACCTTCTTCTTCTGCCCCACCCCCTTCTGCTACACCTCCACCTTCTGCCCCACCCCCTTCTGCTACACCTCCACCTTCTGCCCCACCCCCTTCTGCTACACCTCCACCTTCTTCTTCTGCCCCACCCCCTTCTGCTACACCTCCACCTTCTTCTTCTGCCCCACCCCCTTCTGCTACACCTCCACCTCCTCCTCCTGACAGGAGTACCCCTCCAGTGGGCCAGCCTCCAGCCAAACGAAGAAGGAAGGCTGCAGGGAAGGCTTCAGGAAAGGCTGCAGGGAAGGCTTCAGGAAAGGCTGCAGGGAAGGTTGCCAGGAAGAAGAGGAAGTGATGGCCTTGCTTCATTGTGGTCGGACAGAAGGCATCCTGTTGTAGTACCACACATTTGGGACATATATATCACCTGCTGCTGTTCCTGACCTCTGGGAGGCCAGCATCAGATTGTGTTCAGAAATGTTGGCCTTCTCAAGCTCCCAATTTTAGTGTCCACACAGGGTTGCTGTGTGCTCTGGGGTCCCTGGGATGCACAAACGGCAGCAGCTTCTCCAGCGCTGCCTTCTCTTTATTTCATTTATAAACATGAATAAATGTGATTTTTGTTTAAGTTCATACTTGACTATGTGTATTTTTAAATAAACAAAATCAAGCTTTGGAGTAAGCAGATACATTTGACTGACAATAAAAGGGACAGATATCACCCCCCCCAAAAGAATAACTAAATATGATTAGCACAAAAACATGGTGGGAAATTTAAATAATATAGATTCCAAAATTAAATGGGAGATCACTATCAAAACATTGTGAAATTATAATTAACATCATTTTGAAAAATCTAACCATTTAAATTATTCCTAAAAACTTGCACGATATAATACACATAAATCTTATAAAGAGCAGCATGAAAAAGGTTAAAATAAGGCATAACTCTGTGTGAATATCAGCAGCAAAAGAAGGTCACTCGTTTTGATTAATGTAACATTCTAACGAAGATTTCAATGCAGAACATTTAAACGATGAAATATTTTTGAGCGTGACGAATATGCTCTCTCCATTACGAAGGCTTGTTTTACCAGAAGATGCGCTCCCGTCTCATAGTTGCTTGTGAGCATACGCGCTTTTGGAAGAGTCGTAAAAGCATACACACGAACCATATTCTCGTCACAAAACAGGCCGACGAGAAACACGACGAGGAAATCTGGAATCCTGACGAGAAAATAGAGAGCAGGTTCTCTATCTTCTCGTCGAGATTCTCGGCAATTTTCTCGTCGTAAAACCATACACACAAACGTTTTTGTCGACAAAAAAACTCTTGCGGCACTTTTCTTGACTGTTTTGGACGAGAAACTCGGTCGTGTGTACGAGGCTTAAGACTTGCAGCTCTACAAATTTCATTAGCAGCTGTAATGCTTCTATGTGCTTACTGCTCCCCATTGTCATTTGAAGAAATTTAGATAACAGACCCAGTACTTTGCTTTGTTTCAGAACCTAATAAAATGTATATTCCTGACAGCTCCAAATTATATGAAATGTGGACCACAAAAAGAAGGAAAGAAGGGTCAAAGCATGTGAAACTGAAATGTGAAAGTTTTGAAAAGAAATTGTTGTTTCATTAGTTCTAAAAATTAAAATGGGGCTACACAAAGCCGAAGTGTCAAAGTATCTCCATTGTTTGACATCTACAACTAAAGATTAACAAATGTTTAGCCTAAAAATAGGCATTTCATAAAGAATTGAAGAATTGCTATTGATAGTTTCATGAAAACCAACTTCTCTTTTTTAATATAGTGAATTAACAGGCAAGTCTTTGTAAAACATAAGCAACTATTCAAAGGGAAGTTCTACTCAAAAGTACTGACTCAGGGCAATTAGTGTCCTATTAATTACAGACTAGCTCTGTGATCCTAGATGGCCAAAGTGTCATAGTAAGATAGAGGTAAATATAGATATGCTTTGAATATGAACTCATGGAAGTTTTAAAACTGCAACAAATCCTCATTTCAACAACAACATTTCAATTTAGGATTTTTCTCCAGATCACAGTATGTCCAAATCTGTTCTCATTTTCTTACACGCTGCTCAGGTTATGGGCTGATGAAAACTCAGATAATAACTAACAGTACTGCAAAAAACAGCTACTAATAAATGTGTGCCTAAAACATCAGTCCAAATAATAACTAGACTTAAGCCCTGTACACACGATCGGATATCCTATGGATTCTAATCCGATGTTTTTTTCCATCGGAAATCCGATGAAGCTGACTTCCATCAGTCTTGCCTACACACCATCAGTCAAAAAAACGACCGTTCCAAACGGGGTGATGTAAAACACTCCGATGAGCCGAGAAAAGTGAAGTTTAATGCTTCTGAGCATGCGTCAACTTGATTCTGAGCATGCGTGGGTTTTTTATCCGATGGACTTGCCCATAGATGATCGGAATTTGCTATCGGTTTTTGATCCATCGGTAAAATTTAAAACATGTTCTATTTTTTAAAACCGATGGAAAAAAGACTGATGGGTCCCATACATGATCGGTTTGTCCGATGAAAAAAGTCCATCGGACTGTTTTCATCTGTAAAACCTATTGTGTGTACAGGGCTCTTGCTACTATGTTCACATGCAACACTTTCAACCTTTCAAGCCCTGATAATGGAGATAGGCTTTGGCCCCTGAAACATGTTGATTGTTTGCACAGTTTTCACCTGATTACATTTGATTAAACTTGCATATGACTTTTAATGTCATGGTATGGCCATATAATACGGAACTCTACAGAGCATGTCCAAGATGGCTGCCTCATTCCTTATCTGCTCCTGACCTTTCCCTAAGGATATCAATGCAACAATATATACAACAAAATATAAGGGTATTCATATTCTAACAAAACCTTAGCTATGCAGGAAGCCTCCAACAACAGTTGGATTGCTATCCTACATAAATATACAAACTGGATTGAAAATCACAGACTCCAAGAATCCAAAATTTGAAGCACTTATTGCTAGAGTAATATAGATGTCATCAAGCAAATGAACTAAAGGTATGTGGGCAATAATCAAACAGCCATCAAACCACTTAAGCTGGCTATAGATGGTTCTTTTTTTTTGTTAATGTTAATTTAGCCAGCTCCTCCATCCACACAAACGAGGTGGATGGAGAAATCCTCTCCACCATTGAGACATTGTATTCTTAAAGCAGGTCTACCCACTACCAGAATACATTGATCCGCGGCTGCAGCAGCTGATCACCAAAAGTTTTCCAGCTTGTCTGTTCAAAATAAAGTCAATCTAATGATCAACTTCTGTCAAACTGGGACAGCCACATACTAATCGAAATTCGACCAGTCCCTGCTAAACTGGCTGAATTTTAATCCCTCTATGGCCAGCTTTAGCCTCTAATTAGTCTTCTACTGTATCAGTATGCACATTTTCTAATTCTCATCTACAGCAATATATATACTTATCAAAGTAGAGCATACTTTATTGGTGTTCCCAGCAAAACTAATTTACTCAGCTGACATATACTATATTGTCAAAAGTATTGGGATGCCTGCCTTTACATGAACTTTAATGGCATCCCAGTCTTAGTTCGTAGAGTTCAATAATGAGTTGGCCCACCCTTTCCAGCAAAAACAGCTTCAACTCTTCTGGAAAGGCTGTCCGCAAGTGTCAAGGAATGTGTCTATGGGAAAATGTTAACATTCTTCCAGAAGCGCATTGTCAAGCAATGATGTTGGACGAGAAGACCTGGCTTGCAATCTCTACTCTAATTCATACCAAAGGTGTTCTATCGGGTTGTTGTCATTGTGGTCAGGCAACGCACTAGCACCTTTGCTTCCATGTGCTGGGTGTTTAGTGTGCTCCTGCTCCTTTAAGGAGGGTTGGGCTCCCTCCAGTCATCTGCCCTTCATCTATCCATCAGCATACATGTGCTTTCACTGAGGAGACTTTAAATTTTAGAGTTAGGACTGCGGTACACAGGGAGCCTTGACGGGGCCTGCAGCTTACGCATGTATTTGCAAATTCGTGCAACTAATTCCCTGTTTTTAACGCACTGTTAGACTGGGGAATTTGGTTGGTTGCTGATTGGTTGGTAAGTTGAGCTTGGTTATTCTGTGTTTTTGTTGACATGTGTCCGCCCTTCCAATGCTCCTTGCTGTGAAGACCAGTCATAGGTAGGGGCAGTGACAGTTGTTTTTTGTATTATTGACTCGAATATAAGCCTAGGGTAAGAATGCAGCAGCTACTGTAAGTGGAAAAGAGGGTCAACAATGCCCATTTGCAGCTTCACTGTGCCCATTTGCACAACTCACTGTGCCCATTTGCACGCCTCACTGTGCCCATTGCATGCCTCACCTCACTGTGCCCATTGCATGCCTCACCTCACTGTGCCCCTTGCATGACTGACCTCACTGTGCCAATTGCATGCCTCACCTCATTGTGCCCATTGCATGCTTTACTTCACTGTGCCCCTTGCATGCCTCACCTCACTGTGCCCATTGCATGCCTCACCTCACTGTGCCCATTGCATGCCTCACCTCACTGTGCCCATTTCATGCCTTACCTCACTGTGCCTATTGCATGCCTCACCTCACTGTGCCCATTGCATGCCTCACCTCACTGTGCCCATTGCAGCCTCACTTTGCAAATCTCCATACCTGATTATCTGTGACATGCAGAGTCAGACTGCGTGCATCCAGTGTAAAAAAGCCGCGCCTCCTCCTCGTCCTGTTCTTTGATAGGCAGAACACTCAGTTTCCCAGCAGAGACTGTGTTCAGTGTTCCGCCTATCATGGACGAACTCTTCAGCTAGCTATGTAGGGGCCCGAAGAGGTTGCTGTGCAATGACGACCAGTAAAGGTGGATAGGATAAGCAAGGTGCTTCCCAGAGAATGGCCTTTGATAAAAAAAAGTGGGGGGAAGGTGTCTGCATGCAGTGTCTCTGAATGTAATATTAAGGGTGGGCTTTTCCCCACTCACCAATCCTGGAGGTACCAAGGCTCAAGGGGAAAGAATGTCCCAACACAGGCTCTTGAAGAATCTGTAGTCATGATGACCCAGGGGTTCAGCGGCTCCTGCTATCGGTGTGTTCCCAGCGGGGCTCCTGCTGCTATCGGAGTGTTTCCGGCGGGGCTCTTTTTGCTATGGGTGTGTTCCCGGCGGGGCTCATGCTGCTATCAGTGTGTTTCTGGCAGGGCTTCTGCTGCTATTGGTGTGTTCCCGGCGGGGCTCCTGCTTTTATAGGTGTGTGTTCCCAGCGGGGCTCCTGCTGCTATTGGTGTGTTCCCGGCAGGGCTCCTGCTGCTATTGATGTGTTCCCAGCAGGACTCCTGCTGCTATCAGTGTGTTCCCAGCGTGGCTCCTGCTGCTATTGGTGTGTTCCCGGCAGGGCTCCTGCTGCTATCGGTGTGTTTCCGGCAGGGCTGCTGCTGCTATCGGTGTGTTCCCAGCGGGGCTCATGCTGCCATCGGTGTGTTTCTGGCGGGGCTTCTGCTGCTATTGGTGTGTTCCTGGCGGGGCTCCTGTTGCTATAGGCGTGTGTTCCCAGCGGGGCTCCCGCATGCTTTTGTTGTGTTCCCGACGGGGCTCCTGCTGCTATCGGTGTGTTCCCAGCGGGGCTCCTGCTGCTATTGGTGTGTTCCCAGCGGGGCTCCTGCTGCAATTGGTGTGTTACCGGCAAGGCTCCTGTTGCTATCGGTGTGTTCCCAGCGGGGCTCCTGCTGCTATTGGTGTGTTCCCGACGGGGCTCCTGCTGCTGTCCGTGTGTTCCTGGCAGGGCTCCTACTGCTATCGGTGTGTGCCCAGCGGGGCTCCTGCTGATATCAGTGTGTTCCCGGCGGGGTCCTGCTGCTATCGTTCCAAGTCCCAGTGCCGTCCAGCAGATCAAAGGTGGATAGATTAGCCTGGTAAAGACGGCTGTTGCTCTTCCAGGACCATAATGGAACGCACGCCATGCGCTTGGAATGCATGGACCGAGAGTTCCTTCGGCAAAGAGGGCATTGACGTGTTTCAGAGCATGCGTATTATGCTCCTCTTTAAAAATTTCTACCGCCTATCCTCCTAGCCTGCTGGGATGACAGAGTGCTGTAACTTTGCCACCAGCAAAGGACCAGTGTTCAAGTGGCATGGAAACACAATTTCTCACAGGCATACATCACTTCCAACAGTGATTCCTGAGCTTCTAAATTACATGCCCACCAGCTGCACTATATTACTATGAATGGAAGAATTGTGGTCACATGACCGTAGGGGAACTATTGTAAAAAAGGTACTATTATAGTGCTTTGTCTTATTTACAAACTGCAACCTACAAACAAAGCAATGACTGACATTGGTCAGTTTGTTAATGTTATGCTTTACATCTACTTTAGGTCTTTTTAAGGTTTACATAAACTTTAAATCTTTGATTTACCTAGCAAACAAGACCTTTTGTAGTACACTGAAAGCCAAAGTAAATTATTTTAAACTATTCATAGTGCTTAACATCACTTTGAACTTTGCTCAGAGCTGCAGGGTAACTTTAATCCTTTCATAATAGAGTGACCGATCCATCAGAGCAGGTGCAATTTTACCTCTAAATCCTATTGGTTCTTTGAATGTAATGCGGCTTCAGGTTTGACATAGAGTTGAGCTCCTTTGTAAGTCACTGCCTATACCTTTGGCTTATATTGTCATGCTGAATTGACTGACTATAAAAAGAAAGTTTCTCTCTCTGAGTGCAAGAAGAAATAAGCATATATCTTTTTTAGAATTACTGACAGTACGCCTTTAATTACATGACTTGTACTCAACACTGGTTCTGTTGCAAAAGATTTCTCTGTAAATTAACGGTGCAATATTTTTGTCCTTGTTCTCAGCAACAGAAACAGATTGTTCATTAGAACTGCCATGAACTGCTTAAAATCAACCCTGTACAAAAAAAGGTTTACAATCAAAGTAGACCTCAGTCTTCAAAGATAAATTCTATATTGAGGCAAACTATTCATTCTTAATATGCTCCTATTGCCTTTTCCACCCTCTGATCTTCTGTCACATACTTCCAGCACATAGATCCTTGGTAGAAATCTAAAAATGTCACATCAATAACTTTTCACAAAAGCAAAAAAATTTTATTGGGCCTTCTTTCTAGAAGTGATTCTTTTATGTTTTTGCTTTATTCTACTTACAGAAATGCACAGTCCTGGGTCATTTTTTATACTGTAACTCTGACTTACTGGAAAAATGTGTTAAGAAGTATTATTGTGTACCACAAATATAATTGTCAGCCCTCGGCCAAAATAAAAGACACAGAGCATGAAATATAACATCTTTAATATTATTGTATGTTTTTTGTATATTTATAAAGAAAATATGAATGTATTCATTTACGTTACGGTATATAATATTGACAATTATCTATCTATCTCTCTACTGTATCTAGTTAGGATAAGGTGATGTGATTTATTTTAAGTGTTCATATATATATATATATATATGCACTATATTGTCAAAAGTATTGGGATACCTGCCTTTACACGCACAATAACTTTATTTGCATCCCAGTCTTAGTAAGTGCTATCATAGTATTGAACCCTACAGGCATAAAATTAATGTGCATGTCAAGGCAGGCATCCCAATACTTTTGACAATATAGTGTGTGTGTATATATATATATATATATATATATATATATATGTATATATATATATATATACATATATATATGTGTGTGTGGGTGATTTGTTTTTTTCAAATGTTGATGTCAGTGTTCTGTGTACGTATGAATCCTTGTATTCCATCTATCTACCTTGCTGTACTTTTGTTCATGGTGGTGAGCTGTCCAAATGGTGCCATCCATTTGGTTAACATATATTGGATTGGTTTACCATGGTTTACCATTGATTTACTACTTTGCTTGTGAGTTATTTTTAATCCTTATGTGGTGATTATTATGCATATTTTAATTTTGTTCTGGAAGACCTAAAAAACAAACAAAAAAAAAAAAAAACTCTTGATCTAGTTGACTGAGCAGTATTTCATCCCTGAGGGGTTACAAGCATGTTAGACATAATGTCCTTGTAGAGGTCATTTTACTGTATAAAGATCAGCAGGTTGGAGTGACACTGGTGATCAGGCTGCACGTTACAGTGTGCAATTTAAAGGAGTATTCACACCTGGATTGACACTTTATTATTTTGTTGTGCACATACATTTTTGGATTGTTCACAGTATTTTGGTAGTCTAATGCCCTGTACACACGATCGGATTTCCGATGGAAACAAATCCGATGGAATTTTCTGTCGGAATTCCGATGAAGCTGACTTCCATCAGTCTTGCCTACACACCATCAGACAAAATTCAGACCGTCCAAAACACAGTGACGTACAACACGTACGACGGCACTATAAATGGGAAGTTCAAATCCAATGGCGCCACCCTTTGGGCTTCTTTAGCTGATTTCGTGTTGCCGCGTGTTAGTAAAAGTTTGGTGTTAGCCGATTTGCGCTTTTCAGTCTCCGTGTTTTTCAGTCCGTTACAGCGTGACGAATGTGCTATCTTCATTACGAACGCTAGTTTTACCAGAACGAGCGCTTCCGTCTTGTAATTTAGTCTGAGCATGCGTGGATTTTTCTCCGATGGAGTTCCACACAGACGATCGGAATTTCCTATCGTTTTTTTTTCCATCGGAAAAATTTAAAACATGTTCTATTTTTTTACACCGATGGAAAAAAGTCCGATGGGGCCCACACACGATCAGACTTTTTTCATCGGAAAAAACGATCGTGTGTACAGGGCATAACACTTCACATGTGAACTTTGAGATGTGTTTTACACATTAACGTACTTGTTGGATTTATCATGATTTTGCCTTAGACCCCTTTTACACGATCGGCCCTCGCCTGTCCATTTTTCGTGTGGATCCGAGTGGGCCACCCATTCACTTCTAAGGGCAGGCGGATGTCAGCAGATATGTGTACGCTGACATCCGCCTGCCATCCGATCCGAAAAAATCCACTCAAAACAGACGGATGGCGATATGTTTGCCATCTGTCCAGCGGATTGGATGGGATCGGATGAAAATGGACATGCTGTCCGTTTTCATCAGATCTCCCTATAGAGAACAGCAGGGCTCTGACAGGTCTGTCTCTGCACAGTGGAGACAGACCTGTCATCCTCCTGCTCAGCGGAGATCAACAGAGTGATCCCCCACTGAGCTAGCAAAGTCCATCCAACGGATCCGCCCCATGTGAAAAGGGGCCTTAGTTTTCACATAGTGTTGTTTTGTTAGTAATATTTACAGTTTGTTTCACAATTATTTTTATATCACTTGATTAGTGAAAGCTTTTTCTGTGAACACAGTTTAGTGAGGGTAGTTCTGCACTACATATTTTGTCATCTGTATACATTTTTCCATTATTGCTAAGGACTACACGCTATCCTTGGGGGTCCCAATAGCCTCTGGGGGTCAGGGGGGTACTACGTACTGTTTCTATGTTTATTTTTTTCTAACTTTATACGCACCTACTGTATCTATCTAACTATCTGTCTGTCTGTTTGTCTGTCTATGGATCTAACATTCTGACTGTCTTATTTAGTTGCTTTTAGTTCTAATTTGGAATTTATTAAAATATGTAACTGATATCCTGATCAGTGAAATAGGCTAAATCATCCATCTTGAATTTTGTATCTATACTTTTAAACCACTTTCTTCAAACTCATTTCATAAAAAACAGTTATTAATAGTGTAGTACAACTTTAACACACAGAGATATTTGCATATTTATAATTCTGACCTATACCGTTGGGCCACTTTTTCAGATTCACCACCAATTTTAGGAGAAAAGTATAACCTGCAATGCCTTAATAAATGTAGATTTATTTGATCAGTCATTTTAAAGTAAGATTTAAAGGTCAAGCTACAAAAGTGAGCCAGTATTTACCCCTTGCTCTTTTTGATTCCATTTTGTAGTTGGTCACTATCATGAGGGTCATATATTTGTAATTTCCTTCTTAACGTTTACATTTTTTTTTAGACTTTCTGTTTTCAATTAAGATTAATGTGGGATTGCATTTTTTTTAATGCTTGCTATAAGGCAAATCCAGGAACAAGTTAAAGGATGTTAACATAAAAAATAAAATAGCAGTTTTACAGCATATACATAAGTAATACAACTATAAGCCTGTCAACATTCTTGTGTTAAAATGAAAGTGAACATTCTTTGTTTAGAAGTTTTAATAAAGACATGTTTCAAAATGTACATTAAATATCACATAACAAAGTAATTAAGTGTTAAGCTGTCAAGAAGCTTAAGACATTTTTTTCTTTGTTGCCTGTAATAACTAAATGCAGCAACATTTGCTCATCAACCCTGTTAAAGTGTTTGTTATCCCCAGCATTTCATATTCATGATATCTGTCTTTAACCACTTCGCGCCCGAGCAATGCTCAAAAGACGTCTGCATTGCGGCGCCGAAGTGCTGACAGGACGTCCATGGACGTCCTCCTCTTTCCTCACCCCCCGCGCGCCCCGAGCGGGGAAAATCTGTGTTGGCCGTGTCCCTTGGACACAGCCAATCACAGATCGTGCTGAATGGCCAATCACAGAGGCCATTCAGCACACGATCTCACTGCCCAATGAGAGAAGATCTCAAATGTAAACATATGAGATCATCTCTCATTGCCGGCTTTCTCTCCTCACACAGAGACAGCGTGTGAGGAGAGAGAGAGATCTGTGCTGCAGCTTCAGTCATTGTGAGTGAAAAAACACACACACAAGTAAAAAACAGTGCCCACAGTCCCTGCCAGTGCCATCTGCCGCCAGTGCCACCTGCCATGGCCATCTGCCGCCAATGCCTTCTGCCAGTGCCACCTGCCAGTGCCTTCTGCCAGTGCCATCTGCTAGTGCCATCTGCCAGTGCCATCTGCTGCCAGTGCCACCTGCAAGTGACATCTGCCACCAGTGCCATCTGCCACCAGTCCCATCTGCCACCAGTGCCACCTGCCAGTGCCACCTGTCAGTGCCATCTGCCATCAGTGCCACCTGTCAGTGCCATCTCATCAAATGGCTAAAAGAGTATTCTCAGCCGAGGAGGCGTACGAAATTCTTGCGGCCGACGGGAGCAACGGGGAGCTCTCCGATTCGGATTCCTCCGCATATTCAGATGAGTCTGATGGGGACTACGAGCCTGTCATAAGCAGTGGATCAATGACGGAGGAGACGGAGGAGGAGGAGGAGGAAGAAGAAGAGGAGGAGGGCCCGCCCACCAGACAAAGGCGTTCTTCTGAGGAGGCAGTGCCATCCACCAGCACCGCAGTGCCATCCACCACCACCACTGCAGTGCCATCCACCACCACCACTGCAGTGCCATCCACCAGCACCGCAGTACCTCGGGAAGCAAGGCCACGTACCAGTGGGGTGTCACCTCAGCCCCAAAGGGTTAGGTCCCATGCCAGCCTTCCCTATTCCCTTCAGTACCCCTTGTGGCTTCCTTCTAATTCAGGAGAAGCCAACATTCCCCCTTTCACTGCCCAGCCAGGAGTCCAGGTGGATACAGAAAACTTTTCCCCAATTGATTTTTTTATTTAATTTTTACTGAGGACATGCTGGCAACAATTGTGGCCCAGTGCAACTTATATGCCCAACAGTTTATAACCAGCCCTCTTATGCCCGTCCCTACGTGTGGAGAGCCCTTACAGTGGAGGAGTTTAGAATTTTTTTGGGCCTCACATTCTGCATGGGACTAAATGGAAAAAATCAAGTACGTTCATATTGGTCATCCCGCCCCATCTATCACATGCCCATCTTTTCCTCAGTAATGCCCAGAACCAGATATCTAATGATTATGAGATTCCTACACTACAATGATAATACCCAGTGCCCTCCCCGAAATGACCCAAATTTTGATAAGCTTTATAAAATTCGTCCGCTACTAAATTATTTTTCTGAAACCTTCCCCCAGTTGTTTGCCCCAGACCAACATATATGCGTGGATGAGTCCCTTATCAAATTTTCTGGCAGGCTGGGCATAAAACAATTTATACCCAGCAAAAGGGCCCGCTATGGGGTGAAGCTGTATAAATTGTGCGACCGAGCAACTGGGTATGTGTATGCCTTTATTGCATATGAAGGGAAGGACACCGAACTGCACCCCCCTAATTGCCCAGTCTACATTGGAACCAGTGGGAAAGTAGTTTGGGAACTCATAAACCCACTCCTGGAGAAAGGATACCACTTGTATGTGGACAATTTTTATACAAGTTTGCCCCTGTTCCGAAACCTTCACAGAATGAAGACTCCAGCATGCGGCACCATACGGACAAACCGGAAGGGCTTTCCTCAAAGCCTGGTCACCAAAAAATTGAGAAGTGGGGGGGAACGGCGAGTTTACGGAATGAGGAAATTTTGGCTGTGAAGTGGAGGGACAGAAGAGACGTCTACGTACTTTCTTCCATCCACAACAATGAATTTGTTGAGATCACCAGGAGGAATGGCCGAATCCAAAAACCCAAATGCATCTACGAGTACAATAAATTCATGGGGGGTGTCGACTTCAACGACCAGATGCTCGAACCCTACCTTTCCACAAGAAGATCATACCAGTGGTATAAGAAAGTTTCCATTTATTTGTTTAATTTGGCCATGTACAACTCCTATGTCATCTATCAGAAATCCACTATAAGACCCAAATCCTTCCTTTTCTTCCAGGAGGAAATCACCACTGCCCTTTTATACCCGAACAGCCCACCAGTAAAGATTAGATCCAATGTCATTAGCCGACTCTCCGAGCGCCACTTCCCAGATAAAATCCCTCCCAGATCAACAGGCCAAAAACACCAGAAAAAATGCCGGGTGTGCACAAAAAGAGGAGAGAGAAAAGACACCATTTATTATTGTGCCCAATGTCCTTCAGAACCAGGCCTCTGCATAGGCGATTGCTTCCGCCATTACCATACCAAAATAAATTATTAGTTCACTTCCTGCCATTTATCTTCACACCCTTTATGCCTCTGCTTTCTCTGTAACTGACCCTGGACTGTTATTCGACCACGCTTCTGCCTAACGATTCTGTTTATACCTCTGCCTGATCTGGAACTGGCCCTGGACTGTTATTTGACCACGCTTCTGCCTACCGATTCTGTTTATACCTCTGCCTGATCTGGAACTGACCCTGGACTGTTATTTGATCACGCTTCTGCCTACCGATTCTGTACATACCTCTGCCTGATCTGGAACTGACCCTGGAATGTTTGACCATGCTTTTTGCCTGCCTCTTGGACTGATCTTGTACCCTGCCAGTGGACTAGTGGGATTCATAACACAGGGGTCTCACATATGTGAGGGGCTCCAGAATTGTTTTTCTGGATGAAGAAAACAATTGTTTTTGTTTTTCTCATTCCCAGATTAGGGTCTGGAGACTCGGAGGATTCAAAGAGATTTAGGTGGGAGAAGCCTCTACCCCTGTCCCCATTCAGTCCTGAACGAGGCCCTACTTCTGCCAACTGCCTGTAGGACCTATGCCATCATGCCTCTGCCTGTCGCATGAACTGACCACACCACATGGACCTGCCTACTACCAGGACCAATATTTTGGCACTGCTGACAATCTCTGCCTGCACTGACCCTGGACTGTATATGGACAGTATCCCTGCCTGCTGCCTGTACTGACTATGGACAGTATTCCTGCCTGTTGCCTGGACAATTGCATTCGCTTTTGCTGACCAAGTCCCTGCCTGCTGCCTGGACCAGTGCTATCCTCCTGTGGAAAACTGCGCTACTAAAACCACAGGTAATCTTTTGTTTACCATTTGCTCAGCAGAATGTATTTTGGGGTGTAATTCTTGGTATGTTCATGCTATGTGTCCCTAGAACACCTGATGGTGTACCTTGCATGTTGGGCCTCTGTATGTGGCCAGGTTGTATAAAAGTCTCACACATTTGGTATCACCATATTAAGGAGGAGTAGCAGAATGTATTTTGGCGTGTCATTTTTGCTATGTACATGCTATGTGTTAGCAATATCTTATAAATGGACAACTTTGCGTAAAAAAATTGCATTTTAATTTTTTTCCCGCATTTTCCAAAAACTTCAGGAAAAAAATGAACCGTTCAAAAGACTCATTATGCCTCATAGATTATACGTTGGGGTGTTAGCTTTCCAAAATGGGGTCACTTTGTGGGCGTTTCCATTGTCCTGGTGCTCCAGGGCCTTCAAAAGTGTAATAGGTGGTTGAGAAATGAGATGTGTAATTTATGTTCCTAGAATGCCTGAAGGTGCCATTTCAATATTGGGCCTCTGTATGTGGGCAGGCTGTATAAAAGTCTCACACATTTGGTATCGCCATACTCAGGAGGAGAAGCAAAATGTATTTTGGGGTGTCATTTTTGCTATGTACATGCTATGTGTTGGCAATATCTTATAAATGGACAACTTTGCGTAAAAAAATTGCGTTTTAATTTTTTTCCCGCATTTTCCAAAAACTTCAGGAAAAAAATGAACCGTTCAAAAGACTCATTATGCCTCATAGATTATACGTTGGGGTGTTAGCTTTCCAAAATGGGGTCACTTTGTGGGCGTTTCCATTGTCCTGGTGCTCCAGGGCCTTCAAAAGTGTAATAGGTGGTTGAGAAATGAGATGTGTAATTTATGCTCCTAGAATGCCTGAAGGTGCCATTTCAATATTGGGCCTCTGTATGTGGGCAGGCTGTATAAAAGTCTCACACATTTGGTATCGCCATACTCAGGAGGAGTAGCAGAATGTATTTTGGGGTGTCATTTTTGCTATGTACATGCTATGTGTTGGCAATATCTTATAAATGGACAACTTTGCGTAAAAAAATTGCGTTTTAATTTTTTTCCCGCATTTTCCTAAAACTTCAGGAAAAAAATGAACCGTTCAAAAGACTCATTATGCCTCATAGATTATACGTTGGGCTGTTAGCTTTCCAAAATGGGGTCACTTTGTGGGAGTTTCCATTGTCCTGGTGCTCCAGGGCCTTCAAAATTGTAATAGGTAGTCAACTAGTTGTGTAATTTATGCTCCTAGAATACCTGATGGTGCTCCCTGCATGTTGGGCCTCTGTATGTGGCCAGGCTGTGAAAAAGTCCCACACATGTGGTATCGCCATACTCAGGAGGAGTAGCAGAATGTATTTTGGGGCGTCATTTGTGGTATACACATGCCATGTGAGAGAAATAACCTATTACAATGACAATTTTGTGGAAAAAAAAATCTTCATTTTGCAATGAATTGTGGGAAAAAATTACAACATCAAAAACCTCACCATGCATCTTACTAAATACCTTGGAATGTGTACTTTCAAAAAAGGGGTCATTTGGGGGGTATTTGTGCTTTGCTGGCTTGTTCGGGTCGTAAGAAATTAGATAGGCCACTAGTACATTAGGTGTGATTGTTTATGATCCGCACCACAGCTTGTAGACTCTATAACTTTTACAAAGACCAAATAATATCCACTAATTTGGGTTATTTTTACCAAATATATGTAGCAATATAAATTGTGGCCAAAATTTATGAAGAAAAATTAATAATTTGCAAATTTTATCACATAAACTAAAAAAATTTTTTTTTTTTTTTTTTAAATCCGTATTTTTTCATTTATAGCGCAAAAAATAAAAAACCCAGAGGTGATCAAATACCACCAAAAGAAAGCTCTATTTGTATGAAAAAAGGAAAAAAAAAAGTAATTGTCATTCAAAGTGTGAGAGCGCTGAAAGCTGAAAATTGGTCCGGGCACGAAGGGGGTTTAGTGCCCAGTTGTCAAGTGGTTAATAGAATGTACTTGTATTTAAAAAGTATCCTGTTCTCTTTGTATTGTTTCCTTTGTGTGGAATACCTGGTGATCCTGCAAGTCCCCCTGCTTTCATATTTCAAACTTCTTCCAATATTTGGACTTGTGCTGACATGCACCTCTGCACAGCTCTTCACTGGGAAGATCAATGTATTACTCTTTCTTAGATTTTTTCTTTACTTCCTGCTGACATGCCTCCTGCAGTCTCCACCCCCACCTCTCTAATATCCGTAAGCAGCTGAGTATAGAGATTATGTTATCACTTATAAAAAAAGATAAAACAGGTATTTTTTATATATTTTTTTTACATCTATACACAATTATCTAGCCTTTCATTTCAATTTTAAACTGAATGTTTTTTTTTTTTACAAGGTAAGGGTTCACATATATGTTAAACTTATGCCAGCCATACACAGTTCAAATTTCAAAAGAATTTTCTTTTGAAAATCGTATCAAAGAATTTTTGTACGAATTTCGTACCGTTAGTGGGCTGCAGCAACAGCCGATTTTCGTGTGGCAATCAAATTTGAGGAATCAGACATGTTGGAAATTTTTTGAAAAACAAACGATTTTCTAATCAATGATGGGAGAATCGTGCGAGAAATGTAATAGAAAAAAAAGGCGCATGTGCAAGAAAAGAAAATTCCCGGAGAGAAAAGAATATTCCCGGTCATGAAAATTCTTTTCCGTAGCAATATGAAGGCTTGGTTGGCTGAATTTCGAAAATCAATGGTGGCATCATCGGATCACAAAAAAAGGAACTTTCTGATTGTGAAAATAAAATTTGTTCGAAATTCGACCGTGTATGGCCTGCTTTAGTTACATAGTAGGTGGGGTTGAAAAAAGACACAAGTCTAACCTATGTGTGTAATTTTATGTCAGTATTACATTGTATATCCCTGTATGTTGTGGTCGTTCAGGTGCCTATCGAATCGTTTTTTTAAACTATCAATGCTCCCCGCTGAAACCACTGCCTGTGGAAGGGAATTCCACATCCTAACCGCTCTTACAATAAAGAACCCTCTACGCAGTTTAAGGTTAAATCGCTTTTCTTCTAACTTTAGTGAATGACCACGTGTCTTAATAAATTTATTTTCACGGAAAAGCTTTATATCTATTGTGGGGTCACCAATATGGTATTTGTACATTGAAATAATATCCCCTCTCAAGCGTCTCTTCTCCAGAGAGAATAAGTTCAGTGCTCATAACCTTTCTTCATAACTAATATCCTCTAGTCCAGGGATATGCAATTAGCGGACCTCCAGCTGTTGCAGAACTTCAAGTCCCATGAGGCATAGCAAGACTCTGACAGCCACAAGCATGACACCCAGAGGCAGAGACATGATGGGACTTGTAGTTTTGCAACAGCTGGAGGTCCGCTAATTGCTTATCCCTGCTCTAGTCCCTTTATTAGTTGTGTTGCCCTTCTCTGGACTCTCTCCAGTTCCAGCACATCTTTCCGGAGGACTGGTGCCCAGAACTGGACGGCATACTCCAGGTGCGACCGGACCGGAGTCTTGTAGAGTGGGAGAATTATCGCTTTATCCCTGGAGTTAATCCCCTTTATAATGCTTGCCAATATTCTGTTTGCTTTGCTTGCAGCAGCTTGGCATTGCATGCCATTGCTGAGCCTGTCATCTACTAGGACCCCCAGGTCCATCCTAGATTCCCCCAGAGGTTCTCCCCCTAGTAAGTAGATTGCATTCATATTTTTGCCACCCAAATGCATTATTTTAAATTTTTCTACATTAAACCTCATTTGCCATGTAGCTGCCCACCCAATTAATTTGTTCAGATCTACTTGCAAAGTTTTCACATCCTGCGGAGAAGTTTTTGCCCTGCTTAGCTTAGTATCATCCGCAAATACAGAGATTGAGCTGTTTATCCCATCCTCCAGGTCGTTTATGAACAAATTAAATAGGATTGGTCCCAGGACAGAACCCTGGGGGACCACACTTTCCACCTTGGACCATTCCGAGTACTCCCCATTTATCACTACCCTCTGAACTCGCCCTTGTAGCCAGTTTAAACTTGACTTCTGATATGATAGAGGACCAGGAGATATGAATTTCAGCCAAATAGAAACACATGTCAAGTACATCAAACTGCTCATCAAACCAAATTGAAGGCTTAAAGTGAACTTTTAGAAAAAAATAATAAAAGCATATTTTTTTGCAGGTAAAAAAATGTGCATTTTTTTTGCAGCCTGTAAAGCATTGCACCAGATCACTAGTACCATGCAGGTGTCCAACAGATCTGCCAGTGTATCTGTGTCCCCGCAAGCAGATACAATCAGATACAAGCAGATACAATCTGACAGGAAGAGAAAATAATACTTTTTAATTTTTTTTAACTGCACTTTGTTTAGTTGTGCCTATAAAGTCCATGAACCACGGTCAATCATCCCCTTTTGCCCTCTTACATAGAATAGTTTAGGAAGTGACATGGTTGTATTAGTGAGGTTAACATTACCACCCAGTGTATCTTTTTTTTTCAAATAATAGCCCTTTTAAGGTGAAGACAACTCCACTCAAACCACTTGGATGCCAAATACAGGGAAAGGGAGTTTCAAGTCATGCATTGGCCATATCTGTCAGTTGCTGTCATTACTTTTGACCCAATTTTCTTGCACCTTGCACTATCCAGACTCCTAGGCTCTGAGTTTTCACATCATACAAATTTCTATGTATGACCAAACGTGTCCAAAACTTTTCCCTTCCCCACTTTCTTGGTTCTTAGGGGTTAAAATACAAATAATCCACTCTAAACAACGAAGAATGAATCTACATAGATTCAGCTTAATCCCTCCAATGAAAAATAGTACATACACATAAAATTTACAGCCCAATTGCGCCTTCATGTTGTATTACTATGATTCAGTCAGGCTCATACCCATAATACCCATAACAAATATAGGTGCTTTCTCATTTGTTTACTTTCTGTGGCAAAGGGTTAAAACACCCTGACTGCACCACAGTAATAACATTGGAAGCTTCAGTTGGTATTTAAGTTACATTTACTTATTTCAAACCACAGATGCAGCAGTTTCAGCATTATTCCAATCCTTGCCCTGCAGGAAAGTGCCAGCTGTAGGTCAATGTGATAAATGGTTAATAGCATCATCTATTAATCTATCTGAAAACCTACTTAGAACAGTTCTGGTTTCAAATTTTTCTTCAATAGTATTTAAAGCACAGAGACATTGGTGGATGGATGACCACACAATTTTACTATAAAATTTGGAAGAATTCTAAATCCTGAACATTACACTGTTGCAGATTGCTGATGAAAACGTGTATATGTCTAGTTAAGGCATCAGATGTCTTTAAAGCAGAACTTCACTTCAAGAGGCATGTTCTGCTGATCCTTTTCCTCCCCCCTTCTCTTTGACTTTTTGGCACTTTTTTAGGGAGCTTGTGCCTATTTCTAGCAGGTAACCGCTCAAAATTCTGCTGAGATCGCCTAGGTGATCCCAGCAGAAGTTCTCTTCTCTCCTTGCCCACAATTTCCTGCGACATGTCACAGGGGCCTGGAGACTGCAGGTCCATTTACAAAACACAGCATGACTCGAAGAGGGCAAGGACAGCGCTGGATCCCTGGACTGGTAAGTGTCTTTTTTTATTATAAATCAGCAACAACAGTATTTGCAGCAGCTGACTTAATTTTTTACCAGGGTGAAGATCCTTTTTAAAATAGAATCTCTGTGTTTTTTTCTTCCTGTGGTGTTGATAAGCTTCAGGCCTCATGCAGATGCAACTAAAAAATGCTGCTTATAGCATACAGCATAATTTTTTTACTGCCTTTAAACACAGTTCTATGTTAGCTTATAAGGTAATGCACATCAGACATTCAGTATTTTAATAGCATTTAAAAACATAAAAAAGGCACCAAGGTTGAGTTTAGAGAGGAGCAAATAAGCATAGTTTACATTATGCATGTTTTTTTCACATCATTTATGCACGTTTACACACAGCGTATGTGTGTAAACGTGCATAAACACACCTAAATGTGCATAAACTTATACATTTATTCTACTGGCCAGAATAAATGAATATTCTGATCAATAAATCGAGTTTATGCTCAACTCTATAAGCCCGTAAATGTGCAAAAAACAAGTATTTTTTTATGCTTGATTTTTCTTCCATCTCCTGGCAGAAAGATCCAGTATAGATAGGAATATTTGAATGTGCCCATGTGCATGAGGCCTGATAAATAAATCGATATAATTAAAACAATTATTGTTATGTGGGCATCAACTGATTAAATGTCCTCCATTTTATGTGTTCTACCTTTTTTTTCTAGAGCAAATATCCAATATTTATTTATGTCAATTTTTTTCTTATCCATTGTTTTTATTATTTTTGTAAATTTTTCTATGCACTGCCCACCTTCGGATAGTAAATATAAAAATGAATAAGTCAGCATTCTGTACTAAGCAAAGAATTATCCCCAACTCTAAAGCCGTGTACACACGATAGGTTTTACTGATCAAAACAGTCCAATGGACTGTTTTCATCGGACAAACCGATCGTGTATGGGCCCCATCGATCTTTTTTCCATCGGTGAGAAAAAATAGAACATGTTCTAAATTCATCCGATGGTTAAAAAACCGATAGCAAATTACTATCGTCTGTGGGAACTCCATCAGATAAAAAACCCACACATGCTCAGAATCAAGTCGACGCATGCTCAGAAGCATTGAACTTCATTTTCTCGGCTCATCAGAGTGTTTTAAGTCACCGTGTTTGAAATGGTCGGTTTTTGACTGATGATGTGTGGGCAAGACTGATGGAAGACAGTTTCATCGGATTTCCGATGGAAAAAAACATCGGATTAGAATCCATAGGATATCCGATCGTGTGTACAGGGCTTAAAGATACTGCTGTATGGTAATTTTATTTTTACATGCTGTGCTTTCAGTTGTAATAGTAACTGTGTCCAGATTGGGGAGCTTTGTGTTCTCGTGATTATTCGTTGCCATGATTTCCGATGATGTGCGAAAAAGGTGATACCTTTCACATCTTCCAGTCTCCATCTTCCCTGTACCCTCTGTACCCTTGTCCATGACAAGTATGTCAGGGGCAAACTCCTCAATGGAGGAATCATCGGAAACTCTATCCAAAAACAAAGTTTTGTCTGGCGCTCCACCGTAACCATGGCTATCCTTATTTTGTTCAGCAAAAAATGTTTTCCATAATTTGATTAGTCAGCCAAATTCTTGAGAAAAATCTAACACCTAATTAAATTGTCATGAATGCATTATAGATGCTAAATGTACAGGCTGTCTTTACAGATGTGAATACACTCTTTTTCTTTTTTTTTTCAAACAAGCAGCTCAGAACTCTTGAGAAATAACTAGATAATATCAGAGATACCACAACATCAACAAATATACTGCAGCATCTACAGCCATAAATTTAGAGATGAGCAGTAAAATCAGATGCTTGGAATGTGCCCTTAACACAATTTGTTATGGATTTATATGCTTTGCCATTCAAGCAATGGAATATTTTTTACACATCTTGAAAAAGCAATGCGTGATCTTAAATGTTTTATTTAATTTGAAAGCTCACAACGAGAAATAATCTTTTTCAGTCTCATAAAGCTGATGTTATAGGAATAAAATACGGTGCCTTGCTAACTGCTTGTTCTCTGTTGCTTGAAGCAGACCTAGCATAATATACATTTTTTTCACAGTAAGTGTTTGCATGAAATGTCACAGATATTTAGATTATCGCCCCTCAAAAATATTATAGTATTCAGCAAAAAAAAAAAAAAAACTTTCATAATTTCTTCTCTCCAGAAAACTGTTGCCATCTTCATGTGAGCTTCATCCTAGATCTGCATCTGTTTTTGAGAATAAGATGTCAGCCCATGAATCCCAAAGCCTTTTTAGAAGCCTTAATGTACTTGACTATGCATGATCAACATTGGTCAACTTTGCTTTAAAGAAGTTTCTGAAAAGCTTGGTGAATGCAGGAATTATGGTGGTTTACGGTATTTAAATATATCTAAATTTCCTCTTGTTAAGGCTGCGGGCTGAACAAGACAAAACCAATTGATTCCCCCATTAATGATAACAGTGTGGATGGAGGACACTACACTACCAGCTATTGTTTTCAGGCAGCCGTGGCACCTGCAGCTGCCTGAATACAATTGTGCTGTTGATCTGTGAATGTATTAAATAGGATGCAGTCATTGTTCAACCACGAATTACACATCTGGCTCAGTTGATTTTTAAATAGAATTTTGTTGCGTCAGGTGATACTTACAGGGCCAACCATAGCTCATATTTTGGTTGATTCAGCAGGATTGAGATGAAATCTGAGATGTTGCTTACTTGCTTACTGGGCACTTAAACCCCCCTCCTGCCCAGACCAATTTTCAGCTTTCAGCGCTCTCACTCTTTGAATGACAATTGCGCGGTCTTACAACACTGTACCAAAATTATTTTTTCCCCCACAAATAGAGCTTTCTTTTGGTGGTATTTGATCACCTCTGCGGGTTTTATGTTGACTGAATAAAAAAAAAATACAAATCCGTTTTATATTTTGTTATAAAATTTTGCAAACGGGTAATTTTTCTCCTTCATTGATGTACGCTGATGAGGCTGCACTGATGGGCACCGATAGGCTGCTCTGATGGGCACCGATGGGCTGCACTGGTGAGCACTGATAAGGCGGCACTGGTGGGCACTGATAGGCGGCACTGGTGGGCACTGAGAGGGGGCATTGGTGGGCACTGAGAGGTGACACTGAGAGGTGGCACTAATGGGTGGCACTGAAGGGCATTGATAGGTGGCACTGGTGGGCACTCAGAATTGGCACTAATAGGTGGCACTGATAGCTGGCAGTGATGGGCACTGATAGGTGGCAGTGATGGGCACTGATGGGTGGTAACGATGGGCACTGATTAGCACTGGTAGGTGAGACTGATAGGCAGCACTGCTAGGTGGCACTGATGAGGCACTGATTGGCACCACTGGTGGGCATTGATAGGTGGCACTCGTGGGCATTGATAAGTGGCACTGGTGGTCACTGGCAGGGGGCACTGGCAGGGGGCTCTGGCAGGCAATACTGGTGGGCACTGATGAGGCGGATGTGCCTCTTCCACTGGGGACCGATGTCCCTTACACAAAAGACGTTGATCGGCTTTTTTTTCTCCTCACGCTGTCAGCGTGAGGAGAAAAAACAATGATTACCGAGATTTGTTTACATCACGTGATCAGCTGTCATTGGCTGACAGCTGATCACGTGGTAAGGGGCCGGGACAGGCCCCTTACTCGGATCTGTGATCACCCGAGTCTCAGTGATTCGGTGATCACAGCGCGCGCCACTCGCGCCCTGCACGGGCCTGTGCAAAGAGGACAACGTCTATTGACGGCCTCCCGGAAATTCAGGTACGCGCTGTAGCCTTCATTTGGCTATAGCGCAGACAGCAAGTGGTTAAACTTAGTCACTCTTTGTATGTATGATAACTTAAAGTGATTGTAAAGGATATATCCAGTGGATATAGAAAAGAGTCACCCCCTTTAAAATAATCACGTTATTCGCTTGCAGCCTGAAATGAAGACAGACACAGTTTTTGTTTTATCCAGCTGTATTTACTCAGTGCAACTTATAACATCCAATTGAAAGATTTAACACCAACATGTCAGAACAAAATTCAAAAATTCAAAAACAGAATCACTGAGTTGAAAAAAACGATCACTCCCTTGTGTCAGTATTTTGTTGAATCACCTTTTGCTTTAATTACCACCTTTTGTCTCTTGGGATATGTTTCTACTAACTTTGCTCATCTAGACTTTGCAATATTTGCCCACTCTTCTTTGCAGAACTGCTCAAGTTCAGTTAAATTTGATGGTGACCGTTTATGTTCTGCAGTCTTCAAGTCACTCCACAGAATTTCAACAGAGTTTAAGTCTGGGCTCTGACTAGGCCATTCACCTTTTTCTCCTTCAGCCACTGTGAGGTCATTTTTGCTGTGTGCCTTGGGTCATTGTCATGTTGGAACTTCTTCCCATTGACAACTTTCTGTCAGAAGGCAGCAAATTTTCCTTAAGAATTTTGCCCCATTCCTTGTTCCTTCTATCCTGACACTTGCTCCAGGCCCTGCTGCAAAGAAGCAACTGCCCCCCCCCCCCATAACAGGATATTACCACCTCCATGCTTTACTGTAGGAATGGTGTTATTTGGATGGTGAACTGTATAGAATTTCCGACAGACATATAGTTTGGTGATGAGACCAAATAATTACATTTTAGTCTCATCTGACCATGACACCTTTTTTCAATGTGACCTCAGAATCTTCAAGGTGCGTTTTGGCAAAGCTCAGTCATGACTGCATGTGGCCTTTCTTGAGGACTGGATTGTTTTCATACAACCCTCCCATATAAGTAACGTTTGGGATATTGCTGTCACATGCACACAATGATTACTCTGTCATAAATTCCTGCAACTGCTGCAGAGTTGCTGTAGGCCTTTGGTAGCCCTCCCTGACCAGTTTCCTCTTGGCTCTTTTATCCAGTTTTGAGCAACATCCTGATCCAGGGAGGGTCTGTGTTGTACCAAATACCTTCCACTTCCTAATAATATACTGTGCTTCTAGGTATTGATAAAGCCTTTGGATTTTTTTTGTATCCATCTCCTGACTTGTGCCTGTCCAAAATGTTAACCTGGAGATCTTTTGACAGTGCCTTGCCACCCATAGTTGATTGTTTGCTTCACATGCACTACCAGGGACTGAAATGCTCCAGGAAAATTATTTTCAAGCTGAGCTAATTAAAATCACTACAGCTGATTACAGTTGAAAGTCAAATGACTTTGTGTGCCATTGGGAAGGTGATTAGCTACACCTGATTGAGTGTACAAGTCATTTTTAGGAGGGGGATGATCCTTTTCAGTGATTCTGTTTTTGAATTTTTTTTATTTCTTCCTGGTGTTACATGTTGGTGTTATATCTTTCACTTGAATGTTATAAGTTGCACTGCGTAAATACAGCTGGATAAGAAAAAAAAGGTGCCTGTCTTAATTCCAGGCTGCAAAGCAACAAAATTTGATTATTTTAAATGGGGGTGGATTCTTTTCTACACCCATTGCATAAAAAACAAAAAACAAAACAAAATATCTATACTTCCCTGTGCTGTGCAAAATAATTGCACAGAGGGGCCCTGAACCTCTTTGTGGGCCCCCCACCGGTACTCCTGGCTCCTCCTCTCTGTGCATTGCCCTCACGGGAAGCTGCTTACCATGGGGGCACTGGTGCATGCATTTTTCCAAGCCCCACTGCTGCATCCATTGACAGACAGCGGGATTCGGCCCTGCCCCCTGCTCCCTCATCACTGGCCAATGGCTCCCAGTGCCCCAGCAAAGCCAGTGAGACACGGATGTGAGGGGAGAGAAGAGCTGCAGAAATGCACAGCTCTGGATGAGGGTACATATAAGGAGGCAGGGGGGAAGGGGCCAAAATCGATGCCTCAACATTTTTAACTCTATTGCAAGGAATGCATTAACCACTTAACGACCGCCCACTGTAAATATACGTCGGCAGAATGGCACCGACAGGCACAATCACGTATATATACGTGATTGCCTTTGTATAGTTGGGGGGTCCGATCGGACCCCCCTTCTTTACAGTGAGCGGTCGTTTTACCTTCGGGAGCGATCCGGCATGAGGGGACGGCCGTTCGATTCCGGCCACCCCCTCTCGATCGCTCCCGGCGAATGAGAGAGCTTCCCCTGCCTGCCAGGAAGGAGGAAGTGATGTCATCTCTCCTGGGGCGCTCACATATACCGAGCGCCGTACAGGAGAAGATGCCAGGTTAGTACACACAACACTACACTGACACCAGGACACATAGGCACATAAATCGCCCCCCAGGCCCCCCCAGATCACCCCCCAGCCCCCCCCAGCCCCCAGTCACAGTGTCACTGATTGCAGTGACCATTTATTTAGTGATCACTGCAATCAGTGACATTTGTGACTGTAAAAGTGTCACCAAAGTTTAGTCTTAGGTCCAGTGTAGCCCCCTAACCCCCCCTAATAAAGGTTTAACCCCCTGATCACCCCCCAGATAACCCTTTCACCCCCTATCACCACTGTCACTAAGCAATCATTTTTCTGATCGATGTCTTAGCGTCGGTGATGCTGATCGGTAGCCAGTAATTTTTTTTAGGTTCGCCGCAGGTTTTTATAGCGTCGGGTACCCCCATATATTACCTAATAAAGGTTTAACCCCCTTGATCGCCCCCCAGGTAACCCTTTCACCCCCTATCACCACTGTCACTAAGTTATAATTTTTCTGATCGATGTCTTAGCGTCGGCGATGCTGATCGGTAGCCAGTAATTTTTTTTAGGTTCACCGCAGGTTTTTATAGCGTCGGGTACCCCCATATATTACCTAATAAAGGTTTAACCCCCTTGATCACCCCCCAGGTAACCCTTTCACCCCCTAGCACCGCCGTGGCTATGCGATCATTTTTCTGATCGATGTCTTAGCGTCGGTGATGCTGATCGGTAGCCAGTAATTTTTTTTAGGTTCGCCGCAGGTTTTTATAGCGTCGGGTACCCCCATATATTACCTAATAAAGGTTTAACCCCCTTGATCGCCCCCCCAGGTAACCCTTTCACCCCCTATCACCACTGTCACTAAGCGATAATTTTTCTGATCGATGTCTTAGCGTCAGTGATGCAGATCGGTAGCCAGTAATTTTTTTTAGGTTCGCCGCAGGTTTTTATAGCGTCGGGTACCCCCATATATTACCTAATAAAGGTGTAACCCCCTTGATCACCCCCCAGGTAACCCTTTCACCCCCTAGCACCGCTGTCACTATGCGATCATTTTTCTGATCGATGTCTTAGCGTCGGTGATGCTGATCGGTAGCCAGCAATTTTTTTTAGGTTCGCCGCAGGTTTTTATAGCGTCAGGTACCCCCATATATTATCTAATAAAGGTTTAACCCCCTGATCGCCCCCCAGGTAACCCTTTCACCCCCTATCACCACTGTCGCTAAGCAATCGTTTTTATGATCGTTGTCTTAGTGTCGGTGATGCCGATAGGTAGCCAGTAATTTTTTTTTAGGTTCGCCGTCAGGTTTTTATATAGCGTCAGGTACCCCCATATATTACCCTAATAAAGGTTTTAACCCCCTAATTGCCCCTAGTTAACCCTTTCACCAGTGATCATCATATAAGTGTTACGGGTGACGCTGGTTAGTTAGTTTGCTTTTTATAGTGTCAGGGCACCCGCCGTATATAACCCAATAAAGGTTTAACCCCCTGATCGCCCGGCGGGTGATATCAGTTAGGTTTTAGCGTCAGAGAGGGTCTGCGTCACACCCCAGGCAGCGTCAGGTTAGTGCCAGTAACGCTAACACCCACGCGTAAAGCATACACCCCCCTTAGTGGTATAGTATCTGATCAGATCAATATCTGATCTGATCAGATCTATACTAGCGTCCCCAGCAGTTTAGGGTTCCCAAAAACGCAGTGTTAGCGGGATCAGCCCAGATACCTGCTAGCACCTGCGTTTTGCCCCTCCGTCCAGCCCAGGCCACCCAAGTGCAGTATCGATCGATCACTGTCACTTACAAAACACAACAAACATAACTGCAGCGTTCGCAGAGACAGGCCTGATCCCTGCGACTCCAGTGCTGTAGGAGGTAATTTCACCACCACAGTTAAAAAAAAAAAAAGCATATATGCCGAAGCATTGGGGCAGCAGGAGCGGAGGAGCGATTTTGCTCCTAATGCCGCGTACATACGGTCGAAATTCCGACGGAGGCTTGCCCGTGGAAAAGTCCGACCATGTGTACGCGGCATAACTTTTGCGAGAAGATGCCCCCATGCTTCGGCATATATAAATGGTGCATGTATGCCCATCATTAGAAGTGGGTGGATGAAGGGCGGTATTCTAATGGTGGGCATACCCACCGATCAATCTTTTTTTTTCGTTCAGCCAACAGGCTGCATGAAAAAAAAGATTACAATACATGTCCAACAAGGACCAGCAACGTACTGGTATGTTGCTGGATTTTGAATGTTTATACCAGAATGATGCCTGTGGGTTTAGGTATCATCTTGGTATCATTCTTTTCAGCCAGCGGCCGGCTTTCATGTAAAAGCAATCCTAGTGGCTAATTAGCCTCTGGACTGCTTTTACAAGCAGTGGGAGGGAATGTCCCCCCCCGGATATAAAAAGCGCCATTGGGAAATTGGGAAAGCATTTTATCACACCGATCTTGGTGTGGTCAGATGCTTTGAGGGCAGAGGAAAGATCTAGGGTCCAATAGACCCCAGTTTTTTCAAAAAAGAGTACCTGTCATTACCTATTGCTATCATAGGGGATATTTACATTCCCTGAGATAACAATAAAAGTGATAAAAATAAATAAATATGGAAGCAACAGTTTAAAAATAAAATAAAAAAGCAAAATTAATAATAAAAAAAAAAAAAAAAAAAAAAAAAAAAAAAGCACCCCTGTCCTGCCCTGCTCTTGCCCAATGGCGAACGCAAGCGTCGGTCTGGCGTCATATGTAAACAGCAATTGCACCATGCATGTGAGGTATCACCGCGAAGGTCAGATCGAGGGCAGTAATTTTAGCAGTAGACCTCCTCTGTAAATCTAACGGGGTAACCTGGAAATGCTTTTAAAGGCTTTTAAAAATGTATGTAGTTTGTCGCCAATGCGCGTTTGTGCGAAATTTTAAAGCATGTCGTGTTTGGTATCTATGTACTCGGCCTAAGATCATCTTTTTTATTTCATCAAACATTTGGGCAATATAGTGTGTTTTAGTGCATTAAAATTAAAAAAAGTGTATTTTTTCCCCAAAAAATGCGTTTGAAAAATCGCTGCGCAAATACTGTGTAGAAAAAAAAATTCAACACCCACCATTTTATTCTGTAGGGCCTTTGCTTTAAAAATATATATAATGTTTGGGGGTTCAACATAATTTTCTTGCAAAAAAAAATATGTTTTCATGTAAACAAAAAGTGTCAAAAAGGGCTTTGTCTTCAAGTGGTTAGAAGAGTGGATGTAAGCTTCCTAATGTTGTGTATAAAATGCCAGAACAGTTCAAAACCCCCCCAAATGACCCCATTTTGGAAAGTAGACACCCCAAGCTATATACTGAGAGGCATGTCGAGTCCATGGAATATTTTATATGTTGACACAAGTTGCGGAAAAAATAATTTTTTTTTTTTTTTTTTTTGCACAAAGTTGTCACTAAATGATATATTGCTCAAACATGCCATGGGCATATGTGGAATTACACCCCAAAATACATTCTGTTGCTTCTCCTGAGTACGGGGATACCACATGCGTGAGACTTTTTGGGAGCCTAGCCGCGTACGGGACCCCAAAAACCAAGCACCGCCTTCAGGCTTTCTAAGGGTGTCAATTTTTGATTTCACTTCTCACTGCCTATCACAGTTTCGGAGGCCATGGAATGCCCAGATGGCACAAAACCCCCCCCAAATGACCGCATTTTGGAAAGTAGACACCCCAAGCTATTTGCTGAGAGGTATTGTGAGTATTTTGCAGATCTCGCTTTTTGTCACAAAGTTTTGAAAATTGAAAAAAAAAAGAAAAAATAAAAAAATGTTCTTTCTTCATTTTCAAAAACAAATGAGAGCTGTAAAATACTCACCATGCCTCTCAGCAAACATCTTGGGGTGTCTACTTTCCAAAATGGGGTCATTTGGGGGGTTTTTGTGCTATTTTGGCATTTTATGGCCTTCAAAACTGTGATAGGTACTGAGGAGTGAAATCAAAAATTTGCGCCCTTAGAAATCCTGGAGGCGGTGCTTGGTTTCCGGGGTCCCGTACGTGGCTAGGCTCCTAAAAAGTCCCACACATGTGGTATCCCCGTACTCAGGAGAAGCAGCAGAATGTATTTTGGGGTGCAATTCCACATATAACCATGGCATGTGTGAGCAATATATCATTTAGTGACAACTTTTTGTAATTTTTTTTTTTATTTTTATTTTTTGTCATTATTCAATCACTTGGGACAAAAAAAAATATTCAATGGGCTCAACATGCCTCTCAGCAATTTCCTTGGGGTGTCTACTTTCTAAAATGGGGTCATTTGGGGGGGTTTTGTACTGCCCTGTCATTTTAGCACCTCAAGAAATGAGAGGCAGTCATAAATTAAAAGCTGTGTAAATTCCAGAAAATGTACCCTAGTTTGTAAACGCTATAACTTTTGCGCAAACCGATAAATATACGCTTATTGACATTTTTTTTACTAAAGACATGTGGCTGAATACATTTTGGCCTAAATGTATGACTAAAATTGAGTTTATTCGATTTTTCTTATAACAAAAAGTAGAAAATATCATTTTTTTTCAAAATTTTCGGTCTTTTTCCGTTTATATCGCAAAAAATAAAAATCGCAGAGGCAATCAAATACCATTAAAAGAAAGCTCTATTTGTGGGAAGAAAAGGACGCAAATTTCGTTTGGGTACAACATTGCATGTCCGCACAATTTACAGTTAAAGCAGCGCAGTGCAAAATTCTGAATTCACCTCTGGTCCTCTAGCTACCAAATGGTCTGGGGCTTAAGTGGTTAAGGTAAAAAAAATTAGGCTTTAGAACCACTTTAATATAGCAGTATAAGCAAATGTAATTGGAACTGATTAAAAAAAAATTCCATATACTTTATTTTGTTCTCTATCTATGTTGGTCATGTGACCTTTTTTCACTTGCTCCACACCACAATGTGCAATCAGTGGACGGAGCAAGCAGTAAATAAGCGCAGGGAATTTTCTTAGCTTTCCCATGGCAGCCCAGCTCAGATTGCTGCTATAGCGGTCACATAGTTTCATTAGAAAAAAATATATTCTACATTGGTGGAAAAAATAATATGTAACCAACCCTTCAAGCCATTCATACCTAAAATGACATCTGTAATACAATTAGGTAAATAATAATATTTTGGCCGGTGGAGACGAAGTATGTTCTGATGGACAGCCCCAGTCATTGCATGGGATAGGAGGAAAGAGGGAGCAAATGCAACTCAAACAACTGGAGTCTCCCCACGTGACTCTTTTCTTCACTGATGGGCTGTGTACCCTCTTTTGTCTTCTGTCTATCAGAACAAACTCCAGCTCCACCAGTTAAATATTATTTCATTAATTGTGTACCCTAATACAAAAACATATCCATTTCCTATTCTCCATCAGCTCCATCTAGTGGCTGTAATGAGGTATCTTACTGCTGCAAATAATGAAAGAACATTTGTTTAGAAGGGAAGATAGCCTAAAAAACATTTGTTATTGCCTTAATAGCTCTGTATATGGCAATTCTCAGGACAAATGGCTATGTGATTTTCTTTTTATAAATATGCCCAATAGTCTTTGATAACATATGGCACAAGAGGTCTATAAATGCCGGGACGTTGTGCCATTTGGTCATGCCCTCTGTTGTTGAAGTCATGATGATGAAACGCGTCAGTGCGTCCGGAAGTGACGTGTGCTTGTCACTGCCAGGAAGGAACAGCCAGATAATGTCAACGCAGTGGATGCAGTGGATGGAAGACAGCATTCCATACTGATTGGTGATAACACAATTTATGTTGTGTAAGTGTGTTTTTTAAGGGGGTGGTCATCTTGAATACACGTTTAAAATGGTATTATGCTATGTGGGGCCTTTTTTTATATGATTAAACCACCCTGGGTGATGAGCTGTTTGAGATAACCGGACCAAACGGGAGGTACCTGGTGTGTTAAAGGCTTTTGAATTACATCCCTTTGGTAAGTGTAAACCCCTAGGGGAGTGCGTTTCACATGGTGTGGACTCTAATGGATGGTATACTCCTATCAATGATTAACCACTTCCCGCCAGGTCAATAGGGAATTGACGTCCGGGAAGTGGTTCTGTTATCCTGACTGGACGTCTATTGACGTCCAGCAGTATAACATGCCAGCGCGCCCGTGGGGGTGCGCATAGCGGCGATCGCGAGTGCGGCGTGTCAGTCTGACACCCCGCATCTCCGATCATGATAAGAAGCCTCTGTCAGACCATGTGATCAGCTGTGACCAATCACAGCTGATCATCGCGTGAACCAGGAAGTGCCGGTAAACAGCATTTCTCGGTTCACGCTGACAGGGAGAGCCGATCAGCGTCTCTCCCTGTCAGAGGGGGGGTCTGTGCTGATAATCAGCACATTGATTACGAGCACAGCCCCCTCAAATGTAAAAGATCACCTGCCAACCAGTTCCCCCACAATAAAGGATGCCAGTGCCCACCACAGTGCCAATCCCTGCCCACCACAGTGCAAATCACTGCCCACCAGTGCCAATCACTGCCCACCACATTGCCAATCACTGCCCACCACAGTGCCAATCACTGCCCAGCAGAAACACCTGCCAGTACCTCATCGTCAGTGCTGCCCATCAGTGCCACCTGTCAGTGCCAATCAGTACCGCCTATGAATGCCAATCAGTGCCACCTGTCAGTGCCCATCACAGCCGCCTGTCAGTGCCCATCACAGCCGCCTGTCAGTGCCCATCAGTGCCGCATGTCAGTCCCCGTCAGTGCCACCTATCAGTGCCAATCAGTGGCACCTATCAGTGCCCATCAGTGCTGCATATCAGTGCCGCCTATTGTGCCCATCAGTGATGCATATCAGTGCCGCCTATCAGTGCCCATCAATTCTACATATCAGTGCCTTCTCATCAGTGCCACTTTATCAGTGCCAACTCATCAGTGCCCATCAGTGCCTCCTCATAAGTGCCCATCAGTGCTGCCTCGTCAGTGCCCGTCAGTGAAGGGGAAAACAAAATTTTATGACAGAAACTAAAAAAAACTCTTTTTTTTTTCAAAAATGTTGGTCTTTTTTAGTTTGTTTAGCAAAAATAAAAACCGCAGAGGTGATCAAATACCACCAAAAGAAAGCTCTATTTGTGGGAAGAAAATTATAAAAATTTAGTTTGGGTACAGCGTTGTATGACCGCGCAATTGTCATTCAAAATGTGACAGCGCTGAAAGCTGAAAATTGTCCTGGGCAGGAAGGGGCGTAAGTGCATGGTATTGAAGTGGTTAAGTACAATCCTTCACCTATCAATTGTACGGTATCAACATACTATTGATTTCTCATATGACTTTTTTTTTACCACTCTGAATGAGCTCCCGCATGCCATCTTCCCACCTAGAAAGATGACCAAGTCATCAAATGGTGGCAGCACCTGCATAGAGCAGCACTGCCAACAGGAGTCCTAATGAGACAAGAACCCTAAAATTCATCATCGTGGAAGGTGAGTTTGGACACTTTTGAGCACATTTTTCCCTTTGAATCCTACAGAAATGATCCCTGAAAGTATAGTCCTTCTCATATGTCTTTACATGTGAATGCTGGTCATATTTAATTTATTAGATTGGAGCACTGCTTTGAGTATTGGAACTTTGTCTATATGGACTAAGGACTTTTTTTTACTTGTGAGTATAATTTGGACCTCCTAATTACCTAGTAAACTTGATATTCAGATGTTCTTCTAATGTAAAAAAAAAATCTCCCTACACTGGTATTTAACCCCAGTTAGACCACTTTCATACTAATGCCGCGTACACACGACCGTTTTTCATGTCATTGAAATAAACAACGTTTTTCTCGACGTGATTTTTCGTGTTTCCTCTCAAGCCTGCCTTGCCTACACACTATCGTTGAAAAAAATGATCTAGCAAAGCGCGGTGACGTCCAACACGTACGACGGCACTATAAAAGGGGAAGTTTCATTATGTTCGCGCCACCCTTTTGGCTGCTTTTGCTGATTTCGTGTTACCAGGTGTTAGTAAAAGTTTGGGAAGAGACGATTCGCGCTTTTCAGTCTTCGTGCTTTAAAGATCGTTTTCGGAAGTTCAGTTTGAGCTTGTGGGATCGTATCTGTCTTTCAGTGCTTGTAGTCAGTTCGTATCTGTTTTTGCTGTGCGTTCTTGTCCGCTCGTTACTGTTTTTCAGCTCGTTCTTCAGAGGCCTTGCTGTTCTTCAGTGCGTTCTTTTAGTTCGTTCTGATTAGACGACCGTTTTGAAGCCATGTTGCGGGTACGTTCTTGTCGCCGAGATCGTGCTGTGCTTGCTTCTGGGCTTGTTGCTATGTCCCAGATCCGGTCCATGAACAGGGTGAGGAGGAGTTCTTGGACCAAGAATTGGTTGCTCCAGCGGGACCAATTCTGTCACATGCCTCTGCTGCGGGAGATCTAGGAGAATAACCCTGATGACTACAGGAATTTTCTTAGGATGTCTGACCCCGTTTTTCAGCAGCTCTTGGCTTTGGTGTCCCCCTATATCACCAGGCAGGACACCGTTATGCGGGAATCCATTACTGCTGAGTAGATGCTAGTTGCTACGTTGCGCTACCTGGCAACAGGGAGAAGCTTGCAGGACCTCAAGTTCTCGACAGGCATCTCCCCCCAGGCTCTGGGCGTCATTATTCCAGAAACCTGCTCTGCCATAATCCAAGTCCTTCAGGAGGACTATATTAAGGTAAGTTTTCTCCTTTAACATCACAATCTATGTATTTTATGCTTGCTAATGTATAGTATTTTTTTAACAGTCTCTAATTACCATGATTGTAATAGGCTGTGAATGTCCCCTTTGTCCCCATGCATGTTGTAAGCTTTTAATGGTCCTACATGCATATTTCCAAAAACCAACCTCTCCAGCATTATATCCTGGGCCCAAACACACCTAGCCTAGTCACTCCCCAATGTTTTTTGTCAGCTCCATTGTAGTTCTTAGCTTGGCCGAACCCCCCCCCCCCCCATATTTTTTTGATTTTGTCTAATTCCAAAAAAAAGTTACATAGTACTAGAGCCTTTATTTATGATGTCCCCAACTCATCTCAACCCCCCCCCCAAAATAATTTCACAGGTCCATCAGAGGGGGTGATGTTTTTTGTGGTCATTTTTAGCTCTTATTAAAGCGGAGCTCCACCCTAAAGTGGATTTTCCGCTCGTCGGAACCCTCCCCCCCCTCCGGTGTCAAAATTGACACCTTTCAGGGGGGAGGGGGGTGAAGATACCTGTTTAAGACAGGTATTTTCACCCACATCCGGGAGTCCTCTCTGCGGCAAATCTGCGGGAGACAAGTCACTTCCCGCAGAATACCCGTAGTGTTCTTGGAGACACTCGGCTCCCAGAACACAGGAGGACCAGTCCGAACTGCGCAGCGCTTCTCGTGCATGTGCGGTAGGGAACCGGGCAGTGAAGCCGCAAGGCTTCACTTCCTGGTTCCCTCACCGAGGATGGCGGAGGGGGCAGCAGAGTGACGAGCGATCGTTCGTCCTCTGCTGTGGACGTCGCTGGACTCCAGGACATGTAAGTGTCCAAATATAAAAAGCCAGCAGCTGCTGTAGCTGTAGCTGCTGGCTTTTAATATTTTTTTGGGCTGCGGAGCTCCGCTTTAAAATACTCCTTCCAAATTAATGCTATACTGATGTTTTGCCAAGAGGGTTTTGTGATAATCTGCTTGCAATGTTTAGGTATCAAAGTCTTAATTTTTTTTTTGGTTTGACTCCACAGTTACCTTCGACGCCACAGGAATGGCAGAATGTGGCATCTGAGTTTTCTCAGCGGTGGAACTTTCCCAACTGTGGAGGAGCCATTGATGGCAAGCACGTCCGCATCGTGCCACCACCCCAATCAGGATCCTTTTTTTATAATTATAAAGGGTTCCACAGTATTGTGCTGATGGCGGTGGTGTCTGCCAACTATGATTTCCTTTATATTGACGTTGGGAAAAATGGGCGGATGTCTGACGGTGGTGTTTTTGCCCAGACCAATTTCACCGACCGGCTTCTATCAGAGGACCTGGCATTGCCAACTGCGACAGACAATGAAGATGGCCTACCCTTTGTGTTCCTGGCAGATGAGGTGTTTGCGCTAGGTCCCCATTTGATGAGGCCTTTTCCACAAAGGACCCTCCCCCCTGAGAGGAGGGTCTTTAATTATAGGCTGGCCAGCGCGAGAAGGGTGGTAGAAAATGCCTTTGGCATCATGGCCAGTCGTTTCCGCCTTTTTATGACCGCTCTCAACATGGCGGAGTACAAATGGAATCATCTAATAATGTGCTGTTGCATCCTACACAATTTTTTTTAAAAACATTCCAAGAATTACCTTTCTTCAGTTGCCCTTCAGGGCACCCAGTTCTCAGATGGACCATTGCCAGCCCAGGTAGCTGGCCCTACAGGCTTGGCCCCCCCAAAGCGGGCGTGAGGTGCGCCAACGCTATGTCGAGTATTTTATGGGTAGGGCGGCCATTCCAATGCCTGATCATATTTGAAAAAATCTTTGGAATAAAAAAATACTTTCTAATGAAAACATCTTGTTTGTTTTTATTTTGGTTGATTTCATCTTTCTCCTAGGTCAGTGATGGTGAACCTTGGCACTCCAGATGTTTTGCAACTACATTTCCCATGATGCTCAACTCCACTGCAGAGTGCCTTAGCAACATGGGAAATGTAGTTCAAAACCATCTGGGGTGCCAAGGTTCACCATCACTGTCCTAGGTTATACTAGTGCAGTTGTAGTGCCACGTTTCATTTTCTGAAGTAAATTACCATCATTTTGAGTGTAAACACCCATTTTTTTTTGGGGGGGGGGGACATTGATATAAGAAGCCACACATTGTTGATTTCAAAATATTTTTAATAGGAGCACAATTTTTCGGTAATTTTTATAAAAATAGAAAATGTTATTATTTTTAATTTTTTTTGGGTGATAATTTTTTTGATAAAACGCATGAAACATATGTACAACATGTGCAATAGTACTTTAAAAATGTAAAACCTTACAAATAAAAATAGAAAATCAACAAACAAAAAACAAAATATAATTTTCGCCCATATAAAAGTTTTAAACCCTCCCAAGAACCTGTTCTATTTTTTTTAGTCTTTGCTCCAGCTGCTTGGTGTTTTGCCTCATCTGGAACAAGTTTTCTTTAATTTCTTCCAGGTCACGAGAGCAGACCCTCAGTTCTTTTAGCAACATCTGGGCAGTGTGTCGGGTGAAGGTTGCTTGGGCCGCAGGCATTAAAGTACCTTAAATAAAATAAAAAAATGTCTTAATAAATATACAGGCCTACATCTATTACCTGAGGCTGTGGTGTATGACACTCACCTGTTGTGTTGCCATTTTCCACTTCTTCAGCCACATCCTGCGGTTGTGGGTCTTGGGTTGGTGGTGCGGGGTTTGCAGCCTCCTGTCTCTTAGCTCTTTGAAGCCCTATGAGATAGAACCCAAAGGTAGACTTGAGTAACTAAATATATTTAGGCCTGAAAGAGGAATATTAATCATTCTTTGGAAGTGTGGTACAATTGTATTTTTTGTAAATATTTCTAAGCTGAACACATGATTGTATCCATTCCCAAAGCTGGTAGATTGATCTATTTTGGTCAGGTTTCACACATGGAAACACACCAAGTATCCACTGGATCACCTGTGTGTGACACCATCAAAAGGTTGTTCTTGTGGCCCACACTTGTGCTAATGAGTCCAGATGTGTAAGCAGCTGCTGAGCATACGCTCCTAACCGTACACTGAATCCAGTTACATTAGTTAAATATAGTTACCAACACATATACACAACCATGTTTCTAATTAATTCTCACATAAACAGTTCAAGATGTCAATTTTCATGTTCTTGTGCACAAGATTCAGTCGTAGGAATCATCGTTCAATCGTTCACTAAATGATGATCCTTTGGTCCGATTCAGTGTTAAGTACATTTGATCATTCCTAATAATAGGCATTTTCAAATTTAGTTATCACTGTATTCTCCCAAAAACATTGTATTATTGATAATGAACGAGGATTTCTACAATCGATTCTTGTGCCCCACAACATGAAAATTTACATCTTGAACTGTTCAAGATGTCCGGTTTCATGTTCTTGGGCACAAGATTCAGTCGTAGGAATCATCGTTCATTACCAATAATACGATGTTTTGGGGGAATACAGTGATAACTAAATTTGAACATGCCTATTATTAGGAATGCTCAAATGTACTTAACACTGAATTGGACCAAAAGATCGTCATTTCGTGAACGTTTGAACGAGGATTTCTATGATCGATTCTTGTGCCCCACAACATGAAAATTGACATCTTGAACTGTTCAAGATGTCCGGTTTCATGTTCTTGGGCACAAGATTCAGTCATAGGAATCATCGTTCATTACCAATAATACAATGTTTTGGGGGAATACAGTGATAACTAAATTTGAACATGCCTATTATTAGGAATGCTCAAATGTACTTAACACTGAATTGGACCAAAAGATCGTCATTTCGTGAACGTTTGAACGAGGATTTCTACGATCGATTCTTGTGCCCAACAACATGAAACCGGACATCTTGAACTGTACTACATACATTAAATAAAAAAACATGCAGCACCACGCTATTAATAAAAATCAGAGTAATAAATGTAAATCTACTTACTTTTTCGGATCACTTTTTTTATTTTCTTGTATTGCTCCGGCTCCCTTAACTTAATGTCCGACCATCTTTTTCTGATCTGGTCTTTCGATCTGCGAACCCGAAATTTCCTGGCCAGAGTTTGTACCACTTTATCCATGATCTGACCCTTCACCTCATTCGGCTTTTTATATGGGCCATGTTTCGCATCATAATCCTCCCTCAGTAATATGGTGACTATTTCCCCCATCTCCTCAAACACCATGTTTGTGGCTTTGTATCTCCTGGTTCTGGTCTTGCCTACTTCCACACTTTCCTCTTCATCTCGGTGAGTCTCCGCCATGTTGTCAGTCTCTGTCATTAAGGACGAGCGAGAAGGGGCGGGGAAAGTAGTATAACGAACATCAGGGGCTGGAAAGCGTGCGGAGCGTCACGCATGCGCACTGTAATATAACGGAAATAAGCATCGTTGAAAGCGACGTTCAGTGAGTGGAAGAAGGTCGGAAGTAACGAACGTGTAGATCGCGGGTACGTAACATTTTTCATACTTGATATTTCGAGGGTTGAGCGGACCCGAACTGTAAAGTTCGGTACCGTACAGAACTATTGTGTTTTTGGGTCCCGGACCCGAAACATAACAATTCACTGTATGTTCGGGTCCGGTGTTGGGCAATATGCATGTAAATTCGCGCTTGCTTCCCGTGCTTTTAGAACTGGCCCTGCACAAAGTGTCATTTTTTAATCAAAAAAATACATTTAAAACTCACTCACGGCTAGAATGAATTCTCGGGGCCCGGCAAATGGCAATACATAGAAAAGTCATTGATTGAAAAAAAAAAAAAAACGTGGGGGTCCCCCCAAATTCTATTTGCAGGCCCTTCAGATCTGGAAAGGATTTTAAGGGGAACTCCACCCCAAATTAAGCAAAAAAATGGCGTGGAGTCCCCCAAAAATCCAGACCAGACCCTTATCCGAGCACGCAACCTGGCAGGCCGCAGGAAAAGAGGGGGGGACTAGAGAGCGCCCCCCCCTCCTGAACCATACCAGGCCACATGCCCTCAACATGGGGAGGATGTCCCCATGTTGATGGGGACAAGGGCCTCATCCCCACAACCCTTGCCCGATGGTTGTGGGGGTCTGCGGGCAGGGGGCTTATCGGAATCTGAAGACCCCTTTAACAAAGGGTACCCCCAGATCCCGGCCCCCCCTATGTGAATTGGTAATGGGGTACATTGTACCCCTACCATTTCACCAAAAAAGAGTACAAAATGTAAAAAATTACAATAGACGGATTTTGACAATTCCTTTATTAATGTCTTTTTCTTTCTTCCATCTTCTTCCTTCTTCTTTTCTCCATTCCAGTTTCTTCCTCCATCTTCCTCTTCCTCTTCATCTTCATCTCCATCTCCATCTTCATCTTCCTTCTTCCTTCGGTGTTCTCGTCCGCATCTTGCTCCGGCATCTTGCTCCGGCTTCTTCTTTCTTCATCCGCTCCGCTTGAATTGGAGGTTCCCGCTGTGTGGCGCTTCAGTCCTTCAGTTCTCCTCTTGGTCCGGTGACCCCGCCCCCCTCTGACGCACATGGTGTTCACGGGGACTTTCCCCGTGCTGTCAGAGGGGGGCGGGGCCACCGGGTCGCAGCGGACCTAGAGGAGAACTGAAGAACTTAAGCGTCACACAGCGGGAAACTCCAATTCAAACGGAGCAGACGAAGAAAGAAGAAGGGAAGACGCCGGAGCAAGATGCGGACGAGAAGACCGAAGGAAGAAGGAAGATGAAGATGGAGATGAAGATGAAGAGGAAGATGGAGGAAGAAACTCAAATGGAGAAAATAAGAAGGAAGAAGATGGAAGAAAGAAAAAAAACATTAAATAAAGGAATTGTCAAAAACCGGCTATTGTAATTTTTTTACATTTTGGACACTTTTTTGGTGAAATGGTAGGGGTAAAATGTACCCCATTACCAATTCACATAGGGGGGCCGGGATCTGGGGGTCCCCTTTGTTAAAGGGGTCTTCCAGATTCCGATAAGCCCCCTGCCCGCAGACCCCCACAACCACCGGGCAAGGGTTGTGGGGATGAGGCCCTTGTCCCCATCAACATGGGGACATCCTCCCCATGTTGAGGGCATGTGGCCTGGTACGGTTCAGGAGGGGGGGCCCTCTCTCGTCTCCCCCTCTTTTACTGCGGCCTGCCAGGTTGTGTGCTCGGATAAAGGGTCTGGTCTGGATTTTTGGGGGTCCTCCACGCCATTTTTTTAAATAATTTGGGGTGGAGTTCCCCTTAAAATCCTTTCTAGACCTGAAGGGCCTGGTATGGATATTTGGGGGGACCGCACACATTTTTTTTAACATTTGCGGCAGGGTTCCCCTTAATATCCATTCCAGACATGAAGGGCCTGGTAATTGAATTTGGGGGAACCCCAACGCTTTTAGATTTTTAGTATCAATGACTTTTCTATGTATTGCATTTGACGGGAGACAACAATTCATTATAGCCAGGAGTGATTTTTTATGGAATTTTTGAAATTCACAAATGACACTTTGTGCAGGGACAGTTCTAGGTACTCCCTTACTTTTTTGGAGCCATTTTAGTCCTCAGAATTTCGGGGCCCCATTGACTTCAATGGGGTTTGGGTTCGGGGTCAAGTTCGGGTCAAGTTCCGGCCCGAACTCGAGCTTTTTACGAAGTTTGCCCAAAAGCGTATAACACAAACATCCAGGTGTCCGCTCAACTCTATGATGACTGATCAATTGCTGAGTTTGTGGCCTTTATATGGTGAGAAAGATTAGTAGTAGTCTTGACTGACATTAGATTTGTTGTCTGTTTTTTGACTTGCAGAAAAAATGCAGGTATTTAAAGACCCTGATTTCATGTTAGAATTCCTGCAAAGGTGGAAAAACTTCCGGTTTTATGGGAGACCAAAAATAAACAAAATAAAAATAAAGACGCCAGGAAGAGAGCACTGGAGACCTTGCTGGAATTTGTGCAAACTCAGATCCCCACAGCAACAATACAGGATGTGAAGACGAAAATTGGGACCATTAGGGGCACATACCGGACTCAACGAAACAAAGTCCGAACATCTATGCGGTCAGGAGCAGCTGCAGAGGACAGATACAAGCCGAATCTATGGAACTACCAGCATCTAAGTTTCCTGGATGACCACCTGGAATCAAGGGACTCCCTTTCCAGCCTTCCCCCCAGAACGAGCTCCAGCCTTCCCTGCAGCCAACCCTCCAGCCTTCCCTCCAGCCTTCCCTCCAGCCAAGTTGAGGTTTCTTTGGAGGAACAAGCTGAACTCCTGGAGGAGCCTGATTTGAACATTTGGAGCCAGGTATAATATTTAGCTAAAGATTTCTTGTACTAAAAGTCTAATGTGGTCAAAGATGTTAAACTTGTGTGAAAAATGTAAGCATTTTAAAAAAAGTGTTTGACATATCAATAGACAGCAGTGGCCAAAAAGTATGGGGACAAGAATGAAAAATGCTGGTGTCAGAATGATTAACTTTAATATTTATTTGCATTCAATTAGCAAATGTCATGAGGTGACAAATGTGTGTGATAGATGAAGCAAAAAATTACAATATGTACCTTTTTTATACAGGATGAGGAGGCAGGCGCCAGTGTGACCCATGAGGAGGCAGGCGCCAGTGTGACCCAGGAGGAGGCAGGTGCCAGTGGAACCCAGGAGGAGGCAGGCCCCAGTGGGACACAGGAGGAGGCAGGGTGGAAGCTCGAGTAATCGAGACAGATGACGTACCAAAGACACACCTCCGCTGCGGCCGCCCTCTGTGCATATCACCATGACGACTGGAGCATTTGGATCTGTCCGTGAGCACATCTCGGCTTACGCTGCTTTAATGTCTGTTGCGAGATTGTGCACTCCAGTTCTATCATTGGTGGGAATGAAGGCATGGGGGTGGGGTCAATGCCGGATAATGCTGTGCGTGATTATGGCCTATGGCCCTCTCTGTGACTACATTTCCCAGACTACTATGCGGATGATGTATTGCAAGAGATAGTCACATGGTACTGATGTATTCCCGCACGCTGACAGCCAGGAGACTGAGAGTGGATGATGCGGCGGAGCTCTTCCATGGTACAAGTGACACTATTGGCTAATCCCACTAGGGGCTGGATTCACATTATTATCAGCTCTAGCAATAGGGTATGGTGATCCCGGAAGCGGGAAATACAATGAGTGATCAGCTGTGTTTAATTTTAAAACTACATTCCTTTCTCTATAAAAGCGTGGGGAACAGAGAGTTTCTGTATACCCCAGTAGAAGTCTTATTAGACGAAACCGGTCGGGACAAATACACTAGCTCTTGCTGTTCCTATCACGCTGCCTACTTATATTCTAGAGTGTGGATTTTTTGGATTTCTTTGTTATGCTTTGGAGTTTTGTTTTGGATGTTCATACTGTGTGAACTTTTTCTGATTTTTTTTTTTATAATAAATCATTTTTGGATTTACACCATGTGGAGCAATTTTTTGTTTTCCATGGTTATGAATGGATTTTTCCTGGTTGGATTGCCATTGATCCTGGGAGGAGGTGTCCTATAGATCCTGGTCGTCTCTACAAAGCCTGGCTGTCTGATCCGTCCACGAAGTGGACAAAGTCTTGAAGATCCACCGCCGTACGGTGTGTTGGATCCATCCCAGCTGGTAAGAGTACCTTATCTCTCCCCCATTGACACAAGGTGAAGGCACTCCCGGGTGTTACCACGTATATCCACATTGAACATCCATATCTACGTATTCTATAACAATCCCATATTGGACTTTGGTCTTTTTGGATGGTACTTTGTCTATTGTTAGACAACTACAGGGACATATACTCATCTTTGATGTCTGATAGAAATAAAATTCCAATTTCACTGGTTTAGGATTATCACTCTATTGCTATTCATGTTTCACAACATAATATTTGCACTATAATTTTTGTTGTACATTAATATGTTGGTTAAATACTTGTAATCACAGAAGGATTACAGACACTTATTTATGCTATATATGTATTTCTATATTTTTCACTAATTTCGAAATATATACCAGCATGGGTTTTTGATTAAATTAGAATATTTTTCACACCCTACTATATTTAGGACTTTTATCCTAAATTCTCATTAGCGCCACACTTATTATATATTTACTCCTCCACGGACACAGCCTCCAAGGATGGCTGCAGGGAAGCCTGCAGGGAAGGCAACAAAGAAAAGCAGGAAATAAGCCCAGGATATGTCCTTCAGATGGTCCCAATTTTCGTCTTCTCATCCTTTGTTGTTTGCTGTGGTGATCTGTGTCTGCACTAATTTAAGCAGGGTCTCCAGTGCTGTCTTCCTGGCTTCTTTAGTTTTACTTTACCTGTGGTTTTGTTTTGCCTTAACCTTTAATTTGTTTTTAGGCCAGAATAAATGGTATTTTTGTTTCATGATAAATATTGAACATGTGTTTTTATTCTAAATAGACAGTTTGCTAGTGAGTAGGCAGGGACATTGTAAAAAAAAAATTGTGAAATTAACAAGGGACACTAACCTCCTTGAGGGTAAATAAGAATAAATAATAATGTTGTTGTGGTAACTTGACACACTCAAAAATATCAAATAATATTGGAAAACAGTCTAAAATATTAACAAAAAAGTTATCAAAAATAACATCTTCAATACAAGATGGAAACTCAAAAATATTGGGTATTTAGGGAGATCTGGCTTACAATAAATATAGATTAATCATGAGAAAACAATAAATAATAAAGACAAATTTTTCATAACTCTGTGAGAATATCAGCAAAAAAGAATTGGATTATTGCAGCATTATAACGAAGAAAAGAATGCGCTGCATTAAACGATGCAATAATTTCCAGCATGACGAATGTGCTATCTCCATTACGAACAGTAGTTTTACCAGAACGAGCGCTCCCTTCTCATCACTTGCTTCTGAGCATGCGCGCTTTTTTCACGTCGTTAAAGCCTACACACGACCGTTTTTCATGACGAGAAAAACGACGACGTGAAAAACAACGAGAAAAATTAGAGCATGTTCCAATTTTTTCCTGCCCATTTTTCACGTTGTGAAAAATGCTCTGAAGCCCACACACGATCGTTTTTAATGACCATTTTTAAAAATGACATTTTTCTCGTCATTAAAAACGGTCGTGTGTACGCGGCATGAGGCTCTTTTCAGGCGCTTTTACCCTAAAAAAAGAGCCTGAAAACTTATTTCCATTAAAATCAATGGATGCTTTCACACTGAGGCAGTGCGCTGAAAAAATGCCCCTCTCCATTGAAATGAATTGAAAGTGATTCAAAAGCTTCTGAAAAGCGCTTCAAAAGCGCTCAGTGTTTTACTGGCAGTTTTTTAAGCGCCTCAGTGTGAAAGTGGCCTTAGAGTTTTAAAATTTGGAGTTTATATCTCCCCTATGTGTTGGAGAAACTGCGGATCTAGTAGGGACATCTTCCACATTTTATGGAACTGTAACAAGATACACCCATTCTGGACCTCAATTTTCCAACTCATATCCAATGTATCCCACACCTTAATTTCACCATCTCCTGGACGTACCTCTTAATCTAGACACTGAGAGGCTACCTCCTCATGTTAAACATACTACCATACAGGGGCAGCCCGTCCATTAAGGGTGCACCTCCATTCATCGCCACCCCCCATCCGTGCGTCCGGCCCCTTTCAGGACACCGATGGATGGATTCCAATGCAGGGGGGGGCTGTTTTTTTTTTTAAGCACTGTTTAGAACCAGAGGCTATAATAGGCTTTATTATAGAGTGGTCTCTGGTTGCAGAGAGTGTGCTCTGATCCTACCCAGGTGTGTTACAACAGCGAATTAATATTCGCTGTTGTAACACTGATCCTCCTCCCGACCAGTCAGGAAGCCAGTTTTGACACCGGTCACCCGATTGGCTGAAAGGACAGGCAATCATATTGGACACCTAGGTGGAGGAGGGGAAGAGCCAGAAGCCACCATGGAGGAGAGACCATGCTGCCTGCTGCATGCCACCCACCGCCAATAGGGTAAGTGCCAGACTGACCGGCAAACAGCGGGGGGGTGGGGTGTTTGCCGCTCTCCCCAAAAACAAACACCAGCCACCACTGTTACCACACATACCCAGTCAACACATGGGGCAAAAAAGGACAAAAGAGGGTGCACATACTGTATCACTTAAGCAGCTGGAGCCAGCCCATCAGTGAAGAAAAGAGTCATGTGGGGAGACTTCAGTTGCTTGAGTGGGATTTGCTCCTTCTTTCCTCCTATGTGTCCCATGTAATGACTGGGGCTGTCCATCAGAATATACTGCGCCTCATCCGGTCAAAATAATATTATTTACCTAATTGTATTACAGGTGTTATTTTAGGTATGAATGGCTTGAAGGGTTGGTTATATATTTGTTTCCACCAATGTAGAATATTTTTTTTCTAATGAAACTATGTGACCGCAATAGCACCAATCTGAGCTGGGCGGCCATGGGAAAGATAAGAAAATTCCCTGCGCTTATTCACTGCTTTTCTCTTCTTTATATGTACTGCATAAGGGAATTTTCCTTCACTGATTACAGTTTATTACCTGATACTACTGTATGTTTGTTATAATTTCTCAATAAAAACGTATTGAAATTAAAAAAAATTTAAAAACCTGCCTTATTTGGTAATAAAGTGCAAAAGGAAACTATGGCTGCACTCACCTACAGCAACCAATTTGATTTTTGTTTATGAAATAGACATTTGCAACACATACACATAGATATGCTGGGCCCAGATGCCTTTAGTCTAAAACGGTTAAATTAAAAACAAGAAGCAACCAGTGAGATTACAATTATGACTTTCCTAGCGTGGAATATAAATAAAACTGCTTAATAAGTTTAAGAATCATCTAGTGTATGTGCACATTCTTTTCCAAGTAACAAGTTTATTTCACAGAAGTTCTTTATGCTTTTGCTCTCAGTGATCAGTCACCCTACTGTGACCACATGAACCAAGAGACACCCCATGTGTTTCCTGGATACTAAAAGCTAGCAGGTGGCAGAAATATTGTCTTAATATGTATTGACTACTCAGTGTGCTTGTTTCAGAATGCAGTTACCCTTTAAGAAATGAATATGCATTCTCAAGGGGACAACAGTTTTCTTCCTCTCTAGCAGGTGTTGTTCTAATAAACTCTTCTAAATTGTACAGCAAATGTCATGTTTACACTGCCTGCAGTTAGCATCACATAGCATTGCTCATCTAACATTTTCACAATGACAAAGCTCTCACACAAAGACTAATACACCGTACAGTCCAGGGACACAACACTGCCTTACAACTTGAACAATATGTGTAGTTTATTAATGGGCCACTTTGACACTTGTACTAATAATACCTTGATAAACACAGATTTATCATTCCAAATATAATCTCTGTGCACTAAGAGACTTTAATACTTTGATTTCAGAATGGTGATGGATTTGTTCATTTATTTTCTAATTATTTTTATTACGTTTTATCTTTAAACTGTGAGCACTTTACATGCAATTTCTTAATTTGTTTAGAGACAAATATAAAGACCGATTGAGACAAAAAGAAACGGAGGACCCATCTCTATAAAGGGTACATTCTTTATACATAAGAACCTATGTTTATCTTTGTTATTTAGTTATGTGGTGCCACTGCCAACATGTAAGGGGGACTAGGATTAGGCACATGTTGGCGCCAAACTGTGCAAGTCCCTGCCCCACTTATTAGATAGGACAGCCACCCATCTGTTGTTAAGAACCCTCCACCATATTGTGCCATACTCCTTGCCATAGGCCAGCTCAAGATATCCCCAGGTGAAAACCGAAATATTTGAGAATAAGGGAATATCCACAGTTTAAAGCACTTTAATGTCATTTTCTTTGACATATCACAGTGACATAATAGCAGAATCTTCGGCACGGAACTCCACATGTAAGGTTAAACATTCTGTTAGACATTTCAACGCAGAGCGCAAGTGTACAACTTTCAGCCATCTTCCCTCTACACCTCCATTCATCTCCTTGGAAGCACCACAGAGTTGTGACCACTTTCACATGTATACTAAGTCCACAGCATCAATTGCCTATCACCTTACTTTAGTATATCATTCTCTTCCCAATGTGCCTTCCATAGCTCTGCCTAGCTGGGCATGCTCCAAGATGGCACATTCCCAGGTTTCACCATTAGTCACATCAAAGGACTCTGTCCAGATTCTCCAAGGACCCTTTGGTCAGCTCTGCAGGACACTACATCTTAGCAGCTCGGGGTGTTGGGCTCTCATACCCAATCTACACTGGACTTCTCTCATGCTAGCATTTATATGGGCACTGACTACACCCATAACCTTACTAGAGGAGGGATCTTTCTAAAAGGGGTCTAACACCTAGTGACAACTAGGTGTTAGCCTCCCTTACCCCTTACCATGCTATAATGGGAACACAGCCATCTAGTAGTAGGAAATCTAACTGCACCTGCCAACAAACATATTGTGGTGTACTTTACAGTAAACATTTAACCATTCTAATCAAATGTCTGTGCCTAATAAAACGTTTTACCTAATTTTCCTAGCACACCTGCCACGGAGACACTAGTGCCAGTTTTGGAAAGAAAGCAAGAAATTCACCACTACATTGTTGAATTAGGGAAAAAAAACAGAAACCCAAGGAGGACATACAGTTTCAGATACTGCCCTGGGAGGAGTTGAACCAACGACGCAAGAGCTACAAGGCCAAAATAAGTAAGCCTGTATTCACACGTGAACATATTCCTGGTGGTTTTGAAGCATTTGTAGATACATTTGACTCCTGGGCTATGCAATAAAATGCATATTTCATGCATTTACAGACACTCCTACTAAAGTCGATTGGGCCAAAAATGCCTGATTATGTTAAAAAAAATAGCATACGTGCTTCATTAAGCATAGGGCTTTGAGTGTACAAGCAGGTAAGCACTGAAATGTGAACAGGCACAACTACAAACAACAGCATTCTGCATGTTGAGCGTAGTCAGGTGTAGGGAAACACACTACTAAATGCTCAGGTGTGTGGGGGGGGGGGGGGTCACTGTTGGGTACTGCTCTTATAAGCAGATCAGCAATGATCTCATACTATTATTAAAGCAGTATTAAACCCCAAATCACCAACTATTGCAGCTTATCAATTATTAGATGTGGTGGATTTTTTTTGGTTTGTTTTTGGCTTTTTTCACCTGGTGATCTGACCAGTAACACACCTCCTGTATTAGGGTGCAAACACTCGGAATGAATGAGCACAGAGACACGTTTGGACATTAGCATTGTTTGCCTTACAAGGAGTCTGTGCACTAGCAGATTTAGATACACTAAACAAATCAAAGCTGACCTACAGCTAACACTTTTTAAGCAGTTAAAGCAACAGTCTTCCTTCTTTTTGGGATAAAGGTTTTACACAAATTTAAAAAAAAGCTGACCATTATAAGCACTCCTGTCAGTAATAAATGGTTTGTCTCAATCCTCTAACTGTTACATCTGCAGGAAAGCTTGTTCTGTCGAAAAACTACATACTTACTGGCAGGATCACCAGGTGAAAATAAAGGAAAGGAAGCGTAACCATTTCAATACTGGGTACTTTTACCCCCTTCCTGTCCAAGCCTATTTTCAGCTTTCAGTGCTGTCACACTTTGAATGACAATTGCGCGGTCATGCAACACTGTACCCATACCATTAAAGAATCTTTCTTGATAAATGTAGGTTAAAATGTATTCTGCTAAATTCTTTTGATGTAAATAATCCAAATCAGTGTAAATTTGTTAGTCTATAGGAAAGTTATAGAGTCCACAAAAGATGGTATATACGGTAGCTGAAAATTGATCAATCCTGATGTAGTGACGGCCTATCTCAGTTCTAGAGGCCTGAAAACACCAGAACAGTACAAATATCCCCCAAATTACCCCTTTTTGCAAAGTAGAAAGTAAGGCATGCCAAGTTTTTTACCATTGTCATTTTTTGTCAAAATATTTGGGAAAATTAAGAATGTACAGCGTTATCATTTAATGGGTGTGGCGGTAATCAGGGACACCGACTGGTAACAGTATGTCGACAAAAAAAAGTAATAATTAAAAAAAAAAATTGTTTAATTAATTATGTTTCATTAATCTGACTTCAGTTAACTTAAATGTAATTGGTGGATATAACGTAAAATACTGCATGTATTTTTTTATTAGATTTTTTTTTGTTTAAACTGTGCCATAGTAACACTGTACAATTCTGGGGAAATAATCAGGTTTTTGTTTATTTTATTATTTTTACAAATTATGATTGTTTATATCAGTGGATTTCACAGGTATAAGCAACCATTTTTACTGAATGAAACTGATTTATTCAGTGTATTTTGTTGTGATTAGCTGTGATTGGTCACATCTAATCACATAGTACAGATGGACTGTGACTGGCCCTGTCTGTACCATGTGATCAGTGTAACCAATCACAGAAAGCAACACAATTGTCATGTGATCTGTGATTGGTCACACCGATCACATGATACTGTCAGTGAACCGATACACTGATCAATCACGGCTGTGTCGGATGGACACAGCCAGTGACAGATCGCGCAGCAGCATGGCCCCATGGCCGCCCGTGAGGTGCGATCTGGGGAACGTCATATGACATCCACTCAGATTGACGAATGTCTCATCCAGCCATTAATTGACTATAGGCTGGGTTAGAAGTGGTTAAAAAAGAAAACAAATGCAGCCATCACATCTAAGACTGCAATATAATCAATGTTTGCTTTTGGATTGAATACCCCTTTAAGATGCCAGTAATCTGAGTTACGGAAGCCAATACTAAATATTTAAATGGCATGTGATAATCATAACCACAAAAATATTCCAGTTATATTTTAGAAAGCATGTTATCTCCTTTTTTGTAAATAATAAATGTATTGATATTATACAAACAGGCAGGGGAATACTGGTACAGATTCTTAACTGAAAAATATCTTCATCACATGATACATATCAATCAATGGTATACAGCAGAGCAACCCAATGTGCTCGATTGGTGTTTTACAGCAAGGGAAAAGTATACTAAAATGATTTTTGCTCTCGACCTTCTGCATGTATACTGTGAATCAAAAGAGTATTATGTTTGAAAGATGTCGAACAGTGAAATATAGCCGTTTTCAAAGAGATGAATACCTGGGCCTCATAAGAAATTGAGTTAAAGCTTCTGTAAATCAAAATAGGTGTAATATTATAAAGCTGCTGACATTCAGCATAGTGTTCCTAAACTATGAAATCTGTCACCTAGTTCTGGTACAATAACTATAAAAAGTGCCCCAGGCTATCATACAGTTTACTTCAGGGACTACCTTCAGGGACTACTAGAGCTAGATTATTCAACATGCCTATTTAATAAAATAATGAGGTATGTGGAGCAATCCAGAGAAGCCAGTAATAATTATGTTTCATTAATCTGACTTCAGTTAACTTAAATGTAATTGGTGGATATAACGTAATATACTGCATGTATTTAGTACCTATGAATATGGCAAGGTTGGATGACAATATTAGAAAAATAGAAAGGGAACCAAAAAAATATGGTACATTGGTATACCGACCGGTATTGTTCCACACACTTTTATATTGAGCGGGACTCTGTGACAAAAGGACATATAAAGAAGTGTGCACTGTGTCAGGAAGACGACTCAGTACTAAGTGTCACATAAATGAGCCCTGGGAAATAATTACCAGACTTATAAAGTAATGAATTAAATAATGTTATTTGAAAAAGGTCAATTATTAAAAATACAACAAATCCACACCTGACACTATGAATAGACATAAAGGTCTGGGGACAAATACAGACAACAAACACACATACAACGATAGACACCACCCAAGGAATTTATCAAATAGAACTGTAAATACAAATTGCGGTAAACCGCATTGCCATCAAGCCTAATAAATTGTATAAAAAAGCAACGGCCGTTGCAATTTCAGAATAGTAGTATGAAAGGGTATAGCAATATACTGTGGGGCAAAAAAGTATTTAGTCAGCCACCAATTTTGCAAGTTCTCTCACTTAAAAAGAAGAGAGAGACCTGTAATTCTCATCATAGGTATACCTCAACTATGAGAGACAAGATGTGGAAACAAATCCAGACAATCACATTGTCTGATTTGGAAAGATTTTTTTTTGCAAATTATGGTGGAAAATAAGTATTTGGTCACCTACAAACAAGCAAGATTTCTGGCTCTCACAGACCTGTATCTTCTTCTTTAAGAGGCTCCTCTGTCCTCCACTCATTACCTGTATTAATGGCACCTGTTTGAACTTTTTAAATAGTATAAAAGACAACTGTCCACAACCTCAAACAGTCACACTACAAACTCCACTATGGTGAATACCAAAGAGCTGTCGGAGGACACCAGAAACAAAATTGTACACCTGCACCAGGCTGGGAAGACTGAATCTGCAATAGGCAAGCAGCTTGGTGTGAAGAAATCAACTGTGGGAGCAATGATTAGAAAATGGAAGACATACAAGACCACTGATAATCTCCCTCGATCTGGGGCTCCACACAAGATCTCACCCGTGGGGTCAAAATGATCACAAGAACGGTGAACAAAAATCCCAGAACCACCTAGTGAATGACCTGCAGAGAGCTGGGACCAACGTAACAAAGGCTATCATCAGTAACACGCTACCCCGCCAGGAATTTAGATCCTGCAGTGCCAGATGTGTCCCCCTGCTTAAGCCAGTACATGTCCGAGCCCGTCTGAGGTTTGCTAGAGAGCATTTGGATGATCCAGAAGAGGATTGGGAGAATGTCATATGGTCAGATGAAACCAAAGTAGAACTGTTTGGTAGAAACACAACTCATCGTGTTTGGAGGAGAGAGAATGCTGAGTTGCAATCAAAGAACACCATACCTACTGTGAAGCATGGGGGTGGCAACATCATGCTTTGGGGCTGTTTCTCTGCAAAGGGAACAGGACGACTGATCCGTGTACATGAAAGAATGAATGGGGCCATGTATCCTGGTATTTTGAGTGCAAACCTCCTCCCATCAGCAAGGGCATTAAAGATGAAACGTGGCTGGGTCTTTCAGCATGACAATGATCCCATACACACCGCCTGGGCAACGAAGGAGTGGCTTCGTAAGCCAGTCTCCAGATCTCAACCAGCCAGTCTCCAGATCTCAACCCCATAGAAAACCTTTGGAGGGAGTTGAAAGTCCGTTTTGCCCCAAAACATCACTGCTCTAGAGGAGATCTGCATGGAGGAATGGGCCAACATACCAGCAACAGTGTGACAACCTAGTGAAGACTTAGGCCCCATGCACACGAGACGCCGGTCCAAAATCTGCTGAACACACGTTTTTAAAGGCTGAAACCAGCATTTAAAAACGCTTGTTTTGCCGCGATTTTAGCGGCGTTTTACCGCGTTTGCGTCTATAAGCGTTTAGTTAAGAAACATCATAAGACCCTCCCTAAGCTCAAAAAACAGTATTATTTAACCATTTCAGCCATTTTGTGAGACCAGAGTGAGTAGCAGCAGCTGAGAGAGCAGCAGTGTACTTGTATTTAGCGTGTCACTTGCCACGTCACCTGCCACAAGCTGTGGATTGTCCACTTGCCACGTCACCTGCCACAAGTTGTGGATTGTCCACCTGGCCACGTCACCTGCCGCAAGTTGTGGATTGTCCACTGGCCACGTCACCTGCCGCGTCACCTGCCACAAGTTGTGGATTGTCCACTTGCCAGTCACCTGGCCACGTCACCTGCAACGTCACTTGGCCACGTCACCTGCCACAAGTTGTGGATTGTCCACTGGCTACGTCACCTGGCCACATCACCTGCCACGTCACCTGGCCACGTCACCTGCCACATTACCTGGCCACGTCACCTGTCACAAGTTGTGGATTGTCCACTTGCCGTGTCACCTGGCCATGTCACCTGGCCAGGTGACCTGCCATGTCACCTGCCACGTCACCTGGCCAAGTCACCTGCCACATCACCTGGCCACGTCACCTGGCCACGTCACCTGGCCACGTCACCTGCCACAAGTTGTGGATTGTCCACTTGCCATGTCACCTGGCCACGTCATCTGCTACGTCACCTGGCCATGTCACCTGCCACAAGTTGTGGATTGTCCACTTGCCACGTCACCTGGCCACGTCACCTGGCTACATCACCTGCCACAAGTTGTGGATTGTCCACTGGCCACGTCACCTGCCACGTCACCTGGCCACGTCACCTGCCACAAGTTGTGGATTGTCCACTTGCCACGTCACCTGGCCACATCACATGGCCACGTTAACTGGCCATGTCACCTGCCACGTTAACTGGCCATGTCACCTGCCACGTCACCTGCAACGTCATCTGGCCACGTCACCTGGCCACGTCACCTGCCACAAGTTGTGGATTGTCCACTTGCCATGTCACCTGGCCACGTCACCTGCAACATCACCTGGCCACGTCACCTGCCACAAGTTGTGAATTGTCCACTTGCCACGTCACCTGGCCACAAGTTGTGGATTGTCCACTGGACACGTCACCTGGCCACATCACCTGCCATGTCACCTGGCCACCTCACCTGCCACATCACCTGCCACAAGTTGTGGATTGTCCACTTGCTGTGTCACATGGCCATGTCACCTGGCCAGGTGACCTGCCACATAGCCTGGCCACGTCACCTGGCCACATCACCTGCCACATCACCTGGCCACGTCACCTGCCACAAGTTTTGGATTGTCCACTTGCCATGTCACCTGGCCACGTCATCTGCCACAAGTTGTGGATTGTCCACTTGCCATGTCACCTGGCCACGTCATCTGCTACATCACCTGCCCATGTCACCTGCCACAAGTTGTGGATTGTCCACTTGCCACGTCACCTGGCCACGTCACCTGGCTACATCACCTGCCACAAGTTGTAGATTGTCCACTGGCCACGTCACCTGCCACGTCACCTGGCCACGTCACCTGCCACAAGTTGTGGATTGTCCACTTGCCACGTCACCTGGCCACGTCACCTGCCATAAGTTGTGGATTGTCCACTGGCCACGTCACCTGGCCACATCACATGGCCACGTTAACTGGCCATGTCACCTGCCACGTCACCTGCAACGTCATCTGGCCACGTCACCTGGCCACGTCACCTGCCACAAGTTGTGGATTGTCCACTTGCCATGTCACCTGGCCACGTCACCTGCAACATCACCTGGCCACGTCACCTGCCACAAGTTGTGAATTGTCCACTTGCCACGTCACCTGGCCATGTCACCTGGCCACAAGTTGTGGATTGTCCACTGGACACGTCACCTGGCCACATCACCTGCCATGTCACCTGGCCACCTCACCTGCCACATCACCTGCCACAAGTTGTGGATTGTCCACTTGCCGTGTCACATGGCCATGTCACCTGGCCAGGTGACCTGCCACATAGCCTGGCCACGTCACCTGGCCACGTCACCTGCCACATCACCTGGCCACGTCACCTGCCACATCACCTGGCCACGTCACCTGCCACAAGTTTTGGATTGTCCACTTGCCATGTCACCTGGCCACGTCATCTGCCACGTCACCTGGCCACGTCATCTGCCACAAGTTGCGGATTGTCCACTTGCCAGTCACCTGGCCACGTCACCTGCAACGTCACTTGGCCACGTCACCTGCCACAAGTTGTGGATTGTCCACTGGCTACGTCACCTGGCCACATCACCTGCCACGTCACCTGGCCACGTCACCTGCCACATTACCTGGCCACGTCACCTGTCACAAGTTGTGGATTGTCCACTTGCCGTGTCACCTGGCCATGTCACCTGGCCAGGTGACCTGCCATGTCACCTGCCACGTCACCTGGCCAAGTCACCTGCCACATCACCTGGCCACGTCACCTGCCACATCACCTGGCCACGTCACCTGCCACAAGTTGTGGATTGTCCACTTGCCATGTCACCTGGCCACGTCATCTGCTACGTCACCTGGCCATGTCACCTGCCACAAGTTGTGGATTGTCCACTTGCCACGTCACCTGGCCACGTCACCTGGCTACATCACCTGCCACAAGTTGTGGATTGTCCACTGGCCACGTCACCTGCCACGTCACCTGGCCACGTCACCTGCCACAAGTTGTGGATTGTCCACTTGCCACGTCACCTGGCCACGTCACCTGCCATAAGTTGTGGATTGTCCACTGGCCACGTCACCTGGCCACATCACATGGCCACGTTAACTGGCCATGTCACCTGCCACGTTAACTGGCCATGTCACCTGCCACGTCACCTGCAACGTCATCTGGCCACGTCACCTGGCCACGTCACCTGCCACAAGTTGTGGATTGTCCACTTGCCATGTCACCTGGCCACGTCACCTGCAACATCACCTGGCCACGTCACCTGCCACAAGTTGTGAATTGTCCACTTGCCACGTCACCTGGCCACAAGTTGTGGATTGTCCACTGGACACGTCACCTGGCCACATCACCTGCCATGTCACCTGGCCACCTCACCTGCCACATCACCTGCCACAAGTTGTGGATTGTCCACTTGCCGTGTCACATGGCCATGTCACCTGGCCAGGTGACCTGCCACATAGCCTGGCCACGTCACCTGGCCACGTCACCTGGCCACATCACCTGCCACATCACCTGGCCACGTCACCTGCCACAAGTTTTGGATTGTCCACTTGCCATGTCACCTGGCCACGTCATCTGCCACAAGTTGTGCATTGTCCACTTGCCATGTCACCTGGCCACGTCATCTGCTATGTCACCTGGCCATGTCACCTGCCACAAGTTGTGGATTGTCCACTTGCCACGTCACCTGGCCACGTCACCTGGCTACATCACCTGCCACAAGTTGTAGATTGTCCACTGGCCACGTCACCTGCCACGTCACCTGGCCACGTCACCTGCCACAAGTTGTGGATTGTCCACTTGCCACGTCACCTGGCCACGTCACCTGCCATAAGTTGTGGATTGTCCACTGGCCACGTCACCTGGCCACATCACATGGCCACGTTAACTGGCCATGTCACCTGCCACGTCACCTGCAACGTCATCTGGCCACGTCACCTGGCCACGTCACCTGCCACAAGTTGTGGATTGTCCACTTGCCATGTCACCTGGCCACGTCACCTGCAACATCACCTGGCCACGTCACCTGCCACAAGTTGTGAATTGTCCACTTGCCACGTCACCTGGCCATGTCACCTGGCCACAAGTTGTGGATTGTCCACTGGACACGTCACCTGGCCACATCACCTGCCATGTCACCTGGCCACCTCACCTGCCACAAGTTGTGGATTGTCCACTTGCCGTGTCACATGGCCATGTCACCTGGCCAGGTGACCTGCCACATAGCCTGGCCACGTCACCTGGCCACGTCACCTGCCACATCACCTGGCCACGTCACCTGCCACATCACCTGGCCACGTCACCTGCCACAAGTTTTGGATTGTCCACTTGCCATGTCACCTGGCCACGTCATCTGCCACGTCACCTGGCCACGTCATCTGCCACAAGTTGCGGATTGTCCACTTGCCACGTCACCTGGCCACGTCACCTGACACAAGTTGTGGAGTGTCCACTGGCCACATCACCTGGCCACGTCACCTGCCACAAGTTGTGGATTTCCACTTGCCATGTCACCTGGCCATGTCACCTGCAACGTCACCTGGCCACGTCACCTGCCACATCACCTGGCCACGTCACCTGCCACATCACCTGGCCACGTCACCTGCCACAAGTTGTGGATTGTCCACTTGCCATGTCACCTGGCCACGTCATCTGCCACGTCACCTGGCCATGTCACCTGCCACAAGTTGTGGATTGTCCACTTGCCACGTCACCTGGCCACGTCACCTGCCAGAAGTTGTGGATTGTCCACTTGCCATGTCACCTGGCCATGTCATCTGCCACGTCACCTGGCCATGTCACCTACCACAAGTTGTGAATTGTCCACTTGCCACGTCACCTGGCCACGTCACCTGGCCATAAGTTGTGGATTGTCCACTGGCCACGTCACCTGGCCACATCACCTGCCACGTCACCTGGCCACGTCACCTGCCACATCACCTGGCCACGTCACCTGCCACAAGTTGTGGATTGTCCACTTGCCATGTCACCTGGCCACGTCATCTGCTACGTCACCTGGCCATGTCACCTGCCACAAGTTGTGGATTGTCCACTTGCCACGTCACCTGGCCACGTCACCTGGCTACATCACCTGCCACAAGTTGTGGATTGTCCACTGGCCACGTCACCTGCCACGTCACCTGGCCACGTCACCTGCCACAAGTTGTGGATTGTCCACTTGCCACGTCACCTGGCCACGTCACCTGCCATAAGTTGTGGATTGTCCACTGGCCACGTCACCTGGCCACATCACATGGCCACGTTAACTGGCCATGTCACCTGCCACGTTAACTGGCCATGTCACCTGCCACGTCACCTGCAACGTCATCTGGCCACGTCACCTGGCCACGTCACCTGCCACAAGTTGTGGATTGTCCACTTGCCATGTCACCTGGCCACGTCACCTGCAACATCACCTGGCCACGTCACCTGCCACAAGTTGTGAATTGTCCACTTGCCACGTCACCTGGCCACAAGTTGTGGATTGTCCACTGGACACGTCACCTGGCCACATCACCTGCCATGTCACCTGGCCACCTCACCTGCCACATCACCTGCCACAAGTTGTGGATTGTCCACTTGCCGTGTCACATGGCCATGTCACCTGGCCAGGTGACCTGCCACATAGCCTGGCCACGTCACCTGGCCACATCACCTGCCACATCACCTGGCCACGTCACCTGCCACAAGTTTTGGATTGTCCACTTGCCATGTCACCTGGCCACGTCATCTGCCACAAGTTGTGGATTGTCCACTTGCCATGTCACCTGGCCACGTCATCTGCTATGTCACCTGGCCATGTCACCTGCCACAAGTTGTGGATTGTCCACTTGCCACGTCACCTGGCCACGTCACCTGGCTACATCACCTGCCACAAGTTGTAGATTGTCCACTGGCCACGTCACCTGCCACGTCACCTGGCCACGTCACCTGCCACAAGTTGTGGATTGTCCACTTGCCACGTCACCTGGCCACGTCACCTGCCATAAGTTGTGGATTGTCCACTGGCCACGTCACCTGGCCACATCACATGGCCACGTTAACTGGCCATGTCACCTGCCACGTCACCTGCAACGTCATCTGGCCACGTCACCTGGCCACGTCACCTGCAACATCACCTGGCCACGTCACCTGCCACAAGTTGTGAATTGTCCACTTGCCACGTCACCTGGCCACAAGTTGTGGATTGTCCACTGGACACGTCACCTGGCCACATCACCTGCCATGTCACCTGGCCACCTCACCTGCCACATCACCTGCCACAAGTTGTGGATTGTCCACTTGCCGTGTCACATGGCCATGTCACCTGGCCAGGTGACCTGCCACATAGCCTGGCCACGTCACCTGGCCACATCACCTGCCACATCACCTGGCCACGTCACCTGCCACAAGTTTTGGATTGTCCACTTGCCATGTCACCTGGCCACGTCATCTGCCACAAGTTGTGGATTGTCCACTTGCCATGTCACCTGGCCACGTCATCTGCTACGTCACCTGGCCATGTCACCTGCCACAAGTTGTGGATTGTCCACTTGCCACGTCACCTGGCCACGTCACCTGGCTACATCACCTGCCACAAGTTGTAGATTGTCCACTGGCCACGTCACCTGCCACGTCACCTGGCCACGTCACCTGCCACAAGTTGTGGATTGTCCACTTGCCACGTCACCTGGCCACGTCACCTGCCATAAGTTGTGGATTGTCCACTGGCCACGTCACCTGGCCACATCACATGGCCACGTTAACTGGCCATGTCACCTGCCACGTCACCTGCAACGTCATCTGGCCACGTCACCTGGCCACGTCACCTGCCACAAGTTGTGGATTGTCCACTTGCCATGTCACCTGGCCACGTCACCTGCAACATCACCTGGCCACGTCACCTGCCACAAGTTGTGAATTGTCCACTTGCCACGTCACCTGGCCATGTCACCTGGCCACAAGTTGTGGATTGTCCACTGGACACGTCACCTGGCCACATCACCTGCCATGTCACCTGGCCACCTCACCTGCCACAAGTTGTGGATTGTCCACTTGCCGTGTCACATGGCCATGTCACCTGGCCAGGTGACCTGCCACATAGCCTGGCCACGTCACCTGGCCACTTCACCTGCCACATCACCTGGCCACGTCACCTGCCACATCACCTGGCCACGTCACCTGCCACAAGTTTTGGATTGTCCACTTGCCATGTCACCTGGCCACGTCATCTGCCACGTCACCTGGCCACGTCATCTGCCACAAGTTGCGGATTGTCCACTTGCCACGTCACCTGGCCACGTCACCTGACACAAGTTGTGGAGTGTCCACTGGCCACATCACCTGGCCACGTCACCTGCCACAAGTTGTGGATTTCCACTTGCCATGTCACCTGGCCATGTCACCTGCAACGTCACCTGGCCACGTCACCTGCCACATCACCTGGCCACATCACCTGCCACATCACCTGGCCACGTCACCTGCCACAAGTTGTGGATTGTCCACTTGCCATGTCACCTGGCCACGTCATCTGCCACGTCACCTGGCCATGTCACCTGCCACAAGTTGTGGATTGTCCACTTGCCACGTCACCTGGCCACGTCACCTGCCACAAGTTGTGGATTGTCCACTTGCCATGTCACCTGGCCATGTCATCTGCCACGTCACCTGGCCATGTCACCTACCACAAGTTGTGAATTGTCCACTTGCCACGTCACCTGGCCACGTCACCTGGCCATAAGTTGTGGATTGTCCACTGGCCACGTCACCTGGCCACATCACCTGCCACGTCACCTGGCCACGTCACCTGCCACATCACCTGGCCACGTCACCTGCCACAAGTTGTGGATTGTCCACTTGCCGTGTCACCTGGCCATGTCACCTGGCCAGGTGACCTGCCATGTCACCTGCCACGTCACCTGGCCAAGTCACCTGCCACATCACCTGGCCACGTCACCTGCCACATCCCCTGGCCACGTCACCTGCCACAAGTAGTGGATTGTCCACTTGCCATGTCACCTGGCCACGTCACCTGCCACAAGTTGTGGATTGTCCACTTGCCTTGTCACCTGGCCACGTCATCTGCCATGTCACCTGGCCACGTCACCTGCCACAAGTTGTGGATTGTTCACTTGTCACGTCACCTGCCACAAGTTGTGGATTGTCCACTTGCCACAAGTTGTGGATTGTCCACTTGCCACGTCACCTGCCACAAGTTGTGGATTGTCCACAATGCAATGCAAGCAATTACAGATTTTTTTAATATTTCTTTAATGGTTTTTCATCATTTGCCATCATTTTTGAGTTTTCTAATGTAAAAAAATAGGTCACCTTTAAAAACGCTTATAAACTAAATCGCGGCAAAACGCCGGTACCGCGTTTAGCCGCGCTTAGCCGCGTTTTGCGTCTGAAACGTGGAAAACTTTGCGTCTGAACTCATTTTTTTGCTTCTGGAAAAACGAGGTTAAACGCAACTGCTTAAAAACGGCAAAAAACGAGACTGTGTGCATGGACACATAGGATAACATTGAATGAGTTCAGGGGCAGTTGAAAAAAGCGTCCAACTGCCTCTGAACACGCGTTTACCAGCGTCTCGTGTGCATGGGGCCTTACAGAAAACGTTTGACCTCTGTCTTTGCCAACAAAGGATATATAACAAAGTATTGAGATGAACTTTTGATATTGACCAAATACTTATTTTCCACCATAATTTGCAAAATACATTCTTTCCAAATCAGATAATGTGATTGTCTGGATTTGTTTCCACATTTTGTCTCTAAAGCCCCGTACACACGATCGGTTTGACTGATGAAAACCGTCCGATGGATGGTTTTCATCAGACCAACCGATCGTGTATGGTACCCATCGGTCTTTTTTCCATTCGGTTGTAAAAAATAGAACTTGTTTTAAAATTTTCCGATGGATAAAAAACCGATGGGAATTTCCGATCGTCTATGGGCAAGTCCATTGGTTAAAAAACCCACGCATGCTTAGAATCAAGTCGACGCATGCTCAGAAGCATTAAAGTTCATTTTTCTTGGCTCATCGGAGTGTTTTACATCACCGCGTTTGGAACGGTCGGTTTTTTGACTGATGGTTTGTGGCCAAGACTGATGAAAAACAGTTTCATCGGATTTCCGATGGACAAATCCATCGGACGAAAATCCATAGGTTATCCGATCGTGTGTACGGGGCTTAAGACTGCATTCACACCTGAGCGTAGCGTTTCGAGCGTTTTTGCCAACGTTTTGTCGCGCAAATTTGCGCCGTAAAAACGCTCATTGTCGCGCTAGATGCTTGAATCAAGCGTTTCCATTACATTCTATGACTCCTAAAACGCCCAAATCTGCCCCATTCGCGTGACAAAAAAGGGTCCGGAACTTGTTTGAGCTTCAGGCGTTCGGCTTCAGGCGTTTTGGAGTGGAGATGTGAACCATCTCCATAGAGAATAATGGGTTTTTTCCCCTCTAGCATTTTGTAGCTTCAGGCTTCAGGCTACAAAACGCTCAGGTGTGAATGCAGCCTCATAGTTGAGGTATACCTATGATGACAATTACAGGCCTCTCTCATCTTTTTAAGTGGGAGAACTTGCACAATTGGTGACTGATTAATTACTTTTTTGCACCACTGTATATGACAGTCCGTGGTTAAAATATAGGGCAATATGACAAAGTCAGTCCAAGGGATTAGAGAAAAGGGGGGAGATGAAGGCAGGGAGCCGTCTGCAATTGCAGATCATATAAAATCCACTGGGCTATAGATGATAATGCAAGCTGTGTGTCCACAGGCTGAACGTAATCCAGGTATGCAGAGGAATAATCAAAAGAACTGTTGTGATTAGCCAGAGGGATTCCACAAGAACAAATAAAGAATATAGGTCCGTTCCTGTACAATGATAAAGTTCAAAGTGAGAATTTACCAATCGTTCAAGCAAAAGAACTTGGCGATGCAGGTACTGTAAATCAATTACTCTCTGTCTGTGTAGAGCAGGGGTGCCCAACCTTTTGAAGAGCGAGGGCCACTTAAGCGACTTAGTAACCGGTCGTGGGCCACAATGAGCAGAGCGGGTGGACGGGATGTCCGTGTCCGCTCTGCATATGCAGAGCAGCCATGGTAACAGCCCACTATACTCCCCTTTTTTTTTGCGGATCGGATTGGAGGTAGGACACAAGTCGGTTTACGTCTGCCACACCTTAGAGGTGTATGGAGGGTCGAATTGGATTGGACTGACCATGTGAAAGGGGCCAAAGGCTGCTTTTACACTGGTGTGCTGCGGTTTGTCCTGCACCGTGGGTGCAATGCATTTTTCCCATTGGCTTTTCTGCACTTTGCAATAGACTTCTATTATATTCTGCAGGCTTGGTGCACTTTCAGAAAGCTCACCATTTTTTCAGATAATAACAGAAGTCTATGGCTCAGTGCAGGTAACCTGCAGGTGTACTGCCCTGCACCTGCAGATCAGTTTGAAAGCAGCCCAGTAACCACTGTAGAAGAGATATGCCAATATATACAATGTGATTTTAGTAATAAAATTACCTTTAATAACAGTATTCTATTCTATTCCATCCCAGAGCAGGAGGTTGCGGGCCACATCAGAGGGCTCCCGGGCCACTGGTTGGGCACCCCTGGTGTCGAGCCTGTGAAAACAGCACTATGTACTGTAACAGGTACTTTGAAGCGTCACAATACTATTTTTATTTAGGGAACTTTTTCAGGATATTACAGTTATGGGAGATAATAACCAAAGCCCTGATGTACATACACCGTGAATTATGAATCAGAACACTTCTTTACTTCTGCACTGATAACAGAGAAAACCCTGGACTCAAAAATATTGTCAGCCTGATCTTTAGTTACTGGTGCCTGAACCATGAAAATCATATAGTATCTAACATGATATCCAATGGATTATTGTAATCAGAAAGACGACTCAGTACTAAGTGTCACATAAATGAGAAAGAAAGATCAATTGCGCAACTTAAAAAGTGTATGTGATAAATATAAATTCTAAACCAGAAAAGTGAAGTGATACTATTGCACTAACAAAATTAAGTGATGAAATCAATTATAAATCAATGTAACCAAAATTTCATAGTGATAATTAACATGTTGATGAGTCCATAAAAAACTAAGAAACACTGTGAATTATTCTAGTCCATATGGTAAAAAACACAAAAATGCGGTGCAGGAGATCCCATGTAGCAAGAAACCTTAAGAATTGAGTTGGTTAAGTTCATATAATCACATCCGATATTCTGATAAAAAAGGCCGCTTACCAGTCAGATGATAGTATTGGGCTCAATATTTGGCCGATCTGCCCTTAGATGTTCCTCCCCAGACACCTCATGGAAGGGTGGACCGTTAGCTCCAGAGTTCAGCACCGCTGATATAACTCTCCGTTCCCAGTAGAATCCTTATATGGGGAAACGCGCCGGGTGATGCAACCAGGTCTCTGATGTCATCACGTATCGGCCAGCTGGTGCGAACCGCGGCTGTTTTGAAAAATTGTTTCTGTTTGTATGGATGTCAGTGAAGCTTGTGCAATAAATACATTTTTACAAGGAAATATTGCACCATGAGGTCTCTTCTTCTTCTCCTTCCTTGGTAACTGACTGTGGGCCCGAGAAATATAGAGGCAAAACGTCTAGTGTTGTGTAAATCGCAACCTAAAGTGTGGAGAGTACACCCACCTATCAAAAGGTTTTTGCCTTATCTGGAGGAGTATCGAGCCACAAGCCGGATTGTGAGTTATATCAGTGGTGCTGAACTCTGGAGCCAACGGTCAACCCTTCCATGATGTGTCTGGGGAGGAACATCTAAGGGCAGATCGGCCCAATATTGAGCCCAATACTATTATCTGTCTGGTAAGCAGCCTTTTTTATCAGAATATCGGATGTGATTGTATGAAGTTAATCAACTCAATTCATACGTCCCTTTCACATGTGACGGATCCGTGATGATCCGCTCCGTGAACCTCCGCTTGCTCAGCGGGGATCGCTCCGCTGATCTCTGCTGAGCCGGCAGATGACAGGGCGGTCCCCGCACACTGTGCAGGGACCGCCCTGTCAGATCTCCGCTCTCCTCTATGGGGGGATCGGAGGAACACGGACCGTCTGTCCGTGTTCCTCCGATTCGCTCTGCAGATGGATTGAAAATTAGGATTTTCCTCCGTCTGCAGAATCGGAGGATTGCGGACACGGATGAGATCGGATGTCAGCGGATGTTCATCAATGTATGTCCCTTTTTCATCCGTAAACGGATGGATAAAAAAGCGGACATGTGGTCCGCATGTGTGAAATGGGCCTTACGGTTTCTTGCTACATGGGATCTCCTGCACATAATTCACAGTTTTTCTGGACTCATCAACATGTTAATTATCACTATGACATTTTGGTTACATTAATTTATAATTAATTTCATCACTTAATTTTGTTAGTGCAATAGTATCACTTCACTTTTCTGGTTTAGAATTTATATTTATCACATACACTTTTTAGGTTGTGCAATTGATCGTTCTTTTCCAATACTTATGATCTTTATTCAGGCTAATTAATTTGCAGCACCTACACATTCTAATAGTGAAGACTAGGGATGAGCTTCGAGTTCGTGTCGAACCCATGTTCGACTCGAACATCAGCTGTTCGATCGTTCGGCGAAGATGGAATATTATGGGCCGTTCGCGCCACATTCGAGTCGCGGCCCATAATTCACTGCGGCATCGCAGTGCATTGCTGGCTGTTGATTGGCCAAGCATGCACTATGACCCGCATGCTTAGCCAATCACAGCGCCGTCTGAACAGAGAGCCGTAATTGGCCAAAGCCAGGGTGGCTTTGGCCAATTATGGCTCAGGGGGTTTAGTACACGCCCCACACTATATAAGGCCGCCGGCTCTGCGGCCTTGTGTAGTGTGTTGGAGTTCTGAAAAGAAAGAGTTTACAGAGACAGACAGTGTCATTTATATTGAGTTAGATAGAGCAGGCAGGCGAGTCAGTTAGCTGCAGTTACAGTGTGTAGAGGATATATATGCATCCTAGGTGTTGTATATATATTTATACACTGTATTGAGTTTAGCTAGATCCGTTCCTGTTAGTCTCTATACTGTGACAGGCAGGCAGGTGATTGTGCTAGCTGCAGACAGTCAGTGTTTCACTTAGTGTACTACTGTGTGCTTTGCTTAGTGTTCACCTAAAGCTCACTTGAATACAGTTAGTCTCTATACTGTGACAGGCAGGCAGGTTATTGTGCTAGCTGCAGACAGTCAGTGTTTCACTTAGTGTACTACTGTCTGCGTTGCATAGCGTTCACCTAAAGCTTACCTGAATACAGTTAGTGACTATTATAGTGGTGTTCTCATAATAAAATCACAAGCAGAGAGCTGCAAGTATTTTCAGTGTACTGTGTCCTCTGCACAATTTTCACCTAAAACTAACTGAAAACAATTGCTGCTTTTCTCATACTAACACCACAGCAGGCAGTTGATTCTGATAGCTGCATTATCAGTACAGACAAATATATATATATATATATATATATATATATATATATATATATATATATATACATCCCACCTTTGTGCAGCTACATCTCACTGCAGGCCATTAGTATGTCTGCAAGGAAAACAATGAGAGGCAGACAGTCACGAGGCAATAAAAGAGGGCAAGCAGGCTCTGTGTCTAGAGGCAACAGTGCTGCTGGTCATGGACATGGTGCATCCTCATCAGCACGTGGCCATGGGACACGCTTGTCCTTCTTTTCGGCAGCTGGCCATGTTGAGCCGCAATATGCCCAAGACTTGGTAGAGTGGATGACCAAGCCGTCCTCCTCATCCTCTCTCACCCAGGCTCAGGGTACTTTGTCTGGCAAAGCAGCTGCCAAAGCGGCCTGTTCCCTCGGCTCAATGGCATCAGTCACTCCTTCCCTAGCCCCACCATGTCCTCCTGAGGAGTCCCCCGAACTGTTTGAGCACAGTGTTGGGTACATGCTCCAGGAGGATGCCCTGCGTTTTGAAGGCTCAGATGATAGAACCCAGCTGGAGGAAGGCAGTAACGTGAGCTCAGAGAGAGGGGGTAGTAACGTGAGCCCAGAGAGAGGGTGTGCCCAACAAGGTCAGCTATCTGGCAGTCATGTTCCCCCAGCTGCATCATACTTCCAGATTGGCTCCAGTGATGAGGAGGGAGGGGATGATGAGGTCACTGACTCCACGTGGGTGCCTGATAGGAGAGAGGAGGAGGAGGAGGAGGCACATCTCCAACAAGGCAGGATGCCCTCCAGGAGCCAGCTTAAGGGCAGCACACCGACTGCATCACACCGCAGAGCTCCGCATGTGCAGGGCGCTGCTGTCTCTGCACGTTATTCAAAAAGTTATTTGGTGTGGGCCTTTTTTCAGACGTGTGGCACCGTTGCCATTTGCAACATATGTCTAAAGCGTATCTCGCGTGGCCAAAACATCAGCCGCTTGGGCACCACGTGCTTGACCAGACATATGTCGACCTGCCATGCAGTCCATTGGCAAGCTTACCTAAAAGACCCACACCAAAGAACAAAGCGGACCTCTCCTTGCTCCTCATCAGCTGGGATCCCCAACCCCACTATACCTTCAGTCCTCTCAGAAACCTGCACTGAGAGGAATGAAGGTGTAGAATTAGGTGTGTCACAGCCAAGTACTTGCGGGCAATCTGCTATCGGTACACCAACGTCCGATTGTACCAGGCAAATTTCCCTGCCTCAGCTGCTGCACCGTGGAAAGAAGTTTGCTCCCAGCCATCCACATGCCCAGCGGTTGAATGCTAGTGTCACGTACCTGACGGTGACGAGCCCGGATCTGCAGAGGGAGGCTTCTCTTACGGCTTCCACCAGCGGCCCCTGGTAGTGAAGACAGGAGGCACGGAGGTAGAAGGGGTACGAGTGCCTGGCAGGATGGATCAAGGTAGAGTAGAGTCTGAAGACTGGGACGGATCCAGGCACCCAGGAAGTATGGCAGGCTGAACTGGAACCAGGAACACAGCAACTGGACTGGAACCGATGAAGCAGACTGGACTGGAACCAGGAACACAGCAACGAAAGAGATTGGTCAGGCAAGCCGGGTCGGTAGAACTGGCTGGCGACAAGGTACTGGAGGATCAGGCAGAAGAGTGGTCAAAACAAGCTGGTGGTCAGAGGCAGGCAGGAAACTGGAAGGGTCAAGGTAAGCCGGGTCAGATGCAGGTAAATCCACGAATCAGGTCTCTTTGAGTACTACACGCTGTAGAGCAGACAGCAGGGACTGTCTGTCACAGACATGTTTAAATAGCCCTTCTGGCGCGCTTTGTGGAGCGTGTGCGCGCCCCCGCTAAGCGCGTGCGCGAGCGCCGTCGTGCGCGCGCGTACCCGCGCGCGCGGACGTGCCCGAGATTGGAAACCAGGAAGTCCAGGACTCCTGTAGCTGGCAGGATTTCTATGACAGCTAGCTTGGCTAAATTGCTAGCACTTCAACTGCTGCCTTTTCAGTTGGTAGACTCTGCCCCCTTCCATGAGTTTGTGGAATGTGCGGTTCCTCAGTGGCAGGTTCCCAAACGCCACTTTTCCTCACGGAAGGCGATTCCGGCTCTCTACCAGCATGTGGAAGGCAATGTCTTGGCCTCGCTGGACAGAGCGGTCAGCGTTAAGGTGCATATTACCGCTGACTCATGGTCCAGCAGGCATGGACAGGGACGTTACCTATCTTTCACGGCGCATTGGGTGACTCTGCTGGCAGCTGGGAAGGATGCAGGACAAGGTGCAGTAGTGTTGGAGGTTGTTCCGCCACCACGCCTCCAAAATGTTACTACTGGTGATTCTGACACACCTCTCTCCTCCACCCCCTCCTCTTCTTCCTCCATTGCCTCTTCCTCTGCTGATTTGTCCTCGGAACCAGCGGTGCTCTGTAGGCGTTCAAGGGGCTACGCAAGTACGCAGGCAAAAAGATGCCATGCAGTGCTTGAGCTGGTGTGCTTGGGGGACAGGAGCCACACTGGGGCAGAGATTCTGTCAGCTCTGCAGGGGCAGGCTCAGAGGGGGTTGACACCACGCCAGCTTAAGCCAGGAAAGGTGGTTTCCGACAATGGCACCAACCTCCTCTCCACCCTCCGACAGGGACAACTGACCCATGTGCCCTGTTTGGCTCTTGTCCTTAACTTGGTGGTGCAGCGGTTCTTGGGCAGGTACCCGGACTTACAGGAGGTCCTGAAGCAGGCCAGGAAACTCTGTGGGCATTTCCACCGGTCATATAAACCCAGTGCTTCGCAGTCTGACCTGCAAAAGAATTACAACCTGCCCAAGAACCGCCTAATCTGTGACATGCCCACCAGGTGGAACTCTACGTTGGCCATGCTGCAGCGGCTGCACACGCAGAAGAGGGCCATCAATGAGTATCTGTTGCAATATGGCACCAGGACAGTGTCAGGGGAGCTTGGATTTTTCCCCCACGCGGACCATGATCAGGGATGCATGCACTGTCCTGGCACCATTTGAGGAGGCCACCTGTTGGAGCACACACTGCATGGAATAATGGACAGGGCACTTGAGGCAGAACAGAGGCAGGAAGAGGAGGACTTCCTTACCTCTCAAGGCCCCCTTTATCCAGACAGTGTTCCTGCTGGCCCGGCTATCACACAGGAAGAGGACGAGGAGGAGGAGGAGAAGGAGGAGGAGGAGGATTGTGTCAGCATGGAGGTGGAGACTAGCACTCAGTATCAGCAGCAGTCTTCAAGGGATCAATTACAGTCCCAAGACACCCATGGACTTGTACGTGGCTGGGAGGAGGTGGCTGTGGATCATGTCGTCCTCAGTGACCCAGAGGACTCCACACCGAATGCCTCAGCAAACCTACGCTGCATGGCCTCCCTGATCCTGCAAAGCCTGCGGAAGGATCATCGTATTTCTGCGATCAAGGAGAGGGATCATTACTGGCTGGTAACCCTCCTTGATCCATGGTACAAGGTAAGGTTGGGGACCTTATCTTGCCGTCGCAGAGGGAGCAGAGGATGAGGCATCTTCGGGAGGCCTTGCAGAAGGGTCTGTGCAACGCGTTCCCAGAGACTGGGAGGTTACAAATTCCTGGTCCTGGACAACATGTTGCTGAGGCTTCGGTCAGTCAAAGAAGGAGCGGTGGAGAAGGTGGCCATCTGACCGATGCGTTCAGACAATTTTTTAGTCCGCAGCCCCAAGGTATGATCGGTTCCAGCAACCATCGCCAGCGTCTGGTTTACATGATGCAGGAATACCTAGGGGCAAGATCAGCCTTGGACACCTTTCCCACTGAAAATCCTCTGGGTTACTGGGTCTTAAGGATGGATCACTGGCCAGAGCTTGCACAGTATGCAATTGAGATACTGGTCTGTCCTGCATCCAGCGTTCTTTCGGAACGCACATTCAGTGCTGCTGGAGGCTGTGTAACCGATCACAGGGTGCGCCTGTCAACCGACTCGGTCGATCGACTGACCTTCAAAAAAAAAAAATCAGTCTTGGATCACCACCAGCTACCAAGCACCTGATGCTGATGTAACAGAATAATTTCCTTTTAAATGTCAGATCCCTTCAAGACTGCCTATGCTGATGCAGAGTGACTATCCTGTTATGCTGAGTGACTATCCTCTTCCTCCTCAATAATCATGCTGATAGCTTGAAAGAACATTTTGGTTCTGGGCACCACCACCAGTGGCTAAGGCCCAATTTTTCAGCAGGGGCGTGTATTTTCAATTTTTGATGCAATGCTTTGCAGCAGGGCTCATTGCTGTGCTCCAAGTACAGTATCTGTGAGGGGTTGCAGTGTTGTGGCACCAGCACCAGTGCCTAAGGCCCAATTTTTCTGCCCCTGTTTAACAGGGGCGTGTAATTACAATTTTTGATGCAATACTTTGCAACAGGGCTCATTGCTGCACTCAAAGTACAGTATCTGTGAGGGGTTGCAGTGTTGTGGCACCAGCACCAGTGGCTAAGGCCCAATTTTTCTGCCCCTGTTTAACAGGAGTGTGTAATTACAATTTTTGATCTAATAATTCACAGCAGGACCCATTCCTGCGCCCACCAAGAGTAACTGTGAGGACTTACAGTGTTGTAGCACCACCGCCACCACCATAGGCCCAATTTTTCAGGCCCGGTTCAACAGGGGCATGCAATTACACTTCTTGATCTAATAATTCACAGCAGGGCCCATTCATGCGCCCACTAAGAGTAACTGTGAGGGCTTACAGTGTTGTGGCACCAGCACCATCACCAAAGGCCCAATTTTTGCTACCGCTGTTCAACAATGGCATGTAATTACAATTCCTGATATAATAGTTGACAGCAGGGCGTTCCAGCGCCCACCAAGAGTAACTGTGAGGGCTTACAGTGTTGTGGCAACACCAACACCTAAGGGGCAAATTTCTGCAGAGTATATACGGCAGGCCCCTACTTTGAAACATCCAACTTACAAACGACTCCTACTTGCAAACGGAAGGAGACAACAGGAAGTGAGAGGAAATCTACCCCTAGGAAGGGAAATTCTCTCCTGTAAGAGTTAATATGGGAAAAAGGTGTCTCCTCTCTACTGATGCTTTATCACCAATCTTTGTTTCAATAAAAAAAAACAAATTTTCCAAACACATTTGTCATTGGGACGGAAAGTGAGGTGAAATGTTCTGAACAGGTGTACAGACAGCAAAACAAATGTTACAGGGGTGATAACCCTTCCCTATGTTCTCCAAAAAACTTAAAAACAGATTTTTTGGCAGGAGCTACACTTAAAAAAGTAAATTTTCCAAATTACAAACAGATTGTACTTAAGAACAAACCTACAGTCCCTGTCTTGTTTGCACCGCCTGTATACTGCTGTTCAGAATATATAGGGCCTTTTTTTATTTTGGGTGCGGGGTTCCCCTTAATATCCATACAAGATCCAAAGGGGCTGGTAGTGGGCTGGGGTGGGGGGGGGGGCCCATGCCATTTTTCTCAATGATTTTCATCCATATTGCCGGGACCAAACATTACATTAAAGCCGCAAGCAGTTTTAAATGACTTTTTTTCCTTTAGAAATGACATTTTGTGGAGGGACAGTTCTAAACACGGGAAACACGTGCTACTTCACAGGCATACTTTAGACACCCCCAGGTACGATATTTAAAGGAATATTTCACATTTTTTCCACTTTATGCATCATTAAAATCCCTGCTCCCGAAAAAACAACCGTTTTTAAAACTTATTTTTGCATTGATACATGTCCCCTGGGGCAGGACCCAGGTCCGCAAACCCTTTTTAGGAATATAACTTGCATATTAGCCGTTATAATTAGCACTTTTGATTTCAAACGTTCGCGCCCATTGTATTTAATAGGGTTCTATTCACGCAAACCTTTGGTCCGTTCGCAGATTCTGGTGCGAACCGAATAGGGGGGTGTTCGGCTCATCCCTAGTGAAGACTTAATCCTTCACCACATTTTTCACATATTTGAGATTTTTTCACTTTTATGTATGTAGCGATACCCTCACTTAAGAAGGCCGCAGATTTAGTTTGGGCCCTGAAGACAGCTCCGCCAACCCCCGGCAATATACTCGACCCCCTACTGGCACAGCTAGTTCTGACAGCAATATGTATGTCTTATACTGTATGAGTAATTAAACATCAAGACAATAATAGTATAAAATGGGGATAAGATTTACTTAAGCTTTTTTATAAGAAAGGGGGTTAACATTTATCACAGTTCACAAAGTAAATATATAATGCAGAGCCCTGCAACACTAACACACTATGAATATGGAGTTAACAGCAACAAGTGCGCCACGTGGGCGACCGTTAGCTAGGCGTCCTGTGGCGCAGTAACCAAACAAATTAGAAAACTGACCAGGCCTGGTTCTGATATCTACAACTTAGTCTATAGGGGATGATGTTCTTTTCTTCACCGGCAGGTCTTTAACGGTGGTGCACATTAACAGAGTATGATTTGTAATCCAATGGGAAAGGTAAAGATGGGGTAAACACTTTGCTATGCGAACTGAGTTCAGCTCTGATAAGGTTCTTCAGTGAAAGTATCAGGAACAACTTGTGGGCCATGGCAGTCTATAGGCCTATTAGCAGTAACAGTATATGGTTTGGGCATACGCCCTCTCACCCGCCCGGACTGCGGTCCCAGTCTGGGAACTTCCACCAACTGTGTCACACACACACACAGTGTCTCCAGCGATCGGGCCCCCGATCCAACGAATGCTGTAGTTAAGCGAAGTCAGATGCCACCCCGGCTCGCAGAGGGGTGGAAGGCTCTTTGGTGCTGCGCAAGACCTCAGGCTTCAGGCCTTGCACTCCGACACCTCCGCACAGGAGGATCAGTCTCTGAAGTCTCGTGTCCCAAAGAGGCCGAGCCCAGCCTCGCCTCCTCCTCTTATAACCCCTCCCATGAGTCTCTGCGGTGGAAACATTGCTGAACGGGGTTCTGGGTAATGTAGTCTCTCTGCGTTAAAGGGGAACACCCCGCTACACACTCCCCCCACTTAAACTCTTTGGTCCCCAAAGATAAACCTTAACAAAGACTATGTACAACTCTAGGGAATTCCCACCAAAACTGAGGGGTAGAATTCCCTTGCCCACAGGTCACATTATCATGGGTGGCCTGCCTAACTGGGCCAGAGAGTGAGTTGGGGTTGCCCTCCACTAAATGGACAGTGGAGGGATCCGGATTTTCAGCATTCCTCCTAGCGGTAACTACAGAGTCCTCTGAGCTATTTCCCATTTGTGGGTAGGTCAGCTTCCTAGGAGGCCGGATGACTCTTCGAGCCCTTTGCTCTCTTGGGATTTCTGGCTCTGGTGCCACAGGCTCCTCTTCCTCTGAGCAACTATCATGGGCATCTTCCCAGTAATCTGTTGAAGGACTAGATGGGATGAACTCTGTGGCTTCTGGGTTCAGTGTTCCATCTGGAGTGTCTTCAGTGGTTGGAAGATCTATAGTAGAAGTTCCCGGAGTTGGGGAAGGCCACAGCCAATCAAGTTCTCTTTCTTCACTTTCACTAAGTTGAGAGGCCTCTCCATCTTCGGTTCGGGAGGTCTGCGACCGAGTGTTCGGCCTAGGAGTATTCAGGATAGAGACCGATTCAGGGGAGTCTCTCACGGGAGGTATCCTGACTGCCTCAGCAAGTGGGAGCAGGTGGTTTCGATGCCACGTCTTCAGTGGTCCTACCTTTCCTTCTGGCTTCAACTTGTAGACAGGTAGGCCCGGCAGCTTCCTGCAGATGACATAGGGTTCAGATCTCCATCTGTCTGCAAGTTTGTGTTTTCCAGGGACCCCCAGATTGCGTAGCAGTACTCGGTCCCCGGGCTGTAAGTCCTGCACCCGGACCTTCAAGTCGAAGTTTCTTTTGTTTCGAGCTCCCCTTTGGTCTGAGGCCGCTTGAGCTTAGTATGCATTGACTTCCCTCCTTTTACTGGGTGTAGGGACCCGCTGAGGGATACTATTATTTTTCTTAGGTGTGCACCCCCTCTCGGGAGTGCTGTGCCTCTTCTGAGGGGTCTTGCCCCCTTTCTCTGGGGTGTATCTCTGTTGAGGAATGTTGTGTTTCCCCCGAGGAGTTTTATCTCCTGTTATTTTCTGCTTTGCTTTCAGCTTGGAGCTCACTGAAGGTGATGGGCACCCGGTTGACTCCTTCACCGGGGCCCTCTGAAGTTTCCCGCCGGCTTGCGGTTGTCTATTTTCTTCTTCTTGGGACTGGAGCATGTAGCCGCAAAATGTCCAATTCCTCCACAGTTAAAGCAGACTATATCTCCCCATTCTTGTAAAGATGCGGGTGCTGAGGCACTTGGGAATAATTCCTTCCTTGGAACTTCTCTCTCTTTTTCCATCAGAGAGGTCAACATCTCTAACACCTTGGACATTTGAGCTTTTAGGGTGTCTATCTCCGAATCTCTTTCAGGGGTCATCACTGGATTGACTAGCACCTGTGCAGGTACAACATTTGTCTTAATCATCTGCTGGTCCTGTTGCAGCGCCTCCTCATCTCTGATGATTTTTATCAAGTCAGCATAAGTCAGCAACGTTCCTCCTCCTGAGGTTTTCAGGTGCAGCCAGACTGGATCCGAGCGTAGCGCTCCCTTTAAGACTTGCTTCATTCTTGCCGCATCTGTATCTTGGGGCTTCATCCCCTTCTTCAACACAATCTTGCACAACAACCTGTTCAGTCTTCTAACATACTCGGAAAGTTTCTCCTCTGGTTGTTGGAAAGTATGTTCAAATTGGTAGACCATCTCTGTCACCTTTTCCAATTGACCAAACTCTTCTTGCAGCATGGCTAGACAGTCTTGAGCCGTGCAATCTGCATTCCCAAACCGAAAACTTTTCACTGCTTCTGCTGCTGCGCCTTTAAGGCTTTCCATCACTCGTTGCCTCTTCTGTGCTTCAGGCACCTCCCATGCCTCTACTGCCTGCAATGCCTTCTCCACCCAGGTGTCAAAATCTTCTTCCCCTGCAGGGACAGGGAGCTTCCCTGAGAATGTCTTTAGTCTCTGGTAGCTAGTCTCTACATGCACCGTGCTTGCCTTCTGACACTTGGTTAGCAGATCCCCTATCGCACCTATCAGTTCTGGTGATATAGCAGTGACAGGTGCAGGCGCCACCGGAGGCGTCGCCCTGTCTCCTTTTTCCGGTGGGGTACGGGCCGCAGCCTGCGGTGATCCCATTGGTGATGGTTCCTTTTTTTCAGTTACTGCGTGCGCCAACCTATAGGTTCTGTTGTCTGGCGTCCGCACACACTTGCGCTTACAGGCCTCTGGCATCCCGTCCCAGTACTCCACTAATGCATACTGATATGAGATGTCTGGGTCTGACTTTATCTCCGTCACCCACGGTGTGTGATCTGGGGACACTGACTTCATTAACTCCTCTACCGTCTCAGTCGACCATTCCTCCCCAGGGAGGCTGATGACTATCGACTGGTTTGGCTCTGCGTTAGAGGCTTTGCACCATGCTTCTACTGTTTGTGGGTCCATGCCGGCACTTCTGGCGTTCACTTGCTGCATCAGGATCCCGGACGAGAACCCCCATGTGTAGCGATACCCTCACTTAAGAAGGCCGCAGATTTAGTTTGGGCCCTGAAGACAGCTCCGCCAACCCCCGGCAATATACTCGACCCCCTACTGGCACAATATGTATGTCTTATACTGTATGAGTAATTAAACATCAAGACAATAATAGTATAAAATGGGGATAAGATTTACTTACGCTTTTTTATAAGAAAGGGGGTTAACATTTATCACAGTTCACAAAGTATATATATATAATGCAGAGCCCTGCAACACTAACACACTATGAATATGGAGTTAACAGCAACAAGTGTGCCACGTGGGCGACCGTTAGCTAGGCGTCCTGTGGCGCAGTAACCAAATTAGAAAACTGACCAGGCCTGGTTCTGATATCTACAACTTAGTCTATAGGGAATGATGTTCTTTTCTTCACCGGCAGGTCTTTAACGGTGGTGCACATTAACAGAGTATGATTTGTAATCCAATGGGAAAGGTAAAGATGGGGTAAACACTTTGCTATGCGAACTGAGTTCAGCTCTGATAAGGTTCTTCAGTGAAAGTATCAGGAACAACTTGTGGGCCACGGCAGTCTATAGGCCTATTAGCAGTAACAGTATATGGTTTGGGCATACGCCCTCTCACCCGTCCGGACTGCGGTCCCAGTCTGGGAACTTCCACCAACTGTGTCACACACACACACAGTGTCTCCAGCGATCGGGCCCCCGATCCAACGAATGCTGTAGTTAAGCGAAGTCAGATGCCACCCCGGCTCGCAGAGGGGTGGAAGGCTCTTTGGTGCTGCGCAAGACCTCAGGCTTCAGGCCTTGCACTCCGACACCTCCGCACAGGAGGATCAGTCTCTGACGTCTCGTGTCCCAAAGAGGCCGAGCCCAGCCTCACCTCCTCCTCTTATAACCCCTCCCATGAGTCTCTGCGGTGGAAACATTGCCGAACGGGGTTCTGGGTAATGTAGTCTCTCTACGTTAAAGGGGAACACCCCGCTACATGTAATATATTTTTCTCATTAGCAGGGTGCAGCGCAGATTCTTTACCCTTATACACGTCACATAAATGAGCCCTGGGAAATAATTACCGGACTTATAAAGTAATGAATTAAATAATTTTATTTGAAAAAGGTCAATTATTAAAAATACAACAAATCCACACCTGACACTATGAATAGACATAAAGGTCTAGGGACAAAGACAGACAACAAACACACATACAACAACAATAGACACCACTCAAGGAATTTATCAAATAGTACTGTAAATACAAATTGCGGTAAACCGCATCACCATCAAGCCTAATAAATTGTATAAAAAAGCAACGGTCGTTGCAATTTCAGAATAGTAGTATGAAAGGGTATAGCAATATATGACAGTCCGTGGTTAAAATATAGGGCAATATGACAAAGCCAGTCCAAGGGATTGGAGAAAAGGGGGGAGATGAAGGCAGGGAGCCGTCTGCAATTGCAGATCATGTAAAATCCACTGGGCTATAGATGATAATGCAAGCTGTGTGTCCACAGGCTGAACGTAATCCAGGTATGCAGATGAATGATCAAAAGAACTGTTTTGATTAGCCAGAGGGATTCCACAAGAACAAATAAATGAATATAGGTCCGTTGCCGGACAATGATAAAGTTCAAAGTGAGAATTTACCAATGGTTAAAGCAAAAGAACTTGGCGATGCAGGTAAATCAATTACTCTCTGTCTGTGTAGAGCAGGTGTGCCCAACCTTTTGAAAAGCGAGGGCCACTTAAGCAACTTGGTAACTGGTCACGGGCCACAATGAACAGAGAGGGCGGATGGCATTTCCTTGTCTGATCTGCATATGCAGAGCGGACACGAACACAGCCCACTATACTCGCAGTGTACCTTTTGGCTTTCCTGCACTTTGCAATAGACTTCTAAATTATATTCTGCAGGTTTGGTGCACTTTCAGAAAGCTCACCAAACTCGCAGGTAATAACAGAAGTCTATGGCTCATTGCACCTGCAGATCAATTTGAAAGCAACCCAGTTACCACTGCAGAACAGATATGCCGAAATATACACTGTGATTTTAGTAATAAACTGACCTTTAATAACAGTATTCTATTCTTTTCCATCCCAGAGCAGGAGGTCGCGGGCCACATCAGAGGGCGCCACGGGACACATGTGGCCCCTGGGCCACTGGTTGGGCACCGCTGGTGTAGAGCCTGTGAAAACAGCACTATGTAGCAAAAATGTGGACAGCTGATCTGAACTTTCATAGATGATCAAAGGTTTTCTTCATAGCTGTATAGCCTCGTGCTGACTCCAAACGTGGCTGCTCACAGCGGAGAGCCGCTATGCAGAAAATAAGCTGGCTGCCAGGTAAAGAGTAGCAGCTCCCAAATCTGCCGAATCTCCTTTATCAGGGACACAGCCGAAAGCCGCGGACCGGCTAACAAGCGAGGTGGTGATGCCGGGTAATGCTTGAGGTTTCAACTCAGCTTCAGTTAACTCACAGCTGAATCAAATCTAGACATGTGTTTGACCCAGACCAACATAGTATTTTTTAAACCATATATACCCCATGGGGATAAAAACATCATAATAGTCCATTAGCTCAGCACTTCCTTTTACACCATCAGTCCAAACCCGATGGGCTGAGGGTTAAGGGAATTTATGCTTTGCAACTTAGCAAGAGATGAGGTGATTTTGATAGAGTTCTTCTTAAAAAAGAAAAATTCTGGATATATAAATTAAATGTTATGATTCCAAATGGACTCAACAGAGAATTGAATTTTCAAGTCTTTTTCTTCAAGTGAATCTCTCTAACACACTTGGTCTTTAAATGTAATCTTTGGTTTAGTTCTTTATTTTTTGGATTTATTTTTTGGAATTGTTTTTTGAAAGTATTTGAGGAAGTATTTTCAATAAATATAAATGTCCTTGGAAAATATATATGTGTTTTCTAATATATATATATATATATATATATATATATATATATATATATATATATATATATATATTCTAATACATCTAATATCTTCAATCCTTCCTCATTTGGATTAGTTCCTGCGACACTTAGGGCAGATGATGCTAAACTGCTATATAGTAGAAAGGAGTTATTGGACATTAGATTACAGTATAATGCATTAGCTAGGAATGTACCCCTGGGGGGTTATGATATCCCCAGGGGCGTACCTAGAGCATTTGGCACCCAGGGCAGATCCAATATCTGGCACCCCCCACATTAAAATGTAAAAATACCCCACTCTGCCCCCTGCATACTTCTGCATCCTTCAATATCTCTTTGTTACTACTGTGTACCCCCTCTCCACAGCTGCACCTCTGAACCCCTTTACATTACACAGCCCCCTGCATCTCTGCACCCCTTTACATTACACAGCACCCTGCACCACTGGACCCCTTTACATTACACAGCACCCTGCACCTCTGCTCCCCTTTACATTACACAGCACCCTGCACCCCTTTACATTACACAGCCCCCTGCACCTCTGGACCCCTTTACATCACACAGCCCCCTGCACCTCTGGACGCCTTTACATTTCACAGCCCCCTGCACCCCTTTACATTACACAGCCCCCTGCACCTCTGGACCCCTTTACATTACACAGCCCCCTGCACCTCTGCACCCCTTTACATTACACAGCACCCTGCACCTCTGGACCCCTTTACATTACACAGCCCCCTGCACCTCTGGACCCCTTTACATTACACAGCCCCCTGCACCTCTGCACCCCTTTACATTACACAGCACCCTGCACCCCTTTACATTACACAGCCCCCTGCACCTCTGGACCCCTTTACATCACACAGCCCCCTGCACCTCTGGACGCCTTTACATTTCACAGCCCCCTGCACCCCTTTACATTACACAGCCCCCTGCACCTCTGGACCCCTTTACATCACACAGCCCCCTGCACCTCTGGACCCCTTTACATTATACAGCCCCCTGCACCTCTGGACCCCTTTACATTACACAGCCACCTGCACCCCTTTACATTACACAGCACCCTGCATCACTGGACCCCTTTACATTACACATCACCCTGCATCACTGGACCCCTTTACATTACACAGCCCCCTGCACCTCTGGACCCCTTTACATTACACAGCCCCTGCACTTCTGCATCCCTTTACATTACACAGTACCCTGCACCTCTGCACCCCTTTACATTACACAGCCCCCTGCACCTCTGGACCCCTTTACATCACACAGCCCCCTGCACCTCTGGACCCCTTTACATTACACAGCACCCTGCACCTCTGCATCCCTTTCCATTACACAGCCCCCTGCACCTCTGGACCCCTTTACATCACACAGCCCTCTGCACCTCTGGACCCCTTTACATTACACAGCCCCCTGCACCCCTTTACATTACACAGCCCCCTCCACTTTGCATCCCCTTTACATTACACAGCACCCTGCACCTCTGGACCCCTTTACATTACACAGCACCCTGCAGCTCTGGGCCCTTTTACATTACACAGCACCCTGCACCTCTGGACCCCTTTACATTACACAGCACCCTGCATCACTGGAACCCTTTACATTACACATCCCCCTGCACCTCTGGACCCCTTTACATCACACAGCCCCCTGCACCTCTGGACCCCTTTACATTACACAGCACCCTGCATCACTGCACCCCTTTACATTACACAGCCCCCTGCACCCTTTTACGTTACACAGCACCCTGCATCACTGCACCCCTTTACATTACACAGCCCCCCACAGCTCTGGACCCCCTGCATGTTACACAGACTCCCCTTCAGATCATACCCCCTTCAGTGCAGACACCCCTCAGTGCAAACCCCCTCAGTGCAAACCCCCCAGTGCAGACCCCCTCAGTGCAAACCCCCCAGTGCAGAGACCCCCCTCAGTGAAAACCACCCAGTGCAGAGACCCCCTCAGTGCATAGACCCCCCTCAGTGCAGACCCCCCTCAGTGCAAACCCCCAGTGCAGACCCCCCTCAGTGCAAACCCCCAGTGCAGACACCCCTCAGTGCAAACCCCCCCCCCAGTGCAGACCCCCCTCAGTGAAAACCCCCCAGTGCAGAGACCCCCTCAGTGCATAGACCCCCCTCAGTGCAGACCCCCTCAGTGCAAACCCCCAGTGCAGACCCCCCTCAGTGCAAACCCCCCAGTGCAGACACCCCTCAGTGCAGACCCTCCTCAGTGCAAACCCCCCTCCCCATTCAGTGCCTCAGATCAGCGCAGTGGCAGCACATGCACAGAAGGTCCCCTCCCCCTCTGTACACAGAAACAGAGAGGCGGGGGAGGCGGCTTCACTCGGCTGTGCCTGTGTGGCGTCAGGTGTTCTAGAGAAGTGCCGAACACCGCTAACCGAGACCGCTCAGACAGCCTGCAGCCGTGAGAGGAGGGGATGGATGGTGCAATGGTGTCACCCCGCACCCCCCCCCCTTGTATTGCGGTATCGCCACAGTAGCTGCCTCGAGTCTCCCTGCAGCTCTTATTTGCCACTGCCTAAAGTAACTTTGCAGCGCTGTCACCGCTTCAGTCATGGAGGGGGGGTGCCGGCCTGACACCCCCCAGTGTGTGCCCCCCCCGCTTAGTACGCCACTGGATATCCCAAAGGATCTAGTCCAGTATATTGGGATCCCTTCAATTAGCACATTTGTTAAAAGCTATAGGGGACGGAAGGAGAGGAAGCAGAAGCAAGGCTGTCGGGGCGGCGTGCTGACAAGGTTGAGAAGGCAGGCCCACAGACCCCCGCTGCCCAGTCTCTTTCTAACCAATGCTAGATCCATAATCCCTAAAATGGATGAGTTGCAGTTGCAGATTGCTACATGCAGTTTGGTTAAAGAGTACTGTCTGTTGATAATAACTGAAACGTGGCTTCATCCACTTGTACCGGACACTATTATGCACATATCTGGCCGCACTTTCCATCGCCAGGATAGAAATAGCAATTAGACATGTGCACACTGAAATATTTCGTTTCGAAATTTCGTTTTCGTCCAAAAAATAAATTTATTTAGTTACTCCCGAAATTCGTTTTTATTTATTTCGTTTTTCGTTAAAAATTGCATTCGTCCGAAAATCTGAATTAATTAAGGTCGAATCTGTCATTGAAGGCTTATGGTGTCTGTCGAATGTTCAAAGAAGATTCGACGGAGCAGCGAAACTGTACGACTCTGCAATCATACATTTCCGGTCGAATGTTCCGCCCACAAGCAGTGATCTTTTCTCTCTATGTCGAATCTTTTCTCTCTATAATGTCGAATCTTTTCTCTCCTATGTCGAATCTTTTCTCTCTATAATGTCGAATCTTTTCTCTCCTATGTCGAATCTTTTCTCTCTATAATGTCAAATCTTTTCTCTCCTATGTCGAATCTTTTCTCTCCTATGTCGAATCTTTTCTCTCTATAATGTCAAATCTTTTCTCTCTATAATGTCAAATCTTTTCTCTCCTATGTCGAATCTTTTCTCTCCTATGTCGAATCTTTCCTCTCCTATGTCGAATCTTTCCTCTCCTATGTCGAATCTTTTCTCTCCTATGTCGAATCTTTCCTCTCCTATGTCGAATCTTTCCTCTCCTATGTTGAATCTTTCCTCTCCTATGTCGAATCTTTCTCTCCTATGTCGAATCTTTTCTCTCTATCATGTCGAATCTTTTCTCTCCTATGTAGAATAATCTTGGACTAATAGAGTTAAGGTTAGGCACATTCGACCACAGATTCGATAGACACAGATTGTTATTGTCAGCGTCACGTCGAATCTCCTATCTATATCGAACTGTTGTAGCAACGAAAACGAAAATAAAGCATTTGTTTATGTCGGATCTTTCGGTTTTCGGATTCTGTGCTTTCGTTTTCGTTTGTTAAAACGATAACGAAAATAGCTGAAATTCGGACGAAAATGCATTCAGACGAAAACGAATGCACATGTCTAATAGCAATTCAGGGAAGAGAAAAGGAGGTGGCCTTTGTATTTATGTTTTAAATGAGTGGTGCTTTGATAGTAAACTTGAGGACACTTATTGTTCCCCAGATTTGGAAATTATGCTGGTGAAGTTTCTGCATAGCGGCTCTGCGATACTTGCCAACTGTGAGCAGCTAAGTTTGGAGTCAGCACGAGGCTATACAGCTATGAAGAGAACCTTTGATCATCTATGAAAGTTTAGATCAGCTGTCCACATTTTTTCTACAGTAGCTTTCAAATTGATTCCTTTGTCCCTGTGAAACCCCTTGGATTATAGATTGTACACAGTGCCTTGACTACTAGCAAATTTGACACTAAGCTGCCCCCAAGAGCTCCTAGGACTATACATTGAGTTTCAACTTTTTTCAAAGTTGAGATTACAACACCCCACTTCTACAGTAATAAACTCCTGTCCTAAACTGCCAGAAGCCAAGGTTCTTACTTGCACATATGATCTGCCATTTGACATGTAAATGTCAAGGTGGGGCTTAGTGGCAGGATGGGGCAGGAGTTATTCTTGAGTTAGAGAGAGTCCAGGGCCCTGTGGACAGTCTAGAGTTTAGGACCCAAAGAGTTCCAAATGGATACAGGAAATGTTTTCACACTAATACAGGTACTTGGAAACATGCTATTTTAGACACTTTTTAGTCCGTGACAGGTTCACTTTAAGTCAAAGGCAAACTGAGTTCACACTGTGTGATGTAAGGCTCATGTGTTTTTGTCATACTCCATTTAAGTGCAAGGTTAATAAAATATTAGGTTAGTCATTAAGCCAATGTTCAGACATAGTAATAATGAACATTAGAAGTGTTACATGTCACAAATTGCTTCATAGATTCCCCTGTGTAAAATGCTGCATAGACAGCATTTTATATTGCATCTTAATTTAATTATCTCAATAAAACTGATAATGGGATCACATCAACTTCTAGTGGCCAACCGCACTTATGAACAATAGGTTTCTTTCCTTTCCTGTCTATGTAGCCTTTACTTAAGTAGCAGAAACCATTTACATGTGTATGGAAATATTTAGGCCCCTTTCACACTGGGGCGGTGGGTGCGGTGGCGGTATAACACCGCTATTTTTAGCGGCGCTATACCGTCGGAATTGCCGCAGAATTTGGGCGGTATTCGGCCGCTAGCGGTGCGGTTTTAACCCCTGCTAGCGGCCGAAAAAGGGTTAATACCGCCGGTAATGCGCCTCCGCAGGGGCAGGAGTTTTTAAACCGCCTGAAAAACTCCTCAGTGTGAAAAGGGTCTAAAACGCAAGCTATCTTTTTATTCAATAGGTCTTTTTAAAATACAAGAAAATAGAAGGATAGTTAATGGAATAATCATGCTGCCAAGATGTGTAAGCAAATAATTGAAAGGTGGATGATTAAGGACATACAAGGAATTTCAGAATGCTTAAAAAAAACAAAAATCCACACAGCTGCAGGTAATTTTTATAGCTGCACTTTTTTTCATCAACATTTTCTGGTCCACTCTAAGCTGCCTTTCAGACTGCCTACTCCACTTACAAGGGATAAAAAAAATTCTCCATGGGATTCATTGAATTGTGAAAAATTGTGAAAAAATCAATCGGTTGCAGCACGCCATTACATTTTAATATCAAAAAGTTGAGGGCCGGGACCCCACAGAATTTAAAGAGCCATGGCTGCAAGACATATTTGGCAGGGAGGCCTTTACCTCGCTGTTTGCAGTTGAGCAGGCCCACCACACGCCACCACGGCCCCTTCCCCCTGGCAATCCACCGAGATCCATGTTGGCCAAGCTCTTGAATTACAAAGACCGTGAGATCATACTCAGACTTGCAAGGGAAAAAGGCTTTGTTCATTTTAATGACACTAAAGTTTATTTTTATCCTGATTCCTCGGCTGAGGTGCAACGAAAGCAAGCTAAATTTGCTGAGGTGAAGAAACGCCTACAGAAAATCCAGGTGACGTATGCAATGCTGTTTCCAGCCAAACTGCGTGTCACAGTCAGAGGGCAATCTACATTCTTTGAAGCAGATGCAGCTGCCTGGCTGGACCACAATGAACAGGACCTCCAGGGATGTTGCGACGCTGACAGGGCAGACTGACATGTGGAGACCAAATCTGGCATGGCCGGTATGATATCTGTTGATTAGAAAAGGAAAAAACTGCGCTAAAAGAATTAAATTACAAATAAAAATAATAATAATAATAAACTGAGGCAGCAATAATGGTGATATAAACACAAAACAACTTAAACAGAAAAAATTGCGCCAATAAAAATGAATAATTGTGAAAACAAAATAAAAATTGTTCAGGGGCTGAGTTGTGTCAGACACTCACACCACAACAAACAATAGCCCAAATAGACGGATAGCACCTTACCCAAATATACTTAATGTATAAGGGACATAAAGAATATAAACCATACATAATTATGTTAAGTACCATACAGAATTGGGATTTCTTTACATTGGATTACCCATACATTTGGTATTGATTAAAATATGGGCAAAAATCTCACACCAATGTTCTGGGAGTTAGATGAATTCAAATGTCCAGGGGCTGGTTTGTGAAAACCACACATATGATAATCCTATTCCCAGCCTTTTGGCAGGTCTCAAGGGAGATGTTACAGTCTTTGTGTGCCGTGGGTCCTATATCCAGCTAGTGGGTCTCCAAAGATGAAGATAGGAAACACAATTGGAAAGCCAGCACCACCACGTGATAACACAGACCGACAGTGCCCTCCACCACACGAATTGGCCGCTTACCACAAATAAGCCCCCAATACACAGTCGGCTGTGACCCAGCCGCGGCCTTTGATTGAATGAATGGACCAAGAGACATCAACAGCACACACCCTTCTCTTTCCTCCGTTCCTCCCGATCATATGACACCGACCCCGGAACCATAATGCAGAATCAGTGGTAGCCCAGAGTGTGTCACTTGCCACAAGTTGCAGATTTTCACTTGCCTTGTCACCCGACACAAGTTGCGTATTATAACTTGCCACGTCGCCTGACATACGTTGCGGATTGTCACTTGCCAAGTCAATCGTCACAAGTTGCGGATTATCACTGTCTGTTCCCAAGCCAGCAGTACCTCTTGGGAAGGCAATTGTTTATTGAAGTTTTCTAAAGTTTAAAGTTTGCACCCCTTGGTGACGTGGCAAGTGACAATCCGCAACGTGTGGCAGGCGACGTGGCAAGTGATAATCCGCAACTTGTGGCAGGTGATGTGGCAAGTGACAATCCGCAACGTGTGCCAGGCGATGTGGCAAGTGATAATCCGCAACTTGTGGCAGGTGATGTGGCAAGTGACAATCCGCAACGTGTGCCAGCCGACGTGGCAAGTGATAATCCGCAACTTGTGACGATTGACTTGGCAAGTGACAATCCGCAACGGGTGCCATGCGACGTGGCAAGTGATAATCCGCAACTTGTGGCAGGTGATGTGGCAAGTGACAATCCGCAACGTGTGCCAGGCGACGTGGCAAGTGATAATCCGCAACTTGTGACGATTGACTTGGCAAGTGACAATCCGCAACGTGTGTCAGGCGACGTGGCAAGTTATAATATGCAACTTGTGTCGGGTGACGTGGCAAGTGAAAATCTGCAACTTGTGGCAAGTGACACACTCGGGGCTACCACTGATTCTGCATTATGGTTCCGGGGTCGGTGTCATATGATCGGGAGGAACGGAGGAAAGAGAAGGGTGTGTGCTGTTGATGTCTCTTGGTCCATTCATTCAATCAAAGGCCGCGGCTGGGTCACAGCCGACTGTGTATTGGGGGCTTATTTGTGGTAAGTGGCCAATTCGTGTGGTGGAGGGCACTGTCGGTCTGTGTTATCACGTGGTGGTGCTGGCTTTCCAATTGTGTTTCCTATCTTCATCTTTGGAGACCCACTAGCTGTATATAGGACCCACGGCACACAAAGACTGTAACATCTCCCTTGAGACCTGCCAAAAGGCTGGGAATAGGATTATCATATGTGTGGTTTTCACAAATCAGCCCCTGGACATTTGAATTCATCTAACTCCCAGAACATTGGTGTGAGATTTTTGCCCATATTTTAATCAATACCAAATGTATGGGTAATCCAATGTAAAGAAATCCCAATTTTGTATGGTACTTAACATAATTATATATGGTTTATATTCTTTATGTCCCTTATACATTGAGTATATTTGGGTAAGGTTCTATCCATCTATTTGGGCTATTGTTTGTTGTGGTGTGAGTGTCTGACACAACTCAGCCCCTGAACAATTTTTATTTTGTTTTCACATGATATCTGTTGACACTTCAAGTTTACTATATACACGGCGGGACACTTTACGTTTTGTTTAGACAAGCGCTTTGAATAGCTTCTGGTACAGCGTTAAGCAACAAGTTTAGTTTACTATGGCTACTACTCTAATAGCATCTTGGAACGTTAGAGGTGTGCATGACCCGTTAAAATGCACTATGATCAGCTCTTGCCTAAAGAAATTTCATCCAGCCATAATAGGCCTAGAGGAAACCCACCTCACAAAAGATACGGTGGCATTTTTGCAATATTCCTGGGTGGACAAGGCATACTACTCCACGCACTCTGTCTATTCTCGCGGAGTGAGTGTATTGGTCCATAAGTCCTTGGCTTACCAGGAATTAGATTCTGTGGTATACCCCATGGGACGATATGTGTTTCTGTATTGTAAACTGTTTACCTTAAATGTGATTATTGCCTTTGTGTATATCCCCCCTCCATTTTCTTGAGGGATATTGCAGCTCCTTCTGTCATAGCTGGTTGACAAGCCTGAAGTCCCCACCATGATCATGGGAGACTTTAATGGTCACCTGGATCACAGGTTGGACAGGCACCCTCCGATCCAGCCTCCCTTGAGCGGCAGGGGCACTATTTTAAGCTGTCTGCTGACGGAGGTGGGCTGGACAGATGTATGGCAGTTGAAATGCCCTACAACTAAACAATTCTTCTTCTCTAAAACTCATGGTTCTCTTTCTCTCGCATTAATCTCTGTGTAGGCTCCTCCCATATCCTTAACTTGGTCACTAAGGTGGAATACTTTCCTAGGGGGATATCAGACCACTCCACTATGGTGGCCCATTTAATTACTCGTCCAGCTGTCTCCTTGCCGAGAGCCCTGTGGAAATTAAATGCCTTGAGGTTAAAACTCTTTTCTTCTCATGAGCGGGTGGTCAAACAAATAGAGAGATTTTTTCATAATAACAAATCATACCCCAGTATGTCAATGAAATGAGATACCTTTAAGGCATGATTAGAGGCACTTTCATAGCGGAACGTGAGGCCATAAAACATAACTTGTCAGCTCTCCTGGAGCGGGTGGAGGATCAGGTGCGACAGTTGGAGCTCTCCTATGTCACAGACCCATCTGACTCTGCGAGGGACCGGTTGAGATCCTCAAAAATGCATTTTCACTAAGCAGGCTTTCTATGAGGAGGGTGATAAAACAGGTCGCTTGTTAGCTAGGATTGCCCGTCCCAACAGTCCTCCCCAGCCATAGGAGCCATTCGCTGTGCCACTGGGCGGCTGGTGAATGACCCTGAGCTAATAATCACGGAACTAGCATCTTTCTATGCAGACTTGTACAGGCCTTGTGATGATTACTCTGACAAGGCACTACAGGGCTATCTAGAAACAATATCCCTACTGGCATAGGCATGCACAGGGGGTGTGCCAGGTGTGCCTGGGCTCACCCTAATCACTTCGTTCAGTGCTGATTCCCTCTACTGCCCGGGCTTCCCCCATGTTGCCCTGCCCCCCCCCCACCCCCACACTGCAGTGCTGCTGGCTTCTCTCCTCCCAGCTGCTGCAGGGGATGTTTCAGGATGAAGAGTGGGTGAAGGGGCTAGTAAATATGTAATTTACCATCGCCTTACTATTCTAAAATGAACACAGTGAACACACTCACTAGCCGTGTTTATTCATAACTGAGACATAGTAAACTGTTTTCTATGCTTCAGTTTGAGAATGAACAGGAAGCCGATCAGCACAGAGCACTTCCCATTCATTCACTGCCCTGTGCAGCTGAGGCTGCAGAGAAAGGCATGTGCGTTTAAGCTTCAGGGTGCACACCCTAATGCAATAGGCTGTGCACACCTATGCCTACTGGTTCTGACTGGAACTGGAGGCTCCATTCCCAATAGACAAGCTGAAAGAGGCGGCTGCCTCTTTTCCTACCTGTAAAGCACCGGGGGATGACATGGAAGTCCCAGTACGGGGAGGTAAATTTACCCAAACTACTGGAAGTATTTAATGCCTCGTTTGACTAGGCACAGCTCCCTATAACCATGTCGAGGGCAAATATCATACTGTTACTCAAACCAGGCAAAGACCCGGTAGATCCAAGCTCATACAGGCCCATATCATTGCTTCAAAGCGACATAAAAATACTAGCCAAAATTCTAGCCTTAAGGGTTAATAGGATTATTCTGTCCATTATTCTCCCGGACAAGGCAGGCTTCATGCCCCAAAAATCCACTGCAACTAACCTTAGAAGACTTTTTTTGAACATGCAGACTCCAGAAGATAATGCGGGCAAAAGGGCACTGTTGTCTCTTGGTGCCAATAAGGCATTCAACAGTGTCAGCTGGCGCTATCTCTGGGCTGTACTGTCCAAATTTGGATTTGGCCCTAGATTTATCAAGTGGACACAGTTACCGTATAGCTCTCCACAGGCCGCCATGCGCATGTCCGACAGGATGTCTCCTGTCTTTGTACTTGGCAGGGGGACTAGACAGGGCTGCCCCGTCCCCCCTGCTCTTTGCACTGGCCATTGAGCCTCTCGCTGCCCAGGTGCGGGATCATTCACAAATCAGTGGATTTCGCTATGGTGACCTGCATGAAAGAATAATGCTTTACGCCGACGATATGCTCCTCTTTTTGGAGGAGGTGGACAATTTGTTGTCTCATGAAATGTCACTCATTGCAGATTTTGGCCACTATTCAGGCCTAACCATTAATTGGTCTAAATCCGCATTGATGTTTCTGGATGGGGCACCTGGGTTGGGCGCGGATCTCCCTTGTCCTATCCCTATAGTGACTTCCTTAAAATTTTTAGGCATTTACATTTCACCCAAACTGACTGACTATTATAGCTTAAATATATACCCCTACTGACCCGCTTCAGAGAGAAAATAAACATATGGAACCGACTTAAAATGTCCTTGGCAGGGAAAACAAACCTTATTAAGATGATTCTTATGCCCCAACTTCTATACCTGCTTCCCAACACACCGGTGGTCATTCCACTGAAAATATTTTGAGTGGTCAACTCCCTATTCAGATTACTCCTATGGCATAACAATCCCCCCAGGATAAAACTGGAGCAGCTGCAATATCCGAAAGAGAGGGGTGGTCTGGCACTCCCCAACCCTTGGATATACTATTTGGCTGCACAGCTGCAGCACTTGATTGGAGCTATGACTCTGTCACGTACCAAGTGTGACCAGAACTGTGCAGCTAGCAACAGAGGAACACCAAACACGTATAAGTGAAATATAAAGATTTATTAAAGATAAGTTAAATAATATATATATATATATATATATATATATATATATATATATATATATATATATATATAACCACCTCCAATACCACACAGTGCACAACAACCAATACCAAACAGAACCCACAATTAATAACAGTAACAGACAAATATGTACAAGTAATGGGGAAACCAGAATCATAAACAGGGCCAGGCCGAGGTCATACACAGGGGGATCAGCAGATGGGGTAAGGATGGATCAGGACAGGGAGACAGGATCAAGCAGGGGGCAACCAGGCTGCAGAGCAGGGATCAGGGATTAGGACGGACACAACAGGTTCAGGATCAGGTTACAGGTTTAGGTTACAGGGATCAGGATACATGGATCAAGGTTCAAGCAGACAGGCTACAGGTCAGGGCACGAGGACAATACCAGGGCAGTGTGTGTATACACCTGCCGGGTATTTATAGGAATGCCTGATTAGCTTCAGGTCACACCTGATCGGAGGGAGGGCAGTCTGCTCCACACTGCCAGGATCCATCCGCTGGTGGAAACCAGTACTGCGTCCAAAAGATAATACAACACCAGCAGGGAAAGATTCTCCTGACAGTTACAAACTGGCAGGAGACACCTGCTGGTGGACCACAGTACTGCAAGATAAATAATAAATGCCACCAGCGGATGGAACCTTTCCTGACAGTACCCCCCCTCAAAGGAGCGGCCTCCGGACGCTCCAACTAGCTGTTGCCGGAGAAAGTTCATGGCAATCAGCTGGGTAGTAGGCAAAGTCACATCCGGGCAGACAATCACATCAAGCTGGGCAGCAGGCAGGAACACCTCGGGCTGGGCAGCAGGCTCCGGGTCATTGAGCTGGGCAGCAGACAGGAACACTTCGGGCTGGGCAGCAGGCCCCGGGTCATCGAGCTGGACAGCAGGCAGGAACACCTCGGGCTGGGCAGCAGGCTCCGGGTCATCGAGCTGGGCAGCAGGCAGGAACACCTCGGGCTGGGCAGCAGGCTCCGGATCATCAAGCTGGGCAGCAGACAGGAACACTTCGGGCTGGGCAGCAGGCTCCGGGTCATCGAGCTGGGCAGCAGGCTCCGGGTCATCGAGCTGGGCAGCAGACAGGAACACTTCGGGCTGGGCAGCAGGCTCCGGGTCATCGAGCTGGGCAGCAGGCTCCGGGTCATTGAGCTGGGCAGCAGACAGGAACACTTCGGGCTGGGCAGCAGGCTCCGGGTCATCGAGCTGGGCAGCAGGCTCCGGGTCATCGAGCTGGGCAGCAGACAGGAACACTTCGGGCTGGGCAGCAGGCTCCGGATCATCAAGCTGGGCAGCAGACAGGAACACTTCGGGCTGGGCAGCAGGCTCTGGGTCATCGAGCTGGGCAGCAGACGGGATCATCTCAGGCTGGGCAGCAGACGGGATCATCTCAGGCTGGGCAGCGGACGGGATCATCTCAGGCTGGGCAGCGGACGGGATCATCTCAGGCTGGGCAGCGGACGGGATCATCTCAGGCTGGGCAGCGGACGGGATCATCTCAGGCTGGGCAGCGGACGGGATCATCTCAGGCTGGGCAGCGGACGGGATCATCTCAGGCTGGGCAGCGGACGGGATCATCTCAGGCTGGGCAGCGGACGGGATCATCTCAGGCTGGGCAGCGGACGGGATCATCTCAGGCTGGGCAGCGGACGGGATCATCTCAGGCTGGGCAGCAGACGGGATCATCTCAGGCTGGGCAGCAGACGGGATCATCTCAGGCTGGGCAGCAGACGGGATCATCTCAGGCTGGGCAGCAGACAGGATCATCTCAGGCTGGGCAGCAGACGGGATCATCTCAGGCTGGGCAGCAGACGGGATCATCTCAGGCTGGGCAGCAGACGGGATCATCTCAGGCTGGGCAGCAGACGAGATCATCTCAGGCTGGGCAGCAGACGACATACCCTCGAGCCGGGAAAAGGGCTCCACAACCTCGGGCCGGGAAACGGGCACCACAACCTCAAGCCGGGAAACGGGCACCACAACCTTAAGCCGGGAAACGGGCACCACAACCTCAAGCCAGGGAACGGGCACCGCAGCGGGCACCACAACCTCAGGCCGGGAAACGGGCACCACAACCACAGGCCGGGAAACGGGCACCACAACCACAGGCCGGGAAACGGGCACCACAACCACAGGCCGGGAAACGGGCACCACAACCACAGGCCGGGAAACGGGCACCGGATCTTCCGACTGGGACACTGTCATCAGGGCTTCAGTTTGGAAGGCTGGCACGGGAACTCCATGTTGGCAGGCTGGCACAGGGTCTTCAGGCTGGCAGGCTGGTACAGGGTCTTCAGGCTGGCAGGCTGGTACAGGGTCTTCAGGCTGGCAGGCTGGTACAGGGTCTTCAGGCTGGCAGGCTGGTACAGGGTCTTCAGGCTGGCAGGCTGGTACAGGGTCTTCAGGCTGGCAGGCTGGTACAGGGTCTTCAGGCTGGCAGGCTAGCTCGAGAACCGCAGGCTGGAAGGCTGGCTCGAAAACCGCAGGCTGGAAGGCTGGCTCGAAAACCGCAGGCTGGAAGGCTGGCTCAAGGACCGCAGGCTGGAAGGCTGGCTCAAGGACCGCAGGCTGGAAGGCTGGCTCAAGGACCGCAGGCTGGAAGGCTGACTCAAGGACCGCAGGCTGGAAGGCTGGCTCGAGAACTGCAGGCTGGAAGGCTGGCTCGAGAACTGCAGGCTGGAAGGCTGGCTTGAGAACTGCAGGCTGGAAGGCTGGCTTGAGAACTGCAGGCTGGAAGGCTGGCTTGAGAACTGCAGGCTGGAAGGCTGGCTTGAGAACTGCAGGCTGGAAGGCTGGCTTGAGAACTGCAGGCTGGAAGGCTGGCTTGAGAACTGCAGGCTGGAAGGCTGGCTTGAGAACTGCAGGCTGGAAGGCTGGCTTGAGAACTGCAGGCTGGAAGGCTGGCTTGAAGGCTGGCTCTGGGACTGCAGGCTGGAAGGCTGGTTCTGGAACTGCAGGCTGGAAGGCGGGCTCAAGGACCGCAGGCTGGAAGGCGGGCTCTGAAACTGCAGGCTGGAAGGCTGGCTCTGGAACTGCGAGCTGGAAGGCTGGCTCTGAAACTGCAGGCTGGAAGGCTGGTTCTGGAACTGCAGGCTGGAAGGCGGGCTCAAGGACCGCAGGCTGGAAGGCTGGCTCAAGGATTACAGGCTGGAGCAGGTTGGTGGGTGTGGAGGAAGGTGGGATTACTGGTTGGATTGTGTGGGTAGGGAAATACTTCCGCTTCTTTTTAGATTTGATCACTGCAGGTTTGCACATAACGGGGGGAGTATATGGAAAAGATGGAATCGAGCAAATGGAAGAATATGGCAGGGATACGGGGACAGTGGCTGGAGGAGGTTCTTGTGGGCTTGCAGGCAGCTGAGAAGAGGCAGGTGGGTTGAATGCAGGATAGGTGCAGGGAGCAGAGACTGGATATTGATACCTGGTGGGAAGTAGTGTGTACTGAACTGCGACTGGGGTTGCCATGGGTGATGGAGAAATAGACTCTTGGGCAGGCAGGTGTCTGGCAGCAGAGATGTTTTTTTGTGGGCTGGCTGGGGCCGATTGCAAAATATCAGACCATGCTGAGAGTAGTGGCTGCACAAACTGCAGTTTACATTCTGCCTGTCTGACAAGGGATTGTACACAATCAACACACTCTATTATTTTCTGTTGGGAACAAGCTGTGTAATGTTCAAAAAAGTATGGGGAGTCATCCTCCAGAAGCCAAACCAAAGATACGACCTGATTAACATTAAAGGGGGGAGAAAAATCATCATGGCCCTCTGGGATACAAGGCAAAGCCAGCTCTGTGCAGATTTTAATTAAAGGTTGAACATCCCCAAACATCATACAGCCCTGATCAACCCAGGAGTGAGCTAAACGAATAATCTCTAGCAGCTGATCACTGGTCCACTCTTTCAGTGTCTGACGGAGATATTCACCACTCTCTGACGCCAGCAGAGTATAATAAGGAATCATATCAGAGTTCATTTTAGCAGAGTAACAGAACCAAAATGGGTCCTCTGTGCAGCTACTTCTGATCATTAATGGCCCTGGTATACTGTCACGTACCAAGTGTGACCAGAACTGTGCAGCTAGCAACAGAGGAACACCAAACACGTATAAGTGAAATATAAAGATTTATTAAAGATAAGTGAAATAATATATATATATATATATATATATATATATATATATATATATATAACCACCTCCAATACCACACAGTGCACAACAACCAATACCAAACAGAACCCACAATTAATAACAGTAACAGACAAATATGTACAAGTAATGGGGAAACCAGAATCATAAACAGGGCCAGGCCGAGGTCATACACAGGGGGATCAGCAGATGGGGTAAGGATGGATCAGGACAGGGAGACAGGATCAAGCAGGGGGCAACCAGGCTGCAGAGCAGGGATCAGGGATTAGGACGGACACAACAGGTTCAGGATCAGGTTACAGGTTTAGGTTACAGGGATCAGGATACATGGATCAAGGTTCAAGCAGACAGGCTACAGGTCAGGGCACGAGGACAATACCAGGGCAGTGTGTGTATACACCTGCCGGGTATTTATAGGAATGCCTGATTAGCTTCAGGTCACACCTGATCGGAGGGAGGGCAGTCTGCTCCACACTGCCAGGATCCATCCGCTGGTGGAAACCAGTACTGCGTCCAAAAGATAATACAACACCAGCAGGGAAAGATTCTCCTGACAGTTACAAACTGGCAGGAGACACCTGCTGGTGGACCACAGTACTGCAAGATAAATAATAAATGCCACCAGCGGATGGAACCTTTCCTGACAGACTCCCAAGCCTGCTGGCTCATCAGCCAATCTCCTACTTGTTAGCACAGGGGCGGAATCTGTACCGGAGGGCCTGTAAAATAACTCACCTCAAGTATGTCTTTCATCAGGGGAGGCTGCTCTCTTTCTCAGACCTGCAATCTAAGTATACACTGCCTTCCAGCATGCTCTTCTACTACTTACAATTAAAACATGCTGTTAAAGCACAAGGGGCCGCAGTGGAATGGGTACAATCACCCACCCCTGTTTTCCATAAACTGCAAACCACAACGGACACAAACGGTATAATATCCCAGAGCTATCTTATGCTCCTATCTGCGTTCCTAGAGGGATACCCTATGAAAGCAGTGGCCCTGTGTGAGGCAGACTTAGGCCTCATTACAGGAGAGCAATGGGTAGAGCCCATTCAAGCTGTTAACACTTGCTCGCTAAATGTGACGCAAAAAGTGTCCCAATTGTATATACTGTTGAGAGCACACTATACCCCAGTAAAACTACATAAAGCGGGCACACTACCCGACTCGTTGTGTGGCAAGTGTAAAATAGTGCCAGGTGACCTGATACACCTCCTCTGGCATTGCCCAAATTCCATAGATATTGGAGGAGTGTCCTGGCCACGCTTAAACAAGTATTTCAAACCAGTGTCCCTCTGGATCCATTGTGTTGCCTTCTAGGTGTACTGGAGGGGGTAATCCCAGAGGAGATGATAAGATTGGCCTTCACCAGAGTCTTACTCCAAGCTAGGAAAATTATACTTTTGAGCTGGAAATCTGACATTCCGCCTTTGGTTAAATCCTGGGTTCAATACATGGGTAATACCCTTATACTGGAAAAATATATATACCAACATAAGGGGAATCCTGGGAAATTTGACAGACTATGGGCCGCATGGTTTGACACACCAGGATTTAGCCCCAGAGAACCGGTACAAATGAGGCTGCTCAGATGTCCATAGACATAGTGGGTGCCCGGAGATGTAATATGTCACATTGTAAGGAATGAGCGGGAACATTATGGCTGCCATTACAATAGCAAGGGTTCGCAGTATCTCGCCATATGGAATTTAACACTATATGTGCCAAGCAATAAATGCTTAATGTCGCCTGTTTAGTGTAAGGTATGACTGATGTTTGTGTAACTGATTTCTCAATGTCAGATGGAAGTGTGATGTACTATTTTGTTTGGTTTCGCTTTATTTTTCTTGAGCAAAAAAACCTTGTGATTTAAAAAAAATAAAACATTTTTTAATACCAAAATATTAAAATATTTCAGCAAAATTGCAACAGTTTCAGGCCAATGCAAGCAGCCCTTCCTCTGGCAGAAACATAGGAAATTAAAGGGAAATTACAACAGTTTCCTTTTAGTTATTTATTTAAGTTTAACAAAATTTAAGTGGAGGCAGAGCTACAGGAAGTCACGTTGTTCCACTGGAGACATCTGGAAGTGGTGAGATACCCACAATGTTTGGGGATACGAACCAAACTTGCACTAGCGACAGTGGAGCCAGCTTGTAACATTTTAAAGCTGTTAAACCCGGGTGCATGGCGGAATGCGCAGATAAATGTGAATGTATTATCTAGTGGTTTGTTTATTGTTGTAATGAATTTGTTTTTTAATACAATGGTTTTACACTATTGGAGCCTTTCTCTGCTTTAATTTTATGGTAACCCTGGTGACACTGTGAGAAAAAAGTGGGACAGCCCTGGATGTTCAATCCCCTGGTGGATAAAATCATATAAAGACCTACTCTATTGCAGGGGGTAGTGGTTGTCTGGTGAGTTCTCCAGCGTAGTGGTGGTGGTGGTGGTACACAGTGGTGGAGTGAAGCGCTGAACAATAACTATAGTGCAAGACTTGTTATGGTGCAAGACTTTATGTTGCTTTGCACAATCTGCATGGAGCACTTTACAGTATATATTGAAGATATATATCACATGAAAGAGGATATTGGAATGTTGCACTTTAATGGACACTCATATCGTTGCACTTAAATGGACGTTTACATTTTTTTTTATGATAATGATAATGCACTTTTTTTTATTTTAGGAGTGCTGTGTATTGAGGGTATTAATGTTTAAGCTGTATTTTTTTTTCTTGAATAAATAAACAATTCATTGCATGACAAAGGATTTCAATGCAGAGTGGGTTAGCTAAAGAGACAAAATACTTTTCCAGAATCACCAGGAAGTTGAAATGTGATTTATTTTGGAACATCAGTTATCATGTACCATTACTAGCAAATTTCAGATTTGCCACTTTAGTAAAAGAAACGCTGATGACATATCCAATTTGTTCTGTGGCTTGGTGCATAACATTGCTTCACATACACACTTATTAGCTACACACAATTAGCTACACATGTAACAGTACAATTTATGTAACATTTAGAAATAACTCTGTAAAACAATTGCCTAATTAAACAAATCCTGTAGTACTAGTACCTCACACTACTTAGTAATTCAATCTATACCAATTTGATTGTATAATCAGATTTCAATATGGGTTGCCATCCTAAGTAATTGAAAGCACGCCCACCTCTTGTATTGTTACCATACAGCCTGATATTGGCAACACATACAGCAATTTTACATATATTTCAACTAATTCCAGGTAGCTTTCAGTCACAAAAATTTGCAAATGGATTGTAATGGACGACCATCTACTAACATGCATAACAATCTAGATATGAAAATGTGTAGGGGTAGGTTATCTTGATTTGTTTGATCATTTTCGCAATACAAAAATGTATAAAAGTGCTTGACATTATTAAGAAATTGGTGTCTAGCCAGCATGGCATAATGTGTTTAGTTATCTTGACTTTTTTCCAATGACTGAACAAAGATTATCTTATTGCAAATAAAAACCTTGTAGAGCAATTATTACTTATGTGCCCACTGCATAACTAACAACCACAAGGCATGCCAGTGTATTTTAACAGCTTAATGTGCTGAAATTTTCCATGTTTTTAATGTATAGAAAACAAGCACATGCTATGGCCAATTCTTGGCTATATCAACACCAGATTAACACCTACACTAACATTGCAGTCCTCAACCTGGCACTGGTGTAATGCATGTAAGGAACTGTCACAGAACAAGTAGGTAGCAACACCTACATTGCTGCTGCACATATTGAAACAAGGGAACCATTAATTATTTAAAAACAGGTATTTAGCAATAGTTAGCTTCTACTTAGCATGTGTTAAGTGATGTGAGTGAATAAAAGCTGCACCACATCCCAAAATATCCAAGAGTATACAAAAGAAAAAAAGATGTGACGCATTTCAGGGGAAGGAAACCAGACATAAATAGTATAAGATTGCTACATTCATTGAGACACAATTAGGGTAGGATGTGGGTTAAAGTTGTGGAGATTGTAGGGTGTTCATGGCCTCTATTAAGGTTTTGAGAGAAGGCATTTGCTAGCATGAGTGAGTGTAGACTGGAAAATGAAATTGATTCCTGTTCTAGGGTACTCCAAGGTTTAAGATTGGACTGATGGATCCAAAACTTGATTTGGTCTAGTAAGGTTGCCATACATTAGTTGTTTAGATCAGGAACACCCATCCTTCTCTCCCTTCTATGTTTCCATAGTATATCATGATTACATTTAGCTTTACCGATGGCCTAGAGAAATGCAAAAGTATCTGATGCATAGTTTTAAAAAAGGTTGATGGCATTGGTATTGGTGATACTCTAAAAATCTATAAGATTTAGGGAGAATATGTCCATTTAAATGCTGCTAACCTACCAGCCCAGGATAAATAAAACTTACTCAGTTTATTAAGATCTCTTTGGGTGTTAGCAATTAAAGGAATGTAATTAGCCTTATATAAGTTGGAAAGTGGGGATGTCAATGATATTCCTAGGAATGGTTGTGAGTCAGTGAAAATTGTGATTGTAAGGCAAGCATTCTGATATCATCAACGCATATCCCTAAGATTTTAGATTTTAACTCGTCCACTTTATAATAAGAAACCAAGTTGACTGTATTAAGAACTTGATGAACAGCTGGAAGGGATTGTGCTGGGTCAGTCAGGGTCAAGATGATATCATCCGCAAAGAGGGTGATAACATGTGGTTCTCCTTTATTGGATATACCTTTAATGTAAGCATGAGATCTTATTTTCTCTGCTAGTGGCTCCATGACAAGAGCGAATATGAGCGGGGAAAGGAGACAGTCTTGTCTCATTCCATTTTAAATCTAAAAATATTTTATAAAATAGACCATCAGAATAAATGTACGCAGATCAAACTGTGTACAGAGCAGATATTGCAGAGAAAATTTTGATTTGGATCCTGAATTTTTTAAAAACTTGAGATAGATATCCCCAGTGGACCATGTCAAAGGCCTTTGCTGCATCTAGGGTAAGCAGCAATGAAGGCCTCCATGTACTGTTCGCATGGCACACGCCTTGTGGCATCTGGAGCCTGGCGTCCTGGTACGAAATCCATCGTGTCTTAATTTGGGAGAAAGCTGTCTGTTAGCTATGAGCTTTGCATACAATTTTAAATCTATGTTTAGTAGAGAAATGGGTCTGAAATTTTGCACATATATTGGATCTCTTCCCGATTTGGGTAAGGTAATGATATTGGCAGTCAGCACTTCAGGGGAAAGGGTGCCCCGTACATAGCAACATTGAACGCAACCTCCAAATGGAGAGATAAGATTGAATGAAGTAGTTGATAATATCTGGAAATAAATCCTTCTGTTCCTGGTGATATGTTGTGTGGGAGTGCTGGAATTGCCTTCATAATTTCTTTAAGTGTAAAGGGCTGGTTGAGAGTAGACAGGTCTTCTGGAGATACAGTAGGTAGAGAAACTAAATTTAGAAAATCCTCAATTCAGGAGTAGGCTGTGGAGTGCCAGAGTACTGTTGTATAATGAACCATAGTAGACATTAAAAGCGTCTGCCATTTCTTGAAGGTTTAACCACTTAGAGACCAGCCACCTCAGTTGTACTCCAGCAGGTTGGCTCTCCCGGGTGAATCGCCATCTTTGTGCGGGAGTGTGCCCGCGGGTTCGGGCAGAATAGATGTCCGCCAGCTACCTGCGATCGCCTAATACAGAGGCAGAATGGGGATCTGCCTTTGTAAACAAGGCAGATTCCCATTCTGACTAATGACATGACAGAGATCTACTGTTCCCAATAATCGGCAACAGTGATCTCTGTCATGTCCCAGGCAGCCCATCCCCTCTACAGTTAGAACACACCTAGGGAATACAGTTAACCCACTGATCGCCCATTAGTGTTAACCCCTTCTCTGTCAGTCCCACTAAAAATGCAGATCGCCACCATTACCAGTAAAAACAATAAAAAAAATAAAAGTCCCTAAATCTATCCCATAGTTTGTAAATGCAATAAAATTTGCGCAAACAAATCAATATACACCTATTGCGATTTTTTTTACCAAAAATATGTAGCAGAATATATATTGGCCTAAACTGAAAAAAATGTTTTTATATATTTTTGGGGATATGTATTATAGCAAAAAAAAAAAATGTTTCCAAAATTGTCGCTCTTTGTTTATAGCGCAAAAAATTAAAACCGCATAGGTGATCAAATACCACCAAAAGAAATCTCTATTTGTGGGAAAAAAAATGTGTTTGTGTACAGCGCTGCATGACCGCGCAATTGTCAGTTAAAGCGATGCAGTGCCTTATCGCAAAAAATGGCCTGGTCATTAAGGGGGCAAATCCTTAAGTGGTTAATAGTTTCTTTCAAGTTGAGGGGTGAAAAAGGTGAGATAATTTCTGTTTAGCAGATTTTTCTTTAAGTTGTTGGGCTAGTAGTTTACCTGCCTTATTACCATGGTGGTTATAGTTAGATTGCATGGATTTCACCCTGGTGTTGGGTCAAGAAAAGCATCCTAAGATTGAGTCTAGCCGAGTTTAGTCGCTCCTATTTTGAAGACTTTAAAGTGGTTGTAAACCCACTTTGACCACTTGCATCTACAGGTAAGCCTAGATCAAGGCTTACCTGTAGGTGCAAGAAATATCTCCTTAACCTACACGGTTAAGGAGATATTTGCATTTAAAAACGGCGCTGTGACGTCACGCGCATGCGCATGGGGTTAACCCCATTCACAAATTCGGCTAGATCGCAACATTCGACGACGTAGCCGAATTCAACGGATCACGCGCGCATGCGCGGAGTCACGTCTTCGCCGCTCCGGCCAATCACAGCGCCGCAGCGGCGCTGTGATTGGCTGCAGCGGCGATACCCGGAAGTAACATTCCGGCTATCGCCGCAGCGATGGATGCGGCTAGAGGAGGGACACGAACGACTTCGGGGGCCCCGACCTAAGGTAAGTGGTACATAATGAGCTAGTATGCTAGTCATACTAGCTCATTATAGCTTTGTCTTGCAGGTAAGTTAAAAAAAAAATTGTCTACGGGGTTTACAACCACTTTAATGCGTACACACAACCGTTTTTATTGTCATTGAAAAAAACAGCATTTTTTAGACGTGATTCTTCTCAAGCCTGCCTTGCCTACACACTATCGTGGAAAAAAATTCTCGAGTAAAGCACGGTGACGTACAACACGTACGACGGCACTATAAAGGGGAAGTTCCATTCGGATGGTGCCACCCTTCATGTTAGTAAAGTTTGTTGAGAGACGATTCGCGCTTTTCAGCCTTGTGCTTTTCAGTCCGTTACAGCGTGACGAATGTGCTATCTCCATTACGAACGCTAGTTTTACCAGAACGAGCACTCCCGTCTCATACTTTTTTCTGAACATGCGCATTTTCTTTCACATCGTTAAAGCCCACACACGGCCATTTTTCATGACGAGAAAAATGACGATGTGAAAAACGACGTGAAAAATTAGAGCATGTTCTAATTTTTTCATGGCCATTTTTCACGTCGTGAAAAATGCTCTGAAGCCCACACACAATCATTTTTAATGACCATTTAAAAAAATTGCATTTTTCTCATCATTAAAAACAGTCATGTGTACACGGCATTAGTAAGATTCTGTTTGTGAGATTGCTGTAAATTTCTAATAGTTGTCAGAATGTCATTAAGCTGCTGTGTCCTGCACCTCCTCGCTACCAGAACTTAGTTTCATCAGTACGCCTCTGATAAAGGCCTTGTGAGAATTCCACAATGTGAAGGGGTTGGTGGTGGATATAGCATCGAGTTCAAAAAATTGTTTTAAATAATTTTTTATATGTTTCTTATGCTCTGGTTGAAACATCATCAAGACATCATTATGCCACCTATTTTCTCTTGTCTCCAACTTCCCCGTCCCACTGTGATAGACACAGGGGCATGGTTTGAACATGTGATATTACCAATATGCGAATTGCACACATTTTGTAGAAGAAACGTATCAATCAAAAATAGGTCTATACACGAGTAAGTCTTATGTGCATGCGTAAAGAATGTATAGTCCTTTACTGTGGCATGATGGCAATGCACCACATCAAATAAGCAGGAAACTTCCAAGAAGTGTGATAATGTTGCTCTATGGGAGTGGTGTTGAGAGGAAGCAGAGGTGTCCATCTGCAATTGGATACTGCATTAAAGTCTCCACACAAAATGATATGGCATTGACATAAAGGCAGTATCTTCTTCCAAATTTTCCTCAGTGATGAAATTGGCTTGGCATAGGTAAACATTGATGATAGAGTAAGTGACATTATTGATCTGGCAGATCAGTACCACATATCACCCTTGTATGTCGGCTTCAGATGCCATTGGTTTAAAGGCTAGTGTTTCTCTAATTGCTATCAAGACACCTCTTTTTTAAGATGGAGCGTTGGACATGAATATATGAGGAAACCGTCTATGCTGGAATGTAAGTGGCTTTTGTGAGGCAAAGTGGCTTTCTTGCAAACAAAGGATGTCGCAATTAAGCCTCTGAGTTTCTTTCCAGGCCATTTGCCATTTGGTTGGGCTGTTCAGGCCCTTCACATTAAGAGGAGAAAGTTTGAACTGCATCATAACGTTGGGCGTTTCAGGGGAACCCCTTTTTTAACTTTATTGTGCCTGGATCTGTCCTCCGGGTCAGTTTTGATTTCAATCAGGTTATGTCTGCTTCATGTTTATAATAGGCATCTATTAGGTCATTGACGTGCAGAGGCGTACTAAGTGGGGGTCGGGGGGGCTGGCCGCCACGGGTGACAGACACTGGGGGGGTGTCAGGCCGGCGCCCCCCCCCCCCCCCGCGGCTGAAATGAAGACATCGGGGCGGGCGGCTTTAAGCCGCGGCACCGCGGCGGTGACCGCCAGGAAGAACACACATAGCCTAGAGGCTTTGCAAGAAGAGGGGGGGTCGTGAGACGAGTGACACCCGCAGCGATCCCCCTCTCTCGTTGCCGCGCTGTGGCTCTGTTCAGTCTCGGCTGAGTCCCGAGCAGAGTGAAGCCGCCTCCCCCTCCTCCTCCCTACACAGGGGGAGGGGACCCGTCCGTCACCTGACCAGTTCTGTATGTGCAACTGTGCATGTCCCGCGCTTATCGTCAGACTGAGGTACATTATGTGCCTGTACTGGGGGGGTGTACTGTGTGGGGGCCGGGGGTCTGCACTGTAGGGAGGTCTGCACTGTGGGTGGGGGTCTGCACTGTGGGGGTGACCTGCACTGTGGGGGGGTTTGCACTGTGGGGGTGGTCTGCACTGTGGGGGTGTCTGTACTGTGGGGGGCTGCACTGTAGGGGTGCCTGTACTGTGGGGGGTGTCTCCACTGTAGGGGGTGTCTGTACTGTGGGGGGGTCTGTACTGTGGGGGGGCCGGGGGTCTGCACTGTAGGGAGGTCTGCACTGTGGGGGGGCCGGGGGTCTGCACTGTAGGGAGGTCTGCACTGTGGGTGGGGGTCTGCACTGTAGGGAGGTCTGCACTGTAGGGAGGTCTGCACTGTGGGGGGGCCTGGGGTCTGCACTGTAGGGAGGTCTGCACTATGGGTGGGGGTCTGCACTGTAGGGAGGTCTGCACTGTGGGTGGGCCGGGGGTCTGCACTGTAGGGAGGTCTGCACTGTGGGTGGGGGTCTGCACTGTAGGGAGGTCTGCACTGTGGGGGGGCCGGGGGTCTGCACTGTAGGGAGGTCTGCACTGTGGGTGGGGGTCTGCACTGTAGGGAGGTCTGCACTGTGGGGGGGCCGGGGGTCTGCACTGTAGGGAGGTCTGCACTGTGGGTGGGGGTCTGCACTGTGGGGGGCTGCACTGTAGGGGGTGTCTGTACTGTGGGGTGGTCTGCACTGTGTGGGGGTCTGCACTGTGTGGGGGTCTGTACTGTGGGGTGCTGTGTAATGTAAAGGGGTCCAGAGGTGTAAGGGTGCTGTGTAATGTAAAGGGGTCCAGAGGTGCTGTGTAATGTAAAGGGGTCCAGTGGTGCAGTTGTGGAGAGGGGGTACACAGTAGTGACAAAGAGATATTGAAGGATACAGAGGTATGCAGGGGGCACAGTGGGGTGTTTTTACATTTTAATGTGGGGGGGTTGCCAGATATAGGATCTGCCCCGGGTGCCAAATACTCTAGGTACGCCCCTGTTGACGTGGTAGCAAATTCCCTCATTTTGTCTTCAATATTAGTGACTCCCACTTCTGTAATAACTGACGTGGATTGTTATGCAAGTGTCATGGTGTCTAAGTGAATTGTGGTTCTTAGGGAGCCTAGCATGTCCTTCAATGTAGTATTAAGTACCAGTTGGTTACAACGTCAGCCGGCCACTCCCCCAGGAAATTGTTACACATGAGTATGGAATAGCGCTGAGCACTGTGGAAAAGACACCCCTCGCCTCAAAAGAATATGGAAAAATATGGAAAAAGAGGGGAATCCAGGGGAATCCAGGTGGACCAAAAAGAGAGAGGCCCAAGAACAGTCACCAGGCAGGAGGCAGACAGGAGAGGATCTTAGAGGATGGATTGGACCTAGGACCCCTCACACCAAGGGGTAAATGGCCTCTAGGATGGACAAGGAAACCAATCCTGAGAAAAGAGCCCCCAACATATTCCACCATCGAATGGTGTTATTATGTCCTTACTGTATTAAATCTATCATTTACATCAATTGGATGTTATGAGGTTATGCAGAGTATTCTGTTGTAAGCATATGCATCTGTGGGGATTTGTATAGTTTATTTTTTACATTGCACCTTTTTGTGCATTTTAATTGTGACTCAATAAATGTAGCAATTTTATACATAAGGTCCCAGGCCTCCTTCGGTCTAATGAGAACCTCCAAGGCCAGAGATAGCTGACATCCTTCTGTATATGGTGGGTTGTGAGGCATAGTGGGTGCAAAGTAGTTAATGTAATTGGGCGTCAGACACTTCTTTTTATTTCTCTTAATAGAACTTTGTGAGAGAGGGTTAGGGCCAGGACACCCTTAGGTAGTTGCAAGATTATTTGGTAGACTCTGAGACATTAACAGGAGGACAGCCATGCAAGGAAAGGCATACAGTAAGACACCACTTCTGCATGTGTAGTAATGCTGTCTGCTATGGCAACAGTCTTTAACAGTTCCTAATACAAGTTGTAACAGTTCCTTTACTTCCACTACAATCACTTCTTGTAGTTAGTTCTTCAGATCACTGAGCTCCCAATCTCTCACTCTAGTCTAGATGATTCTCTGCCACTGAATCCCTTGAGCTCTTCCAATCTTCACTGTAGTATCTTCCTCAAGCATCACCCCCCCCCCGCTTCTCTGCTGGGTATTTTGGCACGCAGGATACTCCTCAAGCTTCACCCCACTGGCCCACTCGGTCCCTAGCTTGACACACAAGGCTGCTCTGCAAGCGCCACCTCCACTGGCTTGATACCCACTGAAGTTTCCTGATTCTTCACCATCCCCGGTTGGTGAGAATACTGCTATGGTACTTGCTTCAGCTACTCACTGTGGTCCCTAGTAATAATGTCGTTGGGCCCTTAGTGGCGATAGCTTCCCCTCTACCCCCGACCACGACAGGTTCTCCGGCCGGCAGAACCATCACTTCTGGTTGGACTGCAAGCCACAATCCCAACCCTGCGCTGCTCTCTTGCTTCTGGATAGGCCCTCAGACAGCCAGCAGCCAGATGTGCCTGGGATAGGCCCAATCTCCGGCCTAGCAGCCCAGCAATACAACACACATCCACCCAGACAGCCATCCAGGTGGCATAGAACACTGATCACCTGACTCCACTCAAATATATAGATTCTCCCAGCAGGCCAAGTGACTTAAGAAAACCCCATAAACCCATGATCTGACCTTGCAGTGCTCTTCTCATATCTAATGCCACCAGGTACCCGGCCACCTGGTGGCAAAAGAGAGAAGTGCAGCAATTACAGACTTAGAGTGAAATCAATTGATCCTCAACAATTGGCCAAGGTAGGTATACCTGGCAAGTAGATTTAGGAGCAACCCTGCCTTAACTCCAGGGTGCTACATTTACATTTCTGGTTTCTTTCCCCGGAAGTGTGTGGCACCTTGAAAGTCCCATCTTTTCTTCTATTGTATAATTTTATTTCCTATTTAGTATTATCTATTTTCTGTTGTTTTTTTTTTTGTGCTCCATTTCAGCATTAAAATCGCAATTATATACTGATTTCCTGAATTTGTTAAAATGGTTGTCCTTTTCAGTTTAATGACCCTTTGAACTTCTGCGCTGTTTTATGTTAGAACTTTTGTCCCTTATTTTGTGTTGAAGAACAAATTGCTTGAGATAAAGTTAGATTTCTTCAAAGGCAGCCAACCAGAACTTTTGAATTTCTGATTGTGTTTTCATAAGTCAGTCTAATAATAGAACTTTATTGTCTTTCATTATTGATACAACATTTTTGCAGGATCAAAGCCAACTCTTTTGTATGGTTTTGAATTTAAATGCCAAGTCTGAAATGCCAAGAGTAGGAAAAGGACTGACAGCATCTGTGCCAGTTATAATGATGATCACACTGTGATCCCTTTCATTTTAAAATGTGATGATAGCTTTTTTATGTATCTGCTCAGAGTAAAAGGGCAATAACCACCAAGGAATGTTATTACCAACACTTTATATTTTGCAAAATGTACCAGACCTGGTGATAAAAATGCTGTCCTTGCTTCAGATTATGCAAACGGGGTTTACTGTATGATACATATGATCAGAAATAACAGCCTCCCCTAGTTAGGTTAATTCACTAAGCACATCAAATTATAGTTGAAATTGAGATCTCATTTTGCTAGTTCAACCACAATCTTTCCTTAATGAAAGCTAAATCTATAGAGCACAAGTCTTACACATCTTCAATATTACATAAAGAAACTTTTTCAAATAAAGATAAAAAAAGTTTTCAAAGAAGCAAGGGTAATAAAAAAAAGTGCCTTATGTAATATCCTTGAAATGTTTTGTGTATAAACGTTTTTAATAACATTCATAGTAACATATGGAATGGATGGAATAGATTATCAGAATTATAATAACGGTGACACAGTAGAGAGAAATATCTTCCAACAACAGTGCAATTCATATGGATAAATCCCACAGAAAAAAAAATCCAGCTCTCATTTTGATACTTCTTTTTACTTTAAAGTGACGTTAAAGCCTTACTTTTTTTCTCGGTTTTTCTTCCATGTAAAGAATTACAATATTTGTTGCCTCTTCATGTATAAAAGTTGTTCTTTCCTGATTCAGCTAATCTCCTCAGGAGGAGCCCCACTTTGAGTTGTAATGTGAGTTTTTAACCTTAAACCCTTGTGTGCATGCAAGCCGTGTGCGCATGTGAATTGCGAGTACATGTGGGCTGCGAGTGCATGTGGGCTGCGAGTACACATGGGCTGCGAGTGCACGTGGACTGCAAGTGCATGTGGACTGTGAGTACACGTGGACTGCGAATGCACGTGGACTGTGTGTGCACGTGGACTGTGAGTACCTGTGTATTGTATTGTTGAGTACCTGTGTATTGTTGAGTATTAGTGTCAGGAAGCTAGTTGTTAGTTTATTTGGACAGGGTATAATCCCCAATCCTCATTAAATTAGTAGGTACGATGCCCGGCGGGTGTGGAGATGCGACTTGTTGTACATTTTGCGGCATGTATGCATTCCTTGATCATGCGATCAAGGGCGAATACTGCTGTGCAAAATGTAAGCACATTGTTTCCCTGGAAGCCCAGGTTCTGAATCTAGGGAAGCAATTGTCAGCACTGAGAAGACCCTTCATACTAAAAGAGAGCTGGGAATGTACCCGGAAGATGCCGGAAGGGGCCAACATAGAGGCAAAGAGGTGCAGGCACTAGAAAAGAGTAGATGGGTGACAGTCAGTAAGAGTAGAGGGGGAAAGTGCCAGGGAGGCCGATCCTTGGCTGGAACATCCTAATAAGTATGCCCCATTGAATAACATTGGTGAAACCAGTCAGAGACCAGGGGAAAAACTCCTCTAGTGAGAGTGGGGGGTAGCGAAGGGAAGGGAAAGACAGATTCTGGTGATAGGGGACTCAATTCTTAGAAGGACAGAGAGGGCAATCTGTGACAAAGACCTGAAGCGCTGAACTGTATGCTGTCTACTGGGTGCTCGGGTTAGGCACATCACGGATATGGGGGACAGATTACAGGGAGAGGCTGGGGAAGACCCGGCTGTCATGGTGCATGTTGGCACCAATGACAAAGTCAAAGGAAGATGGAGTGTCCTAAAGAATGATTTTAGGGACTAAATTGAGGAGAAGGACCTCCAAGGTAGTATTCTCAGAAATACTACCAGTACCTCGAGCCATACCAGAAAGGCAGAGGGAGATTAGGGAAGTAAACAAGTGGCTGAGGAGCTGGTGAAGAAAGGAGGGGTTTGGGTTCCTGGAGAGCTGAGCCGACTTCTCAGTTGGTCACCAGTTCTATAGAGGGGACGAACTGCACCTAAATGAGGTGAGTGCAGATCTGCTGGGAGTGAAGATGGCCAAAAAGTTAGAGGGCCTTTTAAGCTAGGAGATGGGGGAGGGTCCAGAGGTTGAGATAGTCAGGGCAGAGCATATTCCTGAGGGTAGGATTGGGAGCATTAGTGGTACAGTAGGTGCCGCCGATATTGTATATCTATCGCGCTCCCATCGCCGAGATTCTCGGCGACAGGAGTGCCGAGATCTCGGCAACAGGGTGCCGACATCCCGCGCTCGCTGCAATAGCGAGAGGGAGAAGCGACACTGTATTGAACGGGATCCGACGTGGATTCCCGCCAATACCAGGCACTGCGTTTGGTATGAATCCTGAGCGGGAACTCCACGCCAATTTTTAAAGAAAAAAACGGCATGGGTTCCCCCTCCAGGAGCATACCAGGCCCTTGGGTCTGGTCTGGATTTGAAGGGGAAACCCTACGCCGAAAAAACGGCGTAGGGGTCCCCCTCAAGGTCCAAACCAGACCCTTATCCGAGCACGCAACCTGGCAGGCCGCAGGGCAAGAGGGGACACGAGAGCGCCCCCCTCCCTCCTGAACCATACCAGGCCGCATGCCCTCAACATGGGGGGTTTGGTGCTCTGGGGCAGGGGGGCGACCTGCGGCCCCCCCACCCCAGAGCACCCTGCCCCCATGTTGATGAGGACAGGGCCTCTTCCCGACAACCCTGGCCGTTGGTTGTCGGGGTCTGCGGGCAGGGGGCTTATCGGAATCCGGGAGACCCCTTTAATAAAGGGGCCCCCGGATCCCAGCCCCCCCACCCTATGTGAATGAGTATGGGGTACATCGTACCCCTATCCATTCACCTGGTGGAAAAAAATTGCAATAAAAAAACACACAGCTTTTTAAAGTATTTTATTGCACAGCCCTGGGGGTCTTCTTCCGACTTCGGGGGTCTCCGGTGTCGTCACCGCGCTCTCCGGTTCTTTCTTCTGCCGGGCCACCGCTATCTTCTTCCAACTCTTTTGCTAGCGGGGCCCGGTCTTCTCCGTCGCCTTCTTCCCTCTTCTCCTCTCCGGTTCTTTCTTTCTTCCGCCGGGCCTCCGCTAACTTCTTTTAGCTCTTTTGCTAGCGGAGGCCCGGTCTTCTCCGTCGCCTTCTCCCCTCCGGTTCTTTCTTTCTTCTGCCGGGCCTCCGCTAACTTTTTTTAGCTCTTTTGCTAGCGGAGGCCCGGTCTTCCCCGTTGTCTTGTCCGGTTCTCCGTTGTCCTTCTGCCGGCCCCTCCACTATCTTCTTGCAGCTCTTTTGCTAGTGGAGGGGCCGGTCTTTCCGCCGTTGCCGTCGCCGTCTTCTTCCCTCTTCTCCTCCTCGATGTTGACTCGTCGCTTCCTCTCGCAGTAATGCTAAATCTTCGGTTCGCAGAGATTAAGATAGGCTTCTCATGACGTCACAGTAACATGCTCCGGGTGGCCTCGGAGCATGTGACTGTGACGTCATGGGAACATGTGACTGTGACGTCATGAGAAGCCTATATTAATCTCTGCGGACCGAAGATTTAGCATTACTGCGAGAGGAAGCGACAAGTCAACATCGAGGAGGAGAAGAGGGAAGAAGACGCCGACGGCGACAGCGGGAAGACCGACCCCTCCACTAGCAAAAGAGCTGCAAGAAGATAGTGGAGGGGCCGGCAGAAGGACAACGGAGAACCGGACGAGACGACGGGGAAGACCGGGCCTCCGCTAGCAAAAGAGATAAAAGAAGTTAGCGGAGGCCCGGCGGAAGAAAGAAAGAACCAGAGGGGAGAAGGCGACGGAGAAGACCGGGCCTCCGCTAGCAAAAGAGCTAAAAGAAGTTAGCGGAGGCCCAGCGGAAGAAAGACAGAACCGGAGAGGAGAAGAGGGAAGAAGGCGACGGAGAAGACCGGGCCCCGCTAGCAAAAGAGTTGGAAGAAGATAGCGGTGGCCCGGCAGAAGAAAGAACCGGAGAGCGCGGCGACGACACCGGAGACCCCCGAAGACGGAAGAAGACCCCCGGAGCTGTGCGATAAAATACTTTAAAAAGCTGTGTGTTTTTTTATAGCAATTTTTTTCCACCAGGTGAATGGGTAGGGGTACGATGTACCCCATACTTATTCACATAGGGTGGGGGGCCGGGATCCGGGGGCCCCTTTATTAAAGGGGACTCCCGGATTCCGATAAGCCCCCCGCCCGCAGACCCCGACAACCAACGGCCAGGGTTGTCGGGAAGAGGCCCTGTCCTCATCAACATGGGGGCAGGGTGCTCTGGGGTGGGGGGGCCGCAGGTTGCCCCCCTGCCCCAGAGCACCAAACCCCCCATGTTGAGGGCATGCGGCCTGGTATGGTTCAGGAGGGAGGGGGGGTGCTCTCTCATCCCCCCTCTTCCCCTGCGGCCTGCCAGGTTGCGTGCTCGGATAAGGGTCTGGTTTGGACCTCGAGGGGGACCCCCACGCCATTTTTTCGGCGTAGGGTTTCCCCTTCAAATCCAGACCAGACCCAAGGGCCTGGTATGCTCCTGGAGGGGGAACTGATTGCCGGTTTTTTCTTAAAAAAATTGGCGTGGAGTTCCCGCTCAGGATTCATACCAAACGCAGTGCCTGGTATTGGCGGGAATCCACGTCGGATCTCCGTCTACCGGCAATGCGTGTCGCTCATCGCAAAGGGAACATTTTTCCTTTCCCAATGACGAGACAGCTCGGCGCTGGCTCTCGCAACGGAGCTCATAGGGTGTCAATCTTGCCGCTAGAAGTGGCGAGATTGACACAATATCGGCGGCACCTACTGTAGGTTGACTAAAGCACATAAACCCGAGGTAAGTATAGTAACAAGTCCTATTTGCAACATCGGAACACCCAATAAGAAGACAGTATGCGATCAGTCTAAACTACGTGGCATGTTCACCAATGTCAGGAGCCTGGCGGACAAGATGGGATAACTAGAGATACTGTTGTACGAGGAGGATTCAGATTTTGTGGGAAATTCAGAGACTTGGTTCAACAGCTCTTATGATTGGCTAGCAACCATTCAAGGGTATTCCCTTTATTGCAGGAATAAAGAGGGTAAAAAAGGGTGAAGGGTATGCATGTATATCAAGAATAATGTACAAGGGAATGTGAGAGATGACATCACTAAGGGAGCAAGGGAGGAGGTGAAATCCTTATGGGTAGAGCTCCAAAGGGAAGAAACTAAGGGGAAAGTAATACTGGGAGTATGCTATAGACCACCTAACCTAATAATTCACCGGGACCAGATGGCTTGCACCCGAGGGTCCTTAGGGAACTCATTTAAGTAATTGCCAGACCATCGTTCCTAATTTTTACTGACAGTCTGCTGACTGGAATGGTACCAGCTGATGTAGCACCAATATCTTAAAAAGGGCCAAAATACATCCCTGGGAATTACAGACCAGTTAGCCTAACCTTAATAGTATGTAAGCTCTTGGAAGGGATGATAAGGGACTACATACAAGATTTTAGTAATGAAAATGGTATCATTAGCAGTAATCAGCATGGATTCATGAAGAATCATTCTTGCCAAACCAATCTATTAACCTTTTATGAGGAGGTGAGCTGCCATCTAGATAAAGGAAGGCCCACAGATGTGGTGTATCTGGATTTTGTAAAAGCATTTCCTGGCGCATCATGGCAGCATACACCTTTGGGTTGTGGCTCCGCCCCCACAACCTGATAGGACCGTTTAGCTATTAAGCCCAGAGCGGGCCCCCGCCCAGGTATTCTCTTTTTTTTCCTCACCTAAGACCTGACAAGGACATCAAAGATGAAGAACCCCCTTACCGCTTCGCCCCAGCAAGGTTCTAGCCTCTCCTGGGTGGAAGTCCTATCCTGTACAGCCTCTAAATGAGCTCTATGGAAGGAACCCCACTCTGATTGTCTCAGGGGTATGTGCCAGTTTCTTTCTTACAAACCTTAAATAGGTTTATTATGCAGCGACCTCCAGCTCTTCTGTGCACCCTTTTTCACTAACCTGAGCCTTGTAGTCACACAAGCATCCTGGCCGATAACTGCCAGCTCTTCACAGACCTTAATCAGGTCTCTATAGTGGCCTCCAGCTCTCCTGGGTGTCTGTATAAAATCAGGCTTTCTACGCCCTGTAGTCCCATAGCAATAGAGGTATTCCTCAGGCTCTCCAATGTAATTCCCTGTGTATGCCAGTTTCCAAGATGGTGCCGGCTCGCTCATGATGCTACAGAGCATGTGGGGTCATGACGTCATCACTGGGCGATGGCGGCAGTTTTAAAAAACAAATCCTTCTGCTGTTTTTTCTTTTGAACACTGCACCTGTCAACAGTGTTTTCGGTGGGATAGATTGCACTGCTGTCTCTTCCTTAAGGTAAGCTTCCTGGATCAACTTTTTCCTTTACTGGGTTTCACCTTACCTACTGCCTGCATGCTCATTTCCTACTATCTGTTGTAGGGGGGGACTATATCACTCCTCATGGAGGTCGCTGCCCCGGTAGACCATCACCAGCCTAATAGGTAAGGGGGGGAAAGATTGGTAAGTAGTGAAGACTGAAAAAGAGAGCCTGTCACTAATGCTGTCTAACAGCCCTATCAGGTCGGCCAGATTGTCGGATTCAAGACGACAAGAGCCATCTAGAAGGAGCCCAAGCCATAGACAAAGCGACGGCGGCAGATCGCTCAGATCGCGGTAGAAGTCGCTCACGCACAAGACAAAGTCGCTCAAGTCGCAGAAGGAGCCGTTCAAAATCCCATTCACGGCACAGACACTCCGAACAGGAGGTCTCCTTCACGCAGGCGCTCTCCTCCCCCTCAGCATTCCCGTCCATCAGGGAATTCATGCTGGGTTTGCGGTGCCATAGCACTTTCGGACAAACTGGCCTGTCGCACATGCTTGGACGAAGCAACTAGAGAGAGAGAGCCAAGCAGAGAGCCGGCTATATTTACATCACTGCAAATCGCAGAATCTGAATCAAGCAGATCAGTGCAAGGCACTTCACCTGCGACTCCCTCCACATCTAAAAAGTCTCACTTATAGAACCCTTCATAAAATCAGTGAAGGAAGCTATAGAATGGGAAGAGGAAAAAGAAACTCTGCAAAAAGCGAAGAAATATTTTCCGAATCTCAAAAAAGAACCAGAAACCTTCCCATTTATCGAAGAACTGGAAGACTTAATTAAAGATGAATGGCAAAAACCTGAGAAGAAGACCAGTCTCAGCAACAGACTTGCCAAACTGTATCCGCTAAAGGAATCCAGTGCCAATCCAACACCACCAGTGGTAGACTCCTCCCTGATGCGCCTAGCCCGGCACGCAACTCTTCCAATAGAAGATGCGGTCACATTTAAGGATGTATTAGACAGAAAGATCGATCTGGATCTTAAAAGAGCCTACCTATCCGCAGGTGGTGCCTGCAGACCAGCAATAACGCTAGCAGCAGTGGGAAGGGCTATCTCAAGCTGGTCCTCCAACGCTGAGAAGTTGGTAGCAGAAGGCGTGGAACAAGAGCGAGTAATCACAGCTCTCCAGGAACTCAGCCTTGCAAGCGATTTTGTCGCAGAAGCCTCTGTAGACATCATAAAGTCAACATCCAGAGCAATGTTAAGCTCAGTGATGGCCAGGAGGGCACTCTGGCTAAAACCATGGTCAGCAGACCCCTCCTCAAAGTCCAACTGGTGTAGGATCCCATTTGACGGCTCAAACCTCTTCGGGGAGAAGCTGGACTCGGCCATTTCAAAAGTCACCGGCGGAAAGTCTGGACTCATTCCTTCAGACAGAAGGCCTAGACAACAAAGGCCACCTACGTTCAGACGGAACCTCCCAGATAGATACAGGGAGGCAAAGTCCTATAAGCCCGGCAAGGAGTACAGAAAAAATTGGAAGAATCCACAGTCATCTTTCCTAAAACTCCAAAAGTCCAAGACCCCTACCCGGGGGAGCAGAAGTCTTTTTGAAGATGCGTCCGCCCAACCACCTGTAGTAGGAGCCAGACTAAAGGACTTCAAGCAGGTTTGGACGGAGATAATAAGAGACCCATGGACAGTGGCTACTGTTCAAAACGGACACAAATGGAGGTTCAAGAATCGACCTCCCAGAGACCAATTCGTCAAAACCAGAATTCCAACATCCAGGGAAAAGAAGCTCATATTGGCAGAATATGTCCAAGATCTAATCCAAAAACAGGCCATAGTGGAAGTCCCACCTCCACAAAGGGGAAAAGGTTTCTACTCCCCTCTGTTTTTGGTAAAGAAAAAGACCGGTGATCTGCGCCCTGTCCTAGACCTAAAAAGTCTCAATCGCTCAATCCTGGTGGAGACTTTCAAGATGGAAAGATTACAGTCAATCCTCTATGCCATAAATGTCGGCGACTGGATGCTCTCTGTGGATTTAAAGGACGCTTACCTGCATGTTCCCATTCACACCGCATTCCAGAAGTTTCTCCGCTTCTCGGTAAACCACCAACACTTTCAGTTTCAAAGTCTTCCGTTTGGGATTTCTACCGCTCCCAGAACATTTACCAAGGTCCTGCTACCAGTGATAGCTCTACTAAGGGAGCAAGGATTGAGAGTCCACCATTATCTGGACGACATCCTATTGCTTGCAGACAACCAAGAGTCTCTTTTCCTCCACCGAGACACTCTAACATCCACCTTGCAAAAATTTGGGTGGCTGATAAACTGGAAGAAAAGCAATATCCAACCTACTCAGAGAATGGTCTTCCTGGGGGCAGAACTGGATACCAGACTCAACACCATACAACTCCCTCAAGAGAAAATTCCCATCATAATCCAGAGGGCAAAGAGATTACTCTTATCCAACACACTCCCAGCCAGAGAGTGTCTCAGCATCATGGGGTCGCTATCAGCAACCATTCATATGGTCCAATGGGCTTAATGGAAAACAAGACCTCTCCAGATGTCATTTTTGGGACAGTGGAACGGGGTATCGATGTCTCAGCGAATCAACATCCAAAAGAAGGTCAAACAATCACTATGGTGGTGGACCCGATTGCACAGCCTAAAAAGGTACAAACGCATAGTTACCCCTCCCCAGGAGGTGATTACTTCGGATGCCAGCAGGGAAGGCTGGGGAGCACACTACCAGCATCTCGCAGTCCAAGGCTGGTGGTCTTTCGAGACACAGGATGTGGTATCGAACATCCTAGAGATAAAAGCAGCTTTCCAGGCTCTACTAGCTTTCAGTCCCCTCCTGAAAAGGAAAGAAGTCCTGTTGAAGATGGACAACAGGGTAGCAGTTGCCTATATCAACAGGCAAGGAGGCACCAAAAGCCGATCCATGATGCAGGAAGTCTGCTCAGTCTTCGAATGGGCGCAAGTGAATCTATCGGGGTTAAGGGCGATGTATGTCCCAGGAACTCAGAACCAACTGGCCGACACGCTAAGCAGAAACTTTGTTTCCAACAACGAATGGGCTCTGAGTCACCAAGCCTTTTCCCTCATAGCAAGAAATTGGGGCATGCCGGATATAGACCTGGCAGCGACTCCAAACAATGCAAAGTGCAGGAGGTACCTGACAAGAACCCCCTGCCCATTAGCGGAGGGGACAGATTGCCTACAACACGAGTGGAACTTCCATCTGGGTTACATCTTCCCCCGACACCTCTCATACCGAGATTTCTTCTCAGGCTCAAGAGGTCATCCTCCACAATGATAATAGTCCTTTCCTTTTGGCTGAGATGACCATGGTTTACCACTCTCCTTCAGCTGAATACAGCGAGACCCTTACCGCTTCCACCAGCAGCAGATCTACCCTCCCAGGGGCAACTTCTTCATCCATCCCCGGAAAGGATGCATCTGACAGCCTGGAGATTGAAAGGGCTAGGTTCTTGAACCAAGGTTGCTCCCAAAAAGTGGTAGAAACTCTTCTTCAAGCCAGAAGATGCACCACCAACAGTACCTATAAGAGGATCTGGGAGAAGTTTCTCTCAGTTGCACAGCAACAAAACTGGAACCCATCATCTCCAACAGTTGCGCAAATCCTTGAGTTTCTCCAGTTAGGCCTAGAGAAAGGCCTTGGATCAAGTACATTAAAAGTTAATGTGTCAGCATTATCAGCTATGACAGGAATCAAGTGGGCACAAGAGCCCCTAGTTATTCAGTTCCAGAGGGCCTGGCTAAAGATGAGGCCTCCCAGAAAGCCTTCCTTCCCGACTTGGGATCTTTCGGTCGTACTAGAAGTTCTATCACACGAACCATTCTTTCCATTAGAAAACATCTCCTTATGGGACTTAACACTCAAAGTCACTTTCTTAATTGCAATTACATCGGCCAAGAGAGTCTCAGAGATGCAAGCTCTACTGGCAAAAGAACCATACTTGATTGTCTACCCAGATAAAGTAGTCCTAAGACCATCCGATCGGTTTATTCCAAAGGTGTCATCCTCCTTCCACTTCAATTAGGAGATTAACCTTCCTGCTCTCTCCACAGAACAAGGGGATCCACATCCGCTGGATGTAAGAACTAACATTCTAACCTACCTGTCAACAACAAACGACCTTAGGAAGTCGGAAAACCTCCTGGTCATCCCACACGGCTTTAGAAGAGGTCAAGCAGCAACCTCTCACACCATCACAGCATGGCTGGTGAAGATCATCAAAAAGGCTTATTCACTGAGTCAAACGCAAATACCTGAGGGCTTAAAGGCACATTCTACAAGGACAATGGCGACCTCCTGGGCGGCCTACTGCAGAGTGTCCTCGGAAACTATTTGCCGAGCAGCGACCTGGTCCTTAAGGAATACCTTTATTTCTCATTACAAGGTGGACTCTGCCGGATTATCCACGGCAGAGAGTTGGACAAGCAATTATTCAGTCCAACACCTCTATTCCATGTAAATAAAAAAATTGTCCTTATGCTCAGACCCACCCAGTCTGCGAGTTATTCATCCAAAGGTGTATGCTGCCATGATGCGACAGGAAATGGAAAATTGTTTACTCACCTTTCCGTAATTTTCCTTTCCTGTCGCATCTTCATGGCAGCATACAGATGCCCACCCGTCTTAGGTGAGGTATATATATACTAGAATACCTGGGCGGGGGCCCGCTCTGGGCTTAATAGCTAAACGGTCCTATCAGGTTGTGGGGCGGAGCCACAACCCAAAGGTGTATGTTGCCATGAAGATGCGACAGGAAAGGAAAATTACGGAAAGGTGAGTATACAATTTTCCATTTTCACACAGTTCACCGTAAAATATTTCTGTACAAAGTAAGGTCCGTTGGCATGGACCATAGTGTGAGTACATTGATTAAAAACTCGCTACAAGGGCGGTATCAGAGGGTAGTGATAAATGGGGAGTACTCGGAATGGTCAGGGGTGGAAATTGGGGTCCCCCAGTGTTCTGACCTGGAACCAATCCTATTCAATTTGTTCATACACAACCTGGAGGATGGGGTACAGTTCAATCTCTGTATTTGTGGATGATATTAAGCTTAGCAGGGAAATAACTTCTATGCAGGATGTGGAAACCTTGCAAGTAGATCTGAACAAATGGGGTGGGCAACTACATGGCAAATAAGGTTTAATGTGGAAAATATTTAAATAATGCATTTTGGTGGCAAAAATATGTATGCAATCTACTCACTGGGGAGAGAACCTCTGGGGGAATCAAGGATGGAAAAGGACCTGGGGCTACTAGTAGATGATAGACTCAGCAATGGCATGCAATGCCAAGCTGCTGCTAACAAAGCAAATAGAATATTGGCATGCATTTAAAAAGGGGATTAACTCAAGAGATAAAGCGATAATTCTCACACTCTGTAAGACTCTGGTCTGGCAGCACCTGGAGTATGCTGTCCAGTTCTGGGCACCAGTCCTCAGGAAGGATGTGCTGGAAATGGAGCGAGTAAAATTAAGTGCAACAAAACTAATATAGGAACTGGAGGATCTTAGTTATGAGGAAAGGTTACAAGCACTGAACTTATTCTCTCTGGAGAAGACACACTTGAGAGGGGATAGGATTTCAATTTACAAATACCATACTGGTGACCCCACAATAGGGATAAATCTTTTCCGCGGAAGGAAGTTTAATAAGACATGTGGCCACTAATTAAAATTAGAAAAAAAGAGGTTTAACCTTAAACTGCGTAGAGGGTTCTTTACTGTAAGAGCGGCAAGGATGTCGAATTCCCTTCCACAGGCGGTGGTTTCAGCGGGGAGCATCAATGGTTTCAAAAAACTATTAGATAAGCACCTGAACGACCACAACATACAGGGTTATACAATGTAATACTGACATATAATCACACACATAGGTTGGACTTGATGGTCTTTTTTCAACCTCACCTATGTAACTATGTAACTATGGCTTCATTTTTAGCACATTTAATAGATAAGCAGCAATCTCTTTAGAAACCAAGAAAGTGAAAGCAACAAAAACCTGTGTCAGTGCCTACAGGCTTTTGTTCGTTTCAGAACTGCTTTTCTCCCCAAAGATGTCTGCAAAAGCAGGTAAAGCATGTTATTGCAGGTTAACTGCACCTGTCATAAATTATATTATTTAGTGTCTCAGATAAATGTCAAAAACACTCTGACATTTGCCCATCAAAGCCCATTGACACAGGCTCTAACTCTCTGTTGACTAATATGAGCATGGTTGGCACTGTAAAAACCCAGACTGGTATTAAACATATCAAGGAACCACATATACACCAGAGCAGCCTTTTTCAACCAGGGTGCCTTGAGGTTTCTTTAGGGGTGTCTTGGCAAAATGCCTAAAAAATTATGAAAGATTGAATACAAGTCAGCAGGTGCATCAAGCCTGCCTTTTAGTTACACAAAGCCATGGGTTTTCATTATGCACCATTACGACTTTCTAGACACTGGCATCTTAACAACCAATGACGTCATCACTTAATAAGGAGGACGTCTGTTGCCTCCACAGCATCCTTGTTTGACCCTCCTGTGCCCCTCTCCCTCAGCACTGGGGTGACATTAGCTGACTAATGGAGAGAAATTAAGGGAAAAGAGAAACATTGGAATACTAGTCAGTACCAGTGTGCAACGGTGTAATTGCTTTGGAAGAATATATAACTCTAACATTGGGTGTCCTATGCGTCAATGTTTCTGCATTATGCACTTTTGGGTAGTAGATGCTTAGGGGAACCTCATGGAACAGAACCCAGCTGATTATTTGTGGTGTAGTCCAATGTTGGGAAACTATATGCATCCAAATTATTAGTAAGAGGCTAAACAAAAGTTAATTATAACTGAGTAGTAAAGAGAATCCCAAATAAGCAAAGGCTCAAAGAGATACAAATGTGTCAGCAAGCATGGTACTCGGGTTCATTGCACTGGTGATTTTGTTGATCATGCTAATGTTTAACCCAGAGTTGCTGCTATTAATCCTCAACTGGGGGTTTGTATGCTGACAAGTGAAAGTTGCTGTTCAGGTTGCAGGTACTCATAACCACAGAATAGAATTTCCATACGGACGCCCAGGGGCCCACATTAGAGCGATCCCCTAGGACAGCCCTCAAAAATTCCACTCGCCTGCTCGCAATTTGCGAGTGGAATTGAATGCAGGGCGAGTGAGGAGCAGGGGTGGACTAGGCTGACCGTTTCCTGGCTGAAGCAATCAGCCAGGAAACTGTCAGCTGGAGGACACAGAGCGGCAGGACCGGACTGCCCTGGCGCCGCTTTGAGCTGAGGTGAGGAGGCTGCAGCACTCCCCTCCCTCTCTCTCTCTCTCTCTCTCTCCTCCTGTCTTGTTGTGTATCGCATGAAGCTGACTGTGTCTGTGCTCGGTGCATGGTGTAACAAGGTCCCGCCCCCCCTAGCCCGGCTTGTGTGATAGTATCAGTGTTCCGCCTATGGAACGAGCCATCTAGGGGGGGCGGGACCTTTTTACACCGTGCGCCGAACACACACACAGCCAGCTCCATGACACACAGCGGGACATCCCCGCTGTGTGTGTGCGATGCATCCAGGGGATTCCAGGTGAGTCTCTGTTGATGATGGGGCATAGTAAAGCTGCATTAATGGGGCACCAAAAAGCTGCATTGATGGGGCACAGTAAAGCTGCATTGATGGGGCACAGTCAAGCTGCACTGATGGGGCACAGTCAAGCTGCATTGATGGGGCACAGTCAAGCTGCATTGATGGGGCACAGTAAAGCTGCATTGATGGGGCACAGTAAAGCTGCATTGATGGGGCACAGTAAAGCTGCATTGATGGGGCGCAGTAAAGCTGCATTAATGGGGCGCAGTAAAGCTGCATTAATGGGGCACAGTCAAGCTGCATTAATGGGTCACAGAGAGGCTGCGGGCAGAGTGAGGCTGCGTTCACAGGCACAGAGAGGCTGCGTTCACAGGCACAGAGAGGCTGCGTTCACAGGCACAGAGGCTGCGTTCACAGGCACAGAGAGGCTGCTGCATTCACAGGCACAGAGAGGCTGCGTTCACAGGCACAGCGAGGCTGCGGGCAAAGGCACAGAGAGGCTGCGGGTACAGTGAGTCTGCGCTCACGGGCACAGTGAGGCTGCATTCACAGGCACAAAGAGGCTGCGGGCACAGTGAGTCTGCATTCACGGGCACAGTGAGGCTGCATTACAGGGCAGTGAGGCTGCATTACAGGGCAGTGAGGCTGCAATGATGGGCACAGTGAGGCTGCATTCATTGGCACCGTAAAGCTACATTTGATGGGCAAAGTGAGGCTGCATTGATGGGCACAGTGACTCTGCATTGATGGGCACAGTGAGGCTGCATTGATGGGCATAGTGAGGCTGCAATCATGGGCACCATAAAGCTGCATTTGATGGGCACAGTGAGGCTGCATTGATGGGCGCAGAGAGTGTGCATTCATGGGCACCGTAAAGCTGCATTTGATGGGCACAGTGAGGCTGCATTGATGGGCGCAGTGAGTGTGCATTCATGGGCACCGTAAAGCTGCATTTGATGGGCACAGTGAGGCTACATTTGATGGGTACTGATATGCTTTATGTTAATACTGTTAAAGTTGTTGTTATTTATTTTTGGAACTTAATTCTGCTGAAAACATTTAACAGTGTAATTTCATGAGATAATTTACAAGGGCGTGTTTAGGGGAGGACTTAGGGGTGGGGCAGGTGAGAGGTTGGGTGGGGCAACTGGTGGCGAGTAACTCTTAAGGCCTGGCTAGTGGCTCAAGACTTGAAATTTTGAGCCCTGCCCTAGGAGATATTGCGCTGAATTCCCGTGGACACAGGTGTGCTATGTGTGTCCGGGAATCTAGGTGACATCCATGTTGGGGGCGGGCGAGCTACTGATCGACTACGCCTTCTCCTTTCCGAGAGGCAACAATGCCTTCAACATTGTTGCCATGAAGATCCGGAAACGCTCACGTGCCGGGGGGGACATACCCCGCCCCCCGGTGTTGTCAGCGTGGTATGGGTCCGGGTCAGGCTGTGGAGGAGGTGATTCCTCCTCTGCACACCATGTTCTCTACTCACGTCCGGTCTTGCATCGGATCGACATGACGTCATACGTCACGCCGCTCACGATGCACGTGAGAGTAGTATAAATAGACCCACGCGGCAGCACACATGCTGCGGAGTCTTCTAGGAGCTACACTATCCATACAGCTACAGAAAGGTAAAATTCTCTTTTTTGGTGTATACAGAAACATTGTCGATACTTACTTGCAACCATTGATTAACATCATGGGGGATAACAAACTCATTGACCTTTTCGCAGCTGCCCAGCAGGGCTGTCCCTGGAGCCTGTGGCCGCCCAGCTGGGCTGTTCCTGGAGCCCTCGGCCACCCATTCAGTTCACGGCATGGCTGTGGAGCAGAGACTAGAAATCAGCTGAATGGTGAGAAATGTGAAGTGTGAGAGGCTGGAAGAGACCCTATCTCCTGATTTTGGCATAGGTGTCACCGCTGCGAGACACCACAGAGCTGGAGACACATTGAGTAATACTACCTGTGATTAGAGTTGCCATTTAAAGTCCCCACGGCAGTTCTCAGATCAGCAAGCTGGCTGATCAGAACTCCCCGCCAGCACTGCCACTCATCCCAACCAACCCCCCCCCCCCACAAGGAGTAAGAGGAGGAATAAAAATAGAGAATACATGGAAGTTAGAGGAAAAGAGGGGGAGGAACAAAGAAACAAGGGAGAGAAAGAATCAGAGAGAGAACAGGAAAGACGGTTAGAGAGAGGGATGGGGGGGGGACAAGAAATTAAGATAGAGAGAGATAAAAGGGAAAGAAAGGAGAACATAGAGAGAGTGGTACATCCTAAAATGTACCATAAGGGGTTTTAATACTGTACGAGTGGAAGGGACTCAGGGAGCGCTAAATGTCCGTGGGTTAGGGGCACAAATTACTTGTCTTGCCTTGGGTGCTGACAACCCACGCTATGAAAATTCTACTGTTAGGGGTCCCCACAACTTGGGAAATTTTATCAAGGGGTCATGGCACTAGAAAGGTTGAGAACCACTGCTTTATAGCAAAGAATTTAGGTATACAGGTATGAAATATATAGAGACATGCATCGATACATAACATGTCACATTAATTCATCTACTGTTTATAGTTAACTAATGATTTGAAAAGGTTATACAGCTTTAAGAACAATACTCCTCACTTTGGATAATCTGGCTGGATTGGATGTGAGCTCCACGGGTATATATCTGTGCTTGACAAGCTGCTCTGACACCACCATATACAGAATAGGCTCTGAATATCCCTCAAGTGGACTGCTGACTTTTAAAAAATGGACACTTACCTGTCCAGCGCGCCCGCGATGTTGGCAGACGAGGCTAAGCAGTCGCTCGGTCCTCTGATGCTGCCGCCGCCATGCTCGGTGAGGGAATCAGGAAGTGAAGCCTTGCGGCTTCACTGCCCGGTTCCCTACTGCGCATGCGCGACTAGCGCGGCGTGCCGTCACTGGTCCCCGCTCTCTCCTGGGACCAGTGTGTTTCCCAGGAGACAGCGGGGGGGACAGGAAGTGGCGTAGACTCCCACGGGAGTCTATGCCCGGAAGTGGGTGCAAATACCTGTCTTAGATAGGTATCTGCACCCCACTCACCCCTGAAAGGTGCCAAATGTGACAGGGGGGAGGGTTCCGAAAAGCGGAAGTTCCATTTTTGGGTGAAACTCCGCTTAAAATGTCTTATTTTGAAGTATTTGATATGAATTTGTAATTTTATTTACATTTACCTATTAGAAAAGAACATATACGCATGTTCCTGAGGAAGCCGTAAGGCGAAACATGTAGAACATAAAGTGTGGAACAATTGTATGGAGGAAATGTATTAACGTATAGTCTTTTTCTCTTTTTCCTATGTAATAATAAAATAAACTTTTTTAACTAAAATTGTTGTGACATAGTTTGAATAGTGAATAGCACCTTGAAAGTCTCATACTCCCCAACAGGGTTTTCTTTTCATAACCACAGATAGTGATTCTGCAAGCATTTGAGACTACTGCTCATCTTTTACTGCCTGTAATAATGACTGGAGAAAGGAACACATGCAGAAGATGATGCAAGCAGCACAATAAAGGTACCTAAACCCCAGAACAAAACAATAATACATTTCTGCTTACCAGCAATGTGAGGTGAGTACATTTATTTTCTTTATAACAGACTTCTTTGCCTTTATTTTTACCTGGTAATTCTGCAAACAGTGCATTACATGTCACTATGTATCTATGGAGGGAGCAATGGCTGCCATCCAGGCCCAACTTCTAATATGTCTGCTTTTTTTAAAATTCTTTATATGGGGGATAAAGATATTAGTAGTTTATAGGTAGATTATTTTTTTATATACAGAAAATGCATCTCACAGGAAGCGACAAGGATATTACATTTTTCTCATTGGTTTGATTATCCTGTGAACTTGAGGAAAACACCACCGGAGACAAGATTTTTCAGCTCAATGCAAAAATGATCTTTCTAATAATATTATAGTTATACATTAACACTTGGGATGGAAAGCATGCATGCATAAACATCCCCTTATTGTTAGAAAAATGTATTTGTAATTGAGTTTACCTTAAAGATGCTAGAAACTTTTTTGCTTGCGTTTCTCTTCCAAGGAGTTTTCAATAATTATCTAAAATGGCATTTATCCAGACAATTATCTGGGGGAACTTTTTTGCTATTGTAATTTTAGGGGTCAAGAATTGAAAAGTCCCACATAATTGGTCATGTCAATTTCCTTATGTCATTTCCCTAATATTCTATAATTACTGAATATTTTAGAGAGTATGATAAGTCACTGTCAACAATGTTACATATGTATTAGTGATTTTCAAGCAAAACAAAATTATCTAAATAGAAGACAATTTACGGTGAGACACTGTCTTCTAATTAGCTTGCCTGATCTCTGCTTGAAAATAAGTGTCCTGTTCGACTTAATTTCCCACTAGATGTGATGTTATTTCACTGTCACTAATAAAGAAAATGTTCGCTGCCTCTATTCAATTTGCATATTTTAAAATGTGCCTTGAACAACGTTTAAGAAAATGTAGATTCAATCACAAAAAGTGTGTTTCTCCTCCACCTTAGATGACTGATATATTAATCTTAACAAAGCAGAGAAGAAAAACAATTGTTCTTTCATTGTAACAGTTGAAGCACAATGAATATTAAAAGTGAAAAGAGTAAAGTCGCATTTTCATTTAAATTTTAAGTTGCCAATGTCATACCTCCTCATTGTACTTTTTGTAATGTGGTTTTGTTTGGGGTAACAGCTTTAAATTCATATTTAACAATATAAAATTGATAACGTGTTGTTAAGACATTACAAATACAGAAACCTGATAAAATCTTTTATACACTTTGGAAATAATTTGTGCTGAATTGTTATTTTTTAAACAGTGAATACCGAAAATGTGGGGAAAAGTGCAACACTTACAAAGAGGAAAATGTACCATTCTATAATGTACACTTCAGCTGTATGGGGAGAAAAATCAGCCTTTTATGGCCTCAATCACTCTATTTATGGACCATGAGCAAGCATATTGGACCTGAAAGTTCTTTGCTAGAAAATATATATATATATATATTTTTTGGATAATTCCTCTACTGCTGTTTAGCAACCACTGTCAAGTTGTTACTCCATGGGGACCCTGATGATCAGTCCCCTGATGAAGTCACGAGGCACGTGACGTAACGACATAGGGAAAGCGAGGTCACTTTGAACCAGAAATACCCGGAGGACTAGTAAGACAGCGTTTAAACGCTGAGACTTGTTTACACGTCTTTTTTAATACATGTTGATGTAAGAGCATTTGATTTTTTACAATAAATTAGTTTACCCTAAACCCACTACACTATTGGAGGCTTCTTTCTCTCCCACCACTCCCGGGTTTGCCCTATCTCTGGAGTTATCCCCCCATAGGTAAATGGACATCCATGTGAGGACTGGATACATAGGAGGACAACAGTCGGGGCATCCAGCAGGGAGGACCTAACAGAGGAAGGAGGAGATTACAGTTAATGCTTATTTACTCCGTATAGTGGTTAGAGTTCAGGGAGACAGGTTTTGGACACCCTATTGACCCCCTGGATTCACATATGTCACAGCTATTCTGATCTGAACCAGATTTGATACAGATTCCATTACTTCTCACTTTGCCTTTTGAACACCTATTGCACTAAGAGACTTTGATATAGAGCCATCATTTACCTACCAGGACTCATATCTATTTTCTTTGGCATTTACCAGCTTTATTTTAGCACTTTATTATACAGGTTCACATACCATTGCAATACTGAACTTGCACTTATTGCTGATTTTGCACATATTGATTTTCACTTTTTGGATGTTGCACTTTATACATACCAAGTTTGATTGTTTTATTATTTCATCATTATTAAGATCACTGTTGTATTTTAAGTGTATTGTCTACTTTCACTATTGAGGACACTGTTGCACTTTAGAGATTGGAGTTTGTTTGTTTTCTTTTAGCGCGAGAACACTTTATATTTATTGACCACTACTGTGTAAGGTGAACACTACCAGTTTTTGCAGCTATTTGCACCCATTTTTTCATTCCCATTCACTTATTCATTTACTCACTAGTAGCGCGAAAGACTCTCACTTTACACTCCATGGGGACAGTTTTGGTTCTAATATAGATCTGTCAAGTCATTGTTTTGTCCATCCAAGTCCATCCAAGTTTTATCCTGTGTTGAGCCCTGAAGAATAGGGAGAAGTGTTGCACCAGAAACACGCTGGTTATTTTTATATGACTCTGTTTACCAACAATTAAAAGATAAGTACACCGTCAGTAACATATTACGTGTTACACACATATTGCCCTGCATCCCACTCCCCCGATCTCTGATTGTGACAGTGGACTAAATACATCAAACCTCCAAATACCCCTGAGCACTGTAGTCAGAGAAGTAGAGACATCCCATAAATACAGTAAAGTTTAATCTGTAACTGCCCCACCAAAGGTCCCACCGGTATAACCTGTACCATGTCAAAAAAGCTTAGCAGAATAGCTAGCAGGTCTATAGCAAGAGCAAAAAGCCCCAGTGAGAAGTGTGAAAGAGGAGGACAGAACTTTATTAGTCCTGACTCTAGCAGTGGGAGCAGCATATAGTAATCATTCCCAGGATATAAATTTAGGGCCAAGGCCAAACTTTCACAGGACCAACCACAGGTGTTCCTATTCAATGGAGTACAACGTCTTCTCCACATCTAGACATACCACTACCCCAAGGGTCTCCATGAGTGCTTTATGTTAGTATATAACCTAAATAGACTGATAGCTGTGCCCTTGCCTGGCATTAAACCAGACTGGTCTCCATGGATCAGAGACAGGATAACACAGTTCAGATGGGTAATGATCTTAGCGTTCACATTCAAAAGTGATATGGGCCTGTGTGAAGCGCAACATTTTGGATTCTTGACAGGCCTGGGCACAACCTTTATAATAGCCTCAGACATCGAAGCCAGGAGTCAATTAGTATCCAAAGCTGTTTGTAGCATATTATAAAAACTGGGAGCAATTGTGTCCATATTTGTTTTAAAGAATTCAGAGGGACCAACAGCCCCAGGTGTTTAACCTGCATCCTTGAGAACCCTGTATGCCATATACCTCTTTTTACACAATGGCAGGGCCCAGCACTGTCACATTGGGCAGTGGAACTCCTTAGCTTCAGAAAATATGAAGGGCCAGACTCTTGTCAACATATTGGGGTTGATTTACTAAAGGCAAATAGACAGTGCACTTTGCAAAGTGCAGATGCACTTGGCAAGAACAGTTGCTCCCGAGCTTAGTAAATGAGGTAAAGCTTCACATTGCAAAGAGTACCCAATCACGTGCAGGGAAAATAAATAAACAGCATTTTTGCTTGCACATGATTCGATGTTGGAAGTCAGCAGAGCTTCTGCTCATTTTCTAAACTCTGGAGCAACTGCTCTTTGCAAAGTGCACAGTCTATTTGTCTTTACTAAATCAACCCCATAATCCTGGATATTGCTTATTTATTGATTATGGCTAATTGAGAAGATTTAGCTGATAGATATATGTAAGTATACCTTGTAACTCATTAAAAGACGCAATGTTTTAATGATGACTTTGGCACCTGACTATAATATGCTGTCTGTAGAATTATAGCTACACCACTTCTCTCATTTTCTCCTAATAAAGTGGACTTTGGTTCACAAAATGCATCAAAAAGGATTCATCCATTTTTGGACTTGTATAGGTGATGGATCAATTATATATGTACAGTATGTATTATGAAAGGCAGTGGCTCAGGAAGTATAAAGTAATCAGATTCATAATAATTAGCCATATGCTGCTCTGTTTTGTAGAAAAATTGAATAAAACATTTTTTAAACCTAAAAATGGATTTGAAGCATGTGTGTACTTAAATGCAAATGTTTTTTGTGTATGCTTTCAAATAATAAAAAAAAAGGCTTCTATTATTACAATACACTTTAATATACCATAGCGCAATCATATACATTATGCAACAGAACAAATCATATCTGTCAACTGGGCTGTATTAATAAAGGAAAAAATATGGTATTTGGGACTAAAGGACCACCAGAACAGGGGGAGCACCAATAGACGCAATAATAATGGAAAGTGATAATTGATGACTTAAAATAACAAAGAGCTCCCAGGTACCCCAGGAAGATATATGGTCATTTATTTTAAAGTGAATAGTAATTAAGCTATATCAACTAATTGGCCAAACCTTTCCTACCTTATGGACCTCTTATGACAGTAAAAGCACCCAAAAGCACCCAAAGTCATTTGTGTCCAAGATCTATAAAGATGTACTGAAAACATTTGTATCACAGAACCACCTCTTCTAAACTGTCATTTTCAGTAACACTAGTTATCACTATTATAACAGATAACATTAAAGTATGTTTTCACTTGAAGTCAAATTGGGATAATGGCTACTTTACATTTATTATATGTTCCCTTTCACATAGCATACCTTTAAATATATATTTAAAAATTCCGGAGCTGAAAAATCATGCATAGCTTTCTTTTCTTTATAATGTTTATGAGACAAATGGGTGAGATAATGTTCACCATACTGTTTACCTTTGCCTGAAAGAAGGAACACGTGCTTTTAGAATGATTAAAAGTGTAAGTCTTCCTTAATTTTGGCAGAATGCTGGTGTATGGTTGTAGTTATTTTCCCCCACAAGAGGGGCTGGTCTCCTCCATTCTCCTGTTGAGCTGCGTGTCGGCGCTGTTCTTTCTCCTATGGTCGCCCTTTTCTAACGTGGCGGCTTGCAACTTTGCCAGTACCGGAAACAATGTCATGACATGTGCCACAGCACACGGGAAATTACATCATCTGTGACAGGGCTGGCTCCATGGAGTTGACGGTGGGGGATTCAATTGGAGACATGTGTCTCCAATGATCAGCCGATTAATCCTTCACATATTCACACTTGCGGTTCTCACTGGTGCTTAGCTGCACCCTGGTGATTTTACACGTGACCTTATTACATTCCCTATTTAAATTAAAATTACCCAGGGTTCCTTCATTATTGTTCCTGATGGAGTCAGCTGAAGGGCTCTCCCTTGATAGTTTAATATTAGAGCTTGTCTATCCTATTTGGATAGATACTGGTTTATTACTGGTAAGAACAGACTCTTTGGGATTGATTCATTACTCTGTTGATTGACTATTTTATATCTTTTATAGTTTTGAAACCTTATTTTATTATTTATTATCTTTTCTGGGTTTCGCTCTTCCCCTTCGCTATCCTTTCTGTGCAGAGAGGTCTGACTCACTATTTGGAAAAAGACTCTCCCTGATGGGACTTATCAGTCCAGACATTCAGGTATTTATGGACCTGATTTTATATAAGCTATAATTGAACCCGTATGTTTATTTCTCACATGTTTCTTACAGTTGTTTGTTGTTTCTTTAAATAGGATATTCATTATATAGGCTGATCCTTGTTGATCCCCTGTGCTTTGGACACATGTTTACACCTTCTGTACAGCACTGCCACATGTCTCTGTCTGTGAACCTCCAGCATAATATGTTTATGGTTGCAGTATGAATTAGGTGAGTGCATCTTATCATCTTTACATGATTGTACTCTAAACATATGATACTTTGGCTATTTTCTGTTTGCCATACTGACCTTTATGCATATCCTAGTGATCATTTAGGACTGCCATCCCCCTGAGGAATTGGTCGAAACGCATTGGGCCTTCGGATATGTGTAAAGGACATCATCGTGTTTTCACGCCATTCTTCCATTGTTATTAGTGATGAAATGTTATGATATGATGTAACATTTTTTTTGTCTTCAATTTGTAATACCGTGTATGTAGCATAATATTCCTCAATGCTTCATGGGGCTATTTTTAATAATATTCTCAATATATATGTGATTTTATATTTTGTTTATTTTTCACACTTTGAGGGTATCACAAATTCCCATTTCTCCCCTTTCTTTCCCTTTTGTGGGTTTCAATATCTATACTGGGGACTGATACCAAAGTAGTCTGGGATACAGGTACACAAGAGTTATATTCAACCTCCCCACTAAAGTACTTGATGTTTTCCCAACATCATGGATCTTAAAGCGGAAGGAAACTCCACTATAATTTTTTTTTGGTGGGTTATAATATAATGTGCTGGTATGCACAGCATATTAGCACATTATGGCAGGCTTACCTGCCAAAGAAGCCCTACAATGCTACGGTTGGATTGATCACATTGATGACCAGGAGCTTGAATGGCTGGGCCACAATGACACCACTTCTGCGTCTGAGAGTCACATCACTACAGCAAACATTAGTGGCCATAAATGTATGCTGAGCTGAGCTGAGCTGAGCTGTGCATGCATGGCTCAGTGTACATGTTGGTTGACAGGCAGGACAAAGCTTTTTTGACAGAAGAGATGAATATGGTCTCTTCTGCCATAAATACTCATGCATACATTTTTGAACTTGGGTTTCCTACCACTTTAGCTCAACCTGCTACAATATAAGGGATTCTTGGAGCTCAAGAAACATCTTCTATTACTTAAAATAAGCTACACAGATATACAGACTTCCCTATTAAATATTCTGGAAATGTGTGGAGTAGACCTGCATTTAAATTCACCTTTATGTATACATAGTGGAGGCAGCCATATCGTGGACTAAGAATTTTTTTTAAGGATGATTTCTAGACAGTTATAAAAAACGAAGTGCCATAGTTCAACAAGCCCATCTTACTAATCCTTAACTGGAAACAACATCGTTTTTTTTTTCAATGGATATACAGTTTCTGCTAGTATTGCAAATCTTGCCTAAAAATAAATGGCATGTGATTTTCTCAGTTTATCTTTGTTTCAGTTACATATTTTATAAAACGATTTGTAGCTAGTCAACCTAGTGTCTATCTATCCATATGTCATTCCAATTTAATTGCCATTCTTGCTGAATGACTGCTGACACTACGTACAAGATAAGCCACATATAGATTATATTCTCTTCAGTCAGTATGGGCAAGCTGATAGATTTCTACAGAAACACCAAGGCCCCCTAATGGGGCTTCTTAAAAAAATTGTAAAAAAAACATAATAAAATTGTAATAAATAATAAATAAAATAATAAAAATAAAAACGACTGACTTCGTCCACTGCCCTACTGACAGCGTCTATTGCTGTACTGACACTGTCAGTTTATATACACAAGCACAAGCATATGTGTTTGAGCTCTTTGGGGTGTACACCCTAATGCAATGGGCTGTGCACGTCTATGAATAACAATACATAGAGCTGCCCCAATATACATACATATTTCAGTTATAATTAGAATCAAGTTTGTTCAAACAGTAACAAGTATTGATATGGTGGTGTACGTAAAGCCAGCCATACATGGATGGAAATTTGGCCCACTCAGCAGGGACCGGACAAATTTTGATCTATGTATGGGCAGGGTAGTAGTAAAGAAGTGGATCTAGCAATTGATTTCTGTACAACTGCCCCATTGGTTTTTCCATGGTCAACTAGCAGTGCCGGAAATAGTCAGTAGCGCTCATCAGTGTATTCCGATGGTGGGGAAGTCTCCCAGCTGCCAGAAATCAATAGCTGAGCAGGGAGGATTCCCTCATCCACATTGAATATGTGAATGGGGGAATCAAGCTATTTTTTTTTTTTAACCATCTGGATGAACTAAAAAAAAAAGAATCATCTGTGGGCTGGTCTTATATATACATACACACACGCATATGAGCAGGGGACACATAGCGGTTGATTTACTAAAGGCAAATAGACTGTGCACTTCACAATGTGCAGTTGCATTCTGCAAGTGCAGTTGCTCCAGAGCTTAGTAAATGAGGTAAGCTTTCACTTTGCAAAGAATACCCAATCACATGCAAGGAAAATAAAAAAACAGCATTTTTGTGTGCATATGATTGAATGACGGAAGTAAGCAAAGCTTCTGCTCGTTTACTAAGCTCTGGAGCAAATGCCCTTGCAGAGTACAACTGCACTTTGCAAAGTGCACATTCTATTTGCCTTCAGTAAAGCCACCCTATAAAGTGTTTTATTACTAAAGGCAAATAGGCTTTGCATATTGCAAGACATTTCCCCTTAACTTAGTGGATGAGGTGAATCTCTGCTAACCTCCATCATTAACCACTTGACCCTGTAGAAGGCTTTACCCCTTTTATGGCCATTTATCACTGTGCTACTTTAACTGTCAATGCATCTCAACTCGGATTGGCTTTTTTGGCTTTTTGTTTTTTGCATTTCCTATAAAGAGGGGGTGACGCAGCCTGACGCCCGTGCCCCGAGACGATGTGATATCTCACGAAATGCTTAGGGCGGATACGAGCGTTATGCTGTCGTCACCCTCCACTTGCTCAATCCACGGACGTGTCTGTGTGCCAGCGCCTGACCGGCCGGCGCTGCCATACTCAAGGCTGTCTATTAATTTTTGTTCTGTAAGTATGTTTTTATGACCTTTTAAATAAAACCCAAAAGATTTTACACTATTTAGTGTCCCCCTTCCTTTCATGTGCATCTTTGGTGTGGAACACTTGCAACTGGATGAGGCTATATGGGCTGTCTGGGATCACTAATTGGGATCATACTATGCGGTGTGAAGTCTGGCGGATTTGATCAAGACTATACACAAGTTGGTCAAGGTCCTCTGTGATAGGGAACCAACATTTTCAGGTAAGCAGGATCACTCATCATTGGTTGTGGACTGTCACGATTGCTAATTACTCAATGAAGATTGGATTTATTTTATTCCTCGCCTGATTGGATATCATCACGGGTGTTTTTTTGTCAAAATATATGAACTTTGATCTATATGATCGGCGGACTATTCAAATTGTTTTTCAATAACACAATATCTTATATTGTTTATTAATTTATTTATTTTTTGTTTCACTGAGCAATGCTCATTTCTATTTACCACTGTTTATTCATTATTGTTGTATCTGTTTAGATTTACAATTACTGGTGATTTGATTGATTTCACAAATAGCGCAACTATTTATATTTTTCTATCCAATTTCACTGATGACTGTTTTCAGATTAGTTGCTGCTTTCTAGTATTTACACATATCTTAGCGCAGTTCCTTTTTCACTATTTTTCCAACTGTCAATGCAACACTGTAAGAAAATTAAATTTATATAATTTTGTTTCACACAGAGTTTTCTTTTGGTGGTATTTGATCACCACTGTTTATTTTTTGCTATATAAATTTAAAAAGGAGGGGGCGTGGCCTGGCCGCGGAAGATGATAGCTGCCTAAACACGGAGCTCTGCTCCTCCACACAGTTTTCCAGTGCCATCCAGCAGCCCATCCGAGCCTCTCACCCCCCTGAATAGGGGAAAACTGCACCACATCTACCCCGGATTATGTCCCCCAAGCAATCCCAATCACGGGGATCGTGTCGGCTCCTGGATTTCTACATGAAGCTTGCACAGCACCCGGCCCAAGATGGCGCAGGCCAAGACCGCGGCAAACCCACCGCCACTCACACAGCCTGAGCCCAGTGAGGATGCAGCCTCAGACATGGAGCAGACGCTGGAGCTGCAGCCACACACATACCCCTCTCCCTCCTACAGAGGTAAGCGCTCAGCTCACTCCCCGCCACACTCACCTGCCAAGCCTCCTTCTGTGAAGAAGCTCTTTGGTGCTGGAGCTTGTAGTCCCACGGCTGATACTCTCCCCACACAGTATCTAGCTACATTTACAACCTCTGACAACCTTGCCTCAGAGCATTCTCTTAAAACAATGCTGCTATCATTACCAGCTGACAGGCAGAGAGAATTCAGGGCTTCCAATAACCATTTACATGAGAGAATTGATCACTTGGAAGACCGCACTGAACAAATTGAGCAGCATTTGTCAACAGCCACCACAGCCCACAATACTGTAGTGGATATACAGGATGAACACTCTGAGGTTATACAACAACTCCATCTGAAAATTGCCAACCTGGAGGACCCCTCCAGGAGAAATAACATAACTATTAGGTGAGTGCCAGAAGCTATAACAACTGCTGAAATAATACCTTATCTGCACCAACTTTTCCGTAAAATCCTACTGTCCATTACCATTCAGGACATGCTCATAGTCCAGGCCCATGGGATCCATAAGCCGCAGTACCTCCCAGCCTCCCTTCCCAGGGACATTCTAGCCCGTGTCCATTTTTTCCAGGCTAAGGAGCACATCGTGAGGGCGGCTAGATCCATGCGCACTCTTCGTGAAGCTTTCTCCAAAATATCACTGTACAACGATTAGTGATGGACAAACATCTGATGGGATGGTTCGTGAACGCGCGCAAATGTTCGCAAACCGCAGGTTCGCGGCGGGTCCCATTCATTTTAATGGCAGGCGAACATGAAAAACCTCCAGGTCATATTTGCAGCCACAAAATACTTACTAGCAGTGCACACATAGTCCCACAACATGAACACTGACATACCAGAAGTTTTAAGCGAATCTGCGATCGACAAGCATTCTTTTTTTATCTGCAAAATTTTGTCAATTCAGGAGCGCATGAAGGCCATGGAGGAGAGGCAAGGCCAGGCTATGAAGGTGGTGCAGGAGATGATCCTGCTATTGGAAAATTTGCCATAATTTTATTTTATTTTTTTATAAGTTATATAAATCGTTTTATACAGTTATAACGTGTATTTAGTTTTTTGTAATATTGTTCGGTTTTAGTGTAATAGCTTGGCCTAAATCAGCCAGAACTGACAGCAGCCGGTAAATACATGTCAAATACATATAGGGTCCATTCACACGTCTGTAAAATGGGTCCGCATCCATTCCACAATTTAGCGGAACGTTTACAGACCCATTGATTTTCAATTCCAGTCTGAAAAATTAGGCATTCACAGCCTGGATAAAGAAGTAAGAGTCGGCCAGTACAGGCCCCAAAAATTAGCCAACAGGCGTTCACCTGACAGCAAAGAACTTTGTATTCTGTGGCTGGAGGTACATTAGGCATTCACAGGATAAATACGTTTCGGCCATTACAGGCCCCAAAAATTAGGCATTCAACGGACATAAAAGGCCTTTTATGCCGCTGTATTTACCTAAGACAGGGACCATGAATTGTTATGGGTGGTGGCGGATATTTGTGGCCTGTCATGAGGAATTTGAATAAAACATGGTCTACTGGTCACATGTGTTGAATTCCTTCGAGATCCATGCCTCATTCATTTTTAGAAATGTGAGGTAGTCAACACTGTCGTGAGCTAGGCGAGTGCGCTTATCGGTCACGATCCCCCCTGCCGCGCTGAACGTCCTTTCGGACAGGACACTGGACGAGGGGCAAGCCAACAGTTCCATTGCAAATTGTGCAAGCTCTGGCCAGAGGTCAAGCCTGCCCACCCAGTAGTCCAGGGGTTCATCACTTCTCAGAGCATCCAAATCGGCCGTTAACCCAATGTATTCGGACACCTGTCGGTCTAGGAGTTCCCTGATGCTGGATCCGGATGACAGCTGTCGATGGGTCGGCTGAAAGAATGATCTCATATCAGAAGTGACCAACACATCTTCAAACCGCCCTCTTCTTGCAGGCGCTGTTGGATTGGTACCCGCAACTGTTTCTCTGCGAGTGGAAATTCCTCTGCCAGCGCACGCAAAAGCAGAATGCAGCATTTCTCTAAGCAAGGCCTGGAAGTGCTCCATTGTGACAGCCCTCTGTGATGGTGGTAACATTTCCGGCATTTTTTGTTTGTACCGGGGGTCTAAGTATGTTGCCACCCAGTACTGGTCCTTGCCCTTTATGCTTTTTATACGGGGGTCCCTCCTAAAACACTGGAACATGAAGGCCCCCATTTGCACTAAACTGGAAGCGGTGTGGTGGCCTGGCTCCTGCTCATCATCCAGGATAATATCGTCCTCGTTCTCCTCCCCCCATCCACGGACAACAACAGGGATCCCAGAAAGGTTTAAAGCATGCTCTTCTTGCTCCTCCTCATCCGCCCCGGGCACCATCCTCCTCTGACTCCTCTTCAGACAATGGTTGTTAACTTGTCTCAGATGGAGTAGCCCCCCTGGGAATTCATCCAGCATTGCGACTTCCTCATCTTCCTGCTCCTGCTCCTCGGCGGCTTGATCAATGACACAACGCAATGCACGCTCCATAAAGAAGGTGTAAGGTACGATGTCACTGTTTGCGCCATGGCTGCGACTGACCAGTTTGGTGATCTCATCAAATGGCCGCAGAAGTCTGCATGCGTCGCGCATGAGCAGCCACTGGCGCGGTGAAAAAAAAAACAAGCTCCCAGAACCTGCCCTGCCGCTGAGTTCGTACAGGTAGTCGTTAACTGGACGTTTCTGCTGGAGCAGCCTATCAAGCATATACAAGGTTGAGTTCCAAAGCGTCGGGCAGTCACAAATAAGACGTCTGACGGGCAGATTGTGTCGCCGCTGAATGTCAGCAAGGCGAGCCATGGCCGTGTAAGATCTTCTGAAATGGGCCAAGATTTTCCTTGCCTGCCGCAAGACGTCCTGGACCCCAGGGTATTTGACAACGAATCGCTGCACGACCAAGTTCAAGACGTGTGCCATGCATGGCACATGTGTAATTTTGCCCTGTTTCAACGCACTCAGCAGATTGGCACCATTGTCGCACACCACTTTACCAACTGTCAAATTGAGCTGTGTTAGCCACTGATCTGCCTGTGAACGCAAAGCTGAAAGGAGTGCAGGGCCAGTGTGGCACTTGGCTTCCAGGCACAACAGACGCAGCACAGCATGGCAACGTCTCACCTGACATGTCGAATAGGTTCTGGGGATCTTGGGCGGCGCAGTGGAAGAGACGGTAGCAGCGGAAAAGGAGGAGTCAGCCGAGGAGGAGAGGGAGGATGGAGTAGGAGGAGGAGAAGAAGAGGCAGGCCTGCATGCAATCCGTGGCGGTAAAACCAAATCTACACGGGTGCCACGGGTTACATGCTTGACGGCCGTCAGAAGGTTCACCCAGTGGGCAGTAAAAGTTATATACCTTCCCTGCCCGTGTTTGCTAGACCACGTGTCTGTGGTCAGATGTACCTTGGCACCGACACTGTGTGCCAGAGATACATTCACTTGCCGCTGGACATGGCCATATAGCTCTGGGATGCCCTTCTGCGAGAAATATTTCCTTCCTGGGACCTTCCATTGTGGTGTTCCAATGGCCACAAATTTTAGAAAGGCCTCCGAGTCCACTAGTTTATATGGCAGTAGTTGGCGGGCTATCAGTTCCGACAAGCCAGCGGTCAACCGTTGGGCAAGATAGTTATCTGGCGTCATCATTTTTTTACGCTCGAAACATTTGGCCCACGGAAACCTGCCTTTTTCCAGAAAAACGTGAGGACGGCATGATGGAAGGTGGAGTGGAGGACAATTGTGAGGAGAGAGGAGGAGAAGTAGAAGAGGCTGGACTGTGAGAGCCTGGAGTGTTGCTTTGTGGGTTCTGACGGCGTTGCTCCCACTGGGCTCGGTGATGGGAGTTCATGTGCCTTCTTAAGGCGGTCGTCCCTAGATGAGTGTTGGGCTTACCGCGACTTATGTGTTGACTGCAAAGGCTGCAGATGGCAACACTATTGTCAGCAGCGGACGCGTTAAAAAAAAAGCCCACACTGCGGAGCCATGTGCCAGCGTCCTGGGAGCGCCAGATGTGACCATACATGGTTGATGGCTCGCTCCTGATACATTAGCAGTCTGGCTTTTCCCTCCTGTGCAATGTAAGTTCGGCCTGCTTCTCCTCCCTATCTGCTGGTCCATCTCTCCCTCTGAACTCCCCTCCTCTTCCTCTCTTGTGGGCACCCACGTGACGTCCATAGACACGTCATCATCGACGTCACCTTCCCCACCACTAACATTAGAGATCTCGGAGTAGGCAGCAACAGCCTCCTTGGGCTGATCTGGGTACTGTCGTCAGACTGCTGAGTGGTGGTTGTTGCTACCTCCTCTTCCTGATCCAATGCCAAGAATGGCTGCGCATCGGAAATGTCTTGCGATGGATCGGAAAATAATTCCTGTGACTCAAGCAGAGGGTATATGGTGGTGGTGGAGTTGGTGATAGTGTCTTTGGGGATGCACACAGCAGAGAGTGAAGAGGGTGCAGATAGAGAGGATGAGGAGAGTGCAGAAGAGGAAGGCTGAGTGAGCAACTCAACCAAGTCTGGTGCGTCCTTTGACGTAATCGAACGCACCTTCTGCAACTTCCCACTTTGGCTCTGGCCTGGTGCTCCTGCCCTACCCCTACCACCCCTGCGGAAGGGCCTGCCTCTTCCTCTGCCTGTCATTTTTTAAATGACCCTGTGACAAAAGTCTCTAGAGAAGCGCAGTATATGTGGAAGAAGGTATATAACACCCTGCTTCAATCTGTCATTTTGGGGGGCCACTGGTCTATCACACCAGTTATAATACTTTTTTCTAATTGTGTTTGTCACTCTTTGTAGTTGTAGTATCGCTGCAGAACCGCTCAGCAGTCACAATGCTGCACAATACAAATCCACTATAATATGCTTTCTATATTAGAAAGTATATCATAAGTGTATTACACCCCTATATACTGCACTCCAAACAATAGTACACCTATACCAGTCCTTAAAAGGACTTGTGTGGACTTATTAGTTAGCGATTTGTGTCACTACAGTCTGTCCCTGCTCCACACAGCAACCTCTCCCTACACTGACAAAAGACAGAATGTGAAATGGCAGCCAGATCAGGTCTATTTATAAGGTAGGGGGTATGTCCATGTGCTGAAATGTCTCAATTGGCTGTCCTGTACCACATGATGGATGTGTCATGGGTCAAAGTTCTTCACAATGTAAAAGAATATGGCGGCCGCGAATAGCGCCATATGTTCGCCGGTTCGGCGAATAGCGAACGCTCAAAGTTCGCCGCAAACCGACCGCAGGGCGAACCGCAAGGCCATCTCTAACAACGATATCTCGGCAGCTGCTTCACAGGTACGTAAATCGTTTGCACCAGTCACTACAATACTCATGGAGCACAAGATTGCATACAAGTGGGGGTTTCCCACCAAACTACTGGTCACCTTTCAAAATCAACATCCTGACCCCTAAAGATGAAATGAAACAACTCAATAACTGGGGCATAATCCCTAACCCACCACCTAAGACTCCCACTAAAAAGCAGTCATCTAAAATCACTAATACGTGGGCCATCAGGGACGTGCCCTAGGTCACCACCTGAACTTACAAAAGGGTGCCCTACCACAGACATGTATACCCTTTGCTGGATGTATTACGCGTAAGTCAGTGGAGGAGCAGCTACCACATTGGTACTCTTTTCCCACCCCACTGCCACAGTGTGCAAAGCACACGGCACCTCTCAGGTTGTTTTTCTTCTCTCTTAAAGCATTCCAGTTATTTTTCCAATTGCATTGTTAAAGCAGCTTCTACAGAATACATAGTAATTCTGTGAATGCTATTCCTTTTCATACATTTTTTGCTGGTAACCACTATATTTGTACCTTTGATTTTCTTGTTTATATAGTGCATTCCTATATCAACAAGTCCTTATAATCCTTGTGTGTCATTTTGACATCTACCATTCCTTTAGCAATGTCTCTTAAAATTACAACTCTGAACGCTAAAGGACTAAACGGCCCCTTCAAAAGATCCCTATTATGGCGAGAAGTCGTAGCCCAACATACTGACATGCTATGTGTCCAAGAAACACACTTTTGCCTCCATCAACCCACCGCAATGTACCCACAAACACTCTCTCGGGCTGATAAAAAAGTGAGAGGAGTTATGATTGCGGTTCGCTCCTCTGTATCCTTTACCTTATCACATGTCAAACAAGACCCCTCTGGCAGGTTCGTAATACTGTCGGCCTCCTTTAATAACAGGCCACTGATAATTGTCAACCTTTATGCCTCAAGCACTTGTCAAAAATCCTTCTACAAAACGATCTTACAAAACATCCAATATTACCCCAAAGACCAAATGTGGAGACTTCAATGACATAGTTGACCCTACTCTAGACACTTCCAACTCAAAGAGGAAAAGGTCTACAGCCCTCTCATCTCTTTTACTTTTGGAGGATTATTTTGACCCATGGAGATGTCAACACGGCATGGAGAGGGACTATTCCATCTACTCTTACTCTCAAAAGACCTACTCAAGGATCGACCTGTTTCTGACCCCCAAGATGCTGTTACAACACATCTCCGCCTCCTCCATTGGAGTGATCTCTTGGTCCGACCATGCTCCCATATCCATTACCATATTTCCGCCCTCCTCCAACACATTCCACAAAATGTGGCGACTGAACTCTTCTCTACTCGGCACTAAGGAGATCAGGGGACAGGTCAGAGCTGCGATTGGTGATTTCTTTACTCTCAACTCTTATTCTATTGATAACAATTCCACTCTTTGGAATGCTCATAAATGTGTAATTTGAGGAATACTGTTGAAGTTGGGGGACCGGGAGAAAAAGAAGCGCAACTCCACCATTAATACATTCTTAGAAAACATAACATCCCTAAAACCACGCCACCAACAAACTCCCTCAGAAGCCCTTCTTACTGAGCTCCACAAACGCCGGACTGAACTCAGTTCTTACCTACATAATGGTTTTGACCTTTACTTGAAAAAGTTAAGACTCATATGGTATTCCCAAGGAAACATAGCAGGGAAAATCTTAGCCAAGCAATATAAGCGCAGGGCAGCACAATCCAAAATTCACTTTCTTTTAGATGACCGGGGCCAACGACTCACCAACCCCAAAGATGTAGCCAATTGCTTTGGCTCCTTTTATTCCAAACTATACAACTTACGTCTCTCACCTACTGAGCCTAAACCAAATCACTCACAGATTCAAGACTTTTTATCCCCTCTACATCTCCCATGACTAACTTTGCAACATCTAGAAGCCCTAGCTCAACCTTTCTCACATCAAGAACTCCAGGACGCCATAAAAATACTACCCCTACACAAGGCCCTAGGACATGATGGCTTTAATAATGAATATTATAAAACATATCACAAGTAGAGTTGAGCGGACACCTGGATGTTCGGGTTCGACGGGTTCGGCCGAACTTCGGTAAAAAGTTTGTGTTCGGGACCGAACTTGACCCCGAACCCGAACCCCATTGAAGTCAATGGGGACCCAAACTTCTGAGGACTATTAGCGCTTGTTTCCCGTGCTTAGAACTGTCCCTGCACAAAGTGTCATTTCTGAAGGAAAAAAAGTCATTTAAAACTCACTCGCGGCTATAATGAATTGTCGGCTCCCGGCAATACATAGAAAAGTCATTGATAAAAAAAAAAAAAGCGTGGGGATTCCCCCAAATTCAATTACCAGGCCCTTCAGGTCTGCTATGGATATTAAGGGGAACTCTGCCGCAAATTAAAAAAAAATGCGTGCGGTTCCCCCCAAATATCCATACCAGGCCCTTCAGGTCTGGAAAGGATTTTAAGGGGAACTCCACCCCAAATTAAAAAAAAATGGCGTGGAGTACCCCCAAAAATCCAGACCAGACCCTTTATCCGAGCACGCAACCTAGCAGGCCGCAGGAAAAGAGGGGGGACGAGAGAGCGGCCCCCTCCCTCCTGAACCGTACCAGGCCACATGCCCTCAACATGGGGAGGATGTCCCCATGTTGATGGGGACAAGGGCCTCATCCCCACAACCCTTTCCTGGTGGTTGTCTGCGGGCGGGGGGGCTTATCAGAATCTGGAAGCCCCCTTTAACAAAGGGGACCCCCAGATCCCGCCCCCCCATGTGAAATGATAATGGGGTACATTGTACCCCTACCATTTCACAAAGAAAGTGTCAAAAATGTTTAAAATGACAATAGACGGTTTTTGACAATTCCTTTATTAATGTCTTCTCCTTTCTTCCACCTTCTTCTTTTCTCCATTCGGGTTTCTTCCTCCATCTTGTTCTTGATCTTCATCTTTATCTTCCTCTTCATCTTCCTCTTCATCTTCATCTTCCTTCTTGTTCTCGTCCGCATCTTGCTCCGGCTTCTTGTTCCCCTTCTTCTTTCTTCGGGCGCTCCGCTTGAATTGGATGTTCCCGCTGTGTAACGCTTCAGTTCTCCTCTTGGTCCGCTGCCACCCGGTGACCCCACCCCCCTCTGACGCACATGGATTTCATGGGGACTTTCCCCGTGGTGTCAGAGGGGGGCGGGCCACCGGGTGCCAGTGGACCCAGAGGAGAACTGAAGAACTGAAGCGTCACACAGCGGGAACCTCGAATTCAAACGGAGCTGCCGAAGGGGAACAAGAAGCCGGAGCAAGATGCGGACGAGAACACCGAAGGAAGAAGGAATATGAAGATGAAGAGGAAGATGAAGAGGAAGATGAAGATGAAGATGAAGAACAAGATGGAAGAAGAAACCCGAATGAAGAAAAGAAGAAGATGGAAGAAGAAGGTGGAAGAAGATGGAAGAAAGGAGAAGACATTAATAAAGGAATTGTCAAAAAACGGCTATTGTCATTTTTAACATTTTTGACACTTTATTTGTGAAATAGTAGGGGTACATTTGTACCCCATTACCATTTCACATAGGGGGGGCGGGATCTGGGGGTCCCATTTGTTAAAGGGGGCTTCCAGATTCCGATAAGCCCCCCGCCCACAGACCCCCACAACCACCGTCAAGGGTTGTGGGGATGAGGCCCTTGTCCCCATCAACATGGGGACATCCTCCCCATGTTGAGGGCATGTGGCCTGGTATGGTTCAGGAGGGAGGGGGGACGCTCTCTCGTCCCCCCTCTTTTCCTGAGGCCTGCCAGGTTGCGTGCTCGGATAAAGTGTCTGGTCTGGATTTTTGGGGGTACTCCACCCCATTTTTTTTTAAATTTGGGGTGGAGTTCCCCTTAAATAGGTATGGCTATTTGGGGGCAACCGCATGCATTTTTTTTTTAATTTGCGGCAGAGTTCCCCTTAATATCCATAGCAGACCTGAAGGGCCTGGTAATTGAATTTGGGGGAACCCCCACGCTTTCCTGGTAATTGAATTTGGGGGAACCCCCACGCTTTTTTTTTTTTTATCAATGACTTTTCTATGTATTGCCGGGAGCCGACAATTCATTATAGCCGCGAGTGAGTTTTAAATTACTTTTTTTCCTTCAGAAATTACACTTTGTGCAGGGACAGTTCTAAGCACGGGAAACCCTAATCACAAGCAACTCATTGTAACTCTCGCAATAGGTTCTTAGCTACAGGAGAAATCCCATCTGAATCACCTCCTTAATACAAACCCCAAACTGTATGCCAAATTACTAGCAACTCGCTTCGCTCAACATATGCCCCAACTTATCCATTCAGACCAAGTAGGCCTTGTTCCACATCGCCAGGCCTCAGACGGAACCAGACATTATGTGGATCTTATACACTGGGTCGAACATCATCGAACGCCTTCTCTGCTGATCTGTCTGTACTGCAAAAATTTGGTATTGAAAGTAAATATTGCAAGCTATATTGGGTCTCTACTCTACCCCCAGAGCAAAAGTATGGTCCACAGGTATCCTCCCTGATGCATTCCCGATCATCAAGGCACTCATCAGGGGTGCCCACTCTCACCCCTGATATATTCCTTGGTGATTGGACCTCTGGCCCACGCAATCTGATCCAATCATCTCATCTCTGGAATTTCAATAGGGAATACCACTCATAAAATTGGATTATATGCAGACGACATTATCATCTTACTCACAGACCCATTGCGCTCCCTTCCCCCACTCTGCCAAGTACTTGAGGACTATAGCAAGAGCTCTTTAAATAAATTGAATCTCTCTAAATCATCCATGATCGGGATCTCACTTACAACCTCACTCAAAACTGATATCTCAAAAATTTCCCCTTTCTCCTATGCTCCCAACTCAAGCTTGACATATCTGGGCATTTGACCCATCCCCCTCCTCTATGCTCCTTCGCAAAATCTTACCACTCTGTTCCATCTATGTCGAGCATCAGAGCATCTTGGGCTGGAAGAATTGCTCTGGCCAAGATGTTCCTTCTTCCCCATGTTCTTTACTTTTTTAGGACGCTGACAATACCAATCCTACCAGCCAATGTAACCAAAATCCAAAACATTATCAACCCCCTTATATGGGCAGCTCACAAACCCAGGCTAAATTCACCTCTACTGAGCACCCCCACAGACTATGCTGGCTTGGGAGCTCCCAATATCAAAAGGTGCTATAAGACCCTGGATCAAGCCAAACATTGGTGGACACCCACCTGGATTTAGATTGAATCCACAACAACCTCGAAACCCCTCTACTTCTGGCAGTGCTCTGGATGAACTTTCATGCTCCTTGCTCCTTTCTGCCCTCTGTCTCTGCCACAGCAACTACATGTAATGGCATAAAACAAACATCCAAAGGGATCCACATAGATGTCTTATTATGACTCCCACTTATTTCCCTGCAACTCCTGTCTCCTGACCTGCCAATCCAACATTGGACCACAACAGGAATCACAACAATTGGGGACCTGTTTCAGCAACAACTCCAAAGTTTTCAGCAACTCTTAACCTTTTACAACCTACCCAGCAAAGACTTCTACATCTTCCTCAGAGTTCAACATGTTCTATCTATGCTAACAACCACGAGGAAACAATTTCCAAAGACGAAGGCCTCGTACACACGACCGAGTTTCTCGGCAAGAACCAGCAAGAAACTTGCTGGCAGAGATGTCTTGCCGAGAAATTTGTTTGTGTGTATGGTTTCTCGTCAAGAAAACCGACAAGTAATCTCGACGAGAAAATAGAGAACCTGCTCTCTATTTTCTCGTTGAGATTCTCGTCAGCCTGTTTCTCGACGAGAAAAGTGAGTGTGTGTACACTTATCTGTCCTCCGGGAAGCCCGCGCATGTTCGAAATGAATTTGACGCATGCGCGGTAGCTTCCTAGGCATAGGTAGGGTATATCAAGATGGCGGCGACGGCATCGAATGTGACGAGCGCATGCTCGTCGTAGTCGATGACGTCACTGCGTACGCTCCATTTAAAGAACCGCGGGTTCTTTGAATCGAGCGTGCGTACACTCGGCCGGGACAAGTTTTTTGTCCAAGAATCTCGTCGAAAAAAACGACATGTTTTTTTCGACGAGAATCTCGGCCGTGTGTACGAGGCTTTACTCTCATTCTGCACTGCAATAAGACTAAAGGAATTTCATACATCTACAATCTCCTCTCTCAGCCAACATCCACTTGTAAACCTCCCAGTGTGGTCTTCTGGGAATCAAAATGACAGATATCCCTTTCTTCGGAGGTTTGGTACCGCACCCTCAATCTACCTGCTACCTTCTCCAAAATGTATCCCATTGGGAAACCCTCATGAAAATCTTTCATAATTGGTACTATACACCTGATAAACTTGCCCGTATTTTTCCATCCCAATCATTGAACTGTTGGAGGAATTGTGATACTACTCGTGACATTTTTCATATTTGGTGGGGTTGTCCCATCATAGCCTCCTTCTGGAAGAACGTTTCCACCTTAATTGCAGACATCACCCACACTCCACAAAAACTGACTCTGCAAATGACTCCTTTTGGTCTAGATCTCTCCCTCTGGCCTGTGGCAATCCTTCCCACTATAACACATATCCTGATAGCAGCACATATAACCCTAGCACATGCATTGAAGGATCCACATCCTCCATCTTTCTCCTCCCTCGATTCTACCATTAATGACCATTGCCACATGGAATTTCTCTTTGCCAAAGCTCATTTACAAAGCGACAAATTTCTCAAACACTGGTCTCCCTGGCTAGCCAATCCTAGGAGTATTATACTACCATAACTCAACACTATATCCTACGTACTGGACCCACTTACAGCAACACCCTCTCTATCCTATAAGCACAAGACCAATTAGAGCCAAAAGCAAACATCTTCAATCCTTCAGTTTTTCTTTCCTCTTTTACCTTCTCACCCTTATTTTTTATCACCTTAACAATGCCTGTGGGCGTCTGGTGTTGAGGTAACATAACAACTCAAATATGTACACCCAATCACAAATTAAATATTCATGTTGCAACTTGCTAGATGTCAATTTACTGTCATATGTTGTAATTCAATGTGTTTCCAATGCATTTACCTTCTTTGTATTGGCTTTTATTACATCAATAAAATCTTTAAACTCAAAAAATGAAAAAAATAAAAATTTGAACAAAACAAAACAATATTTTCTAATTTCTGTTATGAAGAAATTTGATTTTATTGGATATATTTTATAATTTTAGGGCAAAATTTATTCTGCTACATGTCTTCGGTAAAATAAATCCAATAAGTGTATATTAATTGGTTTGTGTGAAAGTTATAGCATTTATAAATTATGGTATGTATGTATATATATATATATATATATATATATATATATTATAAAACTGATCAATCCTGATGTACTCATGGCCTATCACATTTCTTGAGGCCTTTAAAATGCCAGGGCAGTACAAAACCCCCCAAATTAAGTTTTATTTTGGAAAGTAGACAATCCTAGGTATGTAGCAAAAGGCATGGTGAGTTTTTTGAAGTTGCTATTTTCTTGTCACAAATTTTTTGGAAAATGAAGAAAATAAATACCGGTAATTTTTATTAATTCACCTTTTAGCATTTTTTATTCATACTGTCGCCAGTGCAGTACAGCATAATCATATGACTGGTGTGTCAGTGATTAGGAGTACTGATTGGTGACTGTATGTTAAAATAAATAAATAATATTTTATAAAATTTTCCCCCCAAAAAATGTAATTAGTTTTTACAATTTTTTTTTTACATCACTCTATAGGAAACACAGCTGTTATGAATACAATGTATTCATAACAGCTTTGTTGACATTGTAATCATGTGATTGCATAGCAATCACATGATCCCCCTGCCGCCGAGGCAGAGGCTGGGTTTCGAGATGTACAATCCGCTGTGTCCGTCGCGGTAATGCCATCTGCGCACCCCTAACCCGGAACAGGCTGGATGATGTACATGTAATATATATGATCCATCCTGCCTGTGCCGCCTGCCCGCGGTAAATGTAATGTGGGCGGGTGACAAGTGGTTAAATCATGTGCAAGCAAAAAAATTTTTTTTACTTTCCTCGCATCTGATTGGGTATTCTTTGCAAAGTGAATTTTTAACACATTTACAAAATTAAGGATTTTTTTTTTTACAAACTATTTGCCTTTAGTTAATTAACCCCAAAGAGGCAAGACACTAAAGAAACAGAGGCTTGCCTGTTCATCTAAAAAAGTGATGTTCACACAACTAAATAAATGTTCGATTTGGAAAGTGAATGTTAGTAAATTATGCAAAGCAATGTATACTCTAAATACCCAATCATGTACAAGCAAAAATCGATTCTCTTTATATCCCTCATACATGTTTGAGTATTCAAGGAGATTGTTTTACTAAGGCCAGCTTCGCACCTATGCATGGAGATAATGTGCATGTTTTAATGTGGCACTCTTTTGGAATGGCACCCCAATGTGCTAAAGCAACTAAATGTTGTATCTACAATGCACATGCATTGCAGCCCAAAACAACACATAGTAATGCACTACAATGCATTGTGGTGCACTCTCTCTGCAAAGAAGGTCTGTCCTGGTGCATTGGCAGCTAATGCAAACAAATGAGTTATCTTAATGCAATGCACCATAATGCACTAGATCAGTGTTTCTCAACTCCAGACCTCAAGGCACCCCAACAGGTAATTTTTTCAAGCTTTCCATTATTTTGCACAGGTGAATTGATTAGTTTCACTGCCTTAGTAATTACAACAGCCATTTCATCTGAGGGAAATCCTAAAAACATGACCTGTTGGGGCGCCTTGAGGACTGGAGTTGAGAAACACTGCCCTAGATAACAAACTTTATTACAACAGCCAGGTGTAGAAGCTGTACATACATGATTTTTTTTAAGGGTTGGAGGCTATCTACCCAATCAGGTATTAGGTGCTTGCACTTGGTTGAATTATAGAAATCAACACAGTTTCACCTCATTCACTAAATTAAGTGAACATACACTTTGCATGTAAAGTGTATGTTCACTTAATTTAGTGAATGAGGTGAAACTGTGTTGATTTCTATAATTCAACAAAGTGCAAGCACCTGATACCTGATTGGGTAGACAGCCTCCAACCCTTAAAAAAAAATCAACTCTGAGATAAACGTACACTATATCACCAAAAGTATTGCCTTTACACGCACATGAACTTTCATGGCATCCCAGTCTTAGTGCCTAGGGTTCAATATTGAGTTGTCCCACACTTTGCAGCTAGAACAGCTTCAACTCTTCTGGGAATGCTGTCCACAAGGTTAAGGAGTGTGTCTATGGGAATGTTTGACCATTCTTCCAGAAGCACATTTATGAGGTCAGACATGGGATGCTATTAAAGTTCATGTGCATGTAAAGGCAGGCGTCCCAAAACCTTTGGTAATATCGTGTAGGTTTGCCTTATTTACCTTAACTTTCCTAGGTAAACAGCCTCTATTACTTTAATAAATCAAGCCCAATGAGTGAGAAAAACAGAAAGAGAGACAAGAAAGATGTCAACAAGTATTTTGTGCATCTTTTAATACACAAACACAGTTAAAAATATAAGGTATTAAAGCAAAATGATATGTTTCATTTGAAAAAACATGCCTAAAATCACATATGAAATATTGACCGTTTAGCGCATGCGCGAGATCGGGGAAGATGGCCGCTTAATCTCCCTGCTCCGCGCCGTCAGAATGCCAATGCTCGGCTAATAAGGCACCTCTCACCCCCCGACGCCAGTTCATCAGCTCCCGGAGCGGCGGATAACACCAGGTACCCGGCGGGTATGTACAATACACCCCGGAGCCGCCAGCGATATCGCTCCCAGCAGAAAGCCTCTCCCGCCGCAGGGAAAGGGAAGGGGAAGGGCAAGATGGTGCCTGAGCCTCTGGAGCTGGACGATACCACACAACACTCGGAGGACAGTCAGCTCCAGTTCCCATCCCACCTGGTAAGCCCCACTGACACAGGCTCTGAAGCCCTGCTCCAGAAGTTCCGCAGGATAGTGTGGGATGAGATTAATACAGCCTCCCGCAAGCTTTCAGCAGAATTGGTGAGGGGCCTTAAAGAGCTAGACCACCGCACCAACCAGTTAGAAAAGCGGATGGACTTGACTACAACTGTGCTGAGAGCACATGAGGACGAGGTGGATAAGTTAAATGCTGAACTTGTCAGCCTTCAGGATAAATTAGAGGATTCCGAAAACAGGGCACGCAGGGATAATCTGGGCTCCCAGAGGCTATCACTGATTTACAAGGGACAGCCACAGCTTTCTTTCAAGAGCTGGCACCTAAAATCCCTCCAGAGCGCCTGGAATTCGATCGCATTTACAGGTCCCTGGCTCCCAAACCCACCGAGGGTCCCCCCAGAGATGTTATCATTAAATTCCACTTTTACAGGACCAAGGAAAGACTCCTGCAGGCCAGACCTCTCTTTCCAGGGTAATTCTCTCCAACTGTTTGCTGACCTTTCCCCGGTCACAATTGCAAAAAAGCGGAGCTTGAAGCTCTACTTGCAAGTCCTACAAGCTCGGGGCATCTGCTACAGGTGGGGGTTCCCCTTCAAGCTCTCCTTCTACCATTTGGGTCGTCAGTTTCATGCTTCCTCCCTGCCTGACCACCGACGACACTTTCAAGATTTGCAGTTTGACATCCCCCCTCCCAACCGGAGTCCTCTTCTGCCCGCCCAAGATCTTCCCGGGCACCTCAGGGGTCCTCGCAGATGTCTCAACAGGGGTCCAAAGCTCTTCGTTCACTACAAGCACAGCGATTCCAGGATGTCCCCAAGGGATGACAGCGCTGACCAACATTGGATACTTTGGATGCTCTCCTACCCCAAGCTTGTTATTCAGATCAGACCTGGCCCATGTATCTCACCTTAAACTGTGAACATTCTGCTCTTCATCTTTTTTCGTCCTACAGGGGCCCAGTTGCAATATGCGGACATTTCTGTTTCTGGCCGCTTCATTGAGGATCGCCCCAATCCCCCCTCCCCTTTTTTTTTTATAGGAGCATTCTGCCTCAAGCTGGACCTTTGGCCCTGAGTTGCCCCGACTGTGAGATGGCAGCACTGTTTTTTTTTGTGTGGAATTGCTATATTACTGTTGACATTCAGTCCGCCGTGGCTGGAACCCCATGTTCCCCCCTTCTCCCCCCCCCCTTTTTTTTTTTGTTGTTGTTTTATATTATTGCTAATTGTTATACTGTTCTCAATGATTGCTCTTAAGGGTGAGAGTTTTTGCAACTTAACTTGTGAGAGCCCTCCTTGTGCTGTGCTGGTCTTACCCATTCAAGTTATGGGTATGCCCTGCTCATCACGGGCCACAGTTTGTGGCCTTTATGTTTTCAGCCGCGGTCAGGTGGCCCTGGACCCTAGGGTCTGGTATCCTTATTGCTTAGTTACATTTCATTTTGTATTGTAACAGCCCCCCCCCATTTTTTTTTCTTAGAAGGGGTCATTATAGTGGTACATCTGATGCGGTTCGGTCTTCTGCTCGGGACCCCCCAGTCTGTCAGTGGTGCTCCCGGGTGTAAGGCCGGTCTTGGTTTATAGCCTCCAGTTTACATTTTAATATGATATTCTATATAATCCAGGTTATAGATTCCTCTATTCTCTACTTAGGTAGTATTTTCATATGTATTTTATGCCAATGTTGTTGTTTTTTTGCACTAATGTTTAGTTTACTTTAGAAGTATGCCGAGTGGTTTCCGACGGATCACTGCTCCCCCATGTGCCAGAACTTGGCCCGAGCAATAGTTCTGGCCAACTTCCGACCCCCCAGTGGGTTTTCAGTCCCACTACCAATTGCAGCCTTGATGTTCGGAATATTTTTGCTCCGAGTTTTGCTCGGACACTTTGTTTTTCTGGAATTGATCTCTTTTACTTTCTCTTCTACTGACTCACCTGTCCTTCCAACCTTTTTTTTCTTCACTAGGTCCATGGGGTGTGTGCTCGAGAGAATGGTTATCAGTTGATTGGCAAATTTAACATGACGCTAAATTGGTTATCCCTGAATGTTCAGGGTATGAATTCTCCTCATAAAAGGGTGAAGGTTTTCAAGTATCTTAGGAAGCAGGGGATCGACATCGCTTGTTTACAGGAAACCCATTTTTCAGCTACTTCCTGTCCTAAATATTTTGATGCGCAATTTCCTCAGGTATTTTTGGCCACTGCCACAACTAAGCAAAAGGGGGTGCTCATAGCTTTCCGCAAATCTGTCCCTTTTAGTTGCACTAAACAGATAGCAGATCCTGATGGCAGGTATTTATTGCTTCAGGGTACTATTCAAGAAACAGAGGTCACTATTATGTCCTATTATGCTCCCAATTCTAACCCGGGGCCCTTTTTGACTCACGTCTGTGCCTTGCTGGCATCTCACCGCAGGAGTACCCTCTTCCTGACGGGCGACTCAAACTTGGTCTTAAATCCCTCTTTAGATAAATATCCCTCGGAGCGCACTGCTCCATCACCTGACTCTAAAAAATTTGCTCGCTCTCTACAATCACATGATCTTGTTGACCTTTGGAGGGAATTTCATCCCCAGGGAAAGGACTACACGCATTATTCCCACCCTCATCACTCTCACTCCAGAATAGATCACATGTTCATGCTGAGACGACATCTTCCTTTGGTGGTGACAGCCTACATTCTGGCTGCCCCGTGGTCCGACCACGACCCTGTTCTGGTAGTTTGCCACTCCATTCTGAATAGACCTCAATTCTCACCCTGGGTGATGAATGATTCTCTCCTATCCCTTAAAGAGGTCCAGGAGGATGTTTTGAAAGCCTTAGAGGACTATTTCCGTGATAATACTGGGTCGGTTGTGTCCCCCGTAACGCTCTGGGAGGCATATAAGGCGGTACTTAGGGGCCACATTATCCGGCTTGCGTCGAACCGTAAACGGGAATGGGGTCTGAAACAGAGGGCCTTGGAGACCCGTTGTGAGGAATTATCTGTAGCCTTCAAGCAATCCCCCACCCCTGGCAATTGCAAACTTTTGGAACAGGCCCGCTCGGAATTGGATCTCTGTCTTACCGAGGGGGCTGAGCGCATCTTGCGCTGGTCCAGCCATAGGTGGTATACTAGGGCGAACAAACCGAACCGAATGTTGGCAAATAGGCTCCGGACTTTCGCTCCTAAATTTACTCCCATCACCTTGCGTAACCGACACACTGTCCTTACGGGTAATCCGACGCGCATATTGGTGGAATTCAAAACTGTACTCGGCCCCGGAGCAGTTTGATGAACAGGATACTACCCATTTTCTTAGTCACCTCTCGCTCCCAACCCTGAAGGAGGCGCATGTCACCCTTATGGATCGGGATATACAGGTTTCAGAGGTCCTCCAGGGTATTAAGGAACTTAAGGTGGGGAAGCGACCGGGGCCGGATGGCTATACAGCACTTTACTACAGGAAACTGGCTCCACATTTAACAGCCATGTATAACTCTGTTAAAAATGGTCACTCCTTTACCTCAGACCTCTTAACCGCAAATATACTGATGATCCCTAAGCCGGACCGCGACTACTCCTCCTGGGCCAATTTTAGGCCCATCTCCCTAATTAATGTTGATATGAAAATCCTGGCCAAAATTCTGGCAAATCACCTGAATTATTTTCTCCCTCGGTTAATTAAGAAGGATCAAGTCGGTTTTATACCTCAGAGACAGGCGGGAAACGCTATTCGCCGTATATATTGCAACTCCAACATATGGCCCACACCCGCTCACTGGAGTCGATGCTCTTGTCCCTGGATGTGAATAAGGCCTTCAACACTTTGTTGTGGCCCAATCTCATGTCAGTTCTTCGCCACTATGGTTTTGGGTCTTCATTTATGCAATGGTTGTCAGCCCTATATGATTCCCCTCGGGCAAAAATCAAGTTCTATGAATTTCAATCTCCTCTCTTTAATATCAAGAGGGGCACCCGTCAGGGATGTCCACTTTCACCTCTCCTTTTTGTACTGGCTCTGGAACCGTTGGCGGAGGCGATTCGTTCACATCCGGATATACGGGGCATTGAAGTTGTGGGCTGCCCTCATAAAATTTCTTTGTTTGCCGATGACATCCTTCTGACTTTAACCTCCCCTAGAATTTCTTTACCAAACTTGCAATCCCATTTGGATACCTTTGCTTCCCTTTCAGGACTCCGAGTTAACCCCTCCAAGTCTAAAGCTCTATCGGTCAATCTCTCTTCTGGGTTGTTAGCGGATTTACAATCGGCTTTTCCCTTCCAGTGGGTCTCCTCGCTGCCTTACTTCGGAATCCACCTTACCCCCACGTATTCTGGATTGTACCAGGCTAACTTTCCACCTTTGCTCAAGAAGCTATCAGATATGCTATTGTCCTGGTCTCATTTGCCCCTATCTTGGTTCGGCAGGATAACAGCTATTCGTATGTCCTATCTCCCAAAACTACTATATTATTTTCGTGTTTCGCCTATTCTGGTTCCTTCACATATCCTCCGTATACACCAACGCAAGATTTTGCTATTTATTTGGGGATCGACCCGCCCCCGAATCAACAAACAGATTTTGTACGCTAAGAGAATAAACGGCGGTCATTCGGGCCGTAATCTACGGGCCTACTATATAGCAGCTAATAAAGCCTCACTTTCACATCTTCACGAGACATGCCAGCTCCCGCTTTGGGCGACGCTTGACTTGGTTGACTCTGATCTTGTTCCCATCTCCTCTATGCCCTGGCTCCCTCCTGCGCATCGTCCGGCGGTTATAGGACCCTGTTTGGCCCATTCCTTGCGTTCATGGGGCTCTGTAAAATACTCCACATCTTCCGCGACTCTTACATTGCCCATTATTCCCTCCAGGTCGTGATAACCCAACCCAATTCTCCTGGTGGATCGTGAATGGGTTCACAGATGTTCACTCACTGTTTACGTCTACTAGAATTTTGACATTCGACGCCCTACACGCTTCCCATGGTATCCCCTTGCGAGAGCATTTCAGTTACTTACAACTTCGTCATTTTCTCCAATCTCTTATTAAATTTCAACCTACTCCTTACACTCTGACTCCCTTTGAGAGTTTATGTAGAGTCAGGCCCCATTCCTCGGGCCTAATTATCGTTGATATATTCGGCTGTGATATCTACAAATAGAATTGGGGAAGCAGTTGGACCCTGAAGACTGGGAGGCAATGACCATAGCTCTATCCAAGTGCTCACGTAATGTCTCAATTCTGGAAAATGCCTATAAAGTACTGTATAGGTGGTACTACACACCGACTAGATTGGCCCGCTTTATCCCAACTTACTCTCCGCTCTGTTTCTGGGAATGCTCCCAGGAGGGTTCAATGGCACATATTTGGTGGTCGTGCCCGAGGGCGTGCAGACTGTGGGTCAGGGTATATGCTCTTCTTCGCAACCTGTTTCAGACTAATCTTAAAAGGGACCCCTATGAGGCTCTCCTCTGTAAACCTATTGTTGAATTACTACGTCCAGAACGGCAGCTAGCCCCACATCTCTTTACTGCAACTAAATTGACGATTGCGAGGCCGTGGAAAACCCCCACACTCAGCTTCGAGGCGGTCAAAAATCGTCTGAATGATGTTATGGTTAATGAGAAGTTGACGGCTGTCCTCAGTGATACGCATGACAAATTTCTCAAGGTTTGGCAACCTTGGATTGCATATTATCACCCATCCAGGTTTGACACTGCATTACTATCGATGTAGGGCTCCTCTTGCGCACACCCTGTGGACCCCCCATCCCTTTTTTTCTTCTACCTTTCTTTGTTCTAACTTTCTTCTTTTCTTCACTTTTCTTATAGCTTTCTTTTTCTCTATCAATCTTTACCACTCCTTTCTAAAGGATGATTACCTTCAGGTTCTTCTGTCGTGTACTCTACATTTATTTCACAGGTTTACAGGACGCTGGGCATGTCCTGGGTTGATAAGGTCATGTTCTCGCTTTTCCTGTCATGTTAACTTTTAACCCTAATCTGATGGTTCTAGATTATGATCTTTTGCTTGGAAGGGTCAACTGCTCCTTACGGTCATTGTAATTATCTTGTGGCCTCTCGGCCACCTTGAAAGGTGATTGCTGGACTTTTATTTGACCATCCGGCTCCACAGACCTTCGCAACTGTGTCTCGCGCGAGACCATGGCTCACACTTCCTTTATGTATGCGGGGGTCTTCTGGGGCTGATCTGATATGTCTATCAGATGTTATATCATCTTATTGTAAACCTGTACTGTTGTTTTTTTTTTTCTGCTAATAAAATATTTGTAAAATAAATATTGACCGCTTGTACTTAATTGCTGAGATGCAAAATTAATTTTGTAAGCAGAAACTAAAGGTCATACTTAATATTTTATCATTTCTATAATTAAGAAACAGCAATAAATAATTAAAATGTTCTTTAGAGCTTTCCTTTTTTAATTGAATGCAGAACCTCTGGTATAACCTTAAAGTATGTCATCGGATTTGAAAAATGTCATTTTGGGAACAAAAAGAAAACAAAATGCACATGATAATACAAACAATAACACCAGAAACTAATTTTAATCACCAATGTCACCTAAATCTTTTTGTTATCCATCACTTGCAGGTAAATGAGTCTACTCAAATTATCCTAGTATAGACTGATCCAATGGTACTTTGCATATGGCTTCAGGAGTGAATAGAATTTGACGGGTTGCAACACAGTATGAAATGACTGGAGCACACCAAGTCCTAAATTTAGTTTTGGAATCATGAATAACTTTTGTAATGATAAATCATTGAGCTTTAAAATATCTGAGAAAGCAACAGAGTGGTATTTATTTGTGAAAGATATGGCTTGATACAGAGCTGGAAATCCATGACCAAGACCTTAATTACAATATACAGTACCTGTAAATAAATCCAATAATTTGATGCAGTAGAGTATGAAAGGGCTGTGTTTAAAGCTGTATCTTAGTCCATTTTTTTAATGTACTTCTGTCACATAACTTTTCTGTAGTGAAGTATGTCCCATGTCCTACAGGTTGCTGGTTCCTGAAGAAATCTTCTGCCCTTTGATACCCAGGGGTTAATAGATTTGGGCTCAACATTACAATGCATTTCAGAAGCTCACAACAACAACCCACTCCCTACTCCCATCACCTCCACTGGCAAAAGACCACATGCGTGAGTAAGGGAGGGGGGAATGAATGACAGAATCTTCTTGCCCACTCTCTCTGACTCCAGAGCTGGGCCAGCCACCAAACACAAGCTCAGTTAATGAACTAAATCTCAAGTTGTACATGGAAGTACCAGATTTTTTTTTTTACATCCAAGTGACAGGGTAGCAAAAGACAGGCAGTATTCAAGTTATGGCTTGTTTTAAGGTATAAGTTAGTGCAGTGTTCACATTTCTAAGTGACAGTGGCGGCCCATCCCCTCTCTCCTCTCCACCCCCTATATGCAGTGGATAGATTCATGCATATTCATAGCATGAATCTATCCACGGCCACCCCCTATTCATGTGTTCGGCCCCTTTCGGGGCACCGGGGCACATGAATTACAGCAGCCAGGTTTTTTTAAAGCGCCTGATTAGAGTGATAGGCTTCAAAAAAGCTTGGGCTTGGGTCGCAGAGTTTGCGTCCGGAGCCCACCCTGGTGTGTTGCAACAGCGAATGAATATTCGCTGTTGCAACACTGATCCTCCTCCTGGCCAATTGGAAAGTGGGTCTGGTACCCATCATCCGATTGGCTGACAGTACAGGCAATCCTATTGAACACCTTTGAAGGAAGAGAAATGAGACGCACGGCGTCTCTCTGAGAGGCAAGAGAGTCGCTCCCGGGACACATCTTGCTGCCATTTACCCGCTGCCTGACCCGCCACCAAGATGGGGTAAGTGGCAGGCAGACAGTGGGCGGGGGTCCTCCTGAATCAGTCCGCTCCGCTGACCGGGGGGGTTGGGGTGGCTGTGTGTGTCCGTGTCATGAGTCCGCTGGTGGGGGGGTTGGTTGATTGCTGCCACCCCAAGAAAAAAAACACAAGCTTCCACTGCTGAGTGACAAGCCCCTAATCCTTTGGGTCAGTTCTTGCCAGAGGTAGGATTGCTGTTGAGAACATAGTAGGGAGATGAAATACTCACCTACTTGCATGTGTCTTTCCCTAGCTTCCCTAGCTGGTAGGATGAGCAAGGCATCCCTCTCTCACAGTCAACTTAAATTAAGCCTTTTGGGCAGCGAGGAAGTGACACCCTATTTGAAAAATTTCCCCTCTAATACTTTTCTGGAGACATTCCAAATTTGGGATTTTCTTTTACTTCTGCTTTTAACAATCTGGGCACTTTCACCCCCTTCTTTCCCAGACCAATTTTAAGCTTTCAGTGCTCTTGCACTTTGAATGACAATTACTCAGTCATGTAGCACTGTACCTCAATTACATGTTTATTATTTGTTGACACAAATAGAGCCTTCTTTTGGTGGTATTTATTCACCGCTGGGTTTTAATTTATTTGCAATATAAGCAAAAAAAAAAGAAAAACATTTGAACAAAAGCTATATTTTCTATTTTCTGTTTTAAAAGAAATCCAATAAAATATAATTTTATCATAAATTTAGGTCAGAATGTATTCTGCTACATGTCTTTGGTAAAAAAAATCCCAATAAGTGTATGATAATTGGTTTGTGTGAAAGTTATAAAGTCTACAAGCTATGCTACGTATGATTGAAAATTGATCAATCCGGATGTACTGACGGCCTATCTAATTTCTTGAGGCCCTAAAAGTTCAGGACAGTACAGATACCCTCCAAATTACCCCTTTTTTTAAAGATCATAGTCCAAGGTATTTAGTAAGAGGCATAGTGAGTTTTTTGAAGTCACAATTTTTTGCCCACAATAGTTTGGCAAATTAGGATTTTTTTTTTTTTTTACACGATATTGTTATTCAATTAGTTATTTCTCACACATGAAATAGATAAACTTGCAATTACACCCAAAATGTATTCTGTTACTCCTCCTGAGTGTGGCGATACCACATGTGTAAGACTTTTTCCCAGCCTGGCCACATACAGAGGCCCAACATGCAGGGAGCACCATCAGGTGTTCTATGGGCATAAATTACATACAATAAAACCTTGGTTTGAGATTAACTTGGTTTGAGAGCGTTTTGCAAGACATGCAAATTGTTTTAATACATTTTGACTTGATATACAAGCAATGTCTTGATATAAGAGTAGTGTCATGTCACAACTGAGTATAAAATAGAAGAGAGGCGCCTCTAAGTGTAGCAATCTAGTTACATTTAATGAAGGTACAACATGGTTGATGATTAAAAACAGGCACATCTAAGTATGCAGGCATCCGGGGTAAAGATGTCCACATAGACCATCCTCTGCACCGCCATTAATGTCATCCCTTCCACAAGCAGTTCAAGTCTCGCTTTCAGATCGCTCTACTGCAGGGTAGTCTTCCTGGTCACGATTGCAGACTGACAGCGATGAGAGCCACGGCGAGGAGGATGGTCTATGTGGATTGCTTTACCCTGGATGCCTGCATACTTAGACTTGTACCTTCATTAAATGTAACCATATTGCTACACTTAGAGGCGCCTCTCTTCTCTTTTATACTCTGTAGCTCCTGCTGGATTTTGCTTCTAATCCCCTTGGGGAGGCTGCCATTTGTGAATGGACATTTAATGGTTACACAACTTATCACATTGCTATAATCTTTTTATATGGACTATAGACTGAAGGACTTATGAATAAATGGTTATGGAACAAATCATTTGAGTTTCTATTATTTATTATGGGAAAATTAGCTTTGATATACAAGTGCTTTGGATTACAAGCATGCTTACGGAATGAATTATGCTCACAATCCAAGGTTTTACTGTATTTAGTATCCTGACTAACTATCACAGGCCCTGGAGCACCAGGACAATGGAATTACCAACAAAATGACCCCATTTTGGAAAGCAAACACCCCAATGTATAGTCTAGGAGGCATAATGACTCTTTTGAACATGTCATTTTTTCCCACAAGTTTTTGGAAAATGTGGAAAAAAATGAAAACTTATTTTTTTTTTACACAAAAATGTCAATTTATATGATATATCATATAATATTTCCCACATAGCATGCACATAGCAAAAATTACCCCCCCCAAAATTAATTCTGCTACTCCTCCTGAGTATGGCGATACCACATGTGTGAGAGTTTACACAAATTATAATACAGATAACGGCGCAAAAAGAAGGAACAACAACCTAACTGATAAAAATAAATCAGATGAAAATCAATAGGATTTAAAGTATAAAAGTCTTTCTCTTTGGAAGTCCATGTAATATTGAAAGCAAGTCATATGAACATATGCACCGTTGGCAGCAATTGTAAAGTGAAGCAGACTCTATATATGGCAAAGAAAAGAAAAAACAAATGCGCCTACTAAGTGCAGTATGTTAGAAATTTATTCGAGAATAATTAAAATAACAGCCAAATGGCTACTCACAGGATGGAAGTGGAGTAAAAGCATAAATAGATATCCTTCTAAGTTGTCTGCGGAGGGCATGAGTCACTCCGTGTGTCTGTAGTCTCCCGGTGGTGGAATACTGCCAAGATGAAGAGGTAGTGCACTGCGGTGTTGCTGCAGGGATGGGGAGATGGCAGAAGAACGGTAGATGCGAGAAGAGCTGTCCCTCTATGCCAGTGTGGACACCGGTTCCCACACGGCGTACGGCGTGCGGTTCACGCTGGAGCGCAGTCAGCTTCGGCAACCGGACGTGACGTCAATAGCAGACGCTAACTGATGACGCGTTTCAATGCTTCCGCATTTTCCTCGGATCCCGAGGCATAGAGGGACAGCTCTTCTCGCATCTACCGTTCTTCTGCCATCTCCCCATCCCTGCAGCAACACCGCAGTGCACTACCTCTTCATCTTGGCAGTATTCCACCACCGGGAGACTACAGACACACGGAGTGACTCATGCCCTCCGCAGACAACTTAGAAGGATATCTATTTATGCTTTTACTCCACTTCCATCCTGTGAGTAGCCATTTGGCTGTTATTTTAATTATTCTCGAATAAATTTCTAACATACTGCACTTAGTAGGCGCATTTGTTTTTTCTTTTCTGTGAGAGTTTACACAGCCTGGCCACATACAGAGGCCCAACATGCAGGAAGCAACATCAGGCATTCTAAAGGCATAAATTACACATTTCATTTCCTGAGCACGGACAGATGTGCCAGATGATCACAGACACAAGTGCGCCAGATGATCACGGACACATGTTCCAGATGATCACTGACACGTGCGCCAGATGATGATGGACACATGTGCGCCAGATGATCACGAACATATGTGTGCCAGATGAGCTACAGTTGATCACTGAAACATGTGCGCCAGATGATCACAGACATATCGCAGAGCCCTCCTGCCGATCTGAGATCCCTCTCCTTTTGAAGGACATTCAGGAATGTCCACTCAGAAGGAGGAAGCGCCCACCCGGCCGTTTATGTGCAGTAGCCGGGTGGGAAGTGGTTAATGATAATGGTAAACAGGACAAACAGGGAGGGTGAATCTCCTTAGCCAGGGCAGAGTTTGCAAAGAAAAAACTAATGGGTGTTCTAATTCCTCCCCACTCTATCAAAAAAAAAAAAAAAAAAAAAGTTTTGCCTTTAGCTATACTTTAGCCCTAAATATGCACCAATATATTGTGGAGAAAATTTCTCTTTGAACAGATGGAATTTGGCTGTCCAAAACAAAACTGAACTGTAATGTAATAGTGCCCATTGATTCTGCTTCTTCAGTCTGCCCTGGAGGGATCCTCCAAGACTTAAACTGGGTATACACTAGTAGAATTTTTATCAAAGATTTGTATGAAACTGCTTAGGGAAATTCATACAAAAATTCTTAGAACATTTGGATGTTATTTGAATGATCTTGTGTGCATTTACATTACATCGATTTTGGAATGAATAAATTGTACCGAAGAAACCACATACACTGTTCGAAATTTGTACATTCAAGAAAAACTTTCCATCCTGCTCCTTTGATTTTTCTCATCATTGCAGTCAAAAATTAACATCAATTTCACTTCACTAATTAATAGAAAAACAACTAGAAGTTTTTTTTTTAAAATGAAAAATGTTGAACAAAACTCTACTAGTGTATACCCAGCTTTACTTGTGTACCACTATCCAGCATTTACACCGTTCTGTAGTGCACAGCACATGCATAATCTCCTAAGTTCCTAGCCCTCACCTAAATTGATTTGCTATCATGCTTGCCAACTGATGTTTCACAATCAGAATTTTTTTTCTGTGCCAGAGAAGACTCTCTATCATGGTTGCATTATGTCCAAGCATAAGAGAGACTATAACATTCCCTTAAACCACTAACTTGTTTAGGTAGAATACTATCAATAGGTCACTGCTAGTTTCCTAGCTTATTAGAAATATCATGCTGATTGGTACTCTTGTCTACATGGCCTCTACAGCTGCAATTTCACGCATTCCTTTATTTACTAATTACTACAAGCTATTACTGCTCTTTCACATTAATCTGCTATTGTATGTAGACAAAGGATCTTTGTTATTCTACCTGTATGCAATATTCTTTGCTTAATAATGTCTCTGTAAATTTCAGTGCCTGCAGTCGAAATTGTCATTTGTAACTCTTTTAGCTGCACCAGTTTAAATTACATAGTATTTGAGAAGTTAGACCATGTTATGACTGACAGAAAGTATTTCACAGCTATAATTCTTTTCACTTCTCTTAAGTGATTTGCATTTTACCAGCAAGAACAAAGCTTAAAAGCCTTTGGGCAAAACATTGTTATAGATTCAATCAAGCAAAACCATTCCATACCAGAGTAATTTTCTCTTGTTATTTTATTTTATTTTTTAGGAATTTAAACATTTGACTTTTAAAATGTGAAACTTGACAAAAAGTGTGATTTGTTGTAGTTTATCACTCATACTAAAATTCTAGAGTCCTGCAATGATCACACATCGTCCTGGCAATATCTTGCATTGCTAGGCAGATAACCCTTTTGCACCATATGTTTGTTTATATATATAAGTATATATATGGAGATATAGAAGAAGGTGCAAAGATACGGCCTAAATTGCACTTCTCGGCACCAAAAATACTCAAATTACAGTTTCTGAGACTCCTCCTACAGCTAAACAGCTAAAAGAGTAATTGGATATAAAGATAAACAGGAAAATAAATATCAAAGTAAATAAAACAATGATAAAAAATCACGGCAGCAGCTATTTAAATATAGAATGAGCAATCTCATAACATATAAATAAAACATTAATATCAATATCAATCCTGGAACTAAATGATAAAACAGCGCTAAAAACTTGGATAAGTGTCCAGATACACATATAACACTTGAGTGATGACGTGGCAACAGTTAGTCATAGGTGGTGATTGCTTCTATGGATACAGTCTGTAGTGCACCCTACACCAGTTCCAAATCTTCACCACAAGTGAGGCACTCTCCCCCTCTGGGGTAAAAACTCACCAGAAAGATGAATAATGTAAACCTTAATAGATAGGTACTCTCATTCCAACTTCCGTCATCACCACCGGGGTAGCATGGGTTAAATTCCATAGGAAATCATATAGAAACACAAAGGCACTATATAGTGTATTACTGCTTTAGTGGAAAAATAACCCCAATGACACAATCCCCGTTTCAAATGCATGTACATTAATTTCACTTGTTAATGAGCTTATAGTAAAAATGTATTCACCGCTATCTGGTCCCAAAGAGGCGCCCGTGTTGCGAACGCGGAGCTGCAGTCTTCCTTCCTAGTAAGGGCCAGCTGGCTGTGAAGCGCACTCGATACTTCCTGGTTTCAGACACGCTGTTGTAACCACACCCTGACCGGTTTCGTCACACATTGACTTCAACAGAGGGCGTGAATGTGCGGAATATCACTCCCCCGCTCCTCATCTATTGGCTAGAATGGCGTAGTCCGTCCGCCCTGATTGGTGCTTCCCAGAACGGAACTCAGACACGTCCATCCTCAAACCAGGTCTCGGGGATATGATCAATCAACACGTAATATATATTACTGCACAATATTAACCCACATATGGTAAAGGAAAATCTGTAAGTGTGGTCATAAACAGAGCGATCAGAACTAAAATGCTAACCTGTCCAAACCATATATGTATTATCACACATCATTTGAGTATCAGTAGCAAAACATTGTAACAAGTGTCACAAGCACAACTGGGTACAATGTAACTGTAGTCTGCATCAGATTATGAAAAATAGCAAAACACACTGCTTGTTTGTCTCTAGTATAAGACTCTTAATAAATTAGTAAACCATCTCATTGATAAAGGTAATAAAAATTCAGACTCATATTTCAAAAGACAGAAAATAAAACATGCCTCTGTACAGCATGTATAAGTTTAAGAATAAAAGGGAGATACGTAGAACACTGGAAGCAAGGACAACCGAGAAACCTAAATATCTAAAAAATATCAAACAGTATAATGGGATCCATAAAATTCATAAAAACTGAAAGAAGCAAGGATTATTGAATTTTAAAATTATAGATCAATAGTCACTGATAAAACAATTAATATCAAGGTCGACATTTAACCCCTTGGGGGATAAAGTGTTGACAGAGTATATCCATTGGGTTTCAAGTTTGGATAACTCTCTTACTAAGTTGCACCCCCTCGATGATGGTTTGAGGTGGTCCACTCCCCAAAACTTGAGACCAGCGGGATTCTGGTCATGAAATAATTTAAATTGCAAAGAGACATTATGGTCCTTATAACCAATTTTGATATTCGCCACATGTTCTGCAATTCTTACTTTCAATACCCTTTTAGTACGGCCTATGTATAATAGCTTGCAAGGACATTCCAATATGTACACCACATATGTGGTGTTACAGGTTATAAAATCCTTAATAGGAAACTCAACATTATTAGACGTGGATATAAAACTTTCCAGTGTTCTTAAAGGTCTATTTACTTCTCTGCATGGGCGACACTTCCTGCAGGCATAGAATCCGTCCTTATCCCAGAAGGGAGGAGGTCTGCACGGTGGATCCAGAACTTTCTTGACCACTCTATCCCCATAATTTGGTGCCTTCCTATACATAAAGCTTGGTTTCGCTGGTATAACAGTTTTGAGTATTTTATCTAAAAGTAGGACGTGCTAGTGGGAAATAAAAATTCTTTCCACCTCCTTGAATTGGGAGTGGTAACCATATATAAAACTCCATTCATGGCTGATTCTGGAAGGGATGACATTATCCAAATAATTGGTTCTTGGCACTATTGCAAGATCTTCAATAATTTTAATGAGCTGGTTTTCTCAATATCCTTTCTCCACAAATTTATTTTTCAGGATACATGCTTGAGATATGTAATCAACATCGTCGGAGCAATTGCGTCTCACCCTCATTATTTGGCCTTTGGGAATATTCCTCAACCACACAGGGTGGTGACCGCTTTGTGCTGGAAGATAACTATTGGCATCAGTCGGTTTAAAATATACCTTTGTTCCTAGTTTATTTCTGCTTCTATATATATTAAGGTCCAAAAAATGAATACTTTCCTGATTGTATTCACATGTGAGGTTGATATTATGTGTATTCATATTTAACTCCTCCAAGAATTTCTGTAGTGATAGTGTTGATCCTTCCCAAATGAGGAACAGATCATCAATTGTCTTTGATAGAGAATAAGTTAATCTCACTTTGTGCAAAAAATGGTTTTATATTCCCACTCGGCCATGAAAAGATTTGATATGCTTGGAGCAAATCTGGCTCCCATGGCTACTCCTTTTCTTTGGGAATAAAAAACACCATCATACCCAAAATAATTATGTCCCAAATAAAAATCTAAGGAGTTACGTAGAAAAACTTTCTGAACGTGAGTGATATCGTCTCTCTGGCTTAATTCCCAATTTAGGGCCAAGAGGGTGTCGTCGTGCTGGATTATTGTATATAGGGCCGAAACGTCCGCAGTCACCAAGAAAACCACTTCTTTTCCAGACAGGTCATGTCTTGTAACAGTAAAAGTAGGTATTTTGTGTCTTTTAAGTATGCCTGTGTTTGTGTCACACTCTTTTGGAGATAGTGGTCAAGGTATTGGCCCAAACGGGATGTGATCGATCCAATCCCATTCGCGATGGGTCTTGCTGGTGGGAGGTTGAGGTCTTTATAGATTTTAGGCAGAGTGTAAATAGTGGGTATCCTGCTACTGCTCCGCACCAAATAATTACTTTCCTTCATAGAAAGTGCTCTAGTTCGATAACCCGTTTCTAATATCTTTAGATTCTCCTATATTGCGGAGTTGGGTTTCTTTCCAGCTTTTGGTATGTCGCCTCAACCATTAGCATGTTCATTAATTGATCATGGTAAAATTATTTTGTTAAAATGACCACTCCAGCTCCCTTATCTGCTGGCCTCACGACATTATCTTTCCTTTTCTCCAGTAGTTTGATGCCTTCTTTTATGTGTCGCGGATTAACATTTTTCTTTGGTTTAATATGTTCCAAATCTCATAACACCAATCACCAACACCAATCCCTTGAAGACATCCAAGGGCTGGTTGGTCCCTAATAAGGGATTAAACAGTGATTTGTTACGTAGGCCACTATCCAAGGGCACAGACGATACATTCGTCACTGGATTTGAATTCTTGTTCAAAAAGTATTTTTTCATATTTAATTTCCTCATATACTTGTGCACGTCAATAAAAACATTAAATTTGTTTATCGGACGATGTAAACCACATTTAAGCCCCAAATTTAAAATGTGGAGCGGGGGAGTAATATTCTGCACGTTCACGCTGAGTAACCACGCCCTCTGTTTAAGTCAATGTGTGACGAAACCGGTCAGGGCATGGTTACAACAGTGTGTCTGAAACCAGGAAGTATCGAGTGCGCTTCACAGCCAGCTGGCCCTTACTAGGAAGGAAGACTGCAGCGCCGCGTTCGCAACATGGGCGCCTCTTTGGGACCAGATAGGGGTGAATACATTCATATGAATACATATGAGCTCATTAACAAGTGAAATTAATGTATGTGCATTGGAAATGGGGATTGTGTCATTGAGGTTATTTTTCCATTAAAGCAGTATTACACTATATAGTGCCTTTGTGTTTCCATATGATTTCCTGTGGAATTTAACCCATGCTGCCCCGGTGGTGATGACGGAAGTTTGAGTGAGAGTACCTATCTATTAAGGTTTACATTATTCATCTTTATGGTGAGTTTTTACCCCGGAGGGGGAGAGTGCCTCACTTGTGGTGAAGATTTGGGACTGGTGTAGGGTGCACTACAGACTGTATCCATAGAAGCAATCACCACCTATGACTAACTGTTGCCACATCATCACTCAGGTGTTAAGCCCTGTACACACGATCGGATAACCTATGGATTTTCGTCCGATGGATTTGACCATCGGAAATCCGATGAAACTGTTTTTCATCAGTCTTGGCCACACACCATCAGTTTAAAAACCGACGGCAACAAAACGACGGCACGTACAAAACGTACGACGCGCTATAAAAGGGCCGAACAAATCTAATGGCGCCACCCCTTGGGCTGCTTTTGCTGATTTCGTGTTACCGCGTGTTAGTAAAAGTTTGGTGAGAGCCGATTCGCGCTTTTCAGTCTCCGTGCCTTGCAGATCGTTTCCTGGTGTTCAGTTTGTGCTTGTGGGTTTGTGTTTGTGATTCAGTGCCTGCAGTCAGGTCGTTACTGCCTTGCAGTGCCGACTTGGCCGTTCGTTTACTGTTTTTCAGATCGTTCTTCTCAGGCCTTGCTGTTCCACCGTGCGTTCTGTTTGAGTGCGTTCTGACCAGCCGACCGGTTTAAAACCATGTTTGAAGTGCGTTCTCGAGCTCGTGCTGGCTTTGGGCTTGGTGTTGCAGTTAACACTGTAACCCGAGTTCAGTCTGTGAACAGGGTGAGGAGGAGTTCAAGGACTAAGAATTGGTTGCTCCAGCGGGACCAATTCTCTCATATGCCTCTGCTGCTGGAAATCCATGAGAATAACCCTGATGATTTCAGGAATTATCTCAGGATGACGGACCCCGTATTTCACCGTCTGTTGGATTTGTTGTCCCCCTATATCACGAGGCAGGACACTGTGATGCGCCAGGCCATCACTGCCGAGCAGAGGCTTATTGCCACGTTGAGATATCTGGCGACTGGGAGAAGCTTGCAGGACCTCAAGTTCTCAACAGGCATCTCCCCCCAGGCTCTCGGGATCATTATCCCTGAGACGTGTTCGGCCATCATTCAGGTCCTGCAGAAGGACTATATGAAGGTAATTATGCTCCTTTAACCTCACATTATCTTTTTTTATTCTCGTTTTTTTTATTTTATTTTCCTCCTAACACAAATATGCCTGTTTGTAATATCCTGGTAATGTCCCCATTTTCCCCATGCCTTTTTTTACCTGTAAATCCCTTTTTGGGCCCTACATGCCTATTTCCCTTCACTAACCTCTCCAGCATGCTATCGTGGGCGCAAACCCAGCTAGCCTTCTATTTTCCTTTTCATTTTTGGGGGGTCATTGCCCTCGTAGTTTGACAACCTTCCCTCCCCCCCTAAAGATGTTAAAAAATTAGTAGTTCTCAATCAAGCTCAGCAAAGTGGTAGAGCCTTTTTTGGGATCCCCCACAATCACCTTAGGCCCCCCCCTTAGATTATTTTAGAATGTCCACTCAGCGGGGGTGAGGCATCTGCTAAGTGGGCCTTTGTTTATTGTTCGGAAAAACTTCCCTTAAATAATAATGTTACTCAACAATGTTTTTTTGTGTGTAATCTGCTTGCACTGTAACCATAAACCGTACTAATGTCTTCTTTTTGTTTGACTCCACAGTTCCCTAGCACACCACAGGAATGGCTGACTGTGGCCTCCCAATTTGCCCAGCGGCGGGATTTCCCCAACTGTGGAGGGGCAATTGATGGGAAGCACGTCCACATAGTGCCGCCACCCCATTCGGGGTCATACTATTTCAACTATAAAGGTTTTAATAGCATAGTGTTAATGGCGGTGGTGTCGACACGGTACGAGTTCCTGTATGTGGACGTGGGGAAGAATGGCCGGATGTCCGATGGCGGATCATTCGCGGAGACGGAGTTCGCTCACCGTCTGCAGGCTGGGGGTCTTGCACTGCCTCCAGATGCAGAGAACGTTGAAGGGCTCCCGTTCGTTTTCATTGCGGATGAGGCTTTTGGACTAGGACCACACCTGATGCGGCCGTTTCCCCAACGCACCCTCACCCCGGAGAGGAGGGTTTTTAATTACCGGCTGGCCAGAGCCCGGAGAGTTGTGGAGAATGCCTTCGGGATAATGGCCAGCCGGTTCCACCTGTTCCAGACAGCGATACATTTGGCGGATTATAAACTGAACCACATCGTCTACTGCTGCTGCATATTGCACAATTTTCTACGCAAATTTGCAAACAATTATGTTTCATCGTTTGGGCCTGAGGCCAGTCCATCTGAACTGATTAATCTGACCGGCCTCAGCACTGCCCGTACTGGCTTGGCCCCCCAAAGTGCCCGTGAAGTACGCCAGAAATACGTAGAGTACTTCACGGATAGGGGGGCCATCGCAATGCCAGACCACATCTGACCAATTATTAAACCTTTTAAAAATAAAAAAAAACATGGAATTCATACAAACTTGTGTTGTCATTCTTGTATTTTGGGTTTATGTGTCTCCCAGGTTCTAGTAGTGCCAAGTGTAATTGTCCTTAATAAATAGCCTCAAAACTCAGAGCGAAAAACACGGTTTTTGCATCTTCAGAACTGCTCTTGAGCATAGAAAGAACAAGGCACACCTTTTTTAGACTTCCCAAATGTTTTTATTGTTTGCACCGCATTTTTTTTTGGTTTTTAGAAATGCTATTTTTTTTTTTATGTGCGGCTTTTTTTGCAGAAACATGCATGGGTCGTAAGCCATTTTTTTAAGTCTGAAAAAGTAATAAAATAACACTGTGAAAAATACCAACTGGAGATGGGGTGATGGTACCCCTGATCCATCCCAAATGTTAACAAACACACTTTCTTTTGGGGCTCAAATGGGTATCTTCAACAAGATCCCATGGCTAGGGTAAACATGTGCTATCTGCCATCATGGGGGATCAATGGTCGTGCTTTGGGGATGTAAACCCTTCCTCTCCCCTACTTGAGGAGGGAGGAAGAGGTTGCACCCCCATAACAGGGATATAGATATCCTGTGACGGCAGATAGCACATGTTGAGTCTTCAGTGTGTGCATCTTCACATTTGGGATATTGGAAATCCCTGAGATAATTTCAGACGCATAACAAAAAACACAAAAAGGGGGGGGGGGTTCACACTATTCTCCCCAAAATATCTATCATGTTTTTATATTTTTGCTCAATCACAATCATTCTCTTTCTCATAATGTCCATTTCGCTACTGCATTCCATGATTTCCTGAATGATTATTTTGGCGCTGGCACTCGAGAATGGCGGATTTGGACTTCCTGACACACCCCCACATTCAGTCCCTAAAACAAAAAAAAGGTTTTACACTAAGCAGTCCTACATCTGTATTTACCTTGAAGTTGTGGTGACAGACACTGACCTGTTGTGCTGATAAGCTCCACCTCTCCTTCCTCCACCTCCCCTTCCTCCACCTCCGCTTCCTCCACCTCCGCTTCCTCCACCTCCGCTTCCTGAACCTGCTGATCTTGGTCTGCTTTGGGAGCTTCGGGGATTTTCTGTGGTGTTGGGTTCCTCGTCTCATGAGCATGGTGTCCTCCCACTCTCCTCTCCCCTATGGGAATTTACAACAAAAATGTATACTTTAGCACACAGACTTTTTTAAGGCCTGAAAAGGGATCCTCAATGTTTTGAAGTGGGGTACAATTGATATTTGGCCCTGAGTTCCAACATGAACATATGTGATCTTGCAAACTCAACAAAGCAACCTGTTATTTTTGAGGACATTCACAAATACACTTGGATAACCACCAAGGTATCCACTGGACCACCTGTGTGTGACACCGTTAATAAATTTGGTCATGTGGCCCAGAGTATAGTATCTTGCTGAAGAACAAAAAAGAGTACACAACTGCTGGAGTGTCATCTCCTTTACCCAGAATACAGTTTCTTCTTTCAGTCACATTCTAAATTTCCTTACAACACATCATCTAGCCAACAATGTGTAGATAAACATTGTTGAAGTAAAATGAGGCATGCCCACATGTAGTTTACGTGCATATGTGCCAAACATGTTTGGGGGAAGAGCAGCAAGTTATTGGTCAAAACATTGGGCAAATAAGTGGACTCTCCACTTAACCTAAAAGATGAGATTTCAAAATGTGAACCCAGTCAAGCCAAGCACATGGTGCAAAACATGGAAGAATACATATTACAATGTGAAAGAACACAGTAAAATAAACTTACTTTTTTCTATGCTTTTTATAAGCTTCCTATACTGCTCCGGCTCCCTGATCTTCAGGTCTGACCACCTTTTACGGAGTTGTTCCTTGGATCTCCTGACCCCATATTTTTTATAGAGAGTCTTCGCCACTTTATCCATAATTTGTGACTTCCGGAGATTAGGGGTGTCGTATGGGCCATGTTTGCCGTCGTAATCCTTCCTCCGCAGAATGTCCACCATCTCCGCCATCTCAGAAAAAGACATATTAGTCGCCTTGTATCTTATTTTACAGGATCGGGACGTTTCCGCCTCCGGGCTTTCCTCGTCGGTAATTTCAAGTAAAGAAGCCACCTGTGTCTGCGACATGTCGCCGTCTCACACTGTGCGCCGATCGTTAAGGGGCGGGGAAATGCAGAAAAAGTCCGTCATGGGCGGGCGACGAGGGCGGAGTTACACGCATGCGCAGGGTATAAAAAGGGGAAAGAAGTTATTAGGGATGCGCGGAGTAAGGACGACCGGAAGTGAACCCACGAAGTGAACTAAGGTAAGAAGGGAACTCGGGCCTGCAGTGGCATATTAATGGGTCATGATTGTAAAGGGCAATATTGTGATAAGTTGAGGAGAATCAATTCTGATCCTTTTTTTTTGTACTTGCTGATCCTAATAGATGCATAAACTAAGAGAGCCGGAGGTGATGCTTGTTTTTATTGAAAAGAATAAGGAACAGCGCAACCTTTGGGAGCTCAAACACCCTGCGTATCACAAAAGTGATGTACGACGGGCAACTATTATCAAATTAGCCGAGGATATGAAGCCATGGATCCCAGATGCAGACTACACTATGATCAATAATAAAATCAACAACCTGCGCAATTCTTATAAAAAAAAATTCAAGGAAGTGCGCCAGTCCAAGAGATCAGGAGCAGCAGCCGACAATGTAGTAAAGCCCAAGCTGTGGTACTACAGACATCTTCAATTCCTGGATGACCAGATCGAGGCCAGGGAATCTATTTCCAGCCTTCCCTCAACCCTTCCTTCCACCCTTCCCTCCAGCGTTCCTTCCACCCTTCCCTCCACCCCTGCAGAGGCGGAGGAGGAGCCTCCCGAGCTAGAAGAGCCAGATCATCACATCTTCAGCCCGGTATAGTATTTTTGATGCTAATTATTGTCCACTAAGTAATATGGAGTTGAACTGTTTTGATTAGCCATAAATGATCCCACCCCCCCCTCCAAAATAAACCAGTAATGAGATCAAAATTGTGTGTGATTGATTCCTCAAATAATAGAAATCTACATTTTATTTTATAAACAGGATGAGGCAAGCCAGGAGGAAGAGGGTCAGGAGTGTGACAGGCAGGAGGAGGCAGGGCCCAGTGGGACTCAGCAGGTCCCCAGGCCTAGTGGCAGCACCGTCTCCCAAGTGGCTTCCCTCCACGTCGGACCGCCAAAACAACGGCGGATGACACAAGTGGAGGAGGAGTCACTAAAGATGATTCAGGAGGCTGCTGCCATTATGAGGGCCCCCCTCAACCCTACGGAGGGGTTTAGCACCTATCTGGCGGATAAGCTGCTCAGAATGGAGGCGGGACAACGGGCCCTCTGTGAGCATCTCATCTATATGGCCGTACTAATGGGAGCGAGGGGGCTGCTGACTGAGGCCACCCATATCTCACAGCAGCCCAATTCCTCTCCTCCTTCTCCTCCTCCTCCTGCCACATCACCACCCACAGTGGCCCAGCCTGCAAGGGTGCGTGGACGGGGCCGTGGAGAGAACGCTGCAGAGAGGCATGGAAGGAAGGCTACAAGGAAGAGCAGGAGGTGATTCCCTGGCCTCGAGCTGCTCATCCAGAAATTGAAGGTTGATGGAGTACCACAGCTTGGGATGATGTATGTCTTTGGCTGCTGCTCCTGATTTCATGCTGTGGTTGATTTTATTATTGATCATAGTCAGGTCTGCATTTGGGATCTAATGACTTTATATTCTCTGCTAATTTGGGAATAGTTGCCCTTCGGATTTTGATTTGTTTTTTCCAAAATAAAGGGAAATTTGATTTCAGCCAACCTACATGCCTGATGTGTTTTTTTGAGAAGTAGCAATAAGATTGCATAAATACAATGTGTAATTAAGAACAAGGGACACCAACCTCCATGATTTTTCTAAAGTTAAATATTATGTTGTTCTGAGAAATTGACACACCAAAAAATGCACAACAAATTTTAAGAGTCAAAAAACATAAAGGTGTAATTTGGGAGGTCGGCCTTGCAGAATTGTAATAATTATTCCTAAGATCACTAGAAAAAAGAAAGACATACATTTGTCAGAACTCAGGAGAAAGTTCTGCTGCCAAAATGACATTTTAAAGACCGTTCGAAAGCAAAAAAACATGCGCTGCATTAAACGAAGCAATAACTTGCAGAATGACGAATGTGCTCTCTTCATTAGGAACGCTAGTTTTACAAGAACGAGCGCTCCCGTCTCCTAATTCAGTCTGAGCATGCGTGGGTTTTTAAACCGATGGACTTGCCCATAGACGATCGGAAATTCCCATTGGTTTTTTATCCATCGGAAAATTTTAAAACAAGTTCTATTTTTCCTATCCGATGGAAAAAAGACCGATGGGTACCATACACGATCGTTCGGTCTGATGAAAACCATCCATCGGACGGTTTTCATCAGTTAAACCGATCGTGTGTACGGGGCTTTATATGTGTATCTGGACACTTATCCAAGTTTTTAGCGCTGTTTTATCATTTGGACTTTTTAGTTCCAGGATTTGATATTGATATTAATGTTTTATTTATATTTTATGAGATTGCTCATTTTATATTTAAATAGCTGCTGCCGTGTTTTTTTATTATTGTTTTATTTACTTTGATAATTATTTTCCTGTTTATTATCTTTATATCCAATTACTCTTTTAGCTGTTTAGCTGTAGGAGGAGTCTCAGAAACTGTAATTTCAGTATTTTTGGCGCCAAGAAGTGCAATTTAGGCCGTATCTTTGCACCTTCTTCTATATCTCCATATACATCACTTTTTCTTGGCAGCCATGGATGCATTACTTTTTCTGAGAAATAGGAATATAGTGTGACAGCAGGAAGGTAAAGTCACCTGGTTGCATCCAGGGGGGTAGATATATTTCGCCCAGATTCAGGCTTTACGCCGACTTATACAACTAGGTGGAGAGTTGTATAAGGCTAGTGGGCTCATGGATGACTCGTGCCTCTGGGGAGAGTGTGGGGCGTCGTGCAGACAGAGATGAGGAGACCAGCTGGACCTTGTCGGCTCATTTGGGCCTCTATGGGAACTCCCAGCTTCATTAGATGTTAGCTCATGCCTGGAACCAGACCTGTGTGGACTGTCTAGGGAGAGTGAACCCCTGTGCGGTGAGGCAAAGCCTGTGTGGCTATTTGTTTGGACTTTTATTAAACCAGGGACTTAGGGACTAGGACAGCACTAGGCTGATCCCAGTTGTTAGTTAGGAAACCTGTATGTTTAGTCAGAGGTCAACTTGACCAGGATTTTTTTTGGTTATGTTTCTTTTGCTTTGCTGTGTTTTGTCACTGTAAATAGAAAATAAACCGCACCTTTTTTTGATTTTGAAAACCACAACCTCCGTTTGCTGGGCCTGTTTTGTGTGGGGAGCCCATCCCGGGGGTCACACACACCCGCTGCCGAGCTAACCCCCTCACAGTTGGTGGAGAACCAGTGGCAGTTTTTTTTAAGCCAGCATGGAGGAGATACTGAAGCAGCTGGCTCTAGCAAATGCCAATCAACAGCAGACAAATGCAGGTTTGCAAAGGAGCCTTGCAGCCCAGCAGCAGACAAACGCAACTTTGCAACAGAGTCTGGAGGCTCAGCAACGAGCCCAGCAGCAATCTGAGGCCCGCTTCATAGACCTGTTGCAGAAGCAAGAGCAGAGACTACAACAACAGATGGAAGCAGTAATGCAGCAACGTCCGCAGACCAGTGAGGAAAGCCGTCCCACTAATACCGCGTCCTTTGGGGTGAGTCGTTTATTGACAAAAATGACTGGAGAGGATGATCCAGAGGTATTTTTGACCACATTTGAAAGGACCGCTGAAAGAGAAAAGTGGCCTGAGGAGCAGTGGGCTGGACTGGTGGCTCCTCTGTTAACTGGTGAATCGCAGAAAGCTTACTATGACCTAGAGCCTAACCAAGCAAAAGACTATGTGATGCTAAAAGCTGAAATATTGGCAAGGCTGGGTGTCACCCAGGCTGTCCGGGCTCAGCGTGTGCATAACTGGACTTTCCAGCTTGGAAAACCCCCCAGGTCTCAAATGTATGATCTCATTCACCTGAGCAGAAAGTGGCTACAGCCAGAGACTTTGTCCGCACCAAAGATTGTGGAACGTGTTGTAATGGATCGGTTTTTGAGAGCTCTTCCTACTGCCATCCAAAAGTGGGTAAGCCATGGAGACCCAGAGACGGCCGATGGTCTTGTGGATCGTGTGCAGAAATACTTGGCTACAGAGAACCTGACGGCCTCTTCCAGAGACACTCGGACTTTCCACCCTAAGACCAGACCATCCCCAGGGGCGGATAAGAGGATTCCAAGGGGTGAGGGTGGAGAGAGTGAGAGGGTGGGAGCTCTACCCCAAGTTTGGCGAGAACAGCCTGGGAAATCAGCGGCTCAAGAGGCGGCAAGAAGGATCGTTTGCTACCGCTGCCGGCAAGCGGGACATATTGCAGCCAATTGCCCGGTTGTGGAGGAACCCATGCAGTGTGACTTTCTGACGGGCAGACGTCAGTCGCTGTGTGCGACAGTCGCATGCACTGCCATTCGAGGAACTGAGAAACATTTATGCAAAATGTGTGTTAATGGTAGAAATGTTGTGGTATTGCTGGATTCAGGTAGCCTTGTGACCCTGATAAAGGCTGAGTTAGTTAAAACAGAGGTCTCTGGGAATAGCAAGGTAGCTGTTATTTGTGTGCATGGGGACACCCGAGAGTATCCAGTGACTACAGTGTGTTTCGAGACCCCCAAAGGTACCCTCTCTCATCCAGTGGGCTTAGTATCTCAGTTACCGCATGACGCCATTGTGGGAAGGGATTTTCCGAAGTTCTGGGAACTGTGGGATGATCCTGAGCCCCTCACTGGTGCCCCTATGTACCAGGAATGTGATAGCCAGAACTCCCCTGAGAGTGGTGAGGACTCTCCGGAATTTCCCTTATCAGTATTGGCAGGGGAGACTCAAGAAACTGGAGAGGAGCCCACCTCCTCAGACGAAAACCTACCGTCTGTGGAGTTTTCTGATCTTGAGGTTCACAGGGAAAACTTTGCCACAGAACAGTTGAAAGACCCCGCCCTAATAAAGGCACGGGAAAACGTAGTGAAAATAGATGGTGAGTTAGTGAACCCAGATAATACCTGCACTTACCCATACTTCAGCGTAGAGAAGGACCTACTGTATCGGGTGGCAAAAAGGGCAGAAGAAACCGTTGAGCAGCTTGTGGTGCCCAAACCTTACAGGAAGTTGGTGTTGGAGTTGGCCCATGGGCACATTCTTGGAGGTCATCTGGGGACAGAGAAAACCCGAGAGAGGGTATTACAGAGATTCTATTGGCCGGGGGTGATGAAGGACGTAGAAAATTATTGTTCCTCCTGCCCTGTGTGTCAGAGGTTGGCCCCGATGCCACATTTCCGTAGCCCGCTGGTCCCTCTACCCATCATTGAGGTCCCGTTTGAGAGGATCGCCATGGATTTGGTAGGTCCTATAATCAAGTCCGCTAGGGGGCACCAGTACATATTAGTTATAATGGACTATGCCACCCGTTATCCAGAAGCGATCCCTCTCCGAAATACCTCGGCCAAAACCATAGCCAAAGAGCTATCTCTTGTTTTTAGCCGGGTGGGTATTTGTAAAGAACTGCTTACGGACCAAGGTACACCCTTTATGTCCCGGGTTATGAAAGAGCTGTGTAAATTGTTCAAAGTGACGCAATTGCGTACGTCTGTGTATCACCCCCAAACCGATGGGCTGGTTGAAAGATTCAACAAAACCCTAAAACAAATGTTGAAGAAAGTGGTGGATAGAGATGGAAAGGATTGGGACTGTTTACTTCCTTATTTGATGTTTGCCATTAGGGAGGTGCCCCAATCCTCTACGGGATTCTCCCCCTTTGAGTTACTGTATGGGAGACACCCAAGAGGGCTGTTGGATATTGCCAAGGAAACTTGGGAAAGTGAGAGTTCTCCCCACAGGAGTGTGATTGAGCATGTCGCCCTGATGCAAGATCGAATTGCACAGGTAATGCCCATCGTGAAGGAACATTTGGCCCAAGCGCAGTTGGCACAGCAGAGAGTGTACAACCGTGGAGCCAAGACCCGTACCTTTTCCCCGGGGGATAGGATATTGGTACTTGTCCCTACGGTTGAAAGTAAATTCCTTGCCAAATGGCAAGGCCCCTACGAGATAATGGAAAAAGTGAGCGAAGTGAATTACAAGGTCAGACAACCAGGAAGGCGAAAGCCCGAACAGATCTATCACGTTAATCTGTTGAAAGCCTGGAGGGATAGAGAGTCCCTAGTCGCAGACACTTGGTCACCAGCTCAAACTGGTTGCGTGATTCCTGAGGTTGGAATAGCAGCCACCTTGTCACAACCCCAACAACAGGAGGTTAAGGAGTTTGTGCTTCGCAACAAGGAGGTATTCTCTGAGCTGCCGGGACAAACATCTGGGGTAGAGCATGACATCATTACCCCGCCCGGTGAAAGGGTGAAGTTAAAACCCTATCGGATCCCAGAGGCTCGACGGGAGGCAATACGGGAGGAAGTACAGAAAATGCTGAACTTAGGGGTGATAGAGGAGTCCCAAAGTGATTGGTCTAGTCCCATCGTGTTGGTGCCTAAACCGGATGGGAGCTGGCGATTTTGTAACGATTTTCGTCAGTTGAACAAAGTTACAAAATTTGACACCTACCCCATGCCACGTATAGATGAGTTGATCGACCGGCTGGGAACAGCCCGATACATGACGACTCTTGACCTCACAAAAGGGTATTGGCAAATCCCCCTGGCCAAGTCGGCCAAAGAGAAAACCGCATTTGTAACCCCAGACGGGGCGTTCCAATATAAAAGAATGCCGTTCGGGTTACAGAATGCGCCGGCCACATTCCAGCGGAAAATGGACCAGATGCTGAGGCCCCATCGGAAGTATGCTGCGGCTTACCTGGATGACGTAATTGTCCATAGCACAGATTGGGCCTCACATCTGCCAAAAGTGCAAGCAGTCCTGGACTCTGTTCGGGAAGCGGGGTTTACGGCTAACCCCAAGAAGTGTACCATTGGGCAGGAGGAGGCCAAATATCTTGGGTACACCATTGGGAGGGGAGTAATAAAACCCCAACTCAACAAAGTCGAGGCCATCCAGAGTTGGCCACGTCCCAACAGCAAGAAGCAGGTACGAGCCTTTCTGGGAATCGCTGGGTATTATCGGCGATTCATTCCCCACTTTGCTTCTAAGGCTGTGCCCCTAACCAACCTGACGAAGGGGAAAGGGTCGGTCATGATTAAATGGACCCCCGAGGCTGAGGCAGCATTCCAATTCTTGAAACAAGCCTTATGTAGCCAGCCAGTGTTGTACTCACCCGACTTCTCTAAAGACTTTGTCGTACAAAGTGATGCGTCAGATGTGGGGTTAGGAGCAGTATTGTCCCAGGTCTGGAACGGGGAAGAGCACCCAGTCATTTACCTCAGCAGGAAGTTGAAGTCCCATGAGGTAAATTACGCCACCGTTGAAAAGGAGTGTTTAGCGGTGAAGTGGGCTCTAGATTCCCTTCGGTACTACCTGCTAGGTAGGCACTTTGACATGGATACGGATCACGCTCCGTTAAAGTGGATGGCTCAAAACAAGGAAACAAATAGAAGAGTGAATAGGTGGTTCCTGGCCCTCCAGGAATTCAACTTCACAGTAAAGCATCGCCCTGGCGTTCAAATGGGGAATGTGGATGCTTTGTCTCGAGTACATGAATGCCTGATTGCTGGTGTTCCAACCCCGAGGTTAAAACAAGAGGGGGGGGTATGTGACAGCAGGAAGGTAAAGTCACCTGGTTGCATCCAGGGGGGTAGATATATTTCGCCCAGATTCAGGCTTTACGCCGACTTATACAACTAGGTGGAGAGTTGTATAAGGCTAGTGGGCTCATGGATGACTCGTGCCTCTGGGGAGAGTGTGGGGCGTCGTGCAGACAGAGATGAGGAGACCAGCTGGACCTTGTCGGCTCATTTGGGCCTCTATGGGAACTCCCAGCTTCATTAGATGTTAGCTCATGCCTGGAACCAGACCTGTGTGGACTGTCTAGGGAGAGTGAACCCCTGTGCGGTGAGGCAAAGCCTGTGTGGCTATTTGTTTGGACTTTTATTAAACCAGGGACTTAGGGACTAGGACAGCACTAGGCTGATCCCAGTTGTTAGTTAGGAAACCTGTATGTTTAGTCAGAGGTCAACTTGACCAGGATTTATTTTGGTTATGTTTCTTTTGCTTTGCTGTGTTTTGTCACTGTAAATAGAAAATAAACCGCACCTTTTTTTGATTTTGAAAACCACAACCTCCGTTTGCTGGGCCTGTTTTGTGTGGGGAGCCCATCCCGGGGGTCACACACACCCGCTGCCGAGCTAACCCCCTCACAATAGATATAAACAGCATTTTCACTGTTAATGAACACACTACTGCACAATTGAATTTAATTGGAGCAATGACCGCCCTAGAGAAACAAGTAAGAACTTGGTGGGACATTTGTACCCTAGAACAATATTTAAAGGAGCGGATCATAATTAGAAATTTAAGGTGGGAGGTAGTACCCCAAGATGGTCTGGATGACCCCGACTCCATGTCAGAATGGTTAGAGTTTTTTAATGGAGTTGGTCTTAAATTACAAGAATACATTTTAAAGAGGAAAAAGATGATGAAACTGGAGGCAAGGATAAACGATCTACAAAAACAGCTTGATCCTATTAAGGATAGTCAACAGGTGATTGATTTTAATAGTCGTATGAAGAAGAAACTAGAAAAGGTGTAATAAGGAAAACACAAAAAAAGAAAACAAAAAAATTCCACAGAGATCTAGGTGATTTTCGTTCAAATTCCATTTACCTGTGGCAACAACTGAACCCCACTGAAGTGAGAGACAATGAGGGCACTATTATGGATACCCAACAAGATATAGGAAGATCTCAGCCACCAAGTAATCAGATATTACCCCTAGCTGATAGGAGAGATCTTGGCGCACAACACGCCCCTATCAATCACTCTACACCTATCAGAAACGACACTAACTATGGAAGGGGCAAATCAAGAAAACTGGGACCACCGAACCCCTCCCACTGAAGATCACTATCATGTACTGGTACATAATAGATATGAACCCCTATGGGATGATAAAAATAGACAATCATATCAGTCACTGTGCCCTTTTTTAGGGAGAGGCAGGGGCTGGCAGAAGAGGGGCAGAGGTTCAAACAACCACAGAGGAAGAACTTTGACGTACCCGCAACAAGCACCCAAATACAAGGGACCACAACAAGGACCCACCCAGAGAGACCCACAGTGGAGGGATCCACCACATTGGGAACGGGAGAGGATGCAACAACCAGGCCTAAGGAGAGAAGAGTCAGAGGCTGTAGGGCTGGACGAAGGGTCCAAGTATATGAGGAAATTAAATATGAAAAAATACTTTTTCTCTTCAAATATTTTATTAATTTGCATAAAAGTACAGTGTACAATTAACATTGTACGTCGTGCAACGACGATGTGATAGATAATTAACAGATGAACATATATTCACTGACAAGTTGCAGACATTTCAAACAGGAGGTGTATAACTATATGAGTATACATAAGGACACTCGGATCTCCCCTCTCCGGTGGCACCCCATATGGGATCTTTAGTGCCACCGAAGTGGAGAAGGTCCATTCAGTACAGTGCGAGCACTGCAGAGTAGCACCCACTGCTTGTTGGCAGTGTTTCATAAATTTGCTTGAACATGTTAACAAAGCCGGAAGTATAAGAAGAGACGGTTAGTAGATATCAGAAGTGTACTTCAAGGATATTGCTCTGTCAGGCTATATGAAATATTGTAACCATAAGATTAGGTGACTGTCACAGCATCAGTCCAATCGGTCCAAGTCTGCCAGAGTGTTCGGGTTTTGACAGCCCGACCATTACTGGCGTTTGTTATCATTTCATAGCTAAAGTGTAGGGTTACTAAGTTGATAACTTGTTCTATGGTTGGAGCATTGTCGGATTTCCATTGTCTCGTTAAGTTGAGCCTGGCTGCCAGGAGTATGTGAGTCGTGACGTGTCTAAGGGGTTTAGGTATGTCGTCTATGGTTAGGTTGAGAATGGCAAGCGCGGGTGATGGAGGGATATTGATTTTAATCACGTTTGATATAAGATTAAAAATATCGTCCCAGTATTTTTGTATCTTGGAACATGTCCAGAAAATGTGGAGCATGTCTCCTGTGGTCGTTTTGCATCTCCAGCACTTGTTAGGGATTTGAGGACTGAAATTCGGTAATTTGGCTGGCGTGAGGTACCAGCGTAGTGATATTTTCTGAGTGAGTTCCCAAAGTGTTGAGCATTTGGTGGCCGCGTAGATGGATTGAAGTGCCCGTTGCCATTGTGCGACTGTGAAGGTATGTGTAAGATCAGTGTCCCAACGATGGTGCGGTTTCGTTTTGAAAAAATTTTACTTTTGGTGAAGGTTGTTGTAGAAATGTGAGATGCCCTTTGTTTTGGAGGCAGGGTTAGTAAGGTATTCCCAGGTCTTAGGGTGGATTCTATATAGGGGTAGGGGTATATTAATCAAGCAGTGGTGGATGCGCAAGAACGTGAAGTACTCTGAGGCAGGTAAACCATATTCGGCCTGTAGTTGGGAGAAGGATTTAACGTGGTTACCCTGTATTAAGTTTTGTAAGCAGTGGATCCCATTGAGGATCCATCTGGAGATCAGTAGGTCTGGGGTCAAGTGATGAAGGGATTCTAAAGGGATTTTAAATTGTGGTGTGGTGGAGTTATAGCCCAGGGAAGTGACCATTTTTTTCCAGGCACTTACTGTAGCCTTCATAGTAGGGGAGAGACATGCGGGTATTTGGGTACCTAGAGGTGTGCTTAGAAGCCAGGTCTTTAAATTGGGGCGTGCAAGTGAAAGGTTCTCTATTTGTCCCCACATTGAGGTCATGGGGGATTGGAACCAACTGGGCAGTTGGGCTAGAATGGCTGCCATGTGATAGTCCTCAAATTCTACTGAGCCAATGCCTCCCGCCATTTTGTGTTTAATTAACTTTAGATGAGCACATCTGGGTCGTTTGCCTTTCCAAAGATATTTGTTGAATATCGTCTGGAGGGATCTGAAAAAGGCTTTGGGTAGTGGAATGGAGAGGGTCCTAAAGAAGTACAATATTTGAGGGAGGCATATCATTTTGAAGGCCGCAAGCCTCCCTGACCAGGAAAGTTCATGTTTCGCTAATTGGTCCGAGGACATACGGATGTTATGTAGAAGTGGTATGAAATTACAGGCGTATAAGTTGTTCAGTGATCTCGGGAGTTGGATGCCTAGATACGAAATGTCTGTATCTGCCCATGCAAATGGATATTGTATTTGTAACAAGTTTCTCGTCGTGGCGTCTAAATTAATATCCAATATGAAGGATTTGGTTGTGTTAACTTTGTAATAGGAAACCGAGCTGAACCAGTTTAACAGTTTTTGTACTTCTGCCAGGGAGGAAGTCGGATTGGTGAGGATAAGAATGACATCATCCGCAAATAGGCTGATTTTATGAGATGTGGGTCCAATTTGAAGTCCTGAAATATTGGGGTGTGAGCGGATCTGCTCCGCCAGCGGCTCCATGAGCATGTTAAAGATGAGTGGGGATAATGGACAGCCTTGCCGCGTACGATTAGTGATATTGAATGGGCAGGAGAGCATTCCCTCTGTATATACTTGGGCCGTGGGGTTTGAGTAAAGTGCCATGATGGCTTGTAGTATAAGGCCCTTAAATCCAAATTTTTGAAGGACTGTCTTTAGTTACGACCAGTGGACCCTATCGAACGCCTTCTCTGCATCCAAAGATAGGAGCAGAGAAGGCGTTCCGGTGGAGTCCACGTGGTGAATGAGATTGATCATTCTTCTAGTGGCATCTGATGCCTGTCTGCCCTTCGTGAAGCCTGACTGGTCCTTATGTATGAGGGCTGGCATTATCTCGAGTAACCTTGTTGCTATAGTTTTAGCATAGATCTTGAGATCAAGGTTAAGGAGAGATATTGGGCGAAAATTTGGGGGGGCATTCGGCTCCTTCCCTGGTTTCGGTAACGTTATAATCAGTGATGTTAGATATTCAGTCAGAAAGGTGGAAGAGGAGGCAGCGTGGTTGAAAACTTCAGTAAGGTGGGGGGTTATGTGAAAGGAGAATTGTTTATAATATTCGCCTGTCAGTCCGTCTGGGCCTGGCGCTTTACCATTTGGCAGGGAGTCAATTGCATTTTTTATTTCTAGTTCCGTGAACGGACTATTGAGGTTTGTCAATTGCTCTTCAGTCAAGGTAGGTAGATTGAGCTTACAAAGAAAGTGGTCAATTCCTTCTTGGGTGGGTTGAGGTGTACACGGGTCCTGTCTCACATTGTATAGGTCAATGTAATAGGCGCTAAAGGCGTCGGCTACGTCTTGTGGGTTACTCAGGAGGAGTTTAGTATGAGGGTGGCGGAGTTGGGCAATTTTGGTTTTGGTGCGCCTACCTTTAAGGCGTTGCGCTAGTCTTTTCCCCGCCTTGTTAGAAGTGGAGTAAGTGGTGGCTTTAAGCTTCCTGTGAAGAAATTCATAGGAGTGGAGGAGTAGAGTTCTAAGTTCCTGTCTAAGGGACAACAATTTGTTCGCTTGTGTGTCTCTAGGGTCAGCCTTGAGCTTTAATTCTAGGGACGCTATCTGAGTCGTCAGGTCGTCTATACGTTGCGTCCTCTTTTTTTTATGGTAAGAGCTTAATTTAATTAGGGTTCCTCTAATGAAAGCTTTATGAGTGCTCCACACCACGGCAGGGTCGGGCACCGAGCCCTTGTTTAATGAGAAAAAGTCGGTAATTTGAGCCGAAATTTCTGGGGCATAATTATCATGCTGGATAATGTAGTTGTTTGCTCGCCAGAGAAATGTGTTGCGTTGCAGGGTTGAGTCATCTATAGTAATTGATATTGGGGCATGGTCCGACCATGTCGCGGTGTGGATCACAGACACACATATTTTTTGTAAAATCCATTTATCTGTCAGGAACAAATCAATTCTCGAATACGAGTTGTGCCTGGAGGAGAAAAATGTAAAGTCTCTTTCAGATCCATGTTGACATCGCCACACATCATAGAGGTCGTGGGTGGCGATGAGTTTTTTCAGAGGCGAGTCTCGCCTTTTCGCAGCTGATGTGGAGTCTATAACCACATCGGGGACTAGATTGAAATCTCCACAGAGAATCAGATGGCCTTTCTGAATAGGTTTGGCTATATGAAGTAGTTTGCGTAGGAATTGCAACTGGTGTGAGTTTGGGGTATATACATTAACAAGAGTGTATTGAACTTGATTCATAGTGCAGGCAAGTATTATATAGCGACCTTCAGGGTCTGTTACAACATCTAGTAGTTGGAAGTCCACACTATCTTTGATCGCTATCATGACCCCTTTAGTTTTAGTAGAATGTGAAGCGTGGAATATATGCGGGAACTGACGATTGGAGCATAGGGACTCATTGGATGGTAGCAGGTGGGTTTCTTGCAAACATAAAATGTCACTGTGGAGAGCCGCGGCGGTTTTCCAGAGTGAGTGATGTTTGGCTGGATGGTTTAGTCCATTAGTGTTCAATGATAGGATTGTGAGCGGCATCTTGTAGCCAAGGAGGTAGCGGATGCGATGTAGTAGCACTTACGGTTTGGTGATTCAGTCCAGGTCAAGGTTACTTGCCTGCGAGACGGTGTAGCAGTGATGCGGCAGCCCAGGGTCCTGGAAGTAAGGTGGTTAGGATGCTGTGGATAGAGCAATATGTTAAGCACTCAAGCGGTAGTATCAAGCAAAAACAAAAAGGTAAAGAGTCTAAGAGCAAGCTGACAGCGAGAGGTTTCGCTTAGATTGTTCAGAAAGTAGAACTAGAAAGGTTCTCAGAGGGGGTGCCTCGCACCTCGGAAGCCTCCGTTTGGGGGTACAGTTTTTATGTCTAGGAGCTGCAAAAACAGGGGTTCTTTGTAACATAACCCAGGGGAACTGCAAGAATAATTTTGGCCAATTGTGGCGTATTTAACAGATGCCATTTATTGAAGTTGTTGTCCAGATTTCTGTTTGTAGGTAATCATCCGTCAGGGTGTGGGGGTGGATTTGGGGGTTCCAGGAGGATTCCCAAGTTGTGGAGAAGTCGCATTTCTTTGTCAAGATCACTGACGGTATGTGACTGCCCATTCTTCGTGATTGGGGAGTGTGGCTGAGTAACGCCATTTGTACTGAATCTTATGGTTCTGTAGACCTTTGGTGACTGGGCTCAAATGACGTCTCAGTTGGAGTGTATACTTTGAGAGATCAGGAAATAATTGGATTCCTGTGAAGGGAGCTGGTATGGGTGTTTTAGCTTTAACCCCCATCAGGAGCTTTTCCCTGATATGATAGAATTGAATTCTCATCAGAACGTCTCTGGGTACTGAGGCTGCTAGGTGGGATGGTTTGGCGATTCTGTGGATCCTGTCTATGATAACATCTCGGGGGGATGCTTCAGGAATAATGATGTGCATCAACTCCTTGGCATACCGTGGCAGGTCCGCAGGAAGAACACTTTCCGGTATTCCTCTTAGCTTAACATTATTCCTGCGAGACCTGTCCTCTAAATCCGCCATCTTGGCGCGCATCCATGACTGCTCCTCTCTAATACCGTCACAAACATCTATTACCTCATTCACAGTGGAGGTACAATCAGTTAGGCCTCTCTCAATGTTTGACACCCTGTCATCAAGGGAGTGGATGTCTGTAGTAATTTTAGTAAACAGAGAGGAGAGGTCAGTCATTAGGGAGGTCTGCAGTGAGAGAAGCATGTCCTTCAGGGTAGTGTCCATAACTGGTTGGCCTGAGGTTGGGAAGGATGCCATGGAGGTATGCAGGGCCTGGTTAGACAGGAGTGGGTTAAAAGCCTGGGCCTCAATTTGTGAGTGCAGCGGCCGCTGCGGCGACGTGTCGAGCCGCATTCTAGCTTTTGCAGGGCTACGGGTGAGGGGATCACTCTCCGGGGGCTGAGAGGATACCCTGAAGGTACCTGTATGTGGTGAGTCCTCCGGTATCTCATAAGGGAGATCCGTGTATGAGTCCCGCGGCGCGGCCTGGCCGGCGCCATCTTGGATGTCAGCATCGCGGTCCGCCGGCTTGTAGGCGAATTCCGTTAGTTTTTGCGGCTTGTAGTCCATAAATCTCTTTCTGGACATGATCCTCAGCTGCTCCGGTGTGCCTAGAGCAAGGATGGCTGGAGATTGTAGCTTTGGTACGGCCGATGTCGCTGGATTCTGTCCCCTGGTTCAGGAGCTGAGAGCTCACACGTCCACTCTCATCTCCGGTCGGCCACGCCCCCGAAAAAATACTTTTTGAACAAGAATTCAAATCCAGTGATGAGTGTATCGTCTGTGCCCTTGGATAATGGCCTACCTAACAAATCACTGTTTAATCCCTTATTAGGGACCAACCAGCCCTTGGATGTCTTCAAGGGACTGATGTTACGAGATTTGGAACATATTAAACCAAAGAAAAATGTTAATCTGCGACACATAAAAGAAGGCATTGAACTACTGGAGAAAAGGAAAGATATTGTCGTGAGGCCAGCAGATAAGGGAGCTGGAGTGGTCATTTTAACAAAATAATTTTACCATGATCAATTAATGAACATGCTAATGGATGAGGCGACATACCAAAAGCTGGAAAGAGACCCAACTCCACAATATGAGGAGAATCTAAAGATATTAGTAGAAATGGGTTATCGAACTAGAGCACTTTCTATGAAGGAAAGTAAATATTTGGTGCCAAGCAGTAGCAGGATACCCACTATTTACACTCTGCTTAAAATCCATAAAGACCTCAACCTCCCACCAGCAAGACCCATCGTGAATGGGATTGGATCGATTACATCCCGTTTGGGCCAATACCTTGACCACTATCTCCAAAAGAGTGTGACACAAACACAGGCACACTTAAAAGACCTACCTTTACTCTTACAAGACATTGACCTGTCTGGAAAAAAAAGAGTTTTTTTTGGTGACTGCGGACGTTTTGTCACTATATACGATAATCCAGCACGACGACGCCCTCTTGGCCCTAAATTGGGCATTAAGCCAGAGAGACAATATCACTCACATTCAGAACGTTTTTCTCCGTAACTCCTTAGATTTCTGTTTGGGACATAATTATTTTTGGTATGATGGTGTTTTTTATTCCCAAACAAAAGGAGTAGCCATGGGAGCCAAATTTGCTCTAAGCATAGCAAATCTTTTCATGGCCGAGTGGGAAGATAAAACCATTTTTTGCACAAAGCGAGATGAACTTATTCTCTATCGAAGATATATTGATGATCTGTTCCTCATTTGGGCAGGATCAACACTATCACTAGAGAAATTCTTGGAGGAGTTAAATCTGAATACACATGTGAATACAATCAGGAAAGTATTCATTTTTTGGACCTTAATATATATAGAAGCGGAAACAAACTAGGAACAAAGGTATATTTTAAACTGGAAAAATGGGGTATACCGCGCTTAAATTACTGGAAATTAATAAATGTAAATTATAACCCTGAATGTGCAGCAAACTCATATGTGTAGACCAAACACTATTATACAAAAAGAAGGGGGGAAAAGTTGCACAACCTAAATAATAAATACCAAGGTGCAAAATATACCAAATATGACTTAGTAAAGGTATGTATGCAGCATAGTGAACAAAACAATTCAGTGAAAATAATTCCCAAAGATTAAATTGATGAATCAATATGAATGTCCACATAAATCCATATAATCCATAAACCCTGATCAGTGAAAAAAACTTTCAATCCGGAATATCAAAATGGAAAAAATGTGACTTCCTATTCACACCAGAATGCACACGTGAACACCACCAGTATAGTGTGCTTACCAGAGGCAAGCTTAAACAATGCCAGACTGCAAAGTAGCCCACTTCCTCGTAGCAGATGGACCCTCAGGGATGGAACTCCTGCGCTGTTTTGAACTCAATATCCGCCAATCATGGAAATGAAGAGGGGAAAACACATAGTGTGTACCGTCCAACAGCAATTTTATTAGATAAAAAGATGTCTACTTACATCAAACGAAATAAAACAAGCATGAGAGAAGCCGGCCGGCTTGCGATCTCCCGTTCAGCGATGACGTCAGCGCGTCAGCCTCCCGACGTACGTTTGGCTATAGATAGCGTCGTCTAGGGAACGGGCGACGCACTGACTCATCGCAACTTTATACCATGGAAACCCCGCCTCGATCTGAGTCACGGGCAGCCCCGTCACCTGGAAGCGGAACTCAACAGCTCACGAAGCGGAACCAGGATATACACACAACTAAAATGCTAATGATGCTATTATTAATTAAAACAATAGCATAGAGTAAAAAAGGGGGATCTTTTTAATAGATAAAATTTAAAAAACTAAATAAAAACGAAAAAACTAAGAAACACTTCTAACTAAAGAAGTGTATCAAGGACAGAGAACTCATTAACCTAAGCATGATCAAAATAGGGACAGCACCATCAAGTGGCCAAAAAAGAGAAAAACTGTATAAATAAATTATACCGTCATCTAATCGTATAGGAGGACAGGGGTTCTAGCAAGGGCACAGACATGGATCACAAAACATAAATAAAATGATATAGACCCATAATGCTACCCGGGACTCAGATCAACTTTATCAAGATCTAAAATGCTAACATTCCTCTTATAAATATATATCAATTCGAGTGTACATTGAACAAAAAATATACTAAACATTAAGGACATAAAATCAAGAATTGTCTATAAAGGCATTGAGGTCTGTGTCAACATTTAACCCAAAGGGGGCATAACATTTTATTTTATGTATCCAAGACATCTCTGACCTGGAAATGCTCCGCACTAGAGAATCACCCCTCCATTTGGGGGTATACCTATCAATGCCCAAAAAAAGGGTCTTAGCAGGATTTCTATTGTGTACCTCTAAGTAATGATGGGACACAGGGTGTTTGGGGAACCCAGTCAGAATATTCGTGACGTGTTCATTGAGTCTTACTTTGAGAGGTCGTTTTGTCCTGCCCACATATTGAAGCCCACAAGGGCATTGCAGGAGATAAACGACCCCCTCAGTAGAGCACGTCACAAAAGACTTGATGGTGAATTCAGATCCAGTGCTGGTGGAAGTAAAAGTATGGGTGCGTCTATGTAAACAGCCACTCAGAGAGCCCACCCTACATTTCCTGCACTGATAAAAACCCACCAATCCCTCAAAAAAGCCCCTCCTAACGGGGGGATTCCAAAATATTGGGAGCTACTTTTCCTCTGAGTGATGGAGCCCTCTTATAAATGAAACGTGGTCTATCAGGAATGGTAGACCCCAAAACCAAATCATTTGTAAGGATATGCCAATACTTGGCTATAAGGTTCTTAACATCCTGATGTTGAGTGGAAAAAGTTGTTATAAACGGGACAGAAGGGGACCTCCCAACTCTGGGTAACCTATCCTTAAGAAGCTCCCTTCAATCTAGGCCCGCCACACTGCTAAGAGTATGTTATTTTCACTGAATTGTTTTGTTCACTATGCTGCATACATACCTTTACTAAGTTATATTTGGTATATTTTGCACCTTGGTATTTATTATTTAGGTTGCGCAACTTTTCCCCCCTTCTTTTTGTATATTTTAAACCAACTGATGTCAATAGTTATCTTCCAACACAAAGCGGTCACTACCCTGTGTGGTTGAGGAATTCCCAAAGGCCAAATAATGAGGGTGAGACGCCATTGCTCCAACGATGTTGAATACAAATCTCAAGTAGGGATGAGCCGAACACCCCCCTGTTCGGTTCGCATCAGAACCTGCGAACAGACCTAAAGTTTGCGCGAACTTTAGAACCTTATTAAATTCAATGGACTCGAACGTTCGAAATCAAAAGTGCTAATTATTAAGGCTAATATGTAAGTTATTGTCCTAAAAAGGGTTTGGGGACACGGGTCCTGCCCCAGGGGACATGTATCAATGCAAAAAAAAGTTTTAAAAACGTCAGTTTTTTCGGGAGCAGTGATTTTAATAATGCTTAAAGTGAAACAATAAAAGTGAAATATTCCTTAAAATTTCGTACCTGGGGGGGGGGGGGTGTATAGTATGCCTGTAAAGCAGTGCTTGTTTCCGGTGCTTAGAACTGTCCCTGCACAAAATGTAATTTCTGAAGGAAAAAAAGTCATTTAAAAGCACTCGCTTTTGTCGGCTCCCGGCAATACAGAGAAAAGTCATTGATAAAAGAACAAAAAAAAATGAGGAAGTTCCCCATCAGGTCCGCTCAGCCAATGACATAGGCGGGGTCTAAGATACGAGGGCGCCCCCGCCCCCTCGTACCTCAGACCCCGCCTATGTCATTGGCTGAGCGGACCTGATGGGGAACTTCCTCCACAGTGTAGGTCCGCTCAGCCAATGACGTTTCGTGTGGAGTGGAGACTGCAGCGCTAGACATCGGATCGCCGCGGGACACTGGATTACATCGCTGGAATGGGTTTTTTTTTTTTATTTTTTTTTTAATAAAGGACTTTCCCAATGGTGTCTGTGTGTTTTTTTTACATTTTTTTTACACTTTCTTTGTGAAATGGTAGGGGTACAATGTATCCCTTACCAATTCACATAGGGGGGGCCGGGATCTGGGGGTCCCCTTTGTTAAAGGTGTCTTCCAGATTCCGATAAGCCCCCTGCCCGCAGACCCCCACAACCACCGGGCAAGGGTTGTGGGGATGAGGCCCTTGTCCCCATTAACATGGGGACATGGTGCTTTGAGGGGGTCACAGACCCCCAAGGCATCCTCCCCATGTTGAGGGCATGTGGCCTGGTACGGTTCAGGAGGGTGGGCGCTCTCTCGTCCCCCCCCCTCTTTTCCTGCAGCCTGCCAGGTTGCGTGCTCGGATAAAGGGTCTGGTATGGATTTTTGGGGGAACTTCACGCCATTTTTTTAAAAAATTTGGGGTGGAGTTCCCCTTAAAATCTATACCAGACCTGAAGGGTCTAGTATGGATATTTGGGGGGAACCCCACATCATTTTTTATTTGACGCAGGGTTCCCCTTAATATCCATACCAGACCTTAAGGGCCTTGTAATTGAATTTGGGGGGACCCCCATGCATTTTTTTTTTTTTATCAATGACTTTTCTCTGTACTGCCGGGAGCCGACAATTCATTATAGCCGCGAGTGCTTTTAAATTCCTTTTTTTCCTTCAGAAATGACACTTTGTGCAGGGACAGTTCTAAGCAAGGGAAACAAACGTTGCTTTACAGGCATACTAAACACCCCCCTCCCAAGGTACGAAATTTAAAGGAATATTTCACTTTTATTGTTTCACTTTAAGCATTATTAAAATCACTACTCCCAAAAAAACTGTAGTTTTTTTAACTTTTTTTTGCATTGATACATGTCCCCTGGGGCAGGACCCGGTCCCCAAACACTCTTTATGACAATAACTTGCATATAAGCCTTTAAAATTAGCACTTTTCTCCCATAGACTTTTACAGGGTGTTCCGCGGCTTTTCGAATTTGCCGCGAACACCCCAAATTGTTCGCTGTTCGGCAAACGTGCGAACAGGCAATGTTCAACTCGAACATGAGTTTGACTCGAACTCGAAGCTCATCCCTAATCTCAAGCATGTATCCTGAAAAATAAATTTGTGGAGAAAGGATATCGAGAAAACCAGCTTGTTAAAATTATTGAAGATCTTGCAATAGTACCAAGAACCAATTATTTGGATAATGTCATCCCTTCCCGTAACAGAATCAGCCATGAATGGAGTTTTATATCTGGTTATCACTCCCAATTCAAGGAGGTGGAAAGAATTTTTATTTCCCACTGGCACGTCCTACTTTTAGATAAAATACTCAAAACTGTTATACCAGCGAAACCGAGCTTTATCTATAGGAAGGCACCAAATTATGGGGATAGAGTGGTCAAGAAAGTTCTGGATCCACCGTGCAGACCTCCTTCCTTCTGGGATAAGGACAGCTTCTATGCCTGCAGGAAGTGTCGCCCATGCTGAGAAATAAATAGACCTTTGAGAGCACTGGAAAGTTTTATATCTACGTCTTATAATGTTGAGTTTCCTATTAAGGATTTTATAACCTGTAACACCACATATGTGGTGTACATATTGGAATGTCCTTGCAAGCTATTATACATAGGCCGTACTAAAAGGCCATTGAAAGTAAGAATTGCAGAACATGTGGCGAATACCAAAATTGGTTATAAGGTCATAATGTCTCTTTGCATTTTAAATTATTTCATGACCAGAATCCCGCTGGTCTCAAGTTTTGGTGAGTGGACCACCTCAAACCATCATGGAGGGGGTCCAACCTAGTAAGAGAGTTATCCAAACTTGAAACCCAATGGATATACTCTGTCGACACTTTATCCCCCAAGGGGTTAAATGTCGACCTTGATATTAATTGTTTTATCAGTGACTATTGATCTATAATTTAAAAATTCAATAACCCTTGCTTCTTTCAGTTTTTATGAATTTTATGGATCCCATTATACTGTTTGATATTTTTTAGATATTTAGGTTTCTCGGTTGTCCTTGCTTCCAGTTTTCTACATATCTCCCTTTTATTCTTAAACTTATACATGCTGTACAGATGCATGTTTTATTTTCTGTCTTTTGAAATATGAGTCTGAATTATTATTACCTTTATCAATGAGATGGTTTACTAATTTATTAAGAGTCTTATACTAAAGACTAACAAGCAGTTTGTTTTGCTATTTTTCATAATCTGATGCAGACTACAGTTACATTGTACCCAGTTGTGATCGTGACACTCGTTACAATGTTTTGCTACTGATACTCAAATGATGTGTGATAATACATATATGGTTTGGACAGGTTAGCATTTTAGTTCTGATCGCTCAGTTTATGACCACACTTACAGATTTTCCGTTACAAGTGAAATTAATGTTGTAAGGTATAAGAAGATCATGAACCAATATTCATGGTTAGAGTTCTCCTCAAATATATATATATATTACAATAATGTTTCTCTGACATGAGTGTGAACAAGATGAGACTTTTGTGGTCAAGCTAATCTTTCTTCTGTGTAACAGGCATGTATATTTAGGTTGAAATGTGACTTTGTGGTTAGGCCTTTTCCGGGAAAAAGTTTATCTCACTTCTGCTTTTTAACTGACAGGTTGACCGCACTGACATCTGGCGTTTCTTATCTTCCTGTTTCAAATGTCAGAACATGTCTAGTTTGACCACAATTGACGTATGTTAACTGACCGCTTTTGCAGAAGTCAAAAAACCTGTTAGAATTTATTTTTGTCTAACTCATGAGGTTTTTGCTTATTGCCGATAGGTCCATAGGAGGGAGGCAACTTTTCTCGCTGTGTATAAAAAAGGACATGTAACCATTAAACGATATATTCTTGTATACCCATTCACTGTTTATTGGTGTCTTGAATATCCGACCGGTCAGAGAGACTTCCACAGATCCTGAGTCCAGCTCGAGCCAAGAAGGTCCAACAGAACCAGAACCTTTCAGTGGTACCAGAAGTGGGGTGATCCAATTGAACAGGTAAGACCCCCTTTAATTATTATTAGGAACAACAGTCTTGCCTTGTCAATTGGTTCACCATAAAGTAGACTCTCGAGAAAACTACAAGTTTTCTGGGACTCTGTTAAGATTGAAAGGTAGATTTAGAATAGATACAGAGGGTCTCGCTAGGTTGGCCAGACCAGGTTATTAGATTGAGAAAGAATCTTAAATTCTTCTCTACATAGGACGGATCTGTGGAAACTCTATATCTAAAGGTGTATACAAAAAGGGTTACCTTTTTTAAATGTCAATTGTATATTGTTGTCCTGAATGTAAAACTGGTTTATTGTTTGCTTATAAAGGGAAAACCACTTCATTAGTGGCAATTGTTCCAGGAGGTTATCATGTTAAAATTGGTAAAGGTTCCATGCATAGGGGATCAACACAACATATGTTAAGATTTAATATACATAATTCTTTATCATATAGTTCGACACTCGAGGGCCTAAGTGTGGCTGAAATCCAGTGTCTAATTATATACCAGAAGAAGGAACATTGGGTTCCCTGTGCCTTACCTATAAATTGTCATAAGTTTAAGGACATTTTCCGCCCCTGGAACGAAATACAGAAAGCAAGACAGAATTTTTTTTATTTTTTAAAGTATAAGTATTATTGTTTGTTAAAATGGGTAATCAAGCAGGAAAGGAAGCTGAAGGTAAGCAGAACCAACCCTCTCCGATTGATTACATTAAAGTCAATTATGGGAAAAATTATACTGATCCTTTTTGGTCACTAGTTTTAAAAAGAGCACATCAGTTAGAAGTGCCATGTTTGGGGTTATACGGACCATGTTCCGAGGAAGAGTGGGAGGAAGTGACCAGAATATGTGGCCAACATAAACAGTATAATTATCCCATAAAAGACCTTGACAAAGATTACGTGACTAAATGTTGTAAGATTTGGGCAAAAGGGTATGAAGGAATATAGAAAGAAATATACAAGTGTAAAAATGGAAAAGAAAGAGCAATTAGAAGACGCAATAGGAAGTCCATCAGCACCCCCTAATTTTTATCAAGAAAAACCCCCTCCATATGCTGTGGTAAAAGATGAATCCCTTGTCCCAAAGAAAATATACCCCTCGTTAGATCCAAATGTTATAGCAGGAGTATTAACCATAGCTAAACAAAAGGGAACTAATTGGTTACGAGAGGGGGAAGATAGAAGACAGATACAGGAACGTTTAAGTCAATTAGTAAAGGAGGAAGAACAGTGTATTAAAAAAAAGAGGAAGATAAAGAAAAAGTGATAGAAGGAAAGCTGAGGAGGATAAGGATGATGAGGCAGTGGGTGGCTTGACCTCGGGGATAGAAGCCCTCAAATTCCCCGTTATTCACATGGGAGAAACCCCGGTCCATATCCCACTCCCCCTCGGGACGTTAAGGGATATTAAAGATCTTTGCCCAAAGCCACGCAAACACCCCAGAGAGGCAGCTCTGTTCTTACAGAGACATTGCACGGGCACTGGCATGAATGCCGATGACTGTGAAATAATAATACAGACAGTGGATCCAGATCCCATCTGCGAAGGCAAGGGGATGGGAATCATTTTGGGCAGCTGTGGATGCTGTTTGGCAGTAAAGTTACAAAGGAGAGAGCGCTTTGCAGATAATGTGCACTGCAAAGCAGGGACCGGGAGAAAACTTTTTGTCAGGGTCACCTGTGGCCAGGTGACAGATGCACACCGTAGGGGGACAGGAGTGCACCGCGAGGTAGTGAACCCTATGGCTGGCTTCTGCGGATAGGAAACTGGGTGGTTGTGGAAACCGGGACCAGAGGAGCACAACCGGGATCCAAACGGAAGCTAGAGCCAAGATTCCCCAGGGCGCGGAGTCTAAGACCCAGCTGGTCTTCTCCAGGGCCTCTAGTGGTGAGGATGTTAGCTGCAGGCTGGGACCAGGTCGCGGTCCCTGGAGTTTCCTAGCTCATGCCCCGTAGGATAAGGGGAAAAGAGGGGAAGCAGCAGCACACGACAAGAGAGAACCGAATAACAAGCTGAAGGTCAGGGGCCACAAGCAGACAAGGATAACGAAGAACGAGCCGAAGGTCAAGGGTCACGAGCAGACAGGGATAGTCGGGGACAAGCCAATAACGTAACAGAGAGACAGACGTAGCACACGGCAGGCAGGAACCCAAACACACAATGCCTAACAAACACGTTGATCAGCGAAGCAGGCTTGCAGTGCACAGGTTAATATAGTGTTCTGTGATAGGGCCTGGGGTGGAGTCTGGCTGGGAGGAGATTATAAAGGAAGCCAGGTGAAAGGGCTCAGGCCTCTAAGATGAACACATAGGAAGGAAGGTAAGCTGACAGACAAACACTACTGCATATCCATGACAGTACCCTCCCTCTTATGGGCCCTCCCCCGCCTGGGCCTAGGCTTAAAGGGAAATCTCTGATGAAACCTTCTCAACAGATGAGGTGCAGCGACATCAGATGCAGCGATCCAAGACGCCTCCTCAGGACCAAAACCTCTCCAATACACAAAGTACTGAAGAATGCCTTTGCAGAGCCGAGAATCCAGAACTTGTCTAACCTCGTACTTAAGATTATCCTCAGAGACCGAAAACGAGGTAGGGAGATGACAAGAAGATCTATTGAGGACCAAAGGCTCTCTAGGAATAAGCAAGGGCATGAGAGGATCAACAGGAATCTGAGGAGGGTCCCCTAGACCCTCAAAGGGGAATTGGTCATCTTGCACAGGACCATCAGACTGGGCAGATGTCAGTGGAACCCTGAAGTCAGGTTGGTTAGAAGGTGACATGTCGCCGGAGTCAAACTGAATAGCTGAAGGACAAGCAGAATGTCCCGAACAAGAAAAAGTAGGAGGCTCACTGGGCATGGGCTGGACTGGCATAACTAGTACAGAGGCAGAGTGAATAGCTGAGTCAGGTGTAGCGACTACCTGAATCGCATCGCAAGACGTAGCGACTGCAGGACTTGTAGACAAGCTAGCCTGGCTGTGCGTCCAAGGGTGGTTAGGGACAGAGAAATGTAAATGGTTATGCAACCTGGAATGAATGACCGGCTCAGATTCACAGGGGGCAACCTTGGGTAGGCAGGACGAGGAACAGGAGGGACCCCAAGCCAGGATCTGTCCAGTAGTCCAGTCCACATGAGGAGAATGGAGCTGTAACCATGGGAGACCCAAAATTATAGGCGTTGAGGCCTTGGGTAAGATAAGGAAGGATATCCACTCCTGGTGGAGTGTCCCTACCGACATCTTAACAGGGAGGGTCTGGAAGCGGATAGGTCCCCCTGGGAGAACAGTACCATCAATCGCCAAGACCACCAATGGTGTGGAGAGGGGCAAAAGAGTAAGTCTCATGGACGATGCGATTTCCCAGTCCATAAAATTACCAGCGGCTCCGGAATCCAGATATGCTGAGACCGAATGAGAAGAAGCACCAACATGAAGGAACACAGAAAGCAGAAGACGAGTAGGGGAAGGTGATATTTCTGGGTCCAATACTCCACTTTCCAGATGAAGTGGACCCGAACGTTTTTCTGGACAAAGAGAGCAAGTGTCACGAAAATGACCTTTGCCCCCACAGTAAAGACACAGACCAAGAGTTCTGCGCCTAGCACGTTCCTCGGGGGATAGCCTGGTCCGACCCAGCTGCATGGGTTCCTCAGCTGGTAGGAGATGCTCTACGGGTCGAAGAGAGGGGAGCTCAGGCTGACTAAGAACCAAGGAGTGCTGGCGTTGCTTTTCTAAGGTCCTCTCCTGAAAGCGAATATCGATCTGGTTACACAAGGAGATAACGCCGGCCAGATCAGTGGGGATGGTTCTTCCTGCTAATTCATCCTTCACTCTATCAGACAGGCCATGCAAAAAGGTTGCGACTAAGGCCTCATTGTTCCAGCTCAACTCAGCCGACAGTATGCGGAAATGAAGGGCATACTGTCCCACAGAAGCAGACTCTTGGCGGAGACGTAAAAGGGCGCTGGCCGCTGAAGAGACACGAGCCGGTTCTTCGAAGATATTCCGAAAAAGTTTCAAGAAGCCAGACAGACTAGAAACCACTGGATCATTCAGTTCCCACAGAGGGGCTGCCCAGGCTAAAGCTTCACCAGAGAGGAGGGAAATGATATAGGCTACCTTAGCCCGATCAGACAGGAAGTTTTGGGGCTGGAGCTCAAAATGAATTGTGCATTGACTAAGGAACCCCCTGCAAGCCTTGGAGTCCCCAGAGAAACGGGACGGAGCTGGCAGTTGTAGTGAGTGTGTAGCTGCGACTGGTGCAATAGGTGCAGCCGCTGGTTGTATTTGAGGTTGCGGATTCAGGGTTCCCAAGGAGGCCTGAAGCTGCTCAAAGCGAGAAGCCAGATCCTGGAGGAATTGCATCACCTGAGTCTGATTCGATTCCTGGGTTTCAAGTCTGCAAACTATGCCCGGCAACGGATCATCCACGGGTAACGGGATGTCAGCCGGGTTCATGGCTGATCAAACTATCAGGGTCACCTGTGGCCAGGTGACAGATGCACACCGTAGGGGGACAGGAGTGCACCGCGAGGTAGTGAACCCTATGGCTGGCTTCTGCGGATAGGAAACTGGGTGGTTGTGGAAAGCGGGACCAGAGGAGCACAACCGGGATCCAAACGGAAGCTAGAGCCAAGATTCCCCAGGGCGCGGAGTCTAAGACCCAGCTGGTCTTCTCCAGGGCCTCTAGTGGTGAGGATGTTAGCTGCAGGCTGGGACCAGGTCGCGGTCCCTGGAGTTTCCTAGCTCATGCCCCGTAGGATAAGGGGAAAAGAGGGGAAGCAGCAGCACACGACAAGAGAGAACCGAATAACAAGCTGAAGGTCAGGGGCCACAAGCAGACAAGGATAACGAAGAACGAGCCGAAGGTCAAGGGTCACGAGCAGACAGGGATAGTCGGGGACAAGCCAATAACGTAACAGAGAGACAGACGTAGCACACGGCAGGCAGGAACCCAAACACACAATGCCTAACAAACACGTTGATCAGCGAAGCAGGCTTGCAGTGCACAGGTTAATATAGTGTTCTGTGATAGGGCCTGGGGTGGAGTCTGGCTGGGAGGAGATTATAAAGGAAGCCAGGTGAAAGGGCTCAGGCCTCTAAGATGAACACATAGGAAGGAAGGTAAGCTGACAGACAAACACTACTGCATATCCATGACACTTTTATTCATTTTGTAAACGGGTACACCAGTTATACAAAGATACAGGAATGGAGAACCCTGAACTGTATGTGAGCACAGTCATGTCCGGGGGAGATCCCAAAACAACACAGTTACTTAAATTAATTACCCCCCCCCAGTCCTGCAGCGTGCTCCATGGTCTTGAATCGATCTTTGAGCGATTGGGTACCAAAAGAAGGCTCAGTGTTGCTTCAGTATGTGGATGTCCTATTGCTGTGTAATGAAAATGAGGTCAGCTGTGCGGAGGACTCAGAGCACCTACTAACTCACCTCGCCTCAAAAGGTCACTTGGTGTCTCGCAAAGAGATCCAGTGGTGCAGGTCGCAGGTTGAGTACTTGGGGTGTATAATCCGAACCGAACGTTTGGTGTCACCAGCTCGAGTCAAGGCACTGTCCTCCTGGAGTCCACCAAGAGACAAGTCAGCGCTTCTCTCTTTCCTAGGGTCCATAATATACTGCAGGCAGTGGATACCTGATTGCTCTTATTATGATTCTATCCTAAGGTATGCTACCCTGCAGGATGCCCCAAAGTTTATTGATTGGACAACAGAGAGGGTTAAGGCTTTCACAGCATTAATCAGCTCTCTAAGGCAAGCCCCTGCATTGGGACTTATAGAGTGTGCAGGGCCTTTTTCATTGTACTGTGTGGTATCTGGACCTACGGTTGCAGCGGTCCTAGCACAATCACATGGGAATTCTCTGAGACCCGTATCATACATCTCAAAGAAACTTCCAGATCAAGTTCAAGGTATGCCACATTGCTTACAGGCCGTAGCAGCCTGTGCAATGGCAGTAAAAGAGGCTTCAAAGGTGGTTCTGGGACATGACCTCACACTGTATACTACACACCTCATGACAAACATGAACACACAACACATGACAATGCAAAGGTGCAGCGGCTATGAGATTATCTTGCTAAAAACACATAATCTAACCATAAAATCATGTTCAGAAACCTCAAAGCCCATTAGGTTTTTACATTCAGGAACACGATTGCACTGAGGTACTTGCAGAAACTACCCTCCCTAGACCAGACCTCACAGATGTTCCGTATCCAAATGCGGAAAATGTTTATGTAGATGGCAGCTGCTCCCAACCTGATGACAAAACCTATCAAACTGGTTATGCCATTGTTCAATTGCCAGATGTAATGATTGAAGCCAAATCTCTGAATGCTAGTTCAGTCCAGATTGCAGAACTCATTGCTCTAACTATGGTTTGTCAGATTTTTGAAGGAATAGATGTAAACATTTACACTGACAGCAGATATGGGTACACGGGTTGACAAAAGATCCTACTGGACTTTGGTCAACCAAGGAGGGAATAATAGGGAATAAAAGGGGTGCACCACATGATAGAATCCCTAGATTACACACAAGTCCCCACACAGAAGGGCAATTTAGAATATCTTTTGGTTATAGTTGACAGATTTACAGGATGGGTAGAAGCAATCCCTACCACAGGAGAGACAGCTAGAGTACTAATAAATCAGTGGATTTGTAGGTTTGGCCTTCCGGCCACTATATGGTCAGATCAAGGTCCAGCATTTATCTCGGCCTTAGTGAAGGAGCTCAGGAGTAGAGGAAAGAATGAACAGAACCATAAAAGACAAATTGAAAAAAGCAACAGGTGGCACAATGAAAAACTGGTTAGATTACTTGCCAGCAGTCTTATATCAAATCAGGACTACCCCCCCCACAGAACAGGAATATCTCCTTTTGAGATACTTATGGGTAGGCCAGCACAGAGGAAACCTGATGAGGGAGAGGAGGTTAATCTTTATTCTTTACAGGAAGAGTACGTGAAACATCTGGTAAGTAGCCTTAGTGAAACAGAGGACAAGGTTGCTGTCACTTTTCCTCCTCTCTCCACAGAGCCTACACATCCGTATATCCCAGGAGACAAAGTATTGATAAAACAACTTGCCGTCCGGAAACAACCAGGCCCTATCTTCCAAGGACCATTTGAAATTCTGAAGGTTGCCAGAACAGCCGTTCTTACAGATCAAGGACCACAATGGATCCATGCATCCAGACTAAAGACATTTCCGAAGGGAAACTGGAAGAAGGTGAAGGAGAAGACAAAGACCTCTGTTCTGGAGAGTATTCCAGAAAAGGATCTGGAAAATACTCCCTTGTGGACCATAAAAACCAAGAAACTCAGAGTTCCATACCCATAGACACTAAAGGTCAAAAAGGAGGGGTCACTTTGGCAAAACTTTTTCTTTTTTCCTTAATGATTACATTGTTTATTTTAATGCTCATAATCGTAGGACAGTGTTGGTCAGATAATTCTAACAGACCAAAAAGAAGTATGGAAGACAATTTTAGTGGTAAAATGCTGCTGCTTAAATTTAAGTATGCTTATGCTCAAAAATCAGGATATGAAAAATGTTGGATATGTAGTAAACTCCATCCTAGCACTGCTAGGATCCCCCTAATGGCAGTACCTCTAAACTTCACCCCTCTCCTAAACGGCACACCACCTGTCGTCCTTAATAATCCAATGATCGATGGGCTTCAATTCTTGAAGCCATGATCATAAGGAGGGGTTGTAAGGTATAAGAAGATCATGAACCAATATTCATGGTTAGAGTTCTCCTCAAATATATATATATTTTACAATAATGTTTCTCTGACATGAGTGTGAACAAGATGTGACTTTTGTGGTCAAGCTAATCTTTCTTCTGTGTAACAGGCATGTATATTTAGGTTGAAATGTGACTTTGTGGTTAGGCCTTTTCCGGGAAAAAGTTTATCTCACTTCTGCTTTTTAACTGACAGGTTGACCGCACTGACATCTGGCGTTTCTTATCTTCCTGTTTCAAATGTCAGAACATGTCTAGTTTGACCACAATTGACGTATGTTAACTGACCGCTTTTGCAGAAGTCAAAAAACCTGTTAGAATTTATTTTTGTCTAACTCATGAGGTTTTTGCTTATTGCTGATAGGTCCATAGGAGGGAGGCAACTTTTCTCGCTGTGTATAAAAAAGGACATGTAACCATTAAATGATATATTCTTGTATACCCATTCACTGTTTATTGGTGTCTTGAATATCCGACCTTCCACAGATCCTGAGTCCAGCTCGAGCCAAGAAGGTCCAACAGTACCAGAACCTTTCAAATGTACGTGCATTTGAAACGGGGATTGTGTCATTGGGGTTATTTTCCCACTAAAGCAGTATTACATTATATGTAGTGTAGTATATGCCTTTGTGTTTCTATATGATTTCCTGTGGAATTTAACCCATGCTGCCCCGGTGGATGACGGATGTTGGAGTGAGAGTACCTATCTATTAAGGTTTACATTATTCATCTTTCTGGTGAGTTTGTACCCCGGAGGGGGAGAGTGCCTCACTCGTGGTGAAGATTTGGGACTGGGGTAGGGTGCACTACAGACTGTATCCATAGAAGCAATCACCACCTATGAGTAACTGTTGCCACGTCATCACTCAAATGGTATATGTGTATCTGGACACTTATCCAAGTTTTTAGCGCTGTTTTATCATTTGGACTTTTTAGTTCCAGGATTTGATATTGATATATATATATATATATATATATATATATATATATTGTGAGGGGGTTAACTCGGTAGCGGGTGTGTGTGACCCCCTGGTTGGGCTCCCCACACAAAAACAGGACCAGCAGACGGAGGTTGTGGTTTTCAAAATCAAAAGGTGCGGTTTATTTCTCTATGTACAGTGACAAAAACACAGCAAAGCCAAAAAGAAACAAACAAAATAAATCCTGGTCAGTTTGACCTCTGACTAAACATGCAGGTTTCCTAAACTAACAACTGGGATCAGCCTGGTGCTGTCCTAGTCCCTAAGTCCCTGGTTTAGTAAAAGTCCAAACAAATAGCCACACAGGCTTTGCCTCACCGCACAGGGGTTCACTCTCCCTAGACAGTCCACACAGGTCTGGGTCCAGGCATGAGCTAACATCTAATGAAGCTGGGAGTTTTTATAGAGGCCTTAAACGAACTGACAGGCTTCAGCTGGTCTCATCAACTCCCTGCCTGCATGACGCCCAGCCCTCTCCCTAGAGGTATGAGTCATCCATGAGCCCACTAGCCTCAGCTGGGCTTCATCAACTCCCTCCCTAGTTGTATAAGTCAGCATAAAGCCTGAATCTGGGAGAAATATATCTACCCCCCTGGATGCAACCAGGTGACTTTACCTTCCTGCTGTCACATACCCCCCCCCCTCTTGTTTTAACCTTGGGGTTGGAACACCAGCAATCAGGCATTCATGTACTCGAGACAAAGCATCCACATTCCCCATTTGAACGCCAGGGCGATGCTTTACTGTGAAGTTGAATTCCTGTAGGGCCAGGAACCACCTATTCACTCTTCTATTTGTCTCCTTGTTTTGAGCCATCCACTTTAACGGAGCGTGATCCGTAACCATGTCAAAGTGCCTACCTAGCAGATAGTACCGAAGGGAATCTAGAGCCCACTTCACCGCTAAACACTCCTTTTCAACGGTGGTGTAATTTACCTCATGGGACTTCAACTTCCTGCTGAGGTAAATGACTGGGTGCTCTTCCCCGTTCCAGACCTGGGACAATACTGCTCCTAACCCCACATCTGACGCATCACTTTGTACGACAAAGTCTTTAGAGAAGTCGGGTGAGTACAACACTGGCTGGCTACATAAGGCTTGTTTCAAGAATTGGAATGCTGCCTCAGCCTCGGGGGTCCATTTAATCATGACCGACCCTTTCCCTTTCGTCAGGTTGGTTAGGGGCACAGCCTTAGAAGCAAAGTGGGGAATGAAGCGCCGATAATAACCCGCGATTCCCAGAAAGGCTCGTACCTGCTTCTTGCTGTTGGGACGTGGCCAACTCTGGATGGCCTCGACTTTGTTGAGTTGGGGTTTTATCACTCCCCTGCCAATGGTGTACCCAAGATATTTGGCCTCCTCCTGCCCAATGGTACACTTCTTGGGGTTAGCCGTAAACCCCGCTTCCCGGATAGAGTCTAGGACTGCTTGCACTTTTGGCAGATGTGAGGCCCAATCTGTGCTATGGACAATTACGTCATCCAGGTAAGCCGCAGCATACTTCCGATGGGGCCTCAGTATCTGGTCCATTTTCCGCTGGAATGTGGCCGGCGCATTCTGTAACCCGAACGGCATTCTCTTATATTGGAACGCCCCCCGTCTGGGGTTACAAATGCGGTTTTCTCTTTGGCCGACTTGGCCAGGGGAATTTGCCAATACCCTTTTGTGAGGTCAAGAGTCGTCATGTATCGGGCTGTTCCCAGCCGGTCGATCAACTCATCTATACGTGGCATGGGGTAGGTGTCAAATTTTGTAACTTTGTTCAACTGACGAAAATCGTTACAAAATCGCCAGCTCCCATCCGGTTTAGGCACCAACACAATGGGACTAGACCAATCACTTTGGGACTCCTCTATCACCCCTAAGTTCAGCATTTTCTGTACTTCCTCCCGTATTGCCTCCCGTCGGGCCTCTGGGATCCGATAGGGTTTTAACTTCACCCTTTCACCGGGCGGGGTAATAATATCATGCTCTACCCCAGATGTTTGTCCCGGCAGCTCAGAGAACACCTCCTTGTTGCGAAGCACAAACTCCTTAACCTCCTGTTGTTGGGGTTGTGACAAGGTGGCTGCTATTCCAACCTCCGGAATCACGCAACCAGTTTGAGCTGGTGACCAAGTTTCTGCGACTAGGGACTCTCTATCCCTCCAGGCTTTCAACAGATTAACGTGATATATCTGTTCGGGCTTTCGCCTTCCTGGTTGTCTGACCTTGTAATTCACTTCGCTCACTTTTTCCATTATCTCGTAGGGGCCTTGCCATTTGGCAAGGAATTTACTTTCAACCGTAGGGACAAGTACCAATATCCTATCCCCCGGGGAAAAGGTACGGGTCTTTGCTCCACGGTTGTACACTCTCTGCTGTGCCAACTGCGCTTGGGCCAAATGTTCCTTCACGATGGGCATTACCTGTGCAATTCGATCTTGCATCAGGGCGACATGCTCAATCACACTCCTGTGGGGAGAACTCTCACTTTCCCAAGTTTCCTTGGCAATATCCAACAGCCCTCTTGGGTGTCTCTCATACAGTAACTCAAAGGGGGAGAATCCCGTAGAGGATTGGGGCACCTCCCTAATAGCAAACATCAAATAAGGAAGTAAACAGTCACCTGGTTGCATCCAGGGGGGTAGATATATTTCTCCCAGATTCAGGCTTTATGCTGACTTATACAACTAGGGAGGGAGTTGATGAAGCCCAGCTGAGGCTAGTGGGCTCATGGATGACTCATACCTCTAGGGAGAGGGCTGGGCGTCGTGCAGGCAGGGAGTTGATGAGACCAGCTGAAGCCTGTCAGTTCGTTTAAGGCCTCTATAAAAACTCCCAGCTTCATTAGATGTTAGCTCATGCCTGGACCCAGACCTGTGTGGACTGTCTAGGGAGAGTGAACCCCTGTGCGGTGAGGCAAAGCCTGTGTGGCTATTTGTTTGGACTTTTACTAAACCAGGGACTTAGGGACTAGGACAGCACCAGGCTGATCCCAGTTGTTAGTTTAGGAAACCTGCATGTTTAGTCAGAGGTCAAACTGACCAGGATTTATTTTGTTTATGTTTCTTTTTGGCTTTGCTGTGTTTTTGTCACTGTACATAGAGAAATAAACCGCACCTTTTGATTTTGAAAACCACAACCTCCGTCTGCTGGTCCTGTTTTTGTGTGGGGAGCCCAACCAGGGGGTCACACACACCCGCTACCGAGTTAACCCCCTCACAGTTGGTGGAGAATGCGGGCAAAAATACCTCTGGATCATCCTCTCCAGTCATTTTTGTCAATAAACGACTCACCCCAAAGGACGCGGTATTAGTGGGACGGCTTTCCTCACTGGTCTGCGGACGTTGCTGCATTACTGCTTCCATTTGTTGTAGTCTCTGCTCTTGCTTCTGTAACAGGTCTATGAAGCGGGCCTCAGATTGCTGCAGGTTTGCAAAGGAGCCTTGCAGCCAAGCAGCAAGCTCATCAACAAGCCCAGCAGCAATCTGAGGCCCGCTTCATAGACCTGTTACAGAAGCAAGAGCAGAGACTACAACAAATGGAAGCAGTAATGCAGCAACGTCAGCAGACCAGTGAGGAAAGCCGTCCCACTAATACCGCGTCCTTTGGGGTGAGTCGTTTATTGACAAAAATGACTGGAGAGGATGATCCAGAGGTATTTTTGCCCGCATTCTCCACCAACTGTGAGGGGGTTAACTCGGTAGCGGGTGTGTGTGACCCCCTGGTTGGGCTCCCCACACAAAAACAGGACCAGCAAACGGAGGTTGTGGTTTTCAAAATCAAAAGGTGCGGTTTATTTCTCTATGTACAGTGACAAAAACACAGCAAAGCCAAAAAGAAACATAAACAAAATAAATCCTGGTCAGTTTGACCTCTGACTAAACATGCAGGTTTCCTAAACTAACAACTGGGATCAGCCTGGTGCTGTCCTAGTCCCTAAGTCCCTGGTTTAGTAAAAGTCCAAACAAATAGCCACACAGGCTTTGCCTCACCGCACAGGGGTTCACTCTCCCTAGACAGTCCACACAGGTCTGGGTCCAGGCATGAGCTAACATCTAATGAAGCTGGGAGTTTTTATAGAGGCCTTAAACGAACTGACAGGCTTCAGCTGGTCTCATCAACTCCCTGCCTGCACGACGCCCAGCCCTCTCCCTAGAGGTATGAGTCATCCATGAGCCCACTAGCCTCAGCTGGGCTTCATCAACTCCCTCCCTAGTTGTATAAGTCAGCATAAAGCCTGAATCTGGGAGAAATATATCTACCCCCCTGGATGCAACCAGGTGACTTTACCTTCCTGCTGTCACAATATATATATATATACACACTGTGACAGCAGGAAGGTAAAGTCACCTGGTTGCATCCAGGGGGGTAGATATATTTCTCCCAGATTCAGGCTTTATGCCGACTTATACAACTAGGGAGAGAGTTGATGAAGCCCAGCTGAGGCTAGTGGGCTCATGGATGATTCATACCTCTAGGGAGAGTGCTGGGCGTCGTGCAGGCAGGGAGTTGATGAGACCAGCTGAAGCTTGTCAGCTCGTTTAAGGCCTCTATAAAAACTCCCAGCTTCATAGGTGTTTGCTCATGCCTGGAACCAGACCTGTGTGGACTGTCTAGGGAGAGTGAACCCCTGTGCGGTGAGACAAAGCCTGTGTGGCTATTTGTTTGGACATTTACTAAACCAGGGACTTAGGGACTAGGACAGCACCAGGCTGATCCCAGTTGTTAGTTAGGAAACCTGCATGTTTAGTCAGAGGTCAAGCTGACCAGGGTTTATTTTGTTTATGTTTCTTTTTGCTTTGCTGTGTTTTTTTGTCACTGTAAATAGAGAAATAAACCGCACCTTTTTGATCTTGAAAACCACAACCTCTGTCTGCTGGGCCTGTTTTTGTGTGGGGAGCCCATCCAGGGGATCACACACACCCGCTGCCGAGCTAACCCCCCCACAGTTGGTGGAGAACCAGTGGCAGTTTTTTTTTAAGCCAGCATGGAGGAGATACTGAAACAGCTGGCTCTAGCAAATGCCAATCAACAGCAGACAAATGCAGGTTTGCAAAAGAGCCTTGCAGCTCAACAACAGAGCTTCGCAGCCCAGCAGCAAGCTCATCAACAGAGCCTTGCAGCCCAGCAGCAATCTGAGGCCCGCTTCATAGACCTGTTACAGAAGCAAGAGCAGAGACTACAACAAATGGAAGCAGTAATGCAGCAACGTCCGCAGACCAGTGAGGAAAGCCGTCCCACTAATACCGCGTCCTTTGGGGTGAGTCGTTTATTGACAAAAATGACTGGAGAGGATGATCCAGAGGTATTTTTGACCACATTTGAAAGGACTGCTGAAAGAGAAAAGTGGCCTGAGGAGCAGTGGGCTGGACTGGTGGCTCCTCTGTTAACTGGTGAATCGCAGAAGGCTTACTATGACCTAGAGCCTGACCAAGCAAAAGACTATGTGATGCTAAAAGCTGAAATATTGGCAAGGCTGGGTGTCACCCTGGCTGTCCGGGCTCAGCGTGTGCATAACTGGACTTTCCAGCTTGGAAAACCCCCCAGGTCTCAAATGTATGATCTCATTCACCTGAGCAGGAAGTGGCTACAGCCAGAGACTTTGTCCGCACCAGAGATTGTGGAACGTGTTGTAATGGATCGGTTTTTGAGAGCTCTTCCTACTGCCATCCAAAAGTGGGTAAGCCATGGAGACCCAGAGACGGCCGGTGGTCTTGTGGATCGTGTAGAGAAATACTTGGCTACAGAGAACCTGACGGCCTCTTCCAGAGACTCTCGGACTTTCCACCCTAAGACCAGACCATCCCCAGGGGCGGATAAGAGGATTCCAAGGGGTGAGGGTGGAGAGAGTGAGAGGGTGTGAGCTCTACCCAAAGTTTGGCGAGAACAGCCTGGGAAGTCAGGGGCTCAAGAGGCAGCCAAATGGATTGTTTGCTACCGCTGCCGGCAAGCGGGACATATTGCAGCAAATTGCCCGGTTGTGGAGGAACCCATGCAATGTGACTTTCTGACGGACAGACGTCAGTCGCTGTGTGCGACAGTCGCATGCACTGCCATTCGGGGAACTGAGAAACATTTATGCAAAATGTGTATTAATGGTAGAAATGTTGTGGTATTACTGGATTCAGGTAGCCTTGTGACCCTGATAAAGGCTGAATTAGTTAAAACAGAGGTCTCTGGGAATAGCAAGGTAGCTGTTATTTGTGTGCATGGGGACACCCGAGAGTATCCAGTGACTACAGTGTGTTTCAAGACCCCCAAAGGTACCCTCTCTCATCCAGTGGGGTTAGTATCTCAATTACCGCATGATGCCATTGTGGGAAGGGATTTTCCGAAGTTCTGGGAACTGTGGGATGATCCTGAGCCCCCCACTGGTGCCCCTATGTACCAGGAAGGTGATAGCCAGAACTCCTCTGAGAGTGGTGAGGACTCTCCAGAATTTCCCTTGTCAGTATTGGCAGGCGAGACTCAAGAAACTGGAGAGGAGCCCACCTCCTCAGACGAAAACCTACCGTCTGTGGAGTTTTCTGATCTTGAGGTTCACAGGGAAAATTTTGCCACAGAACAGTTAAAAGACCCCGCCCTAATAAAGGCACGGGAAAACGTAGTGGAAATAGATGGCGAGTTAGTGAACCCAGATAATACCTGCACTTACCCATACTTCAGCGTAGAGAAGGACCTACTGTATCGGGTGGCAAAAAGGGCAGAAGAAACCGTTGAGCAGCTTGTGGTGCCCAAACCTTACAGGAAGTTGGTGTTGGAGTTGGCCCATGGGCACATTCTTGGAGGTCATCTGGGGACAGAGAAAACCCAAGAGAGGGTATTACAGAGATTCTATTGGCCTGGGGTGATGAAGGACATAGAAAATTATTGTCCCTCCTGCCCTGTGTGTCAGAGGTCGGCCCCGATGCCACATTTCCGTAGCCTGCTGGTCCCTCTACCCATCATTGAGGTCCCGTTTGAGAGGGTCGCAATGGATTTGGTAGGTCCTATAATCAAGTCCGCTAGGGGGCACCAGTACATATTAGTTATAATGGACTATGCCACCCGTTATCCAGAAGCGATCCCTCTCCGAAATACCTCGGCCAAAACCATAGCCAAAGAGCTATCTCTTGTTTTTAGCCGGGTGGGTATTTGTAAAGAACTGCTTACGGACCAAGGTACACCCTTTATGTCCCGGGTTATGAAAGAGCTGTGTAAATTGTTCAAAGTGACGCAATTGCGTACGTCTGTGTATCACCCCCAAACCGATGGGCTGGTTGAAAGATTCAACAAAACCCTAAAACAAATGTTGAAGAAAGTGGTGGATAGAGATGGAAAGGATTGGGACTGTCTACTTCCTTATTTGATGTTTGCTATTAGGGAGGTGCCCCAATCCTCTACGGGATTCTCCCCCTTTGAGTTACTGTATGGGAGACACCCAAGAGGACTGTTGGATATTGCCAAGGAAGCTTGGGAAAGTGAGAGTTCTCCCCACAGGAGTGTGATTGAGCATGTCGCCCTGATGCAAGATCGAATTGCACAGGTAATGCCCATCGTGAAGGAACATTTGGCCCAAGCGCAGTTGGCACAGCAGAGAGTGTACAACCGTGGAGCCAAGACCCGTACCCTTTCCCCGGGGGATAGGATATTGGTACTTGTCCCTACGGTTGAAAGTAAATTCCTTGCCAAATGGCAAGGCCCCTACGAGATAATGGAAAAAGTGAGCGAAGTGAATTACAAGGTCAGACAACCAGGAAGGCGAAAGCCCGAACAGATCTATCACGTTAATCTGTTGAAAGCCTGGAGGGATAGAGAGTCCCTAGTCGCAGAAACTTGGTCACCAGCTCAAACTGGTTGCGTGATTCCGGAGGTTGGAATAGCAGCCACCTTGTCACAACCCCAACAACAGGAGGTGAAGGAGTTTGTGCTTCGCAACAAGGAGGTGTTCTCTGAGCTGCCGGGACAAACATCTGGGGTAGAGCATGATATTATTACCCCGCCCGGTGAAAGGGTGAAGTTAAAACCCTATCGGATCCCAGAGGCCCGACGGGAGGCAATACGGGAGGAAGTACAGAAAATGCTGAACTTAGGGGTGATAGAGGAGTCCCAAAGTGATTGGTCTAGTCCCATTGTGTTGGTGCCTAAACCGGATGGGAGCTGGCGATTTTGTAACGATTTTCGTCAGTTGAACAAAGTTACAAAATTTGACACCTACCCCATGCCACGTATAGATGAGTTGATCGACCGGCTGGGAACAGCCCGATACATGACGACTCTTGACCTCAAAAAAGGGTATTGGCAAATTCCCCTGGCCAAGTCGGCCAAAGAGAAAAACGCATTTGTAACCCCAGACGGGGCGTTCCAATATAAGAGAATGCCGTTCGGGTTACAGAATGCGCCGGCCACATTCCAGCGGAAAATGGACCAGATACTGAGGCCCCATCGGAAGTATGCTGCGGCTTACCTGGATGACGTAATTGTCCATAGCACAGATTGGGCCTCACATCTGCCAAAAGTGCAAGCAGTCCTAGACTCTATCCGGGAAGCGGGGTTTACGGCTAACCCCAAGAAGTGTACCATTGGGCAGGAGGAGGCCAAATATCTTGGGTACACCATTGGCAGGGGAGTAATAAAACCCCAACTCAACAAAGTCGAGGCCATCCAGAGTTGGCCACGTCCCAACAGCAAGAAGCAGGTACGAGCCTTTCTGGGAATCGCGGGTTATTATCGGCGCTTCATTCCCCACTTTGCTTCTAAGGCTGTGCCCCTAACCAACCTGACGAAAGGGAAAGGGTCGGTCATGATTAAATGGACCCCCGAGGCTGAGGCAGCATTCCAATTCTTGAAACAAGCCTTATGTAGCCAGCCAGTGTTGTACTCACCCGACTTCTCTAAAGACTTTGTCGTACAAAGTGATGCGTCAGATGTGGGGTTAGGAGCAGTATTGTCCCAGGTCTGGAACGGGGAAGAGCACCCAGTCATTTACCTCAGCAGGAAGTTGAAGTCCCATGAGGTAAATTACGCCACCGTTGAAAAGGAGTGTTTAGCGGTGAAGTGGGCTCTAGATTCCCTTCGGTACTATCTGCTAGGTAGGCACTTTGACATGGTTACGGATCACGCTCCGTTAAAGTGGATGGCTCAAAACAAGGAGACAAATAGAAGAGTAAATAGGTGGTTCCTGGCCCTACAGGAATTCAACTTCACAGTAAAGCATCGCCCTGGCGTTCAAATGGGGAATGTGGATGCTTTGTCTCGAGTACATGAATGCCTGATTGCTGGTGTTCCAACCCCAAGGTTAAAACAAGAGGGGGGGTATGTGACAGCAGGAAGGTAAAGTCACCTGGTTGCATCCAGGGGGGTAGATATATGTCTCCCAGATTCAGGCTTTATGCCGACTTATACAACTAGGGAGGGAGTTGATGAAGCCCAGCTGAGGCTAGTGGGCTCATGGATGATTCATACCTCTAGGGAGAGTGCTGGGCGTCGTGCAGGCAGGGAGTTGATGAGACCAGCTGAAGCTTGTCAGCTCGTTTAAGGCCTCTATAAAAACTCCCAGCTTCATTAGGTGTTTGCTCATGCCTGGAACCAGACCTGTGTGGACTGTCTAGGGAGAGTGAACCCCTGTGCGGTGAGACAAAGCCTGTGTGGCTATTTGTTTGGACATTTACTAAACCAGGGACTTAGGGACTAGGACAGCACCAGGCTGATCCCAGTTGTTAGTTAGGAAACCTGCATGTTTAGTCAGAGGTCAAGCTGACCAGGGTTTATTTTGTTTATGTTTCTTTTTGCTTTGCTGTGTTTTTTTGTCACTGTAAATAGAGAAATAAACCGCACCTTTTTGATCTTGAAAACCACAACCTCCGTCTGCTGGGCCTGTTTTTGTGTGGGGAGCCCATCCAGGGGATCACACACACCCGCTGCCGAGCTAACCCCCCCACAACACACAGTATATATACAGACGGTAAAATAAGTATTGAACACGTCACCATTTTTCTAGGTAAATATATTTCTAAATGTGCTATTGACATGAAATTTTCACCACATGTCAGCAACAACCCATGAAACCATGCATACAAAGAAACCAAAACAAATACGTTCGTAAAATAAGTTATGTGTAATAAAATGGAATGACACAGGGAAAAAGAATTAAACATATGAAGAAAGGGAGGTGCAAAAAGGCACGGAAAGCCAAGACACCAGATGAAATCTATCAGTAATTAGAAAACAATCCCACCCCTTGTCAGTGCAAATTAATATCAGCTGATTCAGTCTCAACAGATGGCCTATAAAAAAATGTCCCATTACCAAGGTGTCACACAAGAAACATCTCATGATGGGCAAAAGCAAAGAGCTCTCTCAAAACCTTTGCAATCTTATTGTTGCAAAACATACTGGCATTGGTTACAAAAGGATTGGTTACAGAAGGATTTCTAAACATCTGAATGTTCCAGTGAGCATTGTTGGAGCCATAATCTGGAAGTGAAAAGAACATAATTTCACCATAAACTGGCCATGATCAGGTGCTCCTCGCAATATTTCTTAAAGAGGAGTGAAAATAATTATCAAAAGAGTTGTCCAACAGCCAAGTACCACTTGTTGAGAGCTTAAGGAAAACCTGGAATTAGAAGGTACAATTGTTTCAAAGAAAACAATAAGTAATGCACTCAACCGGCATGGCCTGTATGCACGCTCACCACGCCAGACTCCATTGCTGAAAAAAAAGCATGTTGAAGATTGTTTAAAGTTTGCTGCACAACATTTAGACAAGCCTGGGAGAATATAGTCTGATCATATGAGACCAAAAAACGCTTTGGATGCCATAATACACACCATCTTTGGAGGCCAAATGACCCTGCACATCACCCCAAAAACACCCCCATACCAACAGTAAAGTTTGGAGGTGGGAACATCATGGTGTGGGGCTGTTTTTCAGCATATGATACAGGCAAACTTCATATCATTGAAGGCAGGATGAATGGAAAAATGTACAAAGACATTCTTGATAAAAAATACAGTGGGGCAAAAAAGTATTTAGTCAGCCACCAATTGTGCAAGTTCTCCCACTTAAAAAGATGAGAGAGGCCTGTAATTGTCATCATAGGTATACCTCAACTATGAGACACAAAATGTGGAAACAAATCCAGAAAATCACATTGTCTGATTTGGAAATATTTATTTTTTGCAAATTATGGTGGTAAATAAGTATTTGGTCAATATCAAAAGTTCATCTCAATACTTTGTTATATATCCTTTGCGGGCAATGACAGAGGTCAAACGTTTTTGTAAGTCTTCACAAGGTTGTCACACACTGTTTCTGGTATGTTGGCCCATTCCTCCATGCAGATCTCCTCTAGAGCAGTGATGTTTTGGGGCTGTCGCTGGGCAACACAGACTTTCAACTCCCTCCAAAGGTTTTCTATGGGGTTGAGATCTGGAGACTGGCTAGGCCACTCCAGGACCTTGAAATGCTTCTTTGAAGCCACTCCTTCATTGCCCGGGCGGTGTGTTTGGAATCATTGTCATGCTGAAAGACCCAGCCACGTTTCATCTTCAATGCCCTTGCTGATGGGAGGAGGTTTGCATTCAAAATCTCATGATACATGGCCCTATTCATTCTTTCATGTACACGGATCAGTCGTCCTGTTCCCTTTGCAGAGAAACAGCCCCAAAGCATGATTGTTGCCACCCCCATGCTTCACAGTAGTGTGACAGCAGGAAGGTAAAGTCACCTGGTTGCATCCAGGGGGGTAGATATATTTCGCCCAGATTCAGGCTTTACGCCGACTTATACAACTAGGTGGAGAGTTGTATAAGCCCAGCTAAGGCTAGTGGGCTCATGGATGACTCATACCTCTAGGGAGAGGGCTGGGCGTCGTGCAGGCAGGGAGTTGATGAGGCCAGCTGAAGCCTGTCAGTTCGTTTAAGGCCTCTATAAAAACTCCCAGATTCATTAGGTGTTAGCTCATGCCTGGACCCAGACCTGTGTGGACTGTCTAGGGAGAGTGAACCCCTGTGCGGTGAGACAAAGCCTGTGTGGCTATTTGCTTGGACATTTAAAACCAGGGACTTAGGGACTAGGACAGCACTAGGCTGATCCCAGTTGTTAGTTAGGAAACCTGTATGTTTAGTCAGAGGTCAAGTTGACCAGGATTTATTTTGTTTATATGTTTCTTTTGGCTTTGCTGTGTTTTGTCACTGTAAATAGAAAATAAACCGCACCTTTTTTTTGATTTTGAAAACCACAACCTCCGTTTGCTGGGCCTGTTTTTGTGTGGGGAGCCCATCCCGGGGGTCACACACACCCGCTGCCGAGCTAACCCCCTCACAGTTGGTGGAGAACCAGTGGCAGTTTTTTTTAAGCCAGCATGGAGGAGATACTGAAGCAGCTGGCTCTAGCAAATGCCAATCAACAGCAGACAAATGCAGGTTTGCAAAAGAGCCTTGCAGCTCAACAACAGAACTTCGCAGCCCAGCAGCAAGCTCATCAACAGAGCCTTGCAGCCCAGCAGCAAGCTCACCAACAGAGTCTGGAAGCTCAGCAACAAGCCCAGCAGCAATCTGAGGCCCGCTTCATAGACCTGTTACAGAAGCAAGAGCAGAGACTACAACAAATGGAAGCAGTAATGCAGCAACGTCCGCAGACCAGTGAGGAAAGCCGTCCCACTAATACCGCGTCCTTTGGGGTGAGTCGTTTATTGACAAAAATGACTGGAGAGGATGATCCAGAGGTATTTTTGACCACATTTGAAAGGACTGCTGAAAGAGAAAAGTGGCCTGAGGAGCAGTGGGCTGGACTGGTGGCTCCTCTGTTAACTGGTGAATCGCAGAAGGCTTACTATGACCTAGAGCCTGACCAAGCAAAAGACTATGTGATGCTAAAAGCTGAGATATTGGCAAGGCTGGGTGTCACCCAGGCTGTCCGGGCTCAGCGTGTGCATAACTGGACTTTCCAGCTTGGAAAACCCCCCAGGTCTCAAATGTATGATCTCATTCACCTGAGCAGAAAGTGGCTACAGCCAGAGACTTTGTCCGCACCAAAGATTGTGGAACGTGTTGTAATGGATCGGTTTTTGAGAGCTCTTCCTACTGCCATCCAAAAGTGGGTAAGCCATGGAGACCCAGAGACGGCCGATGGTCTTGTGGATCGTGTGGAGAAATACTTGGCTACAGAGAACCTGACGGCCTCTTCCAGAGACACTCGGACTTTCCACCCTAAGACCAGACCATCCCCAGGGGCGGATAAGAGGATTCCAAGGGGTAAGGGTGGAGAGAGTGAGAGGGTGGGAGCTCTACCCCAAGTTTGGCGAGAACAGCCTGGGAAATCAGCGGCTCAAGAGGCGGCAAGAAGGATCGTTTGCTACCGCTGCCGGCAAGCGGGACATATTGCAGCCAATTGCCCGGTTGTGGAGGAACCCATGCAGTGTGACTTTCTGACGGGCAGACGTCAGTCGCTGTGTGCGACAGTCGCATGCACTGCCATTCGAGGAATTGAGAAACATTTATGCAAAATGTGTGTTAATGGTAGAAATGTTGTGGTATTGCTGGATTCAGGTAGCCTTGTGACCCTGATAAAGGCTGAGTTAGTTAAAACAGAGGTCTCTGGGAATAGCAAGGTAGCTGTTATTTGTGTGCATGGGGACACCCGAGAGTATCCAGTGACTACAGTGTGTTTCGAGACCCCCAAAGGTACCCTCTCTCATCCAGTGGGCTTAGTATCTCAGTTACCGTATGACGCCATCGTGGGAAGGGATTTTCCGAAGTTCTGGGAACTGTGGGATGATCCTGAGCCCCCCACTGGTGCCCCTATGTACCAGGAATGTGATAGCCAGAACTCCCCTGAGAGTGGTGAGGACTCTCCGGAATTTCCCTTATCAGTATTGGCAGGGGAGACTCAAGAAACTGGAGAGGAGCCCACCTCCTCAGACGAAAACCTACCGTCTGTGGAGTTTTCTGATCTTGAGGTTCACAGGGAAAACTTTGCCACAGAACAGTTGAAAGACCCCGCCCTAATAAAGGCACGGGAAAACGTAGTGAAAATAGATGGCGAGTTAGTGAACCCAGATAATACCTGCACTTACCCATACTTCAGCGTAGAGAAGGACCTACTGTATCGGGTGGCAAAAAGGGCAGAAGAAACCGTTGAGCAGCTTGTGGTGCCCAAACCTTACAGGAAGTTGGTGTTGGAGTTGGCCCATGGGCACATTCTTGGAGGTCATCTGGGGACAGAGAAAACCCGAGAGAGGGTATTACAGAGATTCTATTGGCCGGGGGTGATGAAGGACATAGAAAATTATTGTTCCTCCTGCCCTGTGTGTCAGAGGTCGGCCCCGATGCCACATTTCCGTAGCCCGCTGGTCCCTCTACCCATCATTGAGGTCCCGTTTGAGAGGATCGCCATGGATTTGGTAGGTCCTATAATCAAGTCCGCTAGGGGGCACCAGTACATATTAGTTATAATGGACTATGCCACCCGTTATCCAGAAGCGATCCCTCTCCGAAATACCTCGGCCAAAACCATAGCCAAAGAGCTATCTCTTGTGTTTAGCCGGGTGGGTATTTGTAAAGAACTGCTTACGGACCAAGGTACACCCTTTATGTCCCGGGTTATGAAGGAGCTGTGTAAATTGTTCAAAGTGACGCAATTACGTACATCTGTGTATCACCCCCAAACCGATGGGCTGGTTGAAAGATTCAACAAAACCCTAAAACAAATGTTGAAGAAAGTGGTGGATAGAGATGGAAAGGATTGGGACTGTCTACTTCCTTATCTGATGTTTGCTATTAGGGAGGTGCCCCAATCCTCTACGGGATTCTCCCCCTTTGAGTTACTGTATGGGAGACACCCAAGAGGGCTGTTGGATATTGCCAAGGAAACTTGGGAAAGTGAGAGTTCTCCCCACAGGAGTGTGATTGAGCATGTCGCCCTGATGCAAGACCGAATTGCACAGGTAATGCCCATCGTGAAGGAACATTTGGCCCAAGCGCAGTTAGCACAGCAGAGAGTGTACAACCGTGGAGCCAAGACCCGTACCTTTTCCCCGGGGGATAGGATACTGGTACTTGTCCCTACGGTTGAAAGTAAATTCCTTGCCAAATGGCAAGGCCCCTACGAGATAATGGAAAAAGTGAGCGAAGTGAATTACAAGGTCAGACAACCAGGAAGGCGAAAGCCCGAACAGATCTATCACGTTAATCTGTTGAAAGCCTGGAGGGATAGAGAGTCCCTAGTCGCAGACACTTGGTCACCAGCTCAAACTGGTTGCGTGATTCCTGAGGTTGGAATAGCAGCCACCTTGTCACAACCCCAACAACAGGAGATTAAGGAGTTTGTGCTTCGCAACAAGGAGGTATTCTCTGAGCTGCCGGGACAAACATTTGGGGTAGAGCATGACATCATTACCCCGCCCGGTGAAAGGGTGAAGTTAAAACCCTATCGGATCCCAGAGGCCCGACGGGAGGCAATACGGGAGGAAGTACAGAAAATGCTGAACTTAGGGGTGATAGAGGAGTCCCAAAGTGATTGGTCTAGTCCCATTGTGTTGGTGCCTAAACCGGATGGGAGCTGGCGATTTTGTAACGATTTTCGTCAGTTGAACAAAGTTACAAAATTTGACACCTACCCCATGCCACGTATAGATGAGTTGATCGACCGGCTGGGAACAGCCCGATACATGACGACTCTTGACCTCACAAAAGGGTATTGGCAAATCCCCCTGGCCAAATTGGCCAAAGAGAAAACCGCATTTGTAACCCCAGACGGGGCGTTCCAATATAAAAGAATGCCGTTCGGGTTACAGAATGCGCCGGCCACATTCCAGCGGAAAATGGACCAGATGCTGAGGCCCCATCGGAAGTATGCTGCGGCTTACCTGGATGACGTAATTGTCCATAGCACAGATTGGGCCTCACATCTGCCAAAAGTGCAAGCAGTCCTGGACTCTGTTCGGGAAGCGGGGTTTACGGCTAACCCCAAGAAGTGTACCATTGGGCAGGAGGAGGCCAAATATCTTGGGTACACCATTGGGAGGGGAGTAATAAAACCCCAACTCAACAAAGTCGAGGCCATCCAGAGTTGGCCACGTCCCAACAGCAAGAAGCAGGTACGAGCCTTTCTGGGAATCGCTGGGTATTATCGGCGATTCATTCCCCACTTTGCTTCTAAGGCTGTGCCCCTAACCAACCTAACGAAGGGGAAAGGGTCGGTCATGATTAAATGGACCCCCGAGGCTGAGGCAGCATTCCAATTCTTGAAACAAGCCTTATGTAGCCAGCCAGTGTTGTACTCACCCGACTTCTCTAAAGACTTTGTCGTACAAAGTGATGCGTCAGATGTGGGGTTAGGAGCAGTATTGTCCCAGGTCTGGAACGGGGAAGAGCACCCAGTCATTTACCTCAGCAGGAAGTTGAAGTCCCATGAGGTAAATTACGCCATCGTTGAAAAGGAGTGTTTAGCGGTGAAGTGGGCTCTAGATTCCCTTCGGTACTACCTGCTAGGTAGGCACTTTGACATGGTTACGGATCACGCTCCGTTAAAGTGGATGGCTCAAAACAAGGAAACAAATAGAAGAGTGAATAGGTGGTTCCTGGCCCTCCAGGAATTCAACTTCACAGTAAAGCATCGCCCTGGCGTTCAAATGGGGAATGTGGATGCTTTGTCTCGAGTACATGAATGCCTGATTGCTGGTGTTCCAACCCCGAGGTTAAAACAAGAGGGGGGGGTATGTGACAGCAGGAAGGTAAAGTCACCTGGTTGCATCCAGGGGGGTAGATATATTTCACCCAGATTCAGGCTTTACGCCGACTTATACAACTAGGTGGAGAGTTGTATAAGCCCAGCTAAGGCTAGTGGGCTCATGGATGACTCATACCTCTAGGGAGAGGGCTGGGCGTCGTGCAGGCAGGGAGTTGATGAGGCCAGCTGAAGCCTGTCAGTTCGTTTAAGGCCTCTATAAAAACTCCCAGATTCATTAGGTGTTAGCTCATGCCTGGACCCAGACCTGTGTGGACTGTCTAGGGAGAGTGAACCCCTGTGCGGTGAGACAAAGCCTGTGTGGCTATTTGCTTGGACATTTAAAACCAGGGACTTAGGGACTAGGACAGCACTAGGCTGATCCCAGTTGTTAGTTAGGAAACCTGTATGTTTAGTCAGAGGTCAAGTTGACCAGGATTTATTTTGTTTATATGTTTCTTTTGGCTTTGCTGTGTTTTGTCACTGTAAATAGAAAATAAACCGCACCTTTTTTTTGATTTTGAAAACCACAACCTCCGTTTGCTGGGCCTGTTTTTGTGTGGGGAGCCCATCCCGGGGGTCACACACACCCGCTGCCGAGCTAACCCCCTCACAGTAGGTATGGTGTTCTTTGGTTGCAACTCAGCATTCTCTCTCCTCCAAACACGACGAGTTGTGTTTCTACCAAACAGTTCTACTTTGGTTTCATCTGACCATATGACATTCTCCCAATCCTCTTCTGGATCATCCAAATGCTCTCTAGCAAACCTCAGATGGGCCCGGACATGTACTGACTTAAGTAGGGGGACACGTCTGGCACTGCAGGATCTGAGTCCCTGTAGGCGTAGTGGGTTACTGATGGTAGCCTTTGTTACGTTGGTCCCAGCTCTCTGCAGGTCATTCACTAGGTCCCCCCGTGTGGTTCTGGGATTTTTGCTCACCGTTCTTGTGATCATTTTGACCCCACGGGGTGAGATCTTGCGTGGAGCCCCAGATCGAGGGAGATTATCAGTGGTCTTGTATGTCTTCCATTTTCTAATTATTGCTCCCACAGTTGATTTCTTCACACCAAGCTGCTTGCCTACTGCAGATTCAGTCTTCCCAGCCTGGTGCAGTTGTACAATTTTGTTTCTGGTGTCCTTCGACAGCTCTTTGGTCTTCACCATAGTGGAGTTTGGAGTGTGACTGTTTGAGGTTGTGTACAGGTGTCTTTTATACTGATAACAAGTTCAAATAGGTGACATTAATACAGGTAATGAGTGGAGGACAGAGGAGCCTCTTAAAGAAGAAGATACAGGACTGTGAGAGCCAGAAATCTTGCTTGTTTTTAGGTGATCAAATACTTATTTTCCACCATAATTTGCAAAAAAAAATCTTTCCAAATCAGACAATGTGATTGTTTGGATTTGTTTCCACATTTTGTCTCTCATAGTTGAGGTATACCTATGATGACAATTACAGGCCTCTCTCATCTTTTTAAGTGGGAGAACTTGCACAATTGGTGGCTTACTTAATTACTTTTTTGCCCCACTGTATGCTGCCATCTACCAGGATGATGAAGATGAAACGAGGATGGACATTTCAGTAAGACAATGATCCCAACCCAAGCCAAGGAAACTCTCAACTGGTTTTAAAGAAATAAAATAAAGCTGCTAGAATGGCCCAGCCAATCACCTGACTTGAATCCAATAGAAAATCTATGGAAAGAACTAAAGATCAGAGTTCATAGAAGAGACCCAAGGAATCTTCAAGATTTGAAGACTGTGAGGGGGCGTGTCCGGATGTAGAAGGAACAAGACATGTTCCAGAGGAGCTCCGCTGATCTGTTTTTTCATCTAACTCCATCCTGAGGCTTATGGCACCTGGGAAGTCCCCAGACTCTCCTCAATCAGCACCGGGCATCATCTACACTTACCCCTGAGAGTATTGTGGAGCTGGGTCGACCGGTCGAGGCTCCACAGGGCCGAGACCGGCTTCTTGCTGCAGGGACCCGCCGCCATCTTGAGGCCTGCGCTGCCTACATCTCTCTTGGGCTCCGGAGCCGCGATCTGCGGGAAGACAAACGGCGTTATACTGCCCATCCGCATCGGTCACCCCTGGAGGTTACAGGCTGGTGAGGGGGACCGGAAAAACTGCAGAGGGTGACCAGGCTTCTCCCGGCACACCGCCATCTTGTGGCCTGGTACTCCGGAGCCATCCTGCCATTACCAGCTCCTGGAGGGACTCCTGACTCTCCCTAGAGACAACCGCACACCAGCTTAGTCTGTCCCAGCAGGAGTTGTGGGGATCGACTGGCTGATTGAAGTACAGGGGGCCGCGGCTGGCTCCACACCTCAGAGGCCTATTGCAAACTTGAGGCCTACCTTGCATCTGACAGCCTCAGGATCGATTACCGCGATCCCCGGGTAGAGAGACATCATCTACAAATTGGAGGCTCCTGGGAAAAGGTTGGTCTGTGTGGGGGCCTGGGGAAATGCGGGGGGATCCCTGGTAATTGACTGCAGACGCCATCTTGAGGCCCAATCCTGCCTGGCTCATCCCCCCCTCCCTAAGGTACTGTGTCCTGGTTGCTGTGTCCTGCCTCTGTGACAACCGCATCCCCCTCCATGAATCACCATCCGTGCCCCAGTGTTACTGCTCTGCCCTCCCTTTGTCTCCCCCCATATTGCAGCTGTGTTTTACTGAGACCTTGACCCTGTGCAGGAAGCCCTTTGACATCAGTGGGGTTGCATAATAGAGACCCTGGGAGCCGAAGCATCAGCCTGAGCAGGGGTCCACCCGGTCATGCGGAAGGGGGCTTCAAGAGCAGGTCACCAGAATTCCAAGAAGCAACGCCAGACACGCTCCTCAAGAAGCCTGGACGCAGGAATAGTTGCTGCCATCTTGCCCTCCCCTCCTTCTTCCACAAGGTCAGCGCGGCAAGCAAAGAATATGGCTGCTTCCGAAAAAGACATGCTTGAGGTGGGTGCCAGTGGATCAGGGCCAGCTTCTCCTGTACCAGTTGATGCTCAGGACGCGATCACTCGCCCGATCCTGGAAGCGATCGCAGCAAGCAATGCCGCAGTGATGGTGAGCATTGACCATTTGACAACTGAATGTACTTTCATCAGGCATGATTTAGACAAGATTAGGGGTCGGCTCACTGTAGCAGAGGAAAGAATATCTGAGGTGGAAGATGTTTCACACATACAAGGCAATCAGTTGTCCGAATTGCACGCTATGGTAAAATTGCTGCAAAGCCATGCAGATGATGCCGAAGACAGACAGAGGTGGAATAATGTACGGGTGGTGGGATTACCAGAGGGTGCGGAGGGGTCCCACACAACCACCTTTGCTGAAAACTTCTTTAAGCAGCTACTGTTATTGGGGGAACAACCGCCAACATATTTGGTAGAGCTTGCCCACAGGGTCCCCACGGGGAGGCAGCCTCCTGGTGACTACCCCAGGCCATTTCTGGTACGTTTCATGAATTTCAGAGACCGAGATATGATTCTGGCTGCCTCCAGGAAAACTCCAGAGCTCAGATATAACAACACGAAGGTGATGCTGTTTCCGGATTTTTCAGCTGAAACACAACGCAAACGGAGATCGTTCACTGAGGTGCGGAAGAAACTGCGGGAGAAAAATATCCAATATAGTATGTTATACCCCAGCAGGCTGCGCGTGCAACATCAGGGCGCAGTGAAATTTTTTGAAACACCACAGGATGCCTGTGACTGGCTGGACGGGGATCCGTAAGCAAGGTACAAGAGTTGGCCACATAATGTTTTTCTGTTGCACCGGTTGTGCCTTAATAGGCCTGAAGATTACTCTTCGTCTAGTTTGCCGGGGGAGGATTGAATAGCACTTTTCTGCAGCAGGATGGTCGTGAGTAGTGACTACAAATCCATTATTCATACTGTTGACTTCTGAAACGCCTCTATGTTCTAGTTAGGTGCGTTTTTGACTGCTATAACCTGGCGCCACTAGGTGGCGCCGCATTACTATTTATGCCTGTTATAATCCTTTGTGCATATACATACCCAATTTACATTGCAACATGCTCCAACTATACTGATAAAACGGGAGCTCCTCAGAACAATTTAGGTACGATCTATTAGTCTTGTTGGACTATTTTGCGTCGGGAGACCTTCTAGCAACAATTTTTTGTTCTTTTTTCTTTTGATTGTTTTGCAAGTTTAGGAGTGTAAGCTGCATACCGGATGATGGCATTTTTTGAAGTTTTCTTTCTACAGGTTCTTTTTTTTCTTTGCTAGTTAGTTCTGGTATGACAGCAGGGGGGGTATGTTATTGTATTATTTACAAGTGGGGGAGTTATTACTCAGTTCCCATTCACCAACTAGTGACGGTAATCATTTATCGGGTGGAAATTGTATTCATTAGAGGGTTAAATGTAACCCTAAGACACAAATTCACCCTACTACTAATCATTTTGCAGGATTATGGCTAACACGATTAAGTTGCTGTCCTGGAACGTGAGAGGGCTAAACGGTAAATTCAAAAGGGCTGCAATGTTTTAATATCTGAAGGTGGTCAGGCCACATGTCGTCTTCCTGCAGGAGACTCACCTGGACGGTAGTAACATTTTGGCTCTACGTAGATCCTGGATTCAAAAGGCCTATCATGCTACATACTCCATTATGTGTATGTTCCGCCCCCTTTCACAGTACAATTTTTATATGATTTAACGGTAAAGTTGGCCCCGCATATGCATCTCCCACTTCTGATGATGGGGGATTTCAATGCCACGCTAGAGGCCAGAGACTCCTCCAATCCGGGGAGGGGGGGTCAATTGATTTGAAGTCTTGGGCTGCAGTGGCAGATTTGAATGAGATCTGGAGACTGAGGAATCCGGATGAGGTTTGTTATTCTCACCTCTCTCAGTCACATCACTCATCGGCCAGAATTGACCTGGCATTTGGTAATCACACAATGCTGTCTTATGTGAGGGGGATAGAATACAGGGCAGGGGGCCTATCTAATCACAATCCCCTCAGTATCTCCCTGTGTTTGCCGACGGGGAAAGGGTCAAGAGGGTGGAGGTTGGCCCCAGGCTGGTTGCAGGAAGAACAGGTGTTTTCGCATCCCCTAGCCTCAGCTACAGAATATTGGGCCACTAACACTGAGACAGCAGACCCCCCAGTTGTGTGGGATGCCTTTAAAGCGGTAATTCGAGGAGAATGCATAACGGCCATCAAAAGAGTGAGGGTTGATCAAAATGCAGAAATCCAGAAGTTACAGGATAGGGAAAGGGAGTGTGCAAGGGCGAATGCCACGGCTCCCTCGGATTCCGGCTACAATGCGCTGCTGGAAGCCAGGAGGCACCTATCCTTGCATTGTAATGATCTGGCACATACTGAGGCAAAACACTTGGCTAACTCTTTATTTGCAGAAGGGGATAAAAATGGGAGTTTGCTGGCAAGATTGGTGGCAAATAACAACCAAATTACTCACATCCCAATAATCAAGGGCCACAATGGGGATTTGCTTAAAGACCCGTCAGACATTTTGGCTGAATTTAAACAATACTTCTCAACACTTTATGCACCGGGTAGACAATATGATACGGAGGGCTTGGAAAACATGTTGGATGGCCTGACCCTCCCTAGATTATCTGAAGATGATAGACTCACATTAGAAGCCGAAATTACAAAAAAAGAAGTGACAGCGGCAATTTTTGCATTTCCACCCAATAAGGCTCCTGGTCCAGACAGGTTCCCAGCAGATTTTTATAAGACTTATGCAGACCTATTGGCCCCAAGACTTACGACATTGCTAGCATACTGTTTACAACAAAAGAGGTTACCAGACTCGATGTTAGACGCATATATGATCCTATTGCTTAAACCTTGTAAAGACCCTTTAGAATGCTCTTCATACCGACCCATTGCTCTGTTAAACATGGACCTTAAAATTCTGACTAAGGTCCTGGCAAGGAGATTGGCAGCGGTGGTCTCCTCTCTGGTAGATGTGGACCAGACGGGATTCATGCCGGGCAAATCGACAGATACCAACCTGAGGAGACTGTTTACTCACTTACAACTTCCCAACTTAGATTCATCCTATAGAATCATTGTCTCGATCGATATTGAGAAAGCCTTTGATTCAGTTGACTGGCACTTTATGCATGCAGTCCTTGAGCGTATGAGGTTCGGCCCATGCTTTCGTCAGTGGATATCTCTCCTGTATAGTACACCGCGTACGGCCATCTGCACGGGTACACACACATCTGATTATTTTACAGTAGGTAGGGGTACTCGTCAGGGGTGCCCTCTATCACCATTTTTGTTTGCACTCATGATGGAGCCGTTAGCGGTGGCATTGCGAGCGTCGACAAGGGTTAAAGCAATTCGGGTGGGCAATATAGATGAGGGAGTGGCATTATATGCCGATTACTTTTTGTTGTTTCTACAGGACCCTGCAGACTCACTGGTGGCAGCTTTGGATCTAATGGACACCTTTGCTGGTTACTCGGGTCTAAAGGTTAACTGGGCCAAGTCCTCCATTTTACCTTTGGATGATGGAGCCAGAGCTAGAGCGAATCCAAATTTGCAGTTGAAGTGGGTTACTCAGATTACCTATCTTGGAATAAAAGTGACGGCGAAGGTGTCGGACTACATGTCCTTGAATTTAGAACCCCTCATAACTTTCTTTAAACAAAAAACGCAGGTGTGGCAAAGGCTCCCGCTATCTCTGATAGGTAGGATTAATCTAATAAAAATGAAAATTCTCCCGGTTATCTTATATTTCTAGAGAAACGCTCCGGTGTGGGTACCGAAGTCCTTTTTCAAGAAACTGGATGGGATTACCAGCTCATTTCTGTGGGCCCCTAAAATGCCCAGAATAGACCTGAAAGTGCTACAAGAACCATGGGGACAGGGAGGGTTGGCCCTGCCGGACTGGCGCAAGTACTATTTAGCAGGCCAATTAGTTTTTGTGAATAGATGGTTGGTATCGGATGAGGGCGACTCGGCAACAATTCTTGAGGCACCCCACCTAGGTTCATACGAATCTCTTTGGTTAGCCATACTAAGAGGTCTAAGAAGTGAGCTCCCTCTCACAGATTCTATGAAAGCCACTATAAAGGCATGGGAGGAGGCAGTGAAATTGGTGTGCCCCAGTTTTTAGGGAATTTCTCCAACGTCCTCACTATGGATGAACCCCAAGCTGGAACATTTCTATGCCCTGGAAGATTCAACTGGGTGGGCGAGCAAGGGAATTAGACTATTAAAAGACATTACACGAGACGGTGAACTCTTGACATTCAATGACCTTAAGGCTAGACATGATCTCCATAACTCCCAGTTCTTCAGATACCTGCAGTTAAGACACGCCTTTCAGACGCAATTTAGGGAGGCGAGGGTTGGATCCTTTCCCTCCAGTTTAGAAGACACACTCATGACGGAGGATCTAGCAAAGACATTATCAGTCACATATAAAGAACTGTTCAAAACTAGTCCCAAGGCTCTAACTAAATGTAGAGAAAGATGGGAAGCGGAGGTACCGGGCATACAGGGGGAGGACTGGGACGATATGTGGGAACAACCATTTCAGAATCTAGTGGAAGCAAGGGATAGGCTTATACATTTAAAATTCTTGCATAGAATATATTATACCCCGCCAGACTAGCCTCAATATACCCCTCCGTTTCCTCAGAGTGCTGGCGGTGCTCTGCCGCATCGGCGGACGCACACCATGTGTTCTGGAGCTGCCCCTTGATCAGCCAATTCTGGTCTGGGGTCACCTCCTGTATAGCGGAGGTATTGCAGGTTCCGGTGCCATTAACTGTCGAGGTGTGTCTTCTGGGATTGGTAGACGAGGTAGTCCCATCAAGGGCACACAGAACCTTACTTACAATACTACTTCTTTATGGAAAGAAGGCCATACTATTAAAATGGAGAAAATGGGGGCCCCTGAGATAACCTTTTGGAAAGGATTGGTGAACGCAATGCTTCCGCACTACAAAGCCACGTATAGAGCTAGAGGGTGCAGTAAAAATTTGAAAAAATTTGGAGAGCATGGTATGAGTCTGATCAAACAGTGTGATGGGTTATTTTGAGCTACAAGGATGGGAGGGTCCGGTGTATAGCCAACGTGTAGTATACCCTGGAGGTGGAGTACAAAAAACATTATTTTGGGTGATTAAAAAAGTGATACGGCTTGTATCTCACAAATAAATCTAATTATGGTTGGAGGGATGGGAACTGAGTAAGGGGAGGGGGAGGGGGGCGGGGGGAGGTTATACTTGTTGTAGCTGTCGGTTAGATGGCATAGTTAATGTTGTTAGACTTACCGGCCATGTTGGTGTTGTACCAAGCTATGTATGTGTTATGTGTCAAAAAATTTCAATAAAAAGAATCTTCCAAAAAAAAAAAGATTTGAAGACTGTGTGGAAGAATGGGGCAAATCACACTTGAGAAATGCATGTGACTTTTTTCTCTATACAAGATGCGTCTTGAAGCTGTCATTACTAACAAAGGACTTTGTACAAAGTATTACATACATTTCTGTTAGCGTGTTCAATACTTTTTTCTTGTGTCATTCCATTTTATTTCACATAATTTAATTTCTGAATGTATTTGTTTTGGTTTCTTTGTATGTATGGGTTGTTATCGATGTGTGGTGAAAATTTAATGTCAATATATTTACTTAGAAAAATGGTGACGTGTTCAGTACACCCCTCACATTTTTGTAAATTATTATATCTTTTCATGTGACAACACTGAAGAAATTACACTTTGCTACAGTGTAAAGTAGTGAGTGTACAGCATTATAACAGTGTAAATTTGCTGTCCCCTCAAAATAACTCAACACACAGCCATTAATGTCTAAACCAATGGCAACAACAGTGAGTACACCTCTAAGTGAAAATGTCCAAATTGGGGCCAAATTGTCAATATTTTGTGTGGCCACCATTATTTTCCAGCACTGCCTTAACCCTCTTGGACATGGAGTTTACCAGAGCTTCACAGGTTGCCACTGGAGTCCTCTTCCACTTCTCCATGACGACATCACAGAGCTAGTGGATGTTAGAGACCTTCTGCTCCTCCACCTACCATTTGAGGATGCCCCACAGATGCTCAATAGGGTTTTCTTCTGGAGACATGCTTGGCCAGTCTATCACCTTTACCCTCAGCTTCTTTAGCAAGGCAGTGGTCATCTTAGATGTGTGTTTGGGGTCGTTATCTTGCAATACTGCCCTGTGGCCCAGTCTCCGATGGGAGGGGATCATGCTCTGCTTCAATATGTCACATGCCAATATGTTGGCATTCGTGTTTCCCTCAATGAACTGTAGCTTCCCAGTGCCGGCAGCACTCATGCAGCCCCAGACCATGACACTCCCACCACCATGCTTCACTGAAGGCAAGACATATTTGTCTTTGTACTCCTCACCTGGTTGCTTAACACCATCTGAACCAAATACATTTATCTTGGTCTCATCAGATCAGAGGACATGGTTCCAGTAATCCATGCCTTTAGTCTGCTTGTCTTCAGCAAACTGTCTGCAGACTTTCTTGTGCATCGTCTTTAGAAGAGGCTTCCTTCTGGGACGACAGCCATACAGACCAATTGGATGCAGTGTCGACATCAAATTGAGCACTGACAGGCTGACCCCCCCGTCAACCTTTGCAGCAATGCTGGCAGCACTCATGTGTCTATTTTCCAAAAACAACCTCTCGATATGATACTGAGAACGTGCACTCAACTTCTTTGGTTGACCATGGCGAGGCCTGTTCTGAGTGGAACCAGGCCTGTTAAACCGCTGTATGGTCTTTGCCACCATGCTGCAGCTCAGTTTCAGGGTCTTGGAAATCTTCTTATAGCCTAGGCCATCTTTATGTAGAGCAACAATTATTTTTTTAGATCCTCAGAGAGTACTTTGCCATGAGATGCTATATTGAACTTCCAGTGACCAGTATGAGAGAGTGAGAGCGATAACACCAAATTTAACACACCTGCTCCCCATGTACACCTAAAGCCCCATACACACTATCAGATTTTGTGCTGATTTTTGTCATCAGATTTACCAAAACCATGTAGTGCAAGGGCCTGCCTGATTGCATACAAATTAAAAAACTCTTAAGCCCTGTACACACGATCGGATATCCTATGGATTCTAATCCGATGGTTTTGTCCATCGGAAATCCGATGAAGCTGACTTCCATCAGTCTTGCCTACACACCATCAGTCAAAAAACCGACCGTCACAAACGCGGTGACGTAAAACACTCAGATGAGCCGAGAAAAAGGAAGTTCAATGCTTCTGAGCATGCGTTGACTTGATTCTGAGCATGCGTGGGTTTTTTATCCGATGGACTTGCCCACAGACGATCGGAATTTGCTATCGGTTTTTTATCCATCGGATAATTTTAAAACATGTTCTATTTTTTAAAACCGATGGAAAAAAGACCGATGGGTCCCATACACGATCGGTTTGTCTGATGAAAACAATCCATCGGACGGTTTTCATCAGTTAAACCGATCGTGTGTACGGGGCTTTAAGCTTTGTCCTCATATTAGATGGTTTTGGTAAATCTGATGACAAAAATTGGCAGAAAATCTGATAGTGTATATGGGGCTTTAGACCTTGTAACACTAATGAGTCACATGACACCGGGGAGGGAAATGGCTAATTGGGCCCAATTTGGACATTTTCACGTAGGGGTGTACTCACTTTTGTTGCAAGTGGTTTAGACATTAATGGCTGTGTGTTAAGTTATTTTGAGGGGACAGCAAATTTACACTGTTATACAAGCTGTACACTCACTACTTTACATTGTAGCAAAGTGTAATATCTTCAGTGTTGTCACATGAAAAGATATAATAAAATATTTACAAAGATGTAAGAGGTGTACTCACTTTTTGAGATACTGTATATCAAAATGATTGAGGAAGGGTTGAGAAGCTAGACTCAAAACTGTTGCCACTATATTGTCTTATTTTTAACTTTGAAACACCTTGAAACAATAAAGCTTTGCTACTTCTTCTGATGGATTAAAAAAAAAAGACATCGCCTGTTCACCTGTTTGGCGAACATCCGTATTTGCAGGGCGTTCGGCGGGTGTTCGCACCGCCAAATGCCCTGCAATGCACTGTGTGCTGCACAGTGCATTCTAAGCCCTGATTGGGCAAAGCTTTGGGCACAGTGAATAGCTGATTGTTAAGGAGCGGACTAAGAAGCCGGCCATGGCATCCTTAACAACTGATGAGTCATCAGATGTCAATGTTTTTTTTTTTTTTTAATAAAGGAATTGTCAAAAACTGTCTCTGTATTTTTATTACTTTTTCACACTTATTAACTAACACTCATTCAAATGGGGGGCAGGATCTGGGGGCCCCCTTCTTAAAGGCCCGCAGACCCTGCCCCAAAGCACCCACCCCCCCATGTTGAGGGCATGTGGCCTGGTATGATTTAGAAGGAGGGGCGTTCGCCAGCCCCCCCCTCCTTTCCTGGCCTGGCAGGCTGTGTGCTCAGATTAGAGTTTTTGGGGGGACCCCACGTTGTTTTTTCAAAAAAAAATTATTGCTGGAAATGGTATTGTATTGCTGCCAATTTATATGTCATTTCATGCATTCTTTTTCATTATTCATTTTTGCTGCACCATATTCTATACATGCTTCAGATGTGCCACTCTACAGGCAGAGTAAGGGGACCCCCCCCCCCCAGGCACTATATTTAAAGGAATTTTTATTGTTGAACTTTAAACCTGTAAAAATGATTTAAAAAAAATAATCCATTGATACATGTCCCTCAGGGCAGTACCCGGACCCCCATACAGTTTTTATGGACAATTACTTGCATATAAGCTTTAAAAATGGGGACTTTTGATTCTTCAAGGTCGGGTCCAATAGACTTTAACCAGTTGCCGACCAGCCGCCGCAGTTATACTGCGGCAAGTTGGCTCAGCTGCGCGAATCGATGTACTGGTACATTGGTTTGTGCTCTGGCATTTGCGTGTGCGCTCCCACCGCCGGAGGCCAGCTTCCTGCGATCACAGAAAAGAGAGCCAGAATGGGGATTTGTCAATGTTAACAAACAGATCCCCATTCTGACAAGGGAGGGGAGAGAGATCTGCTGTTCCTAGTGATCAGGAACAGCAATCTCTCCCTTCTCCCAGGGCAGCACATCCCCCATACAGTTAGAAACACCTCCCAGGGAACAGTTCTGACTTCATTAATTTTTTTATATGTAATACAAAGTTACGCTATGTGGCCGTTTCTTTCTTCCATTATATGACATAACCCTTCCACATCCATTTGGGATTCCCTGGACCATCACTTCTTATGAGATAACCCACTAGGAAGCCACCCTTCTATGTGACTCTCTCCATCCTGCTGGCGTTTTGTCATCCCTGGCACAGCATCTTGAAGCCCATAGGATTGCCCAAAGTACATTGTGGTTCCACCACGCAAGCCTGTTTGACCCATTGAATGTAGGTTCTCTAGGGTTCAAACATTCTGGTAAGCCTCTTACCTGTGGGGGTGGTTCCCTTCACTTCATCACCTCTTCACTTGCACAGATTTGCATGGTTTGAAGTCGTCACTATATTTTGAACTTTGTCAACACCAAAGTTTGGTCACTTTTAAGGACAGATAGTCTTTGCATTTTTGCACCTGTTTTGATTTTCGTGCATATAGACATTTATTTTGTGCTTATGAGGACATTCTAATGCCCTGTACACACGATCGGATTTCCGATGGAATAAAATCCAATGGATTTTTCCATCGGAAATCTGTTGAAGCTGACTTTCATCAGTCTTGCCTACACAACATCAGTCAAAATTCCAACCGTCCAAAACGCTGTGACGTAAAACACTCCGACAAGCCGAGAAAAATTAAGTTCAATGCTTCTGAGCATGCGTTGACTTGATTCTGAGCATGCGTGGGTTTTTTGTCCGATGGAGTTCCACACAGATTATAGTAATTTGCTATCATTTTTTTTTTTACATCTGTAAAATTTAAAACAGGTTCTATTTTTTTATACCGATGGAAAAAAGACCGATGGGGCCCACACAAGATCGGTTTGTCCAATGAAAAAAGTCCATTGGTCTTTTTTCATCAGAAAAAAACCATTGTGTGTACGCGGCATTATTCACATTGCTCACTATTATCATTTGAGCACTTTTTTTTATCAAGTTTTCATGTATTTATTCATTCAAGTTTTTACGTATTTATTTATTCATTTATATATTCAGATTAGTGCTACACTTTTCTTGTTTCCACATTGTTGCAATTTGTCTACTTGATGCGTTAGCAGCTTATCCTTAAGGCAGCGTGGAATTATTTTGTATACAACCCCTTGATCACCCCCTAGTGTTAACCCCTTCCCTGCCAGTGCCATTTATACAGTGTTCAGTACATTTTTATAGTACTGATCACTGTATTGGTGTCACTGGTCCCCAAAAAGGGTCAGATTTGTCTGCCGCAATGTCGAAGTCCCTATAAAAATTGCAGATCGCTTCCATTACCAATATAAACAATTTAAAAAGTCCCTAAATCTTTCCTCTATTTTATAGACTCTATAACTTTTGCGCAAACCAATCAATATACGCTTATTGCGTTTTTTTTAACCAAAAATATGTCGCAGAATACATATTGGCCTAAACTGATGAATACTTTTTTTGGGGGGGATATGTATTATAGCAGAAAGTAAAAAAAATATATATTCTTTTAAATTTACGCTAATTGTTTGTTTATAGTGAAAAAAAGAAAAACACAGATGTAATCAAATACCACCAAAAAGAAAGGACATCAATTTTGTTTGGGTACAACGTTGCATGACCACGCAATTGTCAGTTAAAACTGCACAGTGCCGTATCGCAAAAAAAATTGCATGGTCAGGAAGGGGGTAAATCCTTCCGGGGCTGAAGTGGTTAATAAGGTTCACTGTTCGGGTCAGAACTTTTTCTCTGTTCGGGAGTTCTGGTGCAAACCAAACAGGGGGTGTTCGTCCCATCTCTACCAGAAACTTTGGAGGCCTGACCTGACTTTGATTCTGGAGCTTTAGGGTTACTAGACCATGTGTTCTGTGCAAACATAGTCCTTTCCCTGTATGGGGTACATACAGTACATATATGTCTCAGAAATATCCCAAAGTGTCTCCAGGGTCACCAAAGGGATGCAGCACAAGCAGTGTCAGGCTCCTTTAGCAATGCCAGTCCCACCAGGCCATCTGGATTCCTGGCTTTTTGGAGGAAGTCTCCCCAAGTCCAATTTTGTGCCCATCTTTGCCGATGGTTGTTGTGACAGCGACTGGAGGTACACGAAAGGACTGCCTGGGTGGCTGATTTCTAATTTTGCCACAAAGGGGTAAAGGAAGGTCAATGATGCCCTTCGTGACAAAGGGCCAAGCTCTCTATTAGTTGTAAGCAAGTCTGTATCCAGGATGGAGACATTTCCACTCAGCGGGTCCATGTGGATATCACCACGTGCTCCTTCCATAATGTCTGCCACAGGTTTGTCTCCACATGCTCATACTGGTTTTCTTCTGTACCTCAAAAGCTCCACCCTCCTCATAGCATCCAAACACAGAGTAACTTCAGCTCAAGGCCCCCCTCCTCTCTCTCAACAGCTAAGCCCGGTGACTATGTCACAACTGTAAGCAGGGTTACTCAGGGGCTGGGCAGTTTAGCCTATTCAAGGAAAAAAAATTGGTATTCACAGATTCACAAATACCTTTCTCAGTGTGTTCTCTCCACTGTATCTAAGCCCCTCCCATAACCTAAAAAGCTAAGAGGGAAATGCTACCACACCTGCAAGTTGAGCAATACAACAAAGGGGAACTAACCATTTCTTACAAGCTGCACACTACTCATTCCTATCATAAATCTAGATTATATACTGTACATTAAACATCTAGATGAAAAAAAAAAATTGCTTCAAAACATTTATGTCACATTTTGAATAATGACTCAAACTAATGATTACTTTAATATGACTGTTGATCAGTATTATACCTGTTGATCAGTATAGTAATAGCTTGGTTTTGATGATCCTGTTCATCTTGTTATATGAGGATTACCCTTATAAGCCATTGGATTTTCCACTAACATCCCTACCTGGCTGGTTTTAGAATGAAAGCACATCACAGGAACTTTTATCAATCAGACAGCTTCATGGTTATCAAATTGATGCCAGGATATGTATTGTGACAGCTTAATGTGATCTAATATGTGCGTCACACTTCTGAAGAGCTCACACTGGAGATAATCACTCTCCCGTCGGTCATTACTGTTTATAAAATGAATAGTGATGTGTAGCAGAAGAATTCTATATGATTAACTACTGAAAATGCTACAAAACTTGAGTTTTCTCTTCATAAAAATAAATTGTTCCATGCAAGAAACCTTAGAGCTGATCATTTTTACTATATGAGGAGGTTAAACAAGTGCTATTATTAATTATTATTATCACTAAGATATTAGCATTGCTTGCTGTCAAATGCCCTGTTTATATATCAGTCTCAAAGCCACTGAAATTCAGTACAAAATCAGTGTTGTATTTGTGCATGGAATTTTCAGATAAGTGACAACACTGGGCATTGTTTAGCAATGTGTGTCCAAAATATGATCTGTCTCGATTGTCTCATAGTCACCAACAAAATTCAAAATGACTTGTGAGTATTAGAACCTTAATGGTTGCTGTGGACCAATATAAGCAATTATTCATTAAGTGTTAATACACAAGACCTAATAAGACTGATTTATGACAACCGTTGAAATAATGCTGAAACAATCTGATTGGCTGCTGCAAGCTTCAGTTCTGCCCTTTTGTTTTACAAAATAAGCTGTGTAACTGCAGTTAGTTATATCCTTATAACAAGTGTAAATAGGTCCTAATAAAGATGCTCTGTGCAAATAATGCTGCTAGGCACAAACACCAGGCCAAAAAATTATGTTGACAAAATCATACTGCAAACAAAAAGTAAGTTCAAGCATAGGCAGGGTTAATAGATTGCCCTTTTAGTTAAGCTCCTCCTGGCCCCCCAGAAAGTGAGGTCTCAATCCTGTCCTCTCTGGGGCAGAACCAGGGGCGTAGATAAGGGGAGAGGGGGCAGGGGGGTCCAAATTGCCCCCTCCCTGAGAGTGTCCTGTCCAACTGCCCAGTGCTGCTGCACTGCTTCTCAACAGCACCCAGGAGCAGAGCCAGAGAGGATTTATATTCTATAGCACCCCACCTCCATCTCACAGAGATAATTGTAAAATGGCTACCACTGCAGTGCCACCTTCTGCCAGCGGTAGCCGAGGTGGCCGTATAGTATAGGTGGCCGTATAGTATTCGGTTGCTAGGACTACCTGGTGTCCTAGCAACTAACCACATACTTTCTCTGCCCCCAGCATTCAGATGAGAAGGAAGGAACTTCCTCCTCCAGACCTTCTGCCAGTGCCATGCCTCCAAGCTTCCACCTGTAGCTGCGAGATGCACTGAGAATGTAACAGAGTTAACTCTTATGGAAAGGGAATAATAGAGCTCTAAAGACACTGAATTAAAGTTAGGAGTGCTGCTCTGGGTACTCTAATGTAAACAAGGTAATATTCTTGGGACCCTGATGTACAGGATGGTGACTCTTAGGCCCTGATGTAAAGTGAGGATGACTCTGAGGACCCTGATGTAAGGGAGTGATGTCTCTGTGGGCCCTGATGTAAGGGGGTGGCTGTGGAGACTTTTGAGTGGAGTGGCACTGGGGACCTTGATATAAGGGGAGTGGCTCTGAGGACCCTTATGTAAGAGAGGTGACTTTGGGAACTCTGATTTAAGGAGGGGATGACTTTGGGGATCCTGATGTAAGGGGGGTGACTCTGGGGACCCTGACATTAGGCAAGAGTTTCTGGGGACCCCAATGTAAGGGGGTAACTCTTGGAACCTTAAGGGGGATTACTCAAGATCCTGATGTAAGGGGAGGGGATCTGGGGAACCTGATGTTGGGATGGGAATCTAGGGACCCTGAAGTAAGGGGAGAGGACTCTGATTTAGAAGTGGGAATCTAGAGATGTAAGAGAGGAATCTGATGTGAACAGAGGGCCTGTCCTGACTGCTGCATTCCATACAGGGCCGATCCTAGATATGGTGCGGGGGGTGCAGTACACCCAGGCGCCACAGAGGTGGGGGCGCTGAAGCGCCAGAGTGCTCCCCTCTATTCTCCACCTCCTCTCCTTGTCCATGCTAGTCGCCGCCGCCGATGTGTTTTTCAAACCTAAGCCTGGCGTCCCCCCCCTCCCTCCTCCTTCCTCCTGTCAGAGGAGGAGAGTGAAGCAGAGCTCAGAGCGGCTCTCTCTGTGTGGAGAGAGACAAGCCACGCAATGCCGTCGCTGAGGGGGCGGTCCGTGCCTTCTCCTCCTCTCTGTGTCTTAGCTCCTGCCTGCTGCTGCTGTGATCTGTGCTCCACCCGGGCGGCGCGGCTGCACATTGTCCTCTCCTCTTCAGCTGCCGCAGGGTGTTTTTATGTATGTAATGGGGGGGGACAAATGGAGGGGGCCGGAGGGGGGTTTGTCCTGGGGGGAGTCTGTACTAATGGGGGGGTTTGTCCTGGGGGGGGTTTGTCTTGGAGGGGTCTGGACTAATGGGGGGGGTTCTTCCTGGGGGGTCTGTATTAATGGAGGGGGGTTTGTCCTGGGGGGAGTCTGTACTAATGGAGGCGGGGTTTGTCCTGGGGGAGTCTGTACTAATGGGGGGGTTGTCCTGGAGGGGTCTGTACTAATGGAGGCGGGGTTTGTCTTGGGGGAGTCTGTACTAATGGGGGGGTTGTCCTGGGGGGTCTGTACTAATAGAGGGGGGTTTGTCCTGGGGGGAGTCTGTACTAATGGAGAGGGGGGTTTGTCCTGGGGGGGGTCTGTACTAATGGAGGCTGGGTTTGTCCTGGGGGGAGTCTGTACTAATGGGGGGTTGTCCTGGGGGGTCTGTACTAATGGAGGGGGGTTTGTCCTGGGGGGAGTCTTTACTAATGGGGGGAGTCTGTACTAATGGGGGGGTTGTCCTGGAGGGGTCTGTACTAATGGAGGCGGGGTTTGTCTTGGGGGGGAGTCTGTACTAATGGGGGGGTTGTCCTGGGGGGTCTGTAATAATAGAGAGGGGGGTTTGTCCTGGGGGGAGTCTGTACTAATGGAGAGGGGGGTTTGTCCTGGGGGGGGTCTGTACTAATGGAGGCTGGGTTTGTCCTGGGGGGAGTCTGTACTAATGGGGGGTTGTCCTGGAGGGGTCTGTACTAATGGAGGGGGGTTTGTCCTGGGGGGACTCTTTACTAATGGGGGGTTGTCCTGGAGGGGTCTGGGCTAAGGGGGGGGGTTTGTCCTGGGGGGTCTGTATTAATGGAGGGGGGTTGTCCTGGGGGAGTCTGTACTAATGGGGGGGTTGTCCTGGAGGGGTCTGTACTAATGGAGGCAGGGTTTGTCCTGGGGAGAGTCTGTACTAATGGGGGGGTTGTCCTGGAGGGGTCTGTACTAAAGTTGGGGGGTGGTTTGTCCTGGGGCAGTCTGTACTAATGGAGGGGTGGGTTTCTCCTGGGGGGAGTCTGTACTAATGGGGGGGTTGTCCTGGAGGGGTCTGTACTAATGGAGGCAGGGTTTGTCCTGGGGAGAGTCTGTACTAATGGGGGGTTGTCCTGGAGGGGTCTGTACTAAAGTTGGGGGGTGGTTTGTCCTGGGGCAGTCTGTACTAATGGAGGGGTGGGTTTCTCCTGGGGGGAGTCTTTACTAATGGGGGGGTTGTCCTGGAGGGGTCTGGGCTAAGGGGGGGTTGTCCTGGGGGGTCTGTATTAATGGAGGGGGGTTGTCCTGGGGGAGTCTGTACTAATGGGGGGGTTGTCCTGGAGGGGTCTGTACTAATGGAGGCAGGGTTTGTCCTGTGGAGAGTCTGTACTAATGGGGGGGTTGTCCTGGAGGGGTCTGTACTAAAGTTGGGGGGTAGTTTGTCCTGGGGCAGTCTGTACTAATGGAGGGGTGGGTTTCTCCTGGGGGGAGTCTGTACTAATGGGGGGGTTTGTCCTGGGGGGAGTCTGTACTATGGGGGGGTTGTCCTGAAGGGAGTCTGTACTATGGGGGGTTGTCCTGGAGGGGTCTGTACGAATGGAGGGGGGTTTGTCTTGGGGGGGGAGTCTTTACTAATGGGAGAGTTTGTCCTGGGGGTCTGTGCTAATGGGGGGGTTTGTCCTGGGGAGTCTGTACTAACGGAGATGGATTGGTTTGTCCTGGGGGGGTCTGTACTAATGGAGGGGGTGGTTTGTCCTTGGGGGTCTGTACTGAGGGAGGGGTTTATACTTAGTGGGGAGTCTGCACTGACGGAGGGGGTCTATACTTAGTGGAGGGGGTCTGTACTGAGGGGCGACTATAGGTGGTGGAAGGGGGGTGACGCCACTGCAGCTGCGGGCTCTTCTTTCCCCCCTCCCTCTCCTCCTCGCACGCAATGCTGTACTAGTGAGCGGCGCTTGCCAGCACAGCCGCCCACTATGTTTCTTCCCCCCACCTTCATATCGGCCAGGGAAGAAATAGAATAGAAAAAGGAGCAGAGAAGAGGATTGCGGGACATGTAGTTCGAGGACTGGCAGCCCCACTGTAACAAAGAAACTGCAGCCCACACAGCATGCCCAGCTGAATGGGAGAGAGAGAGCCAGGAGCCCAGGAAAGCTTTCAGGGAAGTGCACCCAGGACTCCAGAGGGAGTGGACAGTGCTGAGAGAACACCATCAGAGAGAGAACCCCGCTGCCCTGCGCCACCAGAGTGAAAGCCACACAGCCTGGCGCCATCCCTGGTGTAAAAAAGAATGGAGTCATTGCCAGAATACAGACCTGGGCTCTACCCAGCGGAGTCGCCATGGGCAATTCAGAGTGAGCTGACTCCTGATCAGAGGAACCAATGTTGCTGGGTCAGGTAAGAGGGCCGATCGGCCATTATCTACTAGCGTCCATAGGAACTGCAGTCTCTGACCATCTCCTGTATTATATCTGCAGTCTCTGACCATCTCCTGTATTATATATCCAGTCTCTGACCATCTCCTGTAGTATGTCTGCAGTCTCTGACCATCTCCTGTAGTATGTCTGCAGTCTCTGACCATCTCCTGTAATATGTCTGCACTCTCTGACCGTATCCTGTAATATGTCTGCACTCTCTGACCATCTCCTGTACTATGATTGCAGTCTCTGACCGTCTCTTGTATCATGTCTACAGTCTCTGAGCATCTCCTGTAGTATGTCTTGGGGCACTCTCTAACAGAAGCCCTCTGTGTTCATCAGAGAGACTCCCCTCCAGGTCTCATTAGTGTACTCTCTTCCAGTATTTTCTTAATTGTTAAAAGATCATGGGAGGATCCTAGGGTAACGAAGACTTCTTAGGGGAGCATCTCTGTGTTTGAGTCGTTGCCCTAGAAACATTTGTAAAGGGGAGGAGTTGGTAAGATGGTGACCACGCCCATGTGGGGGCGCCAGAAATATTTCTGCACCCAGGCGTCTGTGACCCTAGGATCGGCCCTGATTCCATATGTTGTTTTGTATGTTACTTACGCCTGACCCCTTTACTCTATACATTATGTTGTACATTACATTGTAAAGACCAATGTGTTTATTGTCCCAACAGATGCTGGTTGTACTGAAGTTCTTATTTATAATAGGTTCAGACAGACAAAGTGATCATTTTTTGTGTGTAGAAAAGCATATGTGATAGAATCTTTTATTTATTTTTTTAAATGATTCTTCGTTCTGAAGTTTCTATGTATCTGTGGGACTGTCACTTGTAACATAGTAAGTAGGAGTATTTTGTGGGTACAAGGACAGTGGTATATGTGTGTAGTGTACACAGTGACTAGGCATTTTGTTTAAACATCCCCTTTTAAGCCCCTCCCACTGTTAGACAAAATCCGTTCTCTGATCCACTTACTACTGACCCATGAACTCTGCTTCACTTGCTACTGATCCCTGAACTCTGCCTAACTTTCGACCCCAGAACCCTTGCACTCTGTGTCCCCTTAAGCCACGGACAATATTAAGTGCAATCAGAACAACACATAAAATTTGTCATGGTGCGCGCAGAACTTCACAGGCAGGATAGCTCAACTTTTGCACACAGGCACACTGGAGTGAAACGAAGCAGCATCATGGAACTTTAGGATTTTAGGACTGTGCTGTCAGTGTTTGGGTGCTTCCATCCTCTCCCAGTCTTCCTTCTGGGTTTGCACTGTTCGGACGCCTGAATGGTGGGACCGCAATGACAATGGTATGGGAGTCACTTCAACATGGCACAGAGAGGCTGACGTACAGGGTTGCCAACTTTCAGTAAATTTACAAACAGTTTGTAAAATCCATAATTGTTGCATTTGTCCATGAATGTCAGTTACGGACATGCAGCCTACATGTCTGTAATGGACATTTAAGGACAGATGCAAAAAGTACGGATTTTACAAACTGTTCGTAAATTTACGGAAAGTTGGCAACCCTGCTGACGTACAGTAAGGGTAAATCTGCACAGCTCAGTGTACATTACTGATGGCAGACAGGTGGAAGCATTTATGACAGAAGAGACCATTAGAATCAGGGTTCTTTTTTTTTTTTAAATACCACTTTAAAGTAACCAAGCAAAGCACAATGGTGGCTAGAGGCGGAATGGGCTGAATCCAGACATACCTGCCTTTAATAGGAGGCTCTCAAAGTTAGTGCCACACTTTACAGAGGAACCTTGATGAGGCAGCAACTAAAACCTTTGTTTTTAATGCACACAGCAATTTTGCTATGTAGTATACACTATACATATATTTTTGTGATTAAATAACATTTCTAATCATATGGAATTAATCACAAGAGTCTCCCTTTACATCAGAGTCAACAGAGTTCCCCTTTACATCAGAGTCAACAGAGTTTCCCTTTAGATCTGAATCCGCAGAGTCCCCCTTTACATCTGAATGCACAGGGTTTGTTCCCCTTTACATCTAACTCTGCAGGAGAGGAGTGCAGAGGGTAAGATGGAGGCAGTATGTACATGAGAGGATTGTGGAGGGTATGATGGGGGCAGTATGTACAGGAGGGAACTGTGGTGGGTATGATGGGGGCAGTATGTACAGGAGAGGACTGTGGTGGGTATGATGGGGGCAGTATGTACAGGAGAGGACAGTGGAGGGTATGATGGGGGCAGTATGTAGAGGAGAGGACTGTGGAGGGTATGATGGGGGCAGTATGTAGAGGAGAGGACTGTGGTGGGTATGATGGGGGCAGTATGTAGAGGAGTAGAGGAGAGGACTGTGGTGGGTATGATGGGGGCAGTATGTAGAGGAGAGAACTGTGGAGGGTATAATGGGGGCAGTATGTAGAGGAGAGGACTGTGGAGGGTATGATGGGGGCAGTATGTAGAGGAGAGGACTGTGGAGGGTATGATGGGGGCAGTATGTAGAGGAGAGGACTGTGGTGGGTATGATGGGGGCAGTATGTAGAGGAGAGGACTGTGGTGGGTATGATGGGGGCAGTATGTAGAGGAGAGGACTGTGGTAGGTATGATGGGGGCAGGATGTAGAGGAGAGGACTGTGGAGGCAGGGCCGTCTTTAATATTGATTGGACCCTGGGCAAGCATTTTCTTGGGGCCCCCCATGCAATTTTGCCCCCCCATCATTACACAGGACTCCCTCCACCATACTACCCAAATCTCTACATAGGACCCCATTCCCCATACTACCCCCATAATTACAGGACTCTCCTCCCACATCATTGCACAGGACCCTCTCCCCAATACTACGCCCATCACTAAACAGGATCCCTCCCCATAATACCTCCATGATTACGCAGTGTGGGGGGCTCCATACTACATTGTCACTTATTAACTATCAGCACGCTGCTGTTTCTGCAGGAAGGAGGGGTATTGCTGTAGGGGGAGAAGCAGGGAAGGGGTTATTGTTAGGGATGGAGAGGCAGGGATTGGGGTTATTGTTGGGGGTGGAGAGGAAGGGATTGGGGTTATTGTTGGGGGTGGAGAGGCAGGGATTGGGGTTATTGTTGGTGGTGGAGAGGCAGGGATTGGGGTTATTGTTGGTGGTGGAGAGGCAGGGAGAGGGGTTATTGTTGGTGGTGGAGAGGCAGGGAGAAGGGGTTTATTGTTGGTGGTGGAGAGGCAGGGAGAAGGGGTTTATTGTTGAAGGTGAAGAAGCGGGGAGGGGGGTTATTGTTGAGGGTGGAGATGCAGGGAGGGGGGTTATTTTTGAGGGTGGAAAAGTGGGGAGGGGGGTTATTATTGAGGGTGGAGAAGCGGGAAGGGGAGTTATTATTATTATTATTATTATACAGGATTTATATAGCGCCAACAGTTTACGCAGCGCTTTACAATATAAAAAGGGAGACAATACAGTTACAATACAATAAAATACAAGAGGATTAAGAGGGCCCTGCTCAGAAGAGCTTACAATCTAATAGCTATTGAGGGCGGAGAAGCGGGGAGGGATTTTTGCTGAGGGTGGAGAAGTGGGGAGGGAGGTTATTGCTGAGGGTGGAAAAGCAGAGAGGGGGGTTATTGCTGAGAGTGGAAAAGCGGAGAGGGGGTTTATTATTAAGGGTGGAGAAGCGGGGGGGTTATTGCTGAGGGTGGAGAAGCGGGAGGGGGGTTTTTTATTAAGGGTTAAGAAGCGGAGAGGGGGATTATTGCTGAGGGTGGAGAAGTGGGAGGGGGGTTATTGTTGAGGGTGGAGAAGCGGGGAGGGGGGTTATTGCTGAGGGTGAAGCGGAGAGGGGGGTTATTGCTGAGGGTGGTGAAGCGGGGAGGGGGATTATTATTGGGGGTGGAGAAGCAGGGAGGGGTTATCGTTGAGCACACAGCTGTCAATCACTGCCCTGCACTACAACACTTAGCAGCCCTGCCCTCCAAGAAGTTCTGCAGCAGCCAAACTCTGCCCTGCACTACAATTCCCAGCAGGCAGCAGCCCCCCCTCCAAGAAGTTCTGCAGCAGCCAAACTCTGCCCTGCACTACAACTCCCAGCAGGCAGCAGCCCCCCCTCCAAGACGTTCTGCAGAAGCCAAACACTGTCCTGCAGTACAACTCCCAGCAGCCCTGCCCTGCCACCCCAAGAAGTTCTGCAGCATCTGAGACTCCCTAAAAAGTTATCAGAGGTGATGGGAGGGGGAACCTGGCTCAGGACAGCACACAGTGTCTCAGAGGGAGACAGTTTACTCACTTTGCAGAGCGATGTCATCGGCAGCCGCCCGCAGAGGAGGGATAGGAGGGGTTGAATGCAGCACATCGCCGGGGGAAGAGGCTCAGTCCACTCAGACTGAGATAAGGGGAAGGGGCGGGGTCAGTAGAAGAGACACTGCAGGGACGTGACTTCACTTAACCCGTGCCGAGCTGGATAGAATGGAGGAGAAAACAAATGCACTTGATTTATCAGCGTTTGGGACCCTCCAACAATGAATGGGCCCTGGGCAGATGACCCATTTGCCCTGCATTAAAGACGGCCCTGCTCCCCGCGCCTGAATGGGAGGGGGGGGCGCCGATCGCGGGAGGGGGGCGGCTCTGCTGGGGCCCCAGGCAAGCTTGGGGCCCCAAGCAGTTGCTTGGTTTGCCTCTCCTGTTCCGACGGCCCTGGCAGTAGCTGGTAAGTGTTCTGAGAAATAATTTTCGTTTTTGTTTTCTCTGTGCAAAGCCCTTCCATATGCACCTTACTCTAAAAGTTAGTTATCCTTTAGGGCAGTCGCTATTAATGTTTAGAGATGTCCCGAATAGGGATGAGCCGAACACCCCCGGGTTCGGTTCGCACCAGAACCCGCGAACGGACCGAAAGTTCGCACGAACATTAGAACCCTATTAAATACAATGGATGCGAACGTTCGAATTCTAAAGTGCTAATTATAACGACTATTATCCATGTTATTGTCCTAAACAGAGTTTGGGAACCCGGGTTCTGCACCAGGGGACATGTATCAATGCAAAAAGAAGTTTTAAAAACGGCCGTTTTTCGGGAGCAGTCATTTTAATGATGCATAAAGTGAAAAAAAAAGTCAAATATTCCTTTAAATATTGTACCTGGGGGGTGTCTAAAGTATGCCTGTGAAGTGCCACGTGTTTCCCGTGTTTAGAACTGTCCCTGCACAAAATTACATTTCTAAAGGGAAAAAAAAGCCATTTAAAACTGCTTGCGGCTTTAATGTAATGTCTGGTCCCGGTAATATGGATGAAAATCTTTAAGAAAAATGGCATAGCTACCCCATCACCCCCCCCCCTACCCCAGCCCATTACCAGCCCCTTTGGGTCTTGTTTGGATATTAAGGGGAACCCCGCAACACAAAATAAAAAAGGCCCTATATACTCTGAACAGCAGTATACAGGCGGTGTAAACAAGACCGGTGTAAACAAGACAGGGACTGTAGGTTTGTTCTTAAGTAGAATCTGTTTGTAATTTTGAACACGTACATTGTTTAAGTGTAGCTCCAGCCAAAAAATCTATTTTTAAGCTTTTTGGAAAACATAGGGAAGGGTTATCACCCCTGTAACATTTGTTTTGCTGTCTGTGCCCCTGTTCAGAACATTTCACCTCACTTTGCGTCCCAATGACAACTGTTTTTGAAATGTGGTGTTTTTATTGAAACAAGGATTGGTGATAAAGCATCAGTAGAGAGGAGACACCTTTCTCCCATATTAATTCTTACAGGAGAGAATTTTCCTTCCTAGGGGTAGATTTCCTCTCACTTCCTGTTGTCTTCTTCCGTTTGCAAGTAGGCGTCGTTTATAAGTTGGATGTTTGAAAGTAGGGACCTGCCGTATATACTCAGCAGAAATTGGCCCCTTAGGTGTTGGTGTTGGCACAACACTGTAAGCACTCACAGTTACTCTTGGTGGGTGCTGGAACGCCCTGCTGTCAACTATTATATCAGGAATTGTAATAACATATAATTGTTGAACAGTGGTAGTAAAAATTGGGCCTTTGATGGTGGTGCTGGTGCCACAACACTGTAAGGCCTGGCAGTTACTCTTGGTGGGCGCAGCAATGGGCCCTGCTGTGAATTATTAGATCAATAATTATAATTGCATGCCCCTGTTGAACAGGGGCTGAAAAATTGGGCCTGTGGTGGTGGTGGTGGTGGTGGTGTTGACACAACACTGTAAGGCCTGACAGTTACTCTTGGTGGGCGCAGCAATGGGCCCTGCTGTGAATTATTAGATCAATAATTATAATTGCATGCCCCTGTTGAACAGGGGCTGAAAAATTGGGCCTTAGGCACTGGTGGCACAACACTGCAACCCCTCACAGATACTGTACTTGGAGCACAGCAATGAGCCCTGTTGCAAAGTATTGCATCTAAAATTGTAATTACACGCCCCTGTTAAACAGGGGCTGAAAAATTGTGCCTTAGCCACTGGTGGCGGCACCCATAAACCAAAATGATCTTCCAAGCTATCATCATTAATCGGATCATTGAGGAGGAGGAGGAGGATAGCCAGTCAACATAACAGCACAGGCACTCAGCATCAGCATCAGTCTTGAAGGGATGTGACATTTTAAAATCAATTAGTCTGTTATATCAGCATCAGGTGTGTGGTAGCTGGTGGTGATCCAAGACTGGTTCATCTTGATGAAAGTCAGTCGATCAACCGAGTCAGTGGACAGGCGCACCCTGTGATCCATGACAAATCCTCCAGCAGCACTGAATGTGCGTTCTTAAAGAACGCTGGATGCAGGACAGGCCAGTAGCTCAATTGCATACTGTGCAAGCTCTGGCCAGTGATCCATTCTCAAGACCCAGTAAGCCAGAGGATTTTCGGTGGGGAAGGTGTCCAAGTCTGACCTTGCCCCTAGGTATTCCTGCACCATGTATATCAGACGCTGGCGATGGTTGCTGGAACCGATCATACTTTGGGGCTGCGGACTGAAGAATTGTCTGAATGCATCGGTCAGACGGCCACCTTCCCCACCGCTCCTTCTTTGACTGCCCGAAGCCTCAGCAACTCGTTGTCCAGGACCAGGAGTTTGTAACATCCCAGTCTCTGGGAACGCGTTGCACAGACCTTTCTGCAAGGCCTCCCGGAGTTGTCTCATCCTCTGCTCCCTCTGCGACGGTAAGATAAGGTCCGCAACCTTACCCTTGTACCGTGGATCAAGGAGAGTGGCCAGCCAGTAATGGTCCCTCTCCTTGATCCGAAGAATACGAGGATCCTTCCGCAGACTTTGCAGGATCAGGGAGGCCATGCAGCGTAGGTTAGCTGAGGCATTGAGTCCGGAGTCCTCTGGGTCACTAAGGACGACATGATCCGCAGCCACCTCCTCCCAGCCACGTACAAGTCCACTGGTTTCTTGGGACTGTAAATCATCCCTAAAAGACTGCTGCTGATGATGCTGAGTGCCAGCCTCCACCTCCATGCTGACACAATCCTCCTCCTCCTCCTCCTCCTCTTCCTGTGCGATGGGTGGGACAGAAGGAACACTGTCTGGGTAAAGGGGGCCTTGAGAGGCAAGGAAGTCCTCCTCTTCCGGCCTCTGTTCTGCCTCAAGTGCCCTGTCCATTATTCCACGCAGCGTGTGCTCCAACAGGTGGACAAGAGGTACAGTGTCACTGATGCATGCACTGTCACTGCTCACCATCCTCGTGGCCTCCTCAAATGGTGCCAGGACAGTGCAAGCATCCCTGATCATGCCCCACTGGCGTGGTGAAAAAAACCCGAGCTCCCCTGACCCTGTCCTGGTGCCGTAGTCGCACAGGTACTCATTGATGGCCCTCTGCTGCGTGTGCAGCCGCTGCAGCATGGCCAACGTTGAGTTCCACCTGGTGGGCATGTCACATATAAGGCGGTTCTTGGGCAGGTTCAACTCCTTTTGCAGCTCAGCCAGGCGAGCACTGGCATTATAAGATCTGCGGAAATGCACACCGACTTTCCTGGCCTGCCTCAGGACATCCTGTAAGCCCGGGTACCTGCCCAAGAACCGCTGCACCACCAGGTTAAGGACGTGAGCCACACAGGGCACATGGGTCAGTTGTCCCTGTCGGAGGGCGGAGAGGAGGTTGGTGCCATTGTCGCAAACCACCATTCCTGGCTTAAGCTGGCGTGGCGTCAACCACCTCTCGGCCTGCCCCTGCAGAGCAGACAGGACCTCTGCCCCAGTGTGGCTCCTGTCCCCCAAATACACCAGCGCAAGCACGGCATGGCATCTTTTTGCCTGCGTACTTGCGTAGCCCCTTGAACGCCTACGGAGCACCGCTGGTTCCGAGGACAAAGCACAGGAAGAGGCCATGGAGGAAGAAGAAGAGGAGGGGGTGGAGGAGAGAGGTGTGTCACAACCAGTAGTAGCATTTTGGAGGCGTGGCGGTGGAACAACCTCCAACACTACTGCACCTTGTCCTGCATCCTTCCCAGCTGCCAAAAGAGTGACCCAATGGGCCGTGAAAGAAAGGTAACGTCCCTGTCCATGCCTGCTGGACCATGAGTCAGCGGTAATATGCACCTTACCGCTGACCGCCCTGTCCAGCGAGGCCAAGACATTGCCTTCCACATGCCTGTAGAGAGCCGGAATCGCCTTCCGTGAGAAAAAGTGGCGTTTGGGAACCTGCCACTGAGGAACCGCACATTGCACAAACTCACGGAAGGGGGCCGAGTCTACCAACTGAAAAGGCAGCAGTTGAAGCGCTAGCAATTTAGCCAAGCTAGCATTCAACCGCTGGGCATGTGGATGGCTGGGAGTGAACTTCTTTCGACGGTCCAGCAGCTGGGGCAGGGAAATTTACCTGCTAGAATCGGACGTCGGTGTACTGCTAGCAGAGTGGCCGCAAGTACTTGGCTGTGACACACCTAATTCTACACCTTCATTCCTCTCAGTGCAGGTTTCAGAGAGGACTGAAGGTATAGTGGGGTTGGAGATCCCAGCTGATGCGGTGCAAGAAGAGGTCCGCTTTGTTCTTTGGTGTGGGTCTTTAAGGTAGGCTTGCCAACGAGCTGCATGGCAGGTCAACATTTGTCTGATCAAGCATGTGGTGCCCAAGCGGCTGATGTTTTGGCCACGCGATATACGCTTGAGACATATGTTGCAAACAGCAGCTGTGCGATCTGATGCACTCGCCTCAAAAAAGGCCCACACCAAAGAACTTTTTGAATGACGGGCAGAGGCAGCGCCCTGCACAGGCGGAGCTCTGCGGTGTGATTCCGTCGGTGTGCTGCCCATACGCTGGCCACCCAAGGGCATCCTGCCTCGTTGGAGATGTGCCTCCTCCTCATCCTCCTTCTCCTCCTCTCTCCTATTAGGCACCCACGTGGAGTCAGTGACCTCATCATCCCCTCCCTCCTCATCACTGGAGCCAATCTGGCAGTATGCTGCAGCTGCTGGAGCATGACTGCCAGATTGGTGTCCTTCTTGAGCATCCCCTCTCTCTGCTCTCACGCTACTGCCTTCCTCTATCTGGGTATCATCATCAGATCCTTCGAAATGCTGGGCATCCTCCTGGAGCATGTACCCAACACTGTGCTCAAACAGTTCGGGAGACCCCTCAGGAGGAGGACATGGTGGGTCTAGGGAAGGATTGACTAATGATGACATTGATACCAGAGAAGAGGACGCTTTGGCAGCTGCTTTGCCAGTACCCTGAGCCTGGGTGAGAGAGGATGAGGAGGATGAGGTGGGCTTGGTCATCCACTCTACCAAGTCTTCGGCGTGATGTGGCTCAACATGTCCAGCTGCCGAAAAGAAGGACAAATGTGTCCCATGGCCATGTGCTGATGACAATGCACCGCGTCCACGACCAGCACTGTTGCCCCCAGACACAGAGCCTGCTTGCCCTCTTTTTTTGCCTCCTGACTGTCTGCCTCTCCTTGTTTGCCTTCCAGACATTTTAATGGATGGCCTGCAGGGAGATGGGAAAAACAGCAATAAGGGCTACCTTCAGGTGTATACTGTGCAGGAGGCTTAGCAACAATGACACTGACACTGTCCCCTGCCTATCCTTCTCTGTCCCTAAACACAAGGATTTGCAATATGCTTCAGCAAGATTGGTTTAGCACAGAATAGCACACTGACAGTTTCCCTCACTGTCCTTCTCTGTCCCTACAAACAAGATTTAGCACAGAATAGCACACTGATAGTTTCCACGAGTGTCCTTCTCTGTCCCTAAACTCAAGGATTTCAAATACGGTTCAGCAAGATTGGTTTAGAACAGAATAGCACACTGACACTTTCCCTCACTGTCCTTCTCTGTCCCTAAACTCAAGGATTTCAAATATGGTTCAGCAAGATTGGTTTAGAACAGAATAGCACACTGACAGTTTCCCTCACTGTCCTTCTCTGTCCCTACAAACAAGGTTTAGCACAGAATAGCACACTGATAGTTTCCCTCACTGTCCTTCTCTGTCCCTACAAACAAGATTTAGCACAGAATAGCACACTGATAGTTTCCACGAGTGTCCTTCTCTGTCCCTAAACTCAAGGATTTCAAATACGGTTCAGCAAGATTGGTTTAGAACAGAATAGCACACTGACACTTTCCCTCACTGTCCTTCTCTGTCCCTAAACTCAAGGATTTCAAATATGGTTCAGCAAGATTGGTTTAGAACAGAATAGCACACTGACAGTTTCCCTCACTGTCCTTCTCTGTCCCTACAAACAAGGTTTAGCACAGAATAGCACACTGATAGTTTCCCTCACTGTCCTTCTCTGTCCCTACAAACAAGATTTAGCACAGAATAGCACACTGATAGTTTCCACGAGTGTCCTTCTCTGTCCCTAAACTCAAGGATTTCAAATACGGTTCAGCAAGATTGGTTTAGAACAGAATAGCACACTGACACTTTCCCTCACTGTCCTTCTCTGTCCCTACAAACAAGGTTTAGCACAGAATAACACACTGACACTCTCCCTACCTATCCTTCTCTGTCCCTAAACACAAGGAATCCAGGATTAGTAAAGGAAAAAAATGACACTGTCCCTGCCTATGCTTCTCTTTCCCTGCTCCGGAACACACTACACAAGGCCGCCGCGCTGGCGGACTTTTATAGTGTGGGGCGTGTACTAAACCCCCTCAGCAATAATTGGCCACAGGCATCCTGCCTGTGGCCAATCATTGCTCTCCTCGCTGCCGGCGCTGTTATTGGCCAAGCATGCGGGGTCACAGTGCATGCTTGGCCAATCACAGCGCCTGGATGACACTGCGATGGCGTAGTGCATTGTGGGCCGTTCGCGTCACTCGAATTTGGCGCAAACGGCCCAAATCGTTCAATCTTCGTCGAACGATCGAACAGCCGATGTTCGAGTCAAACGTATGTTCGACTCGAACATGAAGCTCATCCCTGGTCCCGAACTATTCGCCGGCGAATAGTTCCCGGCGAATATAGCTTGTTCGCGTTCGCCGCGGCGGGCGAACATATGCGATGTTCGGTCCGCCCCCTATTTGTCATCATTGAGCAAACTTTGACCCTGTACCTCACAGTCAGCAGACACATTCCAGCCAATCAGCAGCATACCCTCCCTCCCAGACCCTCCCACCTCCTGGACAGCATCCATTTTAGATTCATTCGGAAGCTGCAGTCTTAGTGAGAGGAGGGACAGTGTAGCTGCTGCTGATTTAATAGGGAAATCTATAGCTAGGCCAGTGTATTCAGTGTCCACTCCAGTCCTGAAAGACTCATCTGATCTCTGCTGTAAGGACAGCGTCCTGACAGCACCCCAAAAAGCACTTTTTAGGGCTAGTACATCAGTCTGCTTTTTTTTTTCCTCTGTAAGCTAATTGCAGTTGCCTGCCAGCATGTGTGTATTCAGTGTCCACTCCGGTCCTGAAAGACTCATCTGATCTCTGCTGTAAGGACAGCGTCCTGACAGCACCCCAAAAAGCCCTTTTTAGGGCTAGTACATCTGTCTGCTTTTTTTTTTTCCTATGTAATCTAATTGCAGCTGCCGAGCTACATGAGTAGCTTGGCATCCAACCTTGTGCAAATGGGGTCTTTCATGCTGTTGTGCCTGTTGAGGGACCCTCGTATAAAAAGGCTGAAGGAGAACGACCTGTACTGGGTGGCCACGCTACTAGACCCCCGGTATAAGCAGAAAGTGCCTGAAATGTTACCGAATTACCGGGAGTCGGAAAGGATGCAGCAGTTCCAAAATAAATTAAAAAGTATGCTTTACACAGCGTATAAGGGTGATGTCACAGCACAACGGGAATCTAACAAGGGAAGAGGTGAAAGTAATCCTCCTCCTACCACGACCACGCCAGCAAGGACAGGACGCTTTACAGACGTGTTGTTGATGGAGGACATGCAGAACTTTTTAAGTCCTACGCATCGCCACAGCCCTTCGGGGTCTACCCTCAGAGAACGACTCGACCGACAGGTAGCAGACTACCTCGCCTTAACTGCAGATATCGACACTCTGAGGAGCGATGAACCCCTTGACTACTGGGTGTGGCCTGAGCTATCCCAATTTGCGATAGAACTTCTGGCCTGCCCCGCTTCAAGTGTCCTTTCAGAAAGGACCTTCAGTGCAGCAGGAGGTATTGTCACTGAGAAGAGAAGTCGCCTAGGTCAAAAAAGTCTAGATTACCTCACCTTTATTAAGATGAATGAGGCATAGATCCCGACGGGACTGACAGTGGGCGATATATTTGACTAAAAAAGGCCTGATGAGATGAGCTGACTTGGGCTAAAAATGGTCCACACGCTGCTGTATTTTATCTCTTCATGCCGGATGACTTGCGTGACTTATCCGCCACCAACTAGGGTTCAAGCCGCAATGTTTTAGGGCACTTTCTGCCTGGAAAACATCAATTTTTCTGGCCGCTGCTACAGCAGCGGCTGCAACAATACCTATTTTTTCAGGCATGTGTACATGCCTAATTTTTCTGGCCTCTGCTGCTGCACTGTGGCTGCAAAAAAAAAAAAAAGCACATACATGTGTGAATTCCCCTTCATGATCTTTACCTTGTTGTGGTGAAGGGGCTTGCGTATCACAATGAAGCGACCACCTCTATGAGTTGGCAATGGCAATGTTGGTACACCCCAGATGATAAGGTCGTTGCTTCATTGTGAACAGACCAAAAGCGATCGGCTGGATAATTTTGCATAGAAAAAACATAAATTTTCTTTGTGATCATCTAAGGCAGGGATAAGCAATTAGCGGACCTCCAGCTGTTGCAAAACTACAAGTCCCATCATGCCTCTGCCTCTTGGTGTCATGCTCGTGGCTGCCAGAGTCTTGCTATGCCTCATGGGATTTGTAGTTCTGCAACAGCTGGAGGTCCGCTAATTGCATATCCCTGATCTAAGGTGATGATTAAAGCCTTGCGGTTGTGCAAATGGACTGTTTGCGGTTGTTTGCGGAGCGTTAAACGGGGAGTTTGGTCTGTCACTGTGAAGCGGGCGTAACCCTTACACTACCTGATCGATACAACATCATACCTGATGTTTTAAAGCACGTTATTCCAAACAATTTAGGAATGTTAGGTGATTTATGCCCTTTATGGATTAAAACCCGACTCTGCGTCAACTACAAAATTTTCCATGGGAGTTTTGCCATGGATCCCCCTCCAGCATGCCACAGTCCTGGTGTTAGTCCCCTTGAACCAACTTTTCCGTCACTATTGTGGCCAGAAAGAGTCCCTGTGGGTTTTAAAATTCACCTGCCTACTGAAGTCTATGGCGGAAATTCGCGTACGCCGTTCGCAAACGGAAAATTTTATGTTCGCGACATCACTATTAATGTTTAGCTTGCATTCATATTGGAGTCTGCTTTGCTGGTATGAACATTTAAGCCCCATACACACTATCAGTTTTTCTGAAGGTTTTTGTCTTCAGGTTTACCAAAACCATGTAGTGGAAGGGCCTGTCTGATTGCATATGAATTGAAACTCTTAAGGTTTGACCTCATATTAGATGGTTTTGGTAAACCTGAAGACAATAACCTGCAGAAAAACTGATAGTGTGTATGGGGCATTACAGTTAAAGCTGCCCTAATCAAAAAGGGTTTGACACAGTTTAGTGAAATAAAGCATACATAGTAAAGACACTTCTGCATACAATACACTAGAATAACATTTTCCACCAACAAAACACTTTTTATTTTGTCCCTCAGAGACTGTCACCACAAATGACATTTCCCCAGCAAGCATTTAAATGTAAATAGAAGGGCAGGGAATCCTGGGTGATGCCATTGTCTAAAAATGGTCATACTCGGCACTATGCTTGGCCAGCCAAGCTGCATACTCAAGGGTATGGATTTGGGGGACCCTAAGCTTTTTGGTTTTTGTATAGAGTATATCTTTAAAATCTGTACTAGATTTTCGTGGGGACCCCAGTTTTTTTTTGTTGTTGTTGTTAAGGATGAGCCGAACACCCCCCCGGTAGGGATGAGCCGAACACCCCCGGGTTCGGTTCGCACCAGAACCCGCGAACGGACCGAAAGTTCGCACGAAAGTTAGAACCCTATTAAATACAATGGATGCGAACATTCAAAATCTAAAGTGCTAATTATAACGACTAATATGCATGTTATTGTCCTAAAAAGGGTTTGGGAACCCGGGTTCTGCACCAGGGGACATGTATCAACGCAAAACGAAGTTTTAAAAACTGCAGTTTTTCGGAAGCAGTCATTTTAATGATGCATAAAGTGAAAAAAAAAGTCAAATATTCCTTTAAATATTGTACCTGGGGGGTGTCTAAAGTATGCCTGTGAAGTGGCACGTGTTTCCAGTGTTTAGAACTGTCCCTGCACAAAATAAAAATTTCTAAAGGAAAAAAAGGCATTTAAAACTGCTTGCGGCTTTAATGTAATGTCTGGTCCCGGTAATATGGATGAAAATCTTTGAGAAAAATGGCATCACCCCATCACCCCCCCCCACCCCAGCCCATTACCAGCCCCTTTGGGTCTTGTATGGATATTAAGGGGAACCCTGCACACAAAATAAAAAAGGCCCTATATACTCTGAACAGCAGTATACAGGCGGTGCAAACAAGACAGGGACTGTAGGTTTGTTCTTAAGTAGAATCTGTTTGTAATTTTGAACAGGTACATTGTTTAAGTGTAGCTCCAGCCAAAAAATCTATTTTTAAGCTTTTTGGAAAACATTGGGAAGGGTTATCACCCCTGTAACATTTGTTTTGCTGTCTGTGCCCCTGTTCAGAACATTTCACCTCACTTTCCGTCCCAATGACAACTGTTTTTGAAAAGTGGGGTTTTTATTGAAACAAGGATTGGTGATAAAGCATCAGTAGAGAGGAGACACCTTTTTCCCATATTAACTCTTACAGGAAAGAATTTCCCTTCCTAGGGGTAGATTTCCTCTCACTTCCTGTTGTCTCCTTCCGTTTGCAAGTAGGAGTCGTTTGTAAGTTGGATGTTTGAAAGTAGGGGCCTGCCGTATATAATCTGCAGAAATTTGCCCCTTAGGTGTCACAGTTACTCTTGGTGGGCGCTGGAACGCCCTGCTGTGAACTATTATATCAGGAATTGTATTTACATGTCATTGTTGAACAGTGGTAGGAAAAATTGGGCCTTTGGTGGTAGTGCTGGTGCCACAACACTGTAAGCCCTCACAGTTACTCTTGGTGGGCGCATAAATGGGCCCTGCTGTGAATTATTAGATCAAGAATTGTAATTGCATGCCCCTGTTGAACAGGGGCTGAAAAATTGGGCCTATGGTGGTGGTGGTGGTGGTGGTGGTGGTGTTGCCACAACACTGTAAGGCCTCACAGTTACTCTTGGTGGGCGCAGGAATGGGTCCTGCTGTGAATTATTAGATCAAGAATTGTAATTACATGCCCCTGTTGAACAGGGGCAGAAAAATTGGGCCTTAGGCACTGGTGCCACAACAATTTGCCACGAACACTGCATAATGTTTGCTATTCGACTCGAACATCGGGCTCATCCCTAGTTGTTATGATTTTCATAAAGCACAAGCATAAAAAGAAAACGAGAATCTTGACATGGGGATACCAGAGCTAAGGTTTCATATCAATGACAGATAACAATAAGCATTTTTTGAGAACTGAGGGAGGAATGACACTAATATATGCAGTTATATATTAGAGTGGGTAACAATCAGGATAGGATCAGGAAAGTGTCATAGGGTTTGGCTGTAATCAATACGTAACAGCATTCGTAATATTACAGTAGGTCTAGGTGGTCCAGTGGAAAAAGGAACGAAGACAAGAATGACAGAAGAGAAGAGTTAATAAAATGTGTGGATATGTATAACTAGTGAAAATATCTCAGTGTACAGTGCCTTGAAAAAGTATTCAAACCCCCTGAAATTTTCCACATTTTGTCATGTTTCAACCAAAAACGTAAATGTATTTTATTGGGATGTGGGATTTGATAGACCAACACAAAGTGCCAAATTGGGAAGTGGAAGGAGAATGATTCATGGTTTTCCAAATGTTTTACTAATAAATATCTTAAAAGTTTGGCGTGCATTTGTATTTAGCCTCCTTTACTCTGATACCGCATCATGAAGGCCAAGGAACACACCAGACAGGTCAGGGATAAAGTTGTGGAGAAGTTTAAAGCCGGGTTAGGTTATAAGAAAATATCCCAAGCTTTGAACATCTCACGGAGCACTGTTTATTTCATCATCTGAAAAAGGAAAGAGTATGGCACAACTGCAAACCTACCAAGATGTGGACGTGCACCTAAACTGACAGGCGAGCAATAATCAGAGAAGCAGCCAAGAAGCCCATGGTAACTCTGCAGGAGCTGCAGAGATCCACAGCACAGGACGACTATCAGTCGTGTACTCCACAAATCTGGTCTTTATAGAAAAGTGGCAAGAAGAAAGCCATTGTTGAAAAAAAGCCATAAGAAGTCCCATTTGCGGGTTGCGAGAAGCCATGTGGGGGACACAGCAAACATGTGGACGAAGGTGCTCTGGTTAGATGAAACCAAAGTTGAAAATTTTGGCCAAAAAAGCAAAATGCTATGTGTGGTGGAAAACTAACACTGCACATCACCCTGAACACACCATCCCTACTGTGAAACATGGTGGTGGCAGCATCAGGTTATGGGGATTAGGGATGGGCTTTATGTTCGGGTTGAACATGAGTTTGACTCGAACATTGGCTGTTCACCAGTTCGCCGAATAGCGAACAATTTGGGGTGTTCGCAGCAAATTCGAAAGCCGCGGAACTCCCTTTAAAAGTCTATGGGAGAAATCAAAAATGCTAATTTTAAAGGTTAATATGCAAGTAATTGTCATAAAAAATGTTTGGGGACCTGGGTCCTGCCCCAGGGGACATGTATCAATACAAAGTTTTAAAAACGTCAGGTTTTTCGGGAGCAGTGATTTTAATAATGCTTAAAGTGAAACAATAAAAGTGAAATATTCCTTTAAATTTTGTACAAGGGGGGGGTGTCTATAGTATGCCTGTGATGTAGCACGTTTAGAACTGTCCCTGCACAAAATGTAATTTCTGAAGGAAAAAAAGTCATTTAAAACTACTCGCGGCTATTAATGAATTGTCGGGTACCGGCAATACAGATAAAAGTAATTGAAAAAAACTGCACCAAAATGAAAAAAAAAAGTGTGGGGGTCCCCCTAAATTCCATTACCAGGCCCTTTGGGTCTGGTATGGATATTAAGGGGAACCCTGCACCAAACTTTTAAAAAAAAATGGTGTAGGGTCCCCCTAAAAATCCATACCAGACCCTTTAGGTCTGGTATGGATTTTAAGGGGAACCCCGCACCAAAATTAAAAAAAATGGCGTGGGTTTCCCCCCAAAAATCCATACCAGACCCTTATCCGAGCATGTAACCTGGAAGGCCGCAGGAAAAGAGGGGGGCCGAGAGAGCGCCCCCCCTCCTGAACTGTACCCCAGGCCACATGCCCTCAACATGGGGAGGATGTCCCCATGTTGATGGGGACAAGGGCCTCATCCCCACAACCCATTGCCCGGTGGTTGTGGGAGTCTGCGGGCGGGGGGCTTATCGGAATCTGGAAGCCCCCTTTAACAAAGGGGACCCCCAGATTCCGCCCCCCCTATGTGAATTGGTAACGAGTACATTGTAACCCTACCATTTCACAAAAGAAAGTGTCAAAAATGTTAAAAACCACACAGAAACAGTTGGGAAGAGTCCTTTATTAAAAAGTAAAAAAAAAAAAAAAGAAAGAAAAAGTTCCAACGATGCTCTCTCTCGAGCGATACAGAGAAAAAAAAAGCCGACTCGATCCTCTCTCCATGGGAGGTACCCACGGAATGACGCCCTCCCTCCATAACATTTCTTTTATAGCTGAGGGCGGGGCCACCCGTCACGTGCGCGGGTGACCCTGCCCCCTCTGACACAATGGGGAAATAACTGGGTTATCCAATGACATGTACGGGTGACCCCGCCCCTTCTGTTGCGTCACGGGAAACCCGCGTTGGGTTTTTATATATGCCAGACATGGTTGTCATAGTAACATGGAAATAACCAATCATTTTACATCATCAATTACGTAGTGGTGACACACACATCCACTTTTTGGGTGGGATAAAAGTGGTTAAACATAGCTGAAAGGGGGATCTAAGATCTGGAAGGAGGCTGAAAGAATGTTGGAGGGGACAGAAAGAATCTTGGAAGGCAAGAGGGTGTTGAGATCTTGAAAGCGCAGAGATGTAGCAGTGTTAGAAGAGGTCCCTTGTGGGACACCAAACTTGATGCTTCTCAAAACAGATTTCTTTGAGAAGGAATCAACACCTAGCTTGTTTACATAAGTTCATAGAACTACGGAAAGATAATCACTAAGAGTTACCAAGTCTAAATTTACCAAGTTCTCATTCAAGTATTGAAATATGGTATTTTGTAATAAGAGTATGGTAAAACATGTGATTATCATTTGTATTCACATATATATTTGATATTTGAAAGTATATAATTTTTTGTATTATCATGAAATATTATTTTACACTGAATTTTTCGTTAATAAATATATATATTTAGCATTACGTTGTTGTCACTTGTCTTCAAAATAGCACGGATAAACAAACTTGAATTGTTTGTTTTGTGGAAAAATTTTAAATCTCCCAAAACATAGATTTTGCATCATTCCATAAATACAATATTGTTTGAATATTTCAGTATAAACATTCTGACAGCGCCTACAGGTGGAAACAAGCCCCCATCACCAAACTCGTTTTTGAGAGGAGCGAGAGAGTTCATAAACATGTGAAAAGGCCCCAAAATGTTTGTTCCAGCTTTTCGTTTTGTTTATACAGTTGATAATAAAATACTATCTAGGAGGGTTTGTGAAAAAAAATGTTTATGCTCAAAAAAGCTCAAAAAAGCTAAAAAAGTAACAAGATTTTTCAAGCTTTTATAGGCAGAAAAAAAAGCTCAAATGCCTGTAAAAAGCATTTTTTTTTAGCTGCAGTGTGCATGAGCCCTAAGTGTCAAGATAGGAATGAGCTGGTTTTTGTAGGTGACCAGTAGCTTCATGAGATAACCTCATGTATAGGATATTCTGTGTTCACTGGGGACTGCCGTCACTGGTGCGAAGGCTTTTTGTGCTTGTGAAGTAGTTGCAGAAATGTCGTTATATAGAGAGATTTTGACAAAAGGATCTGGTTGTGAGCATAGAGATCTACTGCATATGTTGTCCTTTGACATGAAAAAAATGCACGCCTGCAAGAATGTCTTTAGGTACGGAGGACGGAAGGTGTTTTGTTTTTTTGAGTCCTATGGGCCCCATCAATAAGAATATGCTGAACCAATAGTGCTTACGAAAAATCTTATGAAGATAGGGCACAAACTCCGCTGAGGTGACTGATTCCAGGACAACGCAAAACTTTATATTGTTGCACCTGGAGTAGTCCTCCAGGTCAGCTACCTTTAGGCTCAGTTGCTATAAGGCCCCTGCGTGCTCATCTTTCATGCCTACCACAGCATTAAGCACTTTAGTGATAGCACTCATGTGTTCGATATGAGCAGTACGATCCTCCAATTACTCTACTTTATCATTGATGTGATTAATGGAGGTTCTTAGCTCCCTTTGTATGTCAGCTTGCAATGATACCGACATGGCTTTGAGAGAGTGTTCAGCAGCAGGGCTGTATGTTGTTGGGGATACTGCCAGAGGGTGAAAGGGCAGGCAGTGCTTAAGGTGCTGGACTATAGTCCTCAGCACCATGTTGTTTCTACATATAAGGAGGTTTAGAAGGGGAATGTGCTGGAGAGATTGCAGCTCTCTTACCTCTGTCCCCCAGGGATTGTATTGGAGCTGCATTGGAGGCAGCCAACTCCATGTTAGAGAGGGAGTTTTGGTGGGGTGCAGGCTGCGTAGGCAGTGGTGTCTGCTCTTGGCTCTCCCACTCAGAGCCATATTGTGTGGTATGCTGTGCAGGCCGTGTGTAGAAGTGCAGAAATCCTTGCGATCCAAGGGGTTTAGACCGCTTTCAGGACATGGCCCAGTGACAGCTTTAAGGATAATCCTCCAGTCCAGATTTTGGGGGGAAACATTTTTTGTTTTTGCACAGTGTCATCAGTTGTTATGGTGCACCATTGACTATACAACTGTCAGCAAAGAATGATGTAATCAGTTGCTAGGATGCAGGCAGCCACTCCACACAGCATCCTTGGTTGCTAGGATGCAGATGGTCTCCTGAACTGAGCAGCATAATTCTTAGAACTTGGACAAAAATCCTTTGACATGGAAGATAGCATCCGTAAGTGTATTTATTCTGTCTATTTATAGTAGCTGTTTTCCTGGAGTTTCGCCTTAAAGGGTTAATTCACCTTTTGAGAAAAATATAAAAGGAGAACTAACACTAAATACCTCCCCACCCCCAAAGTCCCTGCTGTACTTACCTCCTTGGGTGATGAGCTGTCAGTGCTTATACTGCCAGTGAAGAAGTCCAGATTTTAAGTCCCTGCTCTTCTCACTCTTCTTTCTGCAGTGCTTTCTGGGACGGATCAGAGCAAGGCCCTGTGCTGGTGCTGACCAATCAGAATCGCTGTTTCTGTCACAGAAGCCCTGCGGAGAGATAACAGAGAAGAACGTAATATAATCCCTGGACGACTGCACCGGCTTTGTGGGAACTGACAAACTGACAGCTCATCACCCACAGAGGTAACTACAGCGGGGATAGGGGAGAGGGAAGGGTGTTCAGTGTTTGTTCACCTTTTGAAAAGGTGAACAAACCCTTTAAAGCAAAACTCCAATGAAACAGCTATTGTAAAATGCAGACTCTCTTTTTTTGGAAAAGGTGAATACACTTCTGAAAAATTTATATTTTTGCAGTGCAGTGGGACTAGGCGGTATAAATCAAAAGACATGTAATGCTAAATAGAATTACAGGGAATACATGGGAGATTCAGAAAAATGTGGTGGGTATATGTAATGTTGTCTCCTGTATGACAAGAATATGAATCTTCTTTGAAGAAAGAATTTACCAAAGCTCTGGTTATTTAAAATAAAGATAAGGCCTTTTCCATGTGCATATTCAAGATCATTATTAATAAAGTGACTTTGACACTGAAAAAATATATCTGCTAGCAGGCAGCTAGGGGGTTCAATATAATACTTTTCTCTTAAATAGCATTCTGTTGAGGGAGCAGGACTCTTTCACAAAAGGTGACATTTGAGGTTGACCCTTGATGGAGCATTTATTTATTGTATAGAAATGTGAATGTAGACTGGCATCAGATATAGAAGAGCTGATTTTAATTGGCTTTCATTCGCAATTTTGCAAGTTCATGAAACGAGAGAATCAGTGAATGATTGTAACAATATGGCCTATATTTTGAGTTCATTTGCAGCTTAAAGACACATTTCAGGGACAGAGAACTGCATAGAGAAGTGTGCGTAACATTGGGATTATGAGAAATAGTGCTGCACTGATAATTATTTAACAGGGGCTTACAATTTGGGAGCGCTTTGGAATGTAGAACTCTAAAGAGCTTTTTAGGTCACTGCAATATCACAAATCACTATGTGTGAGCGAACGATGTTACAGCTGTAAAAGCAATGTAACACTTGATTATTTAAAGCCTATGCAGTCTGTCAAGTTATCTTCAAATCCTTAGTCTTGCACTTTCCTTGGCTTTTTTCCCAAGCAGTTTAAATTCTTCAGCTGTACTGTAATTGGCACTAGCAGTCTCAGGCTAATCCATACATTCACTGACCTCTTCAATAAAAGATGTAAAAAGTTTGTCCTTCCACATTTTTCTTTTTCCAGAAGTGTGACCCATGGAATGTACATGTTTGTTTTGCTTTGCCACCAGCTTAATGGCAACTAATTTGCCAATATAAAAAAACTGCATAGTCACAGGATTGATTAAGCACAAGATGTTTGTGTGAAACGTGTCTACTTGACCTCGTGTTGGTGTCTTTGAACAATAAAAGGCAATCGGAATTCCTGGATGTGCAGCCAATTATTTTCTTACTAGTCACAGGAATGTTCTAATGTACAATGAAATGTATATACAGTACTACCTAATAATAGTTTTATCAATGATAATGAATACTCTTTAACGATTTCAGGATCTTCAGGGGGTGCAAGAGCCACAGATAAGTTTTGCAGGACCACATCCTCTAGGTATCCAACCTTCAAAAACAAAATTGCCAAGACTGGATGTACTTTTATAGTTTAAAGCTTTACATAGGGGTTGATTTATTAGAACTGGCGAGTGCAAACTCTGGTGCAGATCTGCATAGAAACCAATCAGCTTCCAGGATTTGTGTCGCAGCTTAACCTCCCTGGCGGTATTCCAGAGTGTGGCTTGGGGTGAATTTTCATTACCAAAAGCGGTAACCCTGAGCCACACTCGGGATTGCATCGCAGGATCCATGTACAGCTTTCTTACCTTGTCCCCATGATCCTGCGATGTCTCCCCGCTGTGTGTGCGAGCTGTGTCCTCCGCTCGATCTACCACAGTGCGACCTCCATTCCCTGTGAGCGTCGCAACGCACGGGGACAGAGCCTGGCGCCGAATTCAAAAAGTGAAAAACACAGAACACATACAGTACACTGTAATTTTACAGATTACATTACTGTATTAAATTATTTCACATCCCCTTTGTCCCTAATGCTTTGTCCAGTGCCCTGCATGTTGTTTTATATTATATATACTGTTCTTTCTGCCTGGAAACTGGAGATTGTCCATAGCAACCAAAAAGTGTCCCTTTACGTCAAAAGTGGTTTTAGACCAGCTAGAAAACAGCAATAATAAATTAGAATAACTTGCAGAATTGAGCAATGGTGATTTGCGGGGATATTGGTCATCAAACACTGAAAGTGACGACAGCGACAATTCAGCAACTGAGCAAATTTCAGTGTTTTTTATTTTATTACATTATTGAATACATTGTATTATTATTATATTATTATTTGCTATAATTATTTATATTATAATTGATTATTTTGTGTTTCAAAAGTTATCATACACAGGATGTCTACTAGACTCTTGTTTGGACAGATTTAAGTAAGTTATTCCTAAGAATTACAGGCTTACAATATAGAACGCCAAATTTATATGCAAAACAATGTACCGCTTTGAGATTCAAAAATCTGACGCAATCATACCACCAGGGAGGAACCAGTTGAAGTTAGAAGATTTTTGGTTGCCATGCACAGCTGCACCAGAGTTTGCACTCTCCATTTTTAGTAAATCAACCCTATAATGTCATGGGATTTTAGAGCCAAGCTCAGTGAATAAAGAGAAGACCCTCCTCCCCTACACATGTTTCCCATTTTTCAAACTTGAAGGCTCTGTTCATACTATGGCGTTCCGGATTGCGGGTGGAATCACCACAATTCTTCCCGTGATTCCGAATTGCCGCCAAATGCGGGACACACTTGCGATCCCCGTTACTTTCAATTGCACCCTAATAGCAGCTCGATTTTTCCATGATTTTAGTCCGATGAATCGCGGTAAAATCATGCAAACAGAATCGCGAGACGCCTGTCGCCCAAAAGAAGTTAACTTCTTTTGGGTGATTCCGTCTGTGATCTGGGCTGCCATGGTGTGAACGGAGCCTTAAGCAAGTTTGAATTTTTTCTTCTCTCTAGTGCCTGTGAGTGAATTTCAAAAACACGTTTACCTCATTTGTACCTAAGCGTACATCCGTGGGAAGTGTTGTGTTTTCCCATATGGGATTCACAAGTTTGCCATGCATCTACATACAGGCAGTCTAACATACATGTCAAATTGGGAGAAGTGGCTGTGTTCATGCAACCAATGTGTTCCAAAAGATATGAATGGCTACATTTGGATGCACAGAACACTTGCATGCATTCGGTGTGGGTGGATACAGCCCTTCACACAGATGTATGCCTTAAGGATGCCCATGTGAATGAGGTCTTACAATTTAAAACTTTGTGACTTAAACCACCAATCTAATGTAAAGTTTTACATTTCCTAATGCAGCCTTAGTGAACACAGGAAGCTTCAAAAACTCACTGCCTGTAGTCCTAAGGACAATGGAGTGCCTCTATGACTGCCTGAGCTTACAGGAAGAGGTCATTCACTAAGGAACTAAACATTTCCAACATGCACAAATAAGGGCAAACATACGGGGAAAAAAAAAATTGGAGTTTGGCTTTGAGAAACCCGGTACATCTCCTTAAGGATATTTTAAGTTTAGATAGCAACCTCATCAATGTAGTTCCTATGGCCATAGTAACAGAAAATCAAAAAGTAAAACATAATCTGGACTATGTGAACTTCTGAGAGCCTATACCCAGTGTGGATGAATTCTGCACATACAACCTGGCACATACACAAGGCTACGGATTGGAAACTACCTGCGAGTATTGTAAGAAGTGGTGATTTGGATAGGTGACAATGTCAAAAAGATGGAACCAACATCCCTGTAAATAGGTGTAGACTAGGGATGTTTTTTTAGGGGGTGCCAGCAAGAAAAAGTGATTTCAATACAATACAATTTTATTACTATATACAAGACATAGTTAAAAAGTTGGCTATGCTTTATGTGCACAAATACAGGAAAACATCTAGAATTCAAAACAGAGGGAAAAGTTAGTCACTCACCAATATAATTGCAATGATTGTTCCGACATGTTTCGCCGCTCAGGGCTTCCTCAGTGGATGTTTTAAAGACAATTTAGACGTAACACTGCATAGAACAAAACACAGTTAAAAACATTACAATAACTTTTTATTACAACACTAAAGAAGTTAAAAATAGTAAAGTAGAATATGCTGTTGGCTGTCATGCCAACCCCCCATCACTCACCCATATGAAGATCTTTTGACCTGCGACTCGATGTCAAGTCGAGGAAGTTACTGTCAATGGATAACGCACAGAGTGTCAAGCCAACCAGAGTGCGAAAAGATTATTTGGCTGAGATCTATCCAACAAAGTATTGTAGAAATTGATTATTAAGTTAACCTGAGAGTATTAGGATCTATTTAGTGTGGGTAATGAAAAAAATTGTTATTAAGCTGTTGAAACAGTTGAAGTTCAAATTATTAATCTAAGAATTCCAGTTTTGGTTTCTGGAGCGACAGGTTTTTGCAATGTGCTGTTTATGTGGTGCAAAAGAAAGATTTGAATCAAGCTTGAACCCAAGACAGAAGGCTTGTCGTTTGGGAGTTTAACAATGCTCTTAAATAGAGATTTCACTAAGGCTGGGTTCACACTGTCTGGTGCATCCTGTTCTCTATTTCAGGGATGAATCAGGGCTGATTGTCTAAATTCTGCCCTGAAACAGAGCCAAAGATGCACAGGACTCCTGTGCAAGCCGCTCCGCAGCTGCCACGGAGATATGTGAACCGGCTCCATAGAAAGCCGGTCACAAGCTTGCATAGAGAAATAAGTTCAGTCTGCCTGTAAACACTTACATCATGCTTTCTATCCAGGATAGCTGTATTTTTTTCCTATTGGCTAAGGTCAGGAATCTGTCATAAAGGTGTCTTTAATAAAAATCTTGCATTGCATTTAAAAGGTATAAAGTAGAACTGTCGCTGCTATGGACGTTCTTATATGTAAATATTTTCAACAAACAATAAATACGTTTTAAAATAACCCTTCACGACACAGCTACTGTGAAGCAATTCATTCTCAAATTTCACAACACAAGCAGTGAAGTCACTCAAGAAAGATCCCAGCATTTTGCTTCCTCTCGTCATATTGTGTACCTGCTCTGCTTTACAGGTTAAATGGCTTACAGAGTGCCAATTTACTGTTGGCAGGGGGAGGTGAGGATGAATTGCTACAATGTAGTTGCAGAAACAGAGGTTAATCTGGGCTTATTATTCATTAGTAATATTATGAAAATAGTTGAATATCTGACCACGATTATACTCTAAATATACCAAAGACTAGTTTTTCTATAGTACAAGAACTATGCAAATATGGTAATAAGAAAAAGATAAAATAAGGTAATATTGTCCACAGACTGATCAACTACAGATTCTCTACTGCCATCAATGCAAACTGCAATATTGGCAATAAAAAGGGATGTCACAATTTGCTCTGCCTGTACGGGCTTTCTGGTAGAGAGCTGGTGGAAGAGTAAATCTACTATGAGAGTGCAGATCAGCACTCACATAATCATTGAGAATGATGGCACAATGCCAGATGGGATTTGTAGTGTTACATGTTGCATCCTAAATATGGGTATAACGTGCAACATATTCTGGAAGCGAACTTAGGATTTAAAGAAAATATCAGTAAAGAGTCCAATATCCTCCTATGGGATCTTTTTCTTCTGGCACTGTGTCCCTTTTGCTTAAAATACATACAAAAAATAAATAAATTAATCTCTTCTAACATACCTAAAAGTATGGAGAGCTTTACACCAACCCATCGACAATTTTTTCTTTAAAGTGCACCTGTGCCCAGACTATGGACATTAAAGCAGAACTATGGCAAGAATAACATGATAAAAAAAGAATAGCCCCCCCCCCCAAAAAAAAAAATGAAATAAGAAAAACCCCTTTAGATACATTATTCAGCTTTGATACAGATTTTCCCTACAGTATTTTTTTAAGATATCTGTTGTTCAATGGCCAGCATCATTCAACTAACTTCTAAGCCCTAGTCACCCTGAACCTACTTCATCCTGTGACTGGATGGTAAAAAGAGAAGCAGTGCAGTCATGAGCTCATCTCTCAGATACTCTGCTTTTTCCACACATTCCCAGGCTTCCTAACAGCACACAAGTGGTTGGCATTGTACTGTTCCTTCCTCTAAACCTGCAACTCTCTTACACAGATACCAGGTCAAATTCAGGTACTCACACTGTTTGTATTTATCCACTTGCCGCAAAATCACGTACCTGTAAGTAATTTTGCTCAAGTGGTTGTACCGGAGACCTGAATCTGCTTTAATCGGGTTTCCGATGTAGTAACCCAGAAGCGGCGTCAAAGCATCACTTCCGGTTTACTCGGCAGCCAACGCCCCCCAGTTTTAAAAAATCCACAGTATTCAAAAACGCAGAACTTGGCGTTTTGAATACTTTTCAGTGCAGAGAAGGGGTTTGGGGTCTTTTAGACCACAGATCCCTCCATAAAGAGTATCTGTCGCAAGGGATGTTTACATTCCTTGTGACAGCAATAAAAGTGATACAATTTTTTTTTAAAGGGATAGTGTAAAAAATAGAAAAAAATACAATAAAATAAATATTTTTTTAAAGCGCTCTATCCCACTGTGCTTGCGCCTTCGCGCCAAAGCAAATGCATAAGTCGTGCACCAGCAACAATATTCGATCTCTGCCATGCAACAATAGATCCCCCAGCAGACAGAATCAATAGACCCTCCAGAACACCCCAGCACCCCTTGCCATTACATATATTCAGTGCAGGAGGTGCCGGAACTGCATTTCCCCGTGTTCCTGCTGAAAAAAAGCCCTGGGTAGTGGTGACTAGCAGGTATTTAGGCAACCCACAGAGTTCAGGTATGTGTTAGGATGCAGGCATAGAACAACTTTAGGCTCAGAGTATGTGGGACAACCAATAAGGATCGTATACACTGAGGGAACCGTGAACAGACTGTAATCATTTGTTATGTTCTCTTGTTCACTCGGAGTATAAACTTCTTTTGGTTGAGGTAATGGTTTGAATGGCATATGTACTCAAAAAGGAGCTACAGAATTTGTCAGTAATATTTAAAACTGTTAAATTAAATAAGCCTTTAATAATGATACTTCAGTTAAGTAATAAGTCATTAATTTCAGTCACTCAATTATACCTTCACATCACATACATAACATAGAAATCGAGACAGGCTTAATCCACCCAGGCTGTAATTATTAGAGTTTACTGTTTTATGAAGATAAAGTAGTGGGATAATATGTGACTGCTGGGGAGGTTCAGATTCAGGAGAAAGCATGGGGTGAACCTTGTTATCTGTTCTAATTCTGCAGCACTGGAGAAATCCGGCAATTTGGGTTATACAGAAGCAGAATCATCTTCTCTGCATCAAGACACCTCAGATGGATATTCAAAGGAATTTAATCCAGAGCACATTTCATCTGACAATGCATCAAATCCCCATTTCCATTTCTCTTTCTGCAAATACAAAAGTTTCTGGTTTACCAAACTTTGTGATTGCCATTGTAAATCTTAAGAAATAAAAATTACCATTAACTGACTGTTCGTGAAATGACAAAAGTTTGGAATCCTCAAGACAGTAATTTATCATTGCCCTGCAGCTGGCTATGAAGGTCATACAGATGAACAGATTTATGTGTTACTAATATAGAATTTGAATTTCAGTCTGGTTCCTGAATATATTTATATGCATATAGCTTTTGAATCAGAAGCTGTGCCATTTCATGGTGCCGTAGGAAGCAAGCACAAGTATTTTCAATTAGTACTGTCATCATCATCAGCCTTTTCAATCATTCGAATGATTAGACATTTACCTATATGTACAGTGTATATACTGTATGATGACAATGTTCTTACTTATAGATGATATAAAACATGTATCTGGGTAAACTCATGTATCTGGGTAAACTCATTTAAAGCCGGGTACACACTATTAGTTGCAGGTTTGCACGAAAAAAAAAACGATAGCTCCAGTCGGAGCCGCTGTACTAACCATGCGAGGTTGCTGATTGGGAGTCAATCGGATGCTGGTTTTCCAGCATGTACGTCCGACAGAAGGCGGCCGAGCCATACTAGGAATTATAATAGGTTTCAATGCAGGCTATGCCATGCCCTGATAACCAATGGTTTTTTGAGGCCTATGTTTTGCAGAAAAAAGCTGACCGATACTTGCTTCCCATTTTCTAATTGAAAGTAAACCTTTGTAAGAACTATAAACCCACAAAAGTTATTACAACTATTAATTACCTTTTTATATTTATAGGCAGACATTGTCCAATTGAATAGGCATGACACATAAACAAGAGACCAGTCATGGGCCAGTAGCTGGAGGTCAGATACATGGTGCAACTACAACTCAATCTTCTCTCTACTCTTCCTCTTTCAGCTAGGGTACCCCAAGGCTCTGTCCTTGGGCTTCTCCTATTCTCTCTATACCTCTTCCCTGGGCTACCTGATGACCTTCCATGGCTTACAATACCACCTCGATGCCAATGACACCCAGATCTATCTCTCCACTCCTTAAGTGCCTCAAGAATTAGTATGGATGTCACAACATTTCCTCAAACTCAATCTGTCTAAAACTGAGGTTGTAATATGTCCTCCTTCCCGATCACCCCCTTCATGACTTTACCATTGAGATCAATAAAACTTTTATTGGTCCCTCCACACACACTAGGAGTAATCCTAGACGCCTCTGATGATATCCACATAGGATGAAACATGTCAGGCTGGCCGATGCAAGCATGCTGAGAGCCGCGGAACTGTTTTTTATATGCCTTGATGTTTTCTGCTATCTGTAAGTAGACTACAATAAATGTTTGTGCCTTTTACCTATGGGCTTCACTATGCTGCCTTTTTTTCTTTACATTGGGTAAAATTTTCTGGCTGAGATTTGCTCTACACGCATATTCGCCTGCTGAGATTTGGAAATTTCCTTGATGTTGGTCTTTTCTATGATTACCTGATCTGGAGTTTCTGCTGTCATCGTTTGACCCTCTACATCATTTGAATACGTTGTCTACTTATTTCCACTTTCTGGTAAGCAGATTGTGAGCACGTTGGTGTGCTTCCAAAACCTTTTTGCACACTGAAGTTTGGTGGTGGGACTACATCATTTTCACATTCATCCAATATTGATTGGTTTCAATTTTTTGGACTCTTTTCACTTTTTTATATAGCGCTGCATTTTGGACTTTTTTAATCCTAAATGCTGACCTCTCTATCGAGCCCCACATCCAATCACCAGATAAATCTTGCCCCCTTAACATCCATAAAATTTTCAGAATTCACCCCTTCTTAACTACCACAAAACAATTTATTCACTTCCTGGTTATCTCCCTCCCGCCTTGACTACTTCCACTCCCTTCTTAATGGTCTACCTCTACACAAGCTATTCCCCCTTCAGTCTACCATGAATGCTGCCGATAGACATATACACCTTACTAATTGATCCGCAGCTGCTGCACCTCTCTGCCAATCCCTTCACTGAATTTGACTAGCTCAGCATATAAAATTCAGAATACCAACCACAACATATAAAGCCCTCCACAACACTGCCTCCAGCTACATCATCAACCTCATCCCAAGATATTGCTCAAATTGTCCACTTCGCACCGTCCAAGACATCTTGCCCTCTAGCTTTCTCGCCATTTCCCATGCCACGCGTTCAAGACCTCTCCCATCCTATGGAACTCCTTATCCCAATATATCTGGTTAGCTCCCACCCTGTCCGTCTTTAGGGGATCCTTGAAAACGAATTTATTCAGGGAAGCCTACCCCACCTCCATCTAAAAACTGTACGTTGGCCTACCTCCATCACATCATCTCCTGCAACTATTACCTTTTGTAGTGCCTCCCCCTTCCTTTAGATTGTAAGCTTCATAAGCAGGGACCTCCTATTCCTTCTGTTTTGAACTGTGTTGTGATTGTACTGTCTCCCTTTATATTTTAAAGCACTGTACAAACTGTTGGTGTTATATAAATCCAGATAAAATTAGGGCTTGTGATAGAAGGGCAGAAAACATGAGCATTAAAAAGCAGAAGGAGCACAGACCACCTTTGTACATGGTAAACAGTATGGAGGTGTCAGATAGCATTCCAGGGCAAATGTCCCTTCCCACGGTCTCGGATTTATAGGTATTTCCCATTAAAGCGAAAGTAAAGTATATTTTCTTGTTCAAACTTTTTATTGACAAAAGTTAGAAGACAAACAATACGTACAAAACATTTGTAACATAAAAAAGAAAAGGTATAGGCATTGCCTAACACAAAAGGCTAAACTAGAAGCAGACATAAGGACATATGGGATATGATATTACAACAACGGGCCGAAGTACCGTTGGTTTGCATTGTAGAGTAGCAATATACTGTATAAATAAAAGGGCAAGATATCAAAACAGCACAGGAAAACCCCAGTAGCCTAGGGCAGTGTTTCTCAACTCCAGTCCTCAAGGCACACCAACAGGTCATGTTTTCAGGATTTCCCTCAGATGAAACAGCTGTGGTAATTAATAAGGCAGTGAAACTGATTACATCCCCTGTGCAAAATAATGGAAAGCCTGAAAACATGACCTGTTGGGGCGCCTTGAGGACTGGAGTTGAGAAACCCTGGCCTAGGGTACGTATAAAAACTAAATGGCTAAACATCAAGACCTCAACAAAGAGGTTGAGAAAAGGAGAAGAGCTGATGGTGTAACATTGCACCTCAGTGACTTGTCCCTGTACCAGAGGGCTATAGGAAGAAAGGGTCATCTAGCATCAGTTGACAGCTTCTATGTTACAATGGTAAAGTAATAAAAGGGAAAGTAATACATAGATAAAAGCAAGGGAAAAGAGCAGAGAAGAAGAGGGGAAAGATAAAAGAGGGACAAAAGAGGGGAGAAGTGGGAAATCCTGGGGAGGTGACTATGATGAGCCATGGTGAAGGTCCAAGCCAATGTATAACAGTAAGACATCACAGGAGTAAGAGGGACTCCTCAAAATTAGAAGGGAGGTAGTGTGCAACGCATGGGCTCCAAAGACACTCGTATTTATGCACTCTGTCAAAGTAAACTGCCTCTATTTTAGTATAGATCATTACCCGGGTAAACCTGTTTTTACTTTTCAGAGTGCTAAGGTGAGAGGACTTCCCAGAATTAGCAACCATCTGTTAAGCTGTGTTTGTAACATGAACTGTCGGAATGTGAGGTTGTTTTTTTTTTATTGACTAGGGCTACCGTTGGGTCAGCGTTTAGCTGAGTATCGACAATATATAAAAAATGACAATTCAAAAAGTATTGACTACCGGGCATTCCCATTATTCATGATAGTGGATACCTGGTGCCATGCAGCCATGAAAACAGGAGGGAGAGTATCTGGGGAGGATATTTTGCATCCCTGGCATGGACTAGGTACCCTCTCTGGAGAACCTTATAGTTACTTTCTATGGCAAGTACATTTTGAGATGAGGATTTAGTGGCTGAACAGATTGCAGACAGGTCATCAAGCTCCAGATGAAGTACAAAGTCTCTCCCCCATTTGGCAATATATGGGGAGGTAGTAACAGAAAAAGGGTATAGCTGCTGAGTGTATAGTGTTGAAATGAGGCCCCGGGCATGAGGGTCGTGCTAACAGGTGTGTTTAAAGCTGGTTAAGGGGTGGACAGAGGAATCAGATGGTAGAAGAGGGGCAAATAAATGTTTAATAAAGTTCAGTACCTGAGATATCAACATTGAGGGGTAGTTCAAGGAGTACAGGTCATCCGCATTAGCAGACAGTTGCATACAATGACAGGGAATAGACTTTGTCGACCAAATTAATGCGAAGACTTCCTGCATTTGCTGCAGGAGAGGAGGCGGAAGGGTTATATTAAGGGCATGAGATTTACGAGGATTTACCAATAGGTCAGAGATTGCAGCAGATTGCAGCAAACTGGTCTAAACGTTTGAAAAGGTTGGGCTAGACATTAGGGGGAGGTCATAAAGAGAAGGACACAATCTGCAAATAAACAGTAATTACAATTAATAAAAGCAGGTAGCATTTTTTTTTATTCCAGCTACCATTTTTTTCTGCAATTTAAAATTCTGCAACCTCAAGATCAATCAGGCAGCCTTAAGAAATCCACTGGTAGTCACTGGTGGCTTATTGCATAGCCTGGATTTAGGGCATCTCTAGGGGTATGAGTGCTTTTAACCACCAAAGGTGCTTATTATTGTACATAGAGATTTTCAGACATGAAGATATTCTAACAGGGTAAAATTGTTAGCATTTTGCATAGTGAAAAAAGAAAGAACCATTAAGTATGAAGAAAATATCTGTCAGTGAAGCTAGAGAGTGACAAGACCCAAAACGCTGGCATTGATGGACATTAGTTATCATTCTCAGGAATAACCAGCTGTCAGCTGTGTATGGCCAGCTTTAGAAGATCTTATTGAATAAGTCCTCATTACTTTTACCATGCATATGTGTCATTCTTAAAGTAGTAAAAAAGAAAAAAAATATATATAAAACAAAGCTCTTAATTGGAATGTCTTTAATATACTCAAATTGAATTACCTTTAATCAACAATTTTTGCAATAGATGGAATTGTCTTAACGAACCTTTCACTGCTCCTGCTATTTCCAGTGGGGAGCAAACACTCACTATATACTGTATGTGTATATATATATATATATATATATATATATATACACACATATATATACACATACATACATGACCAGTATATTATATATATATATATATATATATATATACACACACACACACACATATAGACTTTTTCAGACCCACACCTGTTTATTTCAAGGACAATAAGTTAAATTTTTCTCACAAGAAAATGAACAGCTGTGTAATTAAGCCACAAGCAATAGTTTGACATTTTAATGACCTTTTGAACTAGCTATCTGTTGGTACTTATGGTACCAGGCTGTCATTAAGTATGGAAGCTTCAAAGAAACTGATGCAGGACCCAAGTAGGGATAGGGCTACATTCATGTGGAATGGACTGCTGATTGTTTTTGCTTTAAGGCCTCTGTTAACAGTAGAACAAGATCAAGATACTTTTCTTTCCAATACCTGAAGTCTTAATTAAGTAGGAAATTGTGGACCAGCTATGACAGAAGCCAAGTGACTTTTAGTGTACTTTAATGTGTGTATTTATGTTTGTGGTACTTGTGTATGTCCTGTAATGTTTTCTTATAAATGTAAGTAGTTTGTATGTGATACATGTTTGTTTAGTAAAAGCACATTTACATACTACATGATTTTTTTTCTTTGCTTTACTGCAAAATAGTTGGACGTCAGCTTGGATACAACATATTATTCCCTGGAAGAGCAGATGGCAGGAAAATGAAAGATCAGGGCATGTTATAAGTAATTCTTGCAATGTGATCATATAGTTGATTTGGGTTTAATAAAACTTCTTCCACATGTAGCGCCCTGTTCCTAAAGAATAGGGGCTATGTTATAAATTTAGTTTGGCTGAGCTGTACACATCTCAGATTTATTGTACAAAGTTAAATTAGCTTCTGTTCCAACTTTGGTTGTGTTGTGAAATTCTCACTGTTGCCAGTAGGTGTCACTGTTACCACAGGCCAGGATGAGAAATACAGCAAACTAAAGTGTATTGAATATTCTTTTCTCCTGAAACAGCCCAGTGGGAGTGTTCTTGCTGCTGTGCATTCTGGGGGAAGGTATTTAAGGGGCAGACACCATGTTTCACTCTCTCTGACCTCATGGCCCTCCTGGCCTAAGGCTGTGTCATTCTCTTCTACCTCGGGGCCTGCTGGCCCGAGGCCGTGTTGCTGCAAGTAGACCCAGAAGTCTGTCTGGGGCCTACTAATCCAGAGGTCGTCCTGGGCTGTCTTGCCTGAGTGGAAAAAGCCAAGCGAAACTGAGGAGATTCCAGGGGAGGTCTCTTGCTGGAGAGGACCAGGCTGAAGGCTGGTTTCTCAGGAAGGGCCTGGTAACTCGTTTGGAGGATGCACCTAAATTAATCTACCCTCACAGTACTGTCGGATGGCTTAAAGGTTCTGGTACTGGTACTGTGAAGCTGTTCTACAATAAACTAACTGCTGGCTACAAAGTCCTGTGATAGAGGATTATCCAGGAGTTCCACCGATCGCCAAGTCCTGTGAGAGAGGCTTAACTAGAAACACTACCGGCTGCTAGGTCTGTAAGAGAGGCCTATCCGAGTGTCCAAGATCTGTTAAAGAAGCTGTTTTGCCCTTTGGATCTGAAGGAATCCTTCAGTGATCTGCTAAAAGGTATCTGAAACTTTCCCCTAACCCTCTGTCCTACTGCTACTTCAAGTTCTTTTATTAAAGCATTGGAAAAAGACTAAAGTGACTGTTGCTCGCATCTATTCTGCATGTTTGACATTTCCTATCATAGACTCATAGTACTGGGACGGTGAAAGGTGGGATAACGGCAGGACCAAAATTTAATTCAGCTGCCCTCTAGGGGGTATCACTACACACTTGCCGTCTGACCATTGTAAATAAGTGACCAGGTGACTGTCGTATGACGACTGGAGGCCATTTTAAAACAGCTTCCCCCTTGCACTGCTACATCCTTTAACATGTACGGCAGCATGCTCTGTGATTGCAGTGTCCATTGAACACTGCAGGTCACAAAGCAGGGCACAGGGCCAGCAATCATACAGTAATCATACAGCAATAAACATGCATGTTGCAGCAGGTGCTCTGTTTCCTCTCACTCAAATTGTCTGTGAGAGAAAACAGAGTGTTTCCTGAATGTGATTAGCAGCAGTTTTTCTTTTGGCCCAGTGTCCCCATCCAGTGTCCTTGATCATTAGCCACCTCAGTGCAGTGTCACCATACTGGTGCAGCCAGTTTCCTTGATCACTAGCCACACCAAAACAGTGTCACCATACCAGTGCAGTAGGCCAGTGTCCCTGATCGATAGCCACAACTAACATCTGTCAGGGATCTTGTTCAGCAAGTGCTCATTCTCATGCGCATGCACAGGATTGTGTGCATAGAAGCCCAACTAGAAGCGCAAGGACAAGAATGTGCATTAGCGCATCCACAGATTGTGGCACTCGGCTGTCTATTTAAACCGAGAGTCTGCCTGACCTCAGTTCTGGATTGTCTTCAGCCCTGGTTCCTGTATTCCTGATTCTTGAAAGTCTGCTTACCTTGTTCCTGACCTGGCTACATCTGACATCTCTCTTGGATCTCTTGGATCACCCCTGCCTGTTATGTCTGCTGCCCACTTGTGTAACATGACCTCGACTTGGATTTCTGACCATGCCTCCTGATTTGGTATCTTGCTGCCAGCACGTTACCAACTCCTGCCTTTTCCTTACCCTGCACCTGTTTGCCCAGATGCTGTTGAACATTGAGACCAGACTCCATACTACCACAGGAAGGACTCCAAGCTTCACTTCACTACTCCAGATTCCTGGCATCACTGCCACAACAGTACCATCATCACCAGCCTAGTGTAAGCAAGCAACAGTGTTCCTGATTGCTGTCACACCAGTACAGTATCAACATACCAGTGCAACCAGTCACAGTGTCCCTATTCCCTGTTCACAGCCAACAACAGTATCACGTTTCACTGTCTCTTCAGTACAGTGTCACCAGAGCCAGTGCAGCTAGCAACAGTGTCCCTGATCACCACCACATTAGTGCAGTGTCATCTTTGCCTGCCGCCTGTATTGACCATGGCCTGTTTATTGACCACATCTCCACCTGCACTGACATGTCTGCACATCCTACTGACTACATACCTTTAAGAAATGAATCCCAGCCATCCCCTGTGGACTACTGCACTCCTGGAACCAGAGGAGGTCTTTTGTTTACCCTTTGTTCAGCTCCCTGTATTTCCTGGCTGGGGAACAAAGCATCCCTGAGGGAAGCCACATACAGTTAGGCTAGGCTCTCTTTGCTTATAGGAACAGGGACTGCTATAACTGAGGCTACACTAAGCTATATTCCCTGACCATACAGAGAAGAGCATTACAATACAGTGTTTTTGATACAATGATGGTTGATTTTGACACAAGCCTTACCCATGTGATCCCTGCTTGTTTCCACAATCTTACAGGCAGCTGTTGCCAATTGGATACTACTAATGCTTTACCACAGCAACTGGTAATCAAGCCAAGCAGGGCTGGGTAGTGGGGCATGTCAACCAGGCTGACTACACAACACAGCCATCTGATACTCTTGGAAGTGTAAAATTATGGAAAGTCTGATGGAAGCTGGACGTGGGGCCTCTACAGATTGAAGGTAGGAGATGTGGGCCACGGGAAAGGTAAGTAAATTACCTGTTGATTTAAAGGCTTTGACAAAGTTGCTTGGAGATGGCTGAAATCTTTACAAATGTTTTAAAAAAGCTTGCTGTAAATACCATTCTTATACAAGCTGAATCCCATGTGTACAATGGACTGGATGTTTGTCGCTGCCACCGCCTGTGAAGTCATTGACTGATGACCTGACCCAGCCCATTGGCGAGTATGGGGTCCTATACTCTGACCCCGATGATTACTCACCTCCCTGCCAATCTTATGCAACATACACGCATTTGATTTACTACTTGTATTACAGATATAGTAAAGCATTTACCCCTGAAGAGCAAGTGCAGTCTCGCGAAATGTCGTCGGGGACCACTGATGCTTGCACATTTTTCTGATGTTTGTATATTGGTTATATACTGTTTACCATGTATGTGGATTGTCTTCTTTTCATATTGTATGCATATTTTATCGGCCTGCATTAATTTCTGTTGTGTTTTATATGTGCAACAAATTGTAATAAATCTACTTTTTATACAATCATGATATGTTTTTTGGCTAACCTCACTCAAAGTCCCAGGGCGAACCCTATGTATATATGTAATGCCTTAGAATGACATGGTGATGAAGTTGATAAAATGATTATTTTATGTCTAAGATTAATCTCTCTATTATCCACTCAAATATTGGTATTTTCTTTTATTCTTTATTATTTTTATTATTTCTTTCTTTCATTTTGCTTTGGTGTATTGGTTCTAAGATTTAGTGCTCATGTCAGCTGCTCACATGGTTTACAGCCCCATCCTTAGGAATTTTAGAGTAAATAGCCCCCCACCCTTCTGAGGGATATATTTGCAAGGAATAATAGGGACACACACTAAGATGTATTTATACAATAAGAAGCTTATTGATGTTCATATTGGGAACCAGAAAGTTTATGTATGCTAGCTAAGAATATAATCAAGAGTATTATCATGTGTGTGTTATAGTAATCTTTTAGCCAGCCAGCAGTGAGTTTCCTTAAAATGACAAAACAGATAAATGAGAAACAGATGTCCTGTCCACTCCTTTTTCAGACCCCTCCCATCAACACTAAACTAAAATGGCGCTGAGCTCTTCTGGAATGTAGACACGTGGAAGAACAGGCTCAAGAGGAAGATGACCATATAAGGAATCAGCCAATCATATGTACACATTTGTGATGACGATTGCTTATGTCACTTAGTTTATATAAGGGGCTTTGACCCAGAATAAACTCTCTGTTGTGATGAAGAGGTCACACTGATCACTGTATTCCAGCGTGATTTGTTCCTGCAGGCATGCATGCATATTCACACCATAAATTTGGACCAGCTGCATAATAGCGAATAGTATTCTGGTATTGGACCAGAGATAATCTATTACAACATCACAAGCTAAGCATCTTGCTCAGGGATGTGCCATAAGCAGGGTATCAGAAAGGGAGCAAGAGAAAGAGAGAGAGAGAGAGAGAGAGAGAGAGAGAGCAGTTGTGCTTTATTCAATGTCACTCTTGTATTCTTCTTTATATTCTCACAATAGGTGGTAACCCAAACTTTCTTTAAACAAGGGTTTCTGTTGAATATCATTTATAGCCCAGATTGGTGGATCAAAACTTATGCAAGCCATTAATTATACAAACTTCTACAACCTGTGGTGGAAGGAAAGAAAATTGCTTGGATTTCCCCATCAACACATTCAGCGTTGATGGGGGACTCCCTGCCACTGCGCTATTGTATTCTGACAGTGGGATATTTCCCAGGCAGCAGAATACAATGATCACTGCCGGCAGCTATAGCCACCAGCAGCCATCACAGAAACAAATAGGCTGGCTGGTTGTACTGAAGTTAAAGCGGACCTTCAGTAATTTTTTCAACTTTCCATCTATTAAATCTTCTGCCCTTGTTGTTTTAACTTTGGATAGTAAAACATTTTATTTCTGCCAGTAAATACCTTATACAGCTCACTTCCTTTTTTAGCCTAGGCTTATGACATCATGCACAGCTCTCTCTCTAACTCTCATGAGAGTTTGCCAGGAAGGGAAGGAGTCATAAGAGGGCCAATGAGAGCTGCAGAGCTGGAGGTGTGCCTCTGTGTAAACCCACAAAGTGAACAGGCAGCAGTTAAAATGGTTGCAGCCAGACTTAGTGGAGAGAGATTTCTGCAGCATATTTGGCAAGTACAGAATCACAGTGTACATATAAAATAATATGCAAAGTGGTTGGGGGGAAGCTTCAGAATGGAAAATATGTTTTTATTATGAATTATGTGAGCAGACTCTTTAGGCGATGGATTGACTTCAGTACAACCAGCCTGCCCATAGACAGATTAAAATCCAACTGGTTCCTGCTGAATCAGCTAAATTTCAATCTGTCAAGGGCCAGCCTTAAGCTGCATTGCAGCCTTCATCTAACCCCTTTTTAGGCAGCTAGACAAATTTCAGAATATTCAATATAACAGAAGAAGGGGAATAACCCTTGCCTGACCTCCTTACATAAATCTAACTAATAACATATTTACCCTCATAGAAAAGTAATTTCTACCGCCATCTGAAAATAGTAATGGAAGACCTTAACAGTAATCTGATCTGATCTGATATGCAGAGGCCTTTAAATAACAATACTGTATATAGATTTCTAAAACCTGTAAATCAGAACTACATTCCTCTAGGCAATAGAAGAGTATTTATGATTATCTGATAGTTGTAGGGCTGCCTTGATTCTCTACTTGAAAATCTTTTCCCCCCAGGAAGAATTATTAAAAGCCACACAACAGACCTGACAGCAAGGTAATGTTTTTGCAGATTTCGTTAACTTCCATAGCGCAACAAATATTCAATAAAATTCAAATATATCATTTCCAGCACAGCTGCTGGAGGCATATCACAGTTCTGCCTAAATAGAGTAAGGATCAATTGCTCTGCCTTAGATATAGGCCAATATCATTACTCAAAAAAGACATTAAGGTATATGCAAAATTGCTCACACACTGTCAGGTATAATCCATCCTTAACAAATTCAGGCTGTTCCTGGTAGGGAATCAAAGGATAATACTACACACATGAAGTTATCAATCTTATACAGTGCTGCTAGCAATGGTGGAACCAAAGTTAATTTATCGTCAGCTCATGAAAAAGCAGTTAAAGAGGGGACTCAGTTCTCTATTTGTCACTGGATAAAGAAAACATTCCTAATAAAAATTCCAAAGAAACACAGCTGTTCATCTGCCATAACACTCATCGGTAGATCTTTCCTCTTCATTTCTTTCATTGGTACATTTAGCAAGCCAGCACTTAGTATTTTGAAGCCCACTCAAAACTGGTAAGTTTTCAGGAGATGTCACCCACTACTTCTCTACCATATGGACTCAGATTTTATCACAGTCGTTTCCAGCTATGCACCTCACACCCTTATACCATCACCTCACACCCACACCACACCTCACACCCACGTACACACGATCCGAATATCGTACGACGGATCGTACGACTTTTTTCGCTTAATAGTCGCAAGTAAAAATAAATAGGTTATTAAAGTCGCGAAAATTCTCGTACGACAGAAAAAAAAAAAATCGGAAGTGATGTCATGTGTTGTAATGTACTTGTATTTTATTTTCGAACGACAACTATACTGACTAAATGAAAATCGTACGATCTGACACCGTACGAGGAAAATTTTCGTGCTTGTGCGATCTAATAATATCAGATGAACTGTCGTGATCGGCTCTCGAAAGTAGTGTACGCACGATCCGAAAATCGGACGATTCTTCCTCGGACGATCGCTTTCATCCGATATTCGGATCGTGTGTACGGGCCATTATTCATAGCAAGTTTTTTTCATGAGTACGGGGCAATAGGTTCTATGCACACTGGCATAAAAACATGGTTTCTACAGGAGTTTTGTGTTCTGCCTGTAGAAGCAACACAATGTTATCCTATGGGTTCATGCACATTAGGACGTTTACAGGCATATTTTGAGATCAACGTTAAGAGGCAGAAAAAAAACCTTTCTCATTCGCGTTTCTGATTGGAGCTCACTGGCAGAAAAAAGGTAAAACTCGTCTAAACTTTGTACAAAAAATGCTCTATATGAACGTTTTTTACGCCAAAGAGAACAGACGTTATTTTAAGCCCAGTGTGCATGGAGCCTTATGCCACGTACACACGATCGGAATTTCAGACAACAAATGTTCGATGTGAGCTTTTGGTCGGATATTCCGACCGTGTGTAGGCTCCATCGGACATTTGCTGTCGGAATTTCCGACAACAAATTTTTGAGAGCAGGTTCTCAATTTTTCTGACAAGAAAAGTTCTTGTCGGAAATTTCGACCGTGTGTAGCCATTTTTGACGCATAAAAGTGCTGCGCATGCTCTCGAACTAATTTGACGCATGCTCGGAATCATTGTACTTCATTTTTCTCGGCTCGTAGTAGTGTTGTACGTCTCCGCGTTCTTGACCATCGGAATTTCCGAGCAACATTTGTGCAACCGTGTGTGTCCAAGACAAGTTTTGAGCCAACATCCGTCGGAAAAAAAAACACTGTTTTGTTGTTGGAAATTCCAATCGTGTGTACGCGGGCATTAGTGGTTGATTTTCTAAATGCTAAATGTTAGCTTTGCAAAGAAATGTTCCCTTTGCAAGGGGATTGTGAATGTGGTGAAGCTCTGCTTACTTCCATCATCCAATCATGGTACGTGGTAAATGTACATGTTCTGAATATTTTATTTTTAGGATTGACATCATTCGTGTGCAGGCCTTTTTGTATGAACATCAGTGTATGGTCGCATTATGATGCTATGACAACAAATCTCTCAAGCTATAGTGACAACTTGTAAATCTTAAAATAACTTAAGTTGATGCCTGCAGACTTCTGGGATATATGATGTGAATATCCCAGGAGGCTGTGGGCTGCACAGGATGTCATTCTTGCATAGGAGACAAAAGAAGACATTGTAAGCGCATAAAAAAAGTACAGTATTTAGCAAGAATTCCCTAAAATACTAATGTTTTTCTAATATGGAGGGGGGAGGAATGCAATGGTTTAAAGGTATAAAAAAGATAAAGGTCTGCTTTAAAATCAGAGCAGAGATACCACTGACAACTTGCAAAGAGCTGTCCTTTTTGTTTTACTACACTTTCTTGAAGTAAACAGGCAGTTGTGGAGTCTTGACTAGACTAGTTTTGGTTCGTTTCTTGTGCACAACGGAAAAATTTGTTTAGTTTCGGTTCGTTTCTTTTCGGTCCTGTTGATTCGTAATCATTCGTAATTTTGCTAGACGGGATTTTTCGTGTTCGGACTAATTCGTATTTTCGCAAGCGACATTTTTCGTTGAATTTTTAGTTGATTTATAATTCGTACTTTCGGTAGGGTACATTGTTTTTCGTTGATTCTGGACACAACTCCTACTTTCGTAACTTTTTTTGGGTTCGTTGATTCGTAATTTTCTGTGTCTCTCTCACAACGACGCTGCCTATTATGCCTAATGTGCTTCGAATGGATTTGTACTTTTCTAAATACATAGCGGTTATTTGTAACGATTCGAAATCTCGTATTTTACTTTCGTTTTTTACATGCGTCTATAGCCTCCGCCCCTGTACACCATTTTGAGAGGGAGTTCAGCACGCTGAGGGAGAAGCAGAGAGCAGAGAGCAGAGCAGAGTGTTATTGTGCTTCTAATGGATTCGTACATTCGTAACTTTTTTCATAACGAATTATGCCGAAGACATTCGGGCATTCGCTATTTGCCGATATAATTTATTTCGGATTCGGTTTTATTCGTAATTGCTTTGTTCGGAAATTCGAATGCTTCCGAATGTCCGAAAGTTGCTAAATTCGGACGAATTTCGATTTGTTACGAAACGAATTGCACAAGCCTAGTCTTGACTTCACTATCTGCTTTTACTGGAACAGTGACGCAATAAGTAGTGAAGCATGGGTAAAAAACAGCAGACCCGCCGTTTGTACATTTAGGAACTAAGCTGGCAATAAAAGCTCACAACTGTTAAAGACAAACCCAGCAGCGTCTAAAAATGCTAACGTGTTACCATTAAGCTGGCTATACGATAGTCGATTTTTGAACATACACCATCTCACAAAAGTGAGTACACCCCTCACATTTTTGTAAATATTTTATTCCATCTTTTCATGTGACAACATTGAAGAAAATTACACTTTGCTACAATGTAAAGTAGTGAGTGTACAGCTTGTATAACCGTGTAAATTTGCTGTCCCTTCAAAATAAATCAACACAGCCATTAACCACTTAAGCCCCGGACCATTTGGCTGGCCAAAGACCAGAGCACTTTTTGAGATTTGGCACTGCGTCGTTTTAACTGACAATTGCACGGTCGTGGGACGTGGCTCCCAAACAAAATTGTCCTTTTTTTCCCCACAAATAGAAAAAAAGAAATTTCTTTTGGTGGTATTTGATCACCTCTGCGGTTTTTATTTTTTGCGCTATAAACAAAAATAGAGCGACAATTTTGAAAAAAAAGCAATATTTTTTTACTTTTTGCTACAATAAATATCCCCAAAAAATATATAAAAAACATATTTTTCCTCAGTTTAGGCCGATATGTATTCTTCTACATATTTTTGGTAAAAAAAAAATCGCAATAAGCGTTTGTTGATTGGTTTGCGCAAAAGTTATAGCGTCTACAAAATAGGGGATAGTTTTATGACATTTTTATTAATATTTTTTTTTTTACTAGTAATGGCGGCGATCAGCGATTTTTATCGTGACTGCAACATTATGGCGGACACATCGGACACTTTTGATGCCATTTTGGGACCATTGTCATTGATACAGCGATCAGTGCTATAAAAATGCACTGATTACTGTAAAAATTACTCTGGCAGTGAAGGGGTTAACCAGTAGGGGGCGCTGAAGCGGTTAAGTGTCTCCTAGGGAGTGCTTCTAACTGTAGGGGGGGTGGGCTATGTGTGACACGACACTAATCACCGCTCCCGATTACAGGGAGCTGTGATCAGTGTCCTGTCACTAGGAAGAATGGGGAAATGCTTGTTTACATCGGCATTTCCCCGTTCTTCTTCTCTGTGAGGCAATCACGGGTATCCCCGCGGACATAGAGTCCGCGGGACCCGCGGTCGGCCTCTCGGGGCTTGCGACGGGCGGGCACGCCCACAATGCCGCATCTTAAAGGGGATGTACAGGTTAGTCTATTTTCCCACAGTAGCCATTGTGTCAACGTATATAGTCGTGCACTGGTCCTTAAGTGGTTAATGTCTAAACTGCTGGCAACAAAAGTGAGTAAATCCCTAAGTGAAAATGTCCAAATTGGGCCCAATTAGCCATTTTCCCTCCACGTTGTCATGTGACTCGTTAGTGTTACAAGGTCTCAGGTGTGAATAGGGAGCAGGTATGTTAAATTTGATGTTATCACTCTCACTCTCTCATACTGGTCACTGGCTCATGGCAAAGAACTTTCTGAGGATCTAAAAAAAGAATTGTTGCTCTACATAAAGATGGCCTATTCTATAAGAAGATTGCCAAGACCCTTAAACTGAGCTGCAGTATGGTGGCCAAGACCATACAGAGGTTTAACAGGACAGGTTCCACTCAGAACAGGCCTCCCCATGGTCGATCAAAGAAGTTGAGTGCATGTGCTTAGGGTCATATCCAGAGGTTGTCTTTGGGAAATAGATGTATGACTGCTGCCAGCATTGCAGCATTGCTGCAGAGATTGAAGGGGTGGGAGGTCAGCCTGTCAGTGCTCAGACCATACGCCACACACTGCATTAAATTGGTCTGCATGGCTGTCGTCCCAGAAGGAAGCCTCTTCTAAAGATGATGCACAAGAAAGCCCACAAACAGTTTACTGAAGATATGCAGACTAAGGACATGGATTACTGGAACCGTGCCCTGTGGTCTGATGAGACCAAGATAAACTAATTTGGTTCAGATGGTATCAAGCGTGTGTGGCAGCAACCAGGTGAGTAGTACAAAGACAAGTGTGTCTTGCCTACAGTTAAGCATGGTGGTGGGAGAGTCATGGTCTGGGGCTGCATAAGTGCTGCCGGCAATGAGGAGCTACAGTTCATTGAGGGAAACATGAATGCCAACATGTACTGTGACATACTGGAGCAGAGCATGATCCCCTCCCTTAGCAGACTGGGCCGCAGGGCAGTATTCGGACATGATAATGACCCCAAACATACCTCCAAGATGACCACTTCCTTGCTAAAGAAGCTGAGGGTAAAGGTGATGGACTGGTATGTCTCCAGACTTAAACCCTATTGAACATCTGTGGGGCATCCTCAAATGGAAGGTGGAGGAGCACAAGGTCTCCAACATCCACCAGCTTCGTGATGTCATCATGGGGGAGAGGAAGAGGACTCCAGTGGCAACCTGTGAAACTCTGGTAAACTCCATGCCCAAGAGGGTTAAGGCAGTGCTGGAAAATATGGCCACACAAAATATTGACACTTTGGGCCCAATTTGGACATTTTCACTTAGGGGTGTACTCACTTTTGTTGCCAGCAGTTTAGACATTAATGGCTGTGTGTTGAGTTATTTTGAGGGGACAGCTAATTTACACTGTTATACAATCTGTACACTCACTACTTTACATTGTAGCAAAGTGTCATTTCTTCAGTGTTGTCACATGAAAAGATAGAAAAAAATATTTGCAAAAATGTGAGGGGTGTACTCACTTTTGTGAGATACTGTATATTTGTATGAAAGTTCTCAGTACATTTGATGACTTGATGAATGTGGTTGATTTTGGAACGCATGCACTTACCCAATCAAAAATCAAATACGCTGTGAGGCATTCGTCCATCCTGCTCCTTCAATTTTTTTAGACACAAAAAATTAACATCAATTTGAGCACCACTCAAAAATCAAACATTCCTAAAACGAAAAGTTTCCAGTGAAATTCTATTAGTGCATGGCCAGCTTTAGTGAGGGAAGGTTTCCAGCAGCATTGCCTGCGGCTATCTGGCTCTGAGTACATCCTGCTCCTAGAAGGCAGATTGCTCATGTAGCTCAATCCATAGCATGTCTCCCACCTGCAAACAGCCTAGTTTTGGGTCAAGATTACTTTGTTTACAGCAAAGGTGACTGAAAAACACAGGCCTAGACATGCTTCAGGAAGCAGCAAATACACATGTAAACTGAAGTTATTTATTAAAAGTAGTGTGTTTGCAGCAGTTATTGAACTACTATATGAGATCTATTACACACAAAAACTTGTACGAAGTGTAGTGCTAGCCCCGCAGGAGCTGCTGGTATTTTGCCCAGGTCTTCCCCAAGTTTGCTGATTACGGTGGTATTTAAACTCATGGGCTCGTACAAAGGGACTCAATAAAGAGAGAACACACCGATAAAAGGTGCAAATAAATTTATTAATAAATAATTCTTTGGCATTTTAAATGGCCACGGTGTATCCAAGGGGTAACCTGATAATTACTATAATTAAATTAAATAAGAAAGCCATCTTGGCTAATAATTAAAACGAGATTAACGAGGTCCATCCAGACATGCTGGACAACTACACCCCCACTGAATACACCATGACTTTAACAATAGGGAGGGCGGGTGGGCGTTGAGGTCCGGTTCAAACGGTCTGAGGCGCCCCGCTCACTGGTCCCTTATATAACCTCTCTCCGCGCGGGCTTTTCGCTTCCTGTAGCCGACCAATCCTCTTCTGATACAGGTAACCAATCCCATGGCTGTTGCTGCCCAGGGAAACTGCTAATATATCATACCTAGAAAATAAAGCACAGTATCTGCGGTCCCCTTTGAACTCCCCCATGTTGGTCCAGCATATTGCTAGGACCTTTCATGGGCTCGTACAAAGGGACTCAATAAAGAGAGAACACAACGATAAAAGGTGCAAATAAATTTATTAATAAATAATTCTTTGGCATTTTAAATGGCCACGGTGTATCCAAGGGGTAACCTGATAATTACTATAATTAAATTAAATAAGAAAGCCATCTTGGCTAATAATTAAAACGAGATTAACGGGGTCCATCCAGACATGCTGGACAACTACACCCCACCGGCTGAGGCCAGTAGGGAAACTACTGGTTGAAGCCCCCCCCCCACCGTGGCCGACTCGATTAAACTTTGCAAACCCATACAAAAAATGTCCAAACCTATAGGGGATAAATGGATTGAATCCTCCCGGAACAAACCCGGAATGAAACCTTCCAACTCCGAGTGCCGATAAGAGACACCACCTGACGCTCTAAGAAAACTATGGATTGTTCTATTTAGGCGCCTCCTTATCCTGTCCACGTAGAAGAGATTACTGGCAGGAGACCATACTAATCTCGGAATCATTTCCGAGAACGCCAGAATGGAAGAAGGAAACATCACCTTAATAGAACCTAAGTCTCTTTTCATTTCGCATAACAGGTCCCAAGTCCTAACTTTACCTAAATCGTTCGCCCCTGCGTGAATCACTAAAACCTGAGGAAAAGGCCAAATACTGGACAAATAAATCAAATGTTCCCTTAGGCCCCTCCATCTCAAACCCCGTACACCTGACCATAAGACTAAATAAGACTTAGCGTCCAGACCTAAAGTGGTGGAGTAGTTCCTGTTTCCGGCATGATGAGCAGCCCAGAAAACGAAGGAATGACCCACTATCCAGATAACTTTTCTGGAAATATCTGAAAGAGAAAATCATACATTTAGTAGATCAGGGCGGACATAAATTCTATATCTATTACTCTCCCAGCGACCAACTCTTTTTAACATTTCCGAAGAGAAACCCAATGCATCGGCCGTAGTGGCTGCTCCAATCCGAAAGGAATGTGACGAAAAGCAAAAACCTGACAGATTTAAGCGTTTCAAAGAGGAAGCCAGTACGGACGAGAATTGATATCTGGTAAGGGAAGACAGGTCTTGGTGAACAAAGAAGGAATCCCCAGAGGGAGGTCTGACCGCCAAATACCTCGCAACATGCCGTACAGGACAGATCACATGACTCGAGGATCTAGCTAGAGAGAACCATTGGCCCTTACCACCGGGCTGAGACTTAGATCTAGCCAGAAAAATGTGAAGAAAATCATTGTCTATACGAACGTGGTGAAAAAGCAGAAAGGCCAAAGATCTTTTATTGGCCGCTGTAAATTCACCCAGCCTCATAGCACCAAAGAAAGCCAACGCAAAGGATGCACGGAAAAGGAGAAGCTCAAATTTTGAAAAACAGACTTCCTCTATAACCCTTAATAAATCAATCAGCAAAGGGATTGAAATGGGACGCCGGGTATCCAAAGACGGACAGGACCTCCGAAGGCCTTTTAAGACTTGACTGACCTGAAAGAATGAGGTTAAAGCCGGTAAACCTGAAAACTTCAGAAAGAAAGATACTCCTGCTAGAATCCGGCTTATGGAAGCAGGACTTAAATTTGATTGCATCAGAGCGGACAAAAAGGATAAAGAGGTGTATGATGTCACAACTAAAGAATCCAAACCTGAATCATGACAAAAAGAGCACCATCTGTACCAGGAAAGAAGATAATCCGACCAAGTCTTCTCCGAAACCGAGTTCTTGAAATACGGAAGTATCAGCTCCGGATTAAGCCCCAGAGGAAATCTGGGCAAGGAGTTCCATGCAGGTCTGCCTCCGGCGCCAAGTCCTGAAATCTTTCGAACTGTAGACGAGACAAAGCGTCGGCGATGTTATTCTTTATGCCTGCTATATGTGCAGCTTTTAACCAAATATTATAACGCAAGCAATGCAATACTAAAAAACGTAATAGGTTAATCACTGGTTCCGACTTTGAGGACAGGGAATTAACCGCAAAGAAAACACCTTTGTTGTAAGTGTAAACCAAAACTCTACGATTCTCAAAGGTCTCTTTCCAAATTACCACGGAAACCACAACAGGAAATAATTCCAAAAGCACAAGGTTATGGAGAATATCCTGGTGAAGCCACTCCTGATGCCACCGCTCTGCGCACCAGTGGCCATCGAGAAATGCCCCAAAACCAACAGATCCAGCTGCATCTGTGAAGAAATTCAACTGAACACTAGAGACAAACTCCTTTTGCCAAATGGTCGTACCATTGAAATTACACAAGAAGGCATCCCAAACCTTCAGATCTTCTTTAATGGTTTTAGAGATGTAAACGTGGGAGTACGGGTTCTTAAGACCTTTGGTAGATAAAGAAAACCTGCGAGAAAATACCCTTGCCATCGGAATTACCCTGGCTGCGAAGGCAAATAGCCCCAACAGTGACTGAGCCTCTTTGAGAAAAACTTTACGTTTAGATAGAAAGACAGAGATCATAGATCTCATCCTTTCTAACTTTTGAAGAGGAAGCCTGAATTCCATAGCAGAGGAATCAATGACAATCCCCAGAAACTCAAGAGACATAGTTGGAAGAACTGTCTTCTCTACAGCCAGAGGAACCCCGAAATCATCACAAATGGAGAAGAATGTTTGCAGGTAATTTAAACATGAAGGAGAACCCGGAGGGCCAACAAATAAAAAATCGTCTAAATAATGTAAAAAACCGCCTTCAGGACACCTCTGAGTCAATACCCAGTGCAAAAAGGTAGAAAATGATTCAAAATAAAAACACGATAAGGAGAAACCCATCGGCATACATTTGTCAAAGAAAAATTGATCTTGAAAATGAAAACCTAAAGAGTTAAAACCTTGAGGATGAACCGGGAGCAATCGAAAAGCAGACTTGATGTCTGCTTTTGATAATAAAGCACCCCGGCCGTGTTGTTGCAAAATAACCAAAGCATTATCGAAAGAAGAGTAGCAGACTGGAGCCTCCACATCCGACACTTCATCGTTCAAAGAAAAATTTACAGGATAAGAGAGGTGATGAATTAAATGATAACAACCCGCCTCTCTCTTGGGGACTATTCCCAAAGGAGAAAGCCTGAAGTTGGAAAATGGAGGGGATGAGAAAGGGCCCGCTACTCTACCTTCCACCAATTCCTTGGAAATTTTTTCCTGCACCACTGCATAATTCAAGGCAACTGATTTCAAATTGTTGACCATAGAACAGCCAGGACCTTTGAAAGTGGGTACCAAAAAACCCTCCCGAAAGCCTTCAATGAGCAGTGTTGCCATCTTGCGATCGGGGTATCGCTCTAACCACTGGAGCATGTTTGGTAAGCTCACTGGTGTCCGAGCTTTTTGGCCCAGCATCCCTGGCATGTGATTGAAAAGAGGTTGCAGAAGACTTGCGAAAACATCTGTTGGCTGCATGGCTACTAGAACAATTAGAACATTCGTGCCGATAACGGCAATTAGTAAGGAATTTACACTGCCCTTCATTAAAGGCGAAACAAAAACCTTTGCGAAAAGGGGACTGTTGATTGGACGCTAACCTAGGAGAAAACTGAGGCTTTGGAGGTAGCATTAAATTCAACCACAATCCGACGTCCTTAGACCCCCAGTTTAGAGAGGGATGAACCGCCAATTTCTGGCGAAAATTTTCATCATAAGAATACCAAGCCGAACCGCCAAAGTGGCGGAAGGCTTCAGCAATAATATCCACATGTTGAAATAAACCCGAGCACTTGCCTGGAAAGCGTTCCCCCAAAACCGCAGCAAAAATACAAAAGGCCTGAAGCCAGTTTTGGAAAGTTTTGGGAATCGCTCTTCTTCTATCCTCCTCAGATCTATCACCTGACAGCTTATCACTTTTAGCCAGAAATTCTTTTGAAGCTGGCAACAATGATAATAGGCCAATGAAGTCACCTCTCCAAATTTTTTCTTTCACTGACTTTGACAAGTGAAAGCCCAGAGGTGATAATATACATGGTAGGGGTTCTTTAAATGAGGATTCACCAACCAAAGTAGCAGAAGGTCTTAGAGGCAAGGCAGGGTTAACAAACTGTGAAGAGTTAAAGCTCCTAATATTCGACAATAAGGTAGCATCATTATTCATAGATTGCTGAGCATTCAAACCCTGCCATACAGAACCAGCGTCCGCATCACCTTCATCCATAGCACCATATAAATGTGCACCTTCATATAAATCTTTAGAATCAGTCATATAACTGCAGCCTGCACCAGATACCTGTGCCCTCTTATTCTCATTAACCTTCATACTAGGATGACAATTTTCGTTTTCACTGGGGACTTTGCCCATTAATGTACCAACCTCCTCCAATGATTCAGCACCAGAGACCTGTGCTCCCTGACCCAACAAAGCACCATATGAATGTGCCCCTTTCATCTTAAACATGTTAGATAGTGAGATAAAAAGTGCTGACATGTCAGCCATAGATACAGAACACTTCTCACCATCTTCTGGATGTTCACAGTTTGTGACCACTTGAGGCAGCGGAGTAGCGTCTTTATTCCTCACAGACTGCAGGCTCCCGCCGGCTCTCTCCCTGTCAGGTACCTGAGGAGAAGCAGAAATCTTCTGTTTCTTGGCTCTGCCTGGCTGCTTGCGCGGACCGCTCTTCCCTAATACTGACTCTGGGGATGCGATAGCCGCCTCCACTGGCAGAGCTGAACCGTGACCTTCATCCAGGCAACGAAGCAGTCACTCCTCACCGCCCTGTCCCTCTGCCTTCTCTAACAAGCGGCGTAAGAGGGACTCGCGATCCTGAGAACTGCGCTGCATGCTGCTGCCGTTGAGGTCCGGTTCAAACGGTCTGAGGCGCCCCGCTCACTGGTCCCTTATATAACCTCTCTCCGCGCGGGCTTTTCGCTTCCTGTAGCCGACCAATCCTCTTCTGATACAGGTAACCAATCCCATGGCTGTTGCTGCCCAGGGAAACTGCTAATATATCATACCTAGAAAATAAAGCACAGTATCTGCGGTCCCCTTTGAACTCCCCCATGTTGGTCCAGCATATTGCTAGGACCTTTCATTTGGTGCCTTAGCTGCATTAAATTAACCTCAGAACCTGTATAATTCATATGTGTTTGGGTTTAAAGGGATGAGGCGGAAACCCTAGGCACAAGGTAGATTCCTACAGTCAGGTACACACACACACTTTCGCTCGTTGTCTCCAATGACCAGGCAAGGGGTTTTTGTTTTGATGTTTTATTGGAGAACTTGGATAGGGAAAGGATATAGTAGGCTACTCCAAATCAAACTATTCACACAAGGACTCTAACTTCCCTTTCTAGTGAAACTTGGCTGAAGTCCCTGCAAAAGGCAGATACAGACTTCACAGCAGCAACAAACTGATTGCAGAACTAAGCAATATTCCTTAGTAAAGTAGTGGCCACTGTTCTATGGAGATAACATATATGTCAAACAGGGGGAGGAGCCCTGTGTATGCAATGTAATAAATTAATAAGGTGCTATTTCAACCCAACTATTAGTGTATAAAGTGACGGATTACTATCAAAAAAGTGTAAATGGATAACGTCAACCATATAGCATAAATGGTACTGTCAAGCCTCGTACACACGACCGAGTTTCTTATCAAAAAACAACAAGAAAACTGCCGAGAGAGCTTTCTTGCTGAGAAAACCATTCGTGTGCATGGTTTTTCGTCGAGAAAACTGCCGGGAATCTCGACGAGAAAAATAGAGAACCTGCTCTCTATTTTCTCGTCAGGATTCTCGTTTTTCTCGTCGGGTTTCTCGTCGGCCTGTTTTGCAACGAGAAAACCGGTCGTGTGTATGCTTTTCCAAGTCTTAAAAAATCGCGCATGCTCAGAATCAAGTATGAGACGGGAGCGATCCTTCTGGTAAAACTAGCGTTCGTAATGGAGATAGCACATTCGTCATGCTGAACTGAAAAGGACGAGGCTGAAAAGCGTGAATCGTCTCTCACCAAATTTTTTACTAACACGCGATAACACAAGATCAACAAAAGCAGCCCGAGGGGTGGCGCCATTGGAATCGAACTTCCCCTTTATACTGCCGTCGTACGTGCTGTACGTGACCGCGCAGAACAATGACGAGATTTGGAATTAACAGTGTGTATGCAAGGAAAGCTTGACAAGAAGCTCGTCAAGCTTGACAAGAATCTCGTTGAGAAAATCAACTGTTTTTTTACGACGAGAAACTCGGTCGTGTATTCGAGGCTTCATATCAAAAAATTGACTGGTGCTAAGCAAGGTGTTAAAAAAAGCATAAGATTTTTTATAAAGTGAATTGTGCTTCAACTCAATTACATGTGCTATCCAAATTGATAAATAAATAAATAAATCAACTATGTCCAATTGTCCATAAAAATCCCAAACGTGACATGTGCTTCATCCAGATCGTGACAGTCTATACAGATAATTTGTGAAAATAAATGCTTGAAGTGACTTTTCCATGCTCCCCTTATGTGCTTTCACTCACCAGAGCGCTTCACCCCTGCAGGGGTAAAAGCGTGTAGTAGAAATCCACTCCAAATCCTGGTATCTCTCATTCACGGCGTCCCCCTCACAGCCAAGGAAGAAGATCACAACCAGGCTGGACCAACTTGTTACGCAAATACGTCACTTCCGGTACTTCCAGTTTTCCCTACGCGGACCGTGGAACACATGTCCGGCATACAGAGAGCGTTGCTTCCTTGTCTTACAATTGTTCAGTAGAGCACTGGAGCTCTTTTGATTTTTAAAGAAAACTTTTTATGAATAAAACATAGCTTTGCAATATTACGCTATGGGGATCTTTTTATATTAAATTACATGTGGATACCTGGCTGGAGCTTATACCGCAGAGGGGGATTTAGTAGGAATTTTTACACACTTATGCTCGTGGATCTTCTTCCTTGGCTGTGAGGGGGACGCCGTGAACGAGAGATACCTGAATTTGGAGTGGATTTCTACTACACACTTTTACCCCTGCAGGGGTGAAGCGCTCTGGTGGGTGAAAGCACATAAGGGGAGCACGGAAAAGTCACTTCAAGCAATTATTTTCACAAATTATCTGTATAGACTGTCACAATCTGGATGAAGCACATGTCACTTTTGGAATTTTTATGGACAATTGCATAGTTGATTTATTTATTTATCAATTTGGATAGCACATTTAATTGAGTTGAAGCACAATTCACTTTATAAAAATCTGATGCTTTTTTAAGCACCTTGCTAGCACCAGTCACTTTTTTGATATAACAGTATCATTTATGCTATATGGTTGAAGTTATCCATTTACACTTATTTGATAGTAATCTGTCACTTTACTTTGTCACTTTATACACTAGTAGATGGGTTGAAATAGCACCTTATTAATTTATTACATTGCATACACAGGGCTCCTCCCCCTGTTTGACATATATGTTTTCTCCATAGAACAGCGCCACATTCCCTTCCTTTCTTGATTAATTTATTGGATTCCACCTAGGTGAAATCTTCATATAGGGAGGCAGCAGTTCAACTATCCTAGGCGCGGAATCTCTTATACAATGTAGTGGACAGCCCTGGACAAAGTTCTAAGAACACTAGCCAGTTTTTTTTTGTGTGTACCCCCAACAGGACAAGACGGGGGGTTTAACGGTCTAGGGATCCTGAAGCATCACTGGCAGCTTTCTCTCTCCCTGTGATACCAGACCAGATGCACTGTGGACTCTACTTCTGTTAGCTATGGAAAGACCAGGGTCAGCCACACAGACTTTAGGCCCTCAGGTCTCCCACCTGAGGCCATATGTCAGCAATTCAGGCCCTAAGGTCAGCCACCTGAGGCCACATGTCAGCAATTCAGGCCCTCAGGTCGGCCACCTGAGGCTATATGTCAGCAAGTGCCCGAGGGAGGCAGTGCCTCTCCCCCAGCCTGGTGCGATCCTCTGCTCATGTGCTCCTCGAACATAAATACCAGCACCCAGCATGCCTAGGGGCACCTTCCCTTACAATTGGCCAGGGTTGTATGCATTTTCATGCTGCTCCTCTGCCTAATCTCCAACTACAGCCCAGAACCTTCCTAGGTTGCTTGGGCATAGGGACACTCAGACCGCATAAGCCACACCAGAGCACACTGAGCAGCCTACACCAACCGATCACCGCTCTCTGTTAAGCAGACAGCAAATAAATTTACCTAGCTGTGTCTCTGTTAAGCAGAAAATGTTAAAACTATAATGCACTAATCCTATCACCTACCTAGGTGGGTGCTACAGAAATATATTCTCTTCCACTTATAATTGTGTGGTCTTTTCTGTAATTTTTGTTGCATAAAAAGTAGTTTATCAGATTGACTAAACCATCGCAAAATGTTTTGTGTGAACTGGTGAACTGAGCATAGGAATTGCTGTAAACTTGGTGGATCCCATCAGATGGTCATTAGCATGTTTTTTTTTATTGTGTCTAGTGTTCTTACCTAGTAGATTAATTAGATCTGTTCCTTATCAACATAAGTAGACACCAGCAAGTCCCCTTTATCTTTCTTCAGTCCTATATCTTTCAGTCTGCTAGGCTAGATACATGTTTTGTGCTGGACATAAGAGAAACTGACAGGTACAGATAGTCCCAAACAAAATCACAGGCACAGAACCAAAATACAAATTCTAAGTTGGAGACAGGAACATGAAAAAGACATAGGTTTGATGGACAGACTGGAGCAGAAACAAAGGAACAGCATGCCAAGTGTGCTAACAGAGAGAACAGGCACAGGCAATAACTATAATTAAAAACAGGCACAATATACAGTACTTGCACTTTCTGTTATTAAAAAGGCATGAATTTTATCCGTAAGTAGCTGAATTATTGTGTTGTACATATATACACATTCTACAAAACATTTCCACTTTATTACATAGGGGTAGATACATGGAGAGAAGAAAACAACCACAAAATTTTAGTTTAGCGACCAATTAGGTTTCTCTTTTCTCTTAATACTAAAAATTAAAGATGAGATCAATGCAGATATAAAATTTATAAATGAATGCAGCTTTGTAATTGTTAATACAATAATATATTTATTTTATAAATAAACGCTGTGTAAGTACCTGAATTTGACTGGCAGCCTCTTGCAGTCTCCTGAACAGCAGAGCTCACAAAAAGAAGCAAAAAGCATCACAAGGAGGCAGACAGGTGTGTTGCAGTGCAAAGATCATGCTAATATGAGGAGAGATTAGATTGAAAGAGAGGAGTTCATCAGTGCATTGCTTATTCTTTCTCTGTCTAGTCACAGAGTTTATTCACTTGTTTCTACTCCAAACCAGGGTGATCATAGAAGTCCTATTTTAGTTAGAGGCTACAAAAAAACAAAAATGATTGCACTGGTAGATCAAACAACCCACTGGCAAAAAAACAATCGGATGGAATCATAAGTGTAGCGCACCCACCTTTCCCCAACCTGCATTAACTTAGGCTCCTCGCAGGCAGAGAGAGGCACACCGCACCACAAGCCCGTACCCTCCTCAGTAAAGAGGTTGAGCGGTGTTAGTTTTGGGCCTTGCCTGTGGCCAGAGTCAAAGTCCTCCCAAGAATGATCTCACCTCTACCCTAGATAGATGCAAGTCCTCGTTTTCCCCAGGAATGTGAATGTCTACACTAGCTGAAAGTCCAACTCAACATTTATTTCACACAGGATAATAAACAGCCTCTTTGAGAGCAGACAGGTTGGAGCGAAGATACAGGACAGCTTAGGTGTGGAGGAGTTGAAATAGGAAGCTACATTTTGGGACTTTTAGTTGAAACACACTGCTAACTTATGAACCAACTATGATAAATATTGTTTATTAATAGCAAATAAGGCATGACATACACATAATAAACAAGGATAAAACATGGTATTAATAGATTACAAAAAATATATAGTCTAGACAATGCAAGATGGTACCTAATTGTCTCAGCATAACATACATGGTAATGTATGGTAATCATAGGTCTCGCTAAATAAAATCTAGACAATACATGGTTGTAACATGTTGGCTCTAAAATAACATACATGATATTGGGCCTTGGGCATGGAAGCCAAATTTGCAATGGTAACATATAGAAAAGGTAACAATAGTGGTTGGTCTATAAAAAATGTTATATATCAGATAGTAGGACATGTACTGTGCCATATCATCATAAAGAGAGCTCTACGCGTTTCGTGGTATACATAACCACTCGTCAGGAGCAGATACACAGTGCAAGGGTATCTATAATAGAATGAAAAAATGCCAAGGTAAGATAATAATAGTAGAAAACATAATGCATAGAAGAAAGAGGGGGAGCAAAAAGGTCCCAAACACTCTCACCTATTGGTAGCATATTGGTGAAGCTATAAGCTGGTAGCAATGGTAGAACATGGGCTATCTGAAACATCTCCCCCGGGAGCTGAAACGGTAAAACCAGAGGCACGGCAATGGAAATGGTAAGGGTGCAAAGTGGAGTGAGCGATCATCAGCTGAGATATGTATAGTTGGATTGTAGATCAATTTCGTTGTATAGTTCGAATCCCAGAGGTATCTGTACAAATTAATGGGTTGACAGTCAATTAACAACTGATAAATTGGGGAACAAAACCCGAGTGTTTATGGGTGAAAAATAAAGTAGTTATAGGTACAAGGGTAAGTGCCATAACAAAGGAGGCCTAATTATAAGCCAGAGTATAAAAAATAAATATCATTAAAGAGTGTAAGAAAGGTGGAAACACAGTTGAATTCTAGATACCTGTCAAGTGGTATGGGGGGATTGTCCAAGTGCACTCATATCACGGAGGTGGAACAAAAAGTGAAAAAATGCAGTGGAAAGAGGGTGTATATGTAGTGGCCGTGGACCAATGGCAACCGCTAACGCCACGCAGCGTCACAGAGGGGGGGCGGGGCCACCGCCCGAGTCGCATCGCACGCTCGGCGTTGGCGCCAAAACCTCCCTCGTGGTGAACGTAGATGGATAGCCACGTCGGCGGCATGGCGTCACTAATGACGTCACCCGCTGAACGTGGAAGCGTGGCGTCGACCCGCAGCGAACACCCAACAATATTTATCATAGTTGGTTCATAAGTTAGCAGTGTGTTTCAACTAAAAGTCCCAAAATGTAGCTTCCTATTTCAACATACTCAGGGATGGAGGTATATAGTAGATATTGCCTCATTTAAAGTCCCAATCCTAGCTGTAGTTTAGTCAATCTTTCTCACACTATCGGGGATGGAAACACACTAGCCTAATTAATACTTGTACCATTTATACCACTGTGACCTATCTATTGCCAATGTGTTCTTTCCCAATAACCATGGGGACCAGCTCTGCTGGCTGGAGTCAGGTTTGGTGTCATCTTCCCCGGGAGCTGCGACTCGCACCGTGGCCTCCCCCTCCCCTCCTACTGTGAGGGGCGGGGCGGGTGTTCGCTGCGGGTCGACGCCACGCTTCCACGTTCAGCGGGTGACGTCATTAGTGACGCCATGCCGCCGACGTGGCTATCCATCTACGTTCACCACGAGGGAGGTTTTGGCGCCAACGCCGAGCGTGCGATGCGACTCGGGCGGTGGCCCCGCCCCCCCTCTGTGACGCTGCGTGGCGTTAGCGGTTGCCATTGGTCCACGGGCACTACATATACACCCTCTTTCCACTGCATTTTTTCACTTTTTGTTCCACCTCCGTGATATGAGTGCACTTGGACAATCCCCCCATACCACTTGACAGGTATCTAGAATTCAACTGTGTTTCCACCTTTCTTACACTCTTTAATGATATTTATTTTTATACTCTGGCTTATAATTAGGCCTCCTTTGTTATGGCACTTACCCTTGTACCTATAACTACTTTATTTTTCACCCATAAACACTCGGGTTTTGTTCCCCAATTTATCAGTTGTTAATTGACTGTCAACCCATTAATTTGTACAGATACCTCTGGGATTCGAACTATACAACGAAATTGATCTACAATCCAACTATACATATCTCAGCTGATGATCGCTCACTCCACTTTGCACCCTTACCATTTCCATTGCCGTGCCTCTGGTTTTACCGTTTCAGCTCCCGGGGGAGATGTTTCAGATAGCCCATGTTCTACCATTGCTACCAGCTTATAGCTTTACCAATATGCTACCAATAGGTGAGAGTGTTTGGGACCTTTTTGCTCCCCCTCTTTCTTCTATGCATTATGTTTTCTACTATTATTATCTTACCTTGGCATTTTTTCATTCTATTATAGATACCCTTGCACTGTGTATCTGCTCCTGACGAGTGGTTATGTATACCACGAAACGCGTAGAGCTCTCTTTATGATGATATGGCACAGTACATGTCCTACTATCTGATATATAACATTTTTTATGGACCAACCACTATTGTTACCTTTTCTATATGTTACCATTGCAAATTTGGCTTCCATGCCCAAGGCCCAATATCATGTATGTTATTTTAGAGCCAACATGTTACAACCATGTATTGTCTAGATTTTATTTCGCGAGACCTATGATTACCATACATTACCATGTATGTTATGCTGAGACAATTAGGTACCATCTTGCATTGTCTAGACTATATATTTTTTGTAATCTATTAATACCATGTTTTATCCTTGTTTATTATGTGTATGTCATGCCTTATTTGCTATTAATAAACAATATTTATCATAGTTGGTTCATAAGTTAGCAGTGTGTTTCAACTAAAAGTCCCAAAATGTAGCTTCCTATTTCAACATACTCAGGGATGGAGGTATATAGTAGATATTGCCTCATTTAAAGTCCCAATCCTAGCTGTAGTTTAGTCAATCTTTCTCACACTATCTAGGTGTGGAGGAGGTCCAGGCACAAACGTAGCTTAACTCTTTAGACTGTTTAGGTTTCTCAAACAGCTTTGGCGCACGATCTCTGCCACAGACCGTGAGGTGGTCTCTGCCACAGACCGGGTGAATAAAGTCACTGCCACTGACTTGGAGCATAGGGTCACTGCCACTGACCTGGTGAATAGGGCCTTGCCCTATGAAGTCACTGCCACTGACTTGAACGAGTAGGGTCACTGCCACTGACCTGAACATGTAGGGTCACTGCCACTGACCTGATGAACCACCTTCTTAAAGTATTTGGCCCATGTCGAGGAGAAAACATCCCTCCGGAGAGTTACCAGAGGCCCTCACCGTCACCACGACTCTGCGCTGGGTCTTCGGAAAGGGTTACCTCCCTGGCCTTTTCATCTCAGATACGGGTCCCCTCGCAAGGCGGCACCCTGGGAGTCCTTGATCCCTAGCGGACCCCAGCCGAAGGTTGCTGGGCCCCGGGCCTTTAAAATAGTACCTCACCCCAGACTGAAGGTGTCTGGGATGGAACAGGAACTCCACCTCCGGGCCTAAGGCACCCGGAGACCCCCCTCCTCACGCCCATGCCGAAGGTGCCTGGGCGCAAACCACACACACCCAGGCTGAAGGTGCCTGGGCGTGAACGAAGACAAACCCCTCACGGAAGATGTCCGCCCCTTTTATACCCTCTCCCGATAGGCACAGCAGTTTCCCCGCCCCACCGTACTACTGCCGAGAGGGGACACAAAAGGTGCAGTCCTGGATTGGTGGTTCAACCCTGGCCCATGGCGACAGCGCCACCCGTAGGCCACAGGGAACTGTGCACCAACACTATCTCCCATGAACAGAAATGGTCCATTAACCCTAACAATCAGTGTGTCTGAGCCTAATTACCACTCAGACACTACCCTTAAATGGAGCACCCCGCTACATAAGTAACGTGCAAGATTAAGTTTGTCATGCTAATGTAGCGGGTATATACTTTTCTGTGTATTCAAAACTGGCAGAGACACCAGTCATGTGCAGTTCCCTGCAGCCCAGCGGGTGGCGCTGTCGCCTTGGGCTGAGGTTGAACCATTGCTGTGTGCCGTGCCCCCTTTTTGTCCTCCCTCTGCAGCGGTATGGTGGGGCGGGGAACCCGCCGTGCTTGCTGGGAGAGGGTATAAAGGGGTCGGCCATCTTTGTCACGAGGTTGAGTCCCGGGCACCTTCAGCCTGTGGGTGGTGGTTCGTGTCGGTCCTCTAGGCGGCCTAGGCCTAGAGGACGTTCGGAGGTCGTGTTCCATCCCAGGCACCTTTAGCCTGGGATGAGGTGCTCGGATGGAGGTCTGGAGCTCAGTGCCCAACACTGAGTTCCACGAGGGAAGGAGATCCTAGGGGACCCCGGGAGTGGGTACCCGAATCCGGAGGGCGTAATGGACCGGTGGGAGATACTTGCTTGAAGACCTGGTGCAGCATATTGCCAGTGACAGGTGAGCCTTCCATCGGAGACCGCCTGGAAGGAAATCCCCCCACGCTCGGAGACCGCAACCCACTTTCAGGAAGGAAAGTGGAGAGTTCATTGTGCCTGGGCCTACTCGCATCCACACCACCCTGTCTGTTCTGTTCGTTGAGGGAGTCCAACTGTCTGTGCATTACTCTGTTATCGGAAGAATAAAGGAGTGTTGGACTTTAGTGGTGTAGGGCTCATTTACTGGCAGACACTGTTTGAGAAAACCAGGAGGAGGTCTCCAGATGCAGAACACCGACCCGAAGGTAAAAGAGGATTGTCTCTCACTGCACATACATCTGCAGGGGGACTTGGCATGGTGACCCCGCACTCTCTCCTTCAGAGTACCCCTAGACAAAAGCCAGAGCAAGAAGAATAGAGAGGAGCGAGTGGAGGCCGCTACACGTGGGGGCTCGTCCGGGATGGTGTTCGTGCTACTACGGAGTTTGAACGTGTCTGCCCGGAGGAGTTCCAAGTAGGTCGGCCATATTATTGGCCAAAGTGCATCCCTGCTCGAAGTCGTGGACATGACCCAGTGAAGGGAAAGGCCCGCGCAGAAGAGCGAGGAAAGGGGGGAGCTCAGCCGTGTGAAGGACTACACGTGGGGGCTTCTATTTGCACTGCGCCACCAGGCACACCCCCACCGCTTAGTTCGTGGGCGTGACTCAGGAAGAAAAAGCCTGCGAACTGGAGCAAAGGGGAGGAGTCCAATACGTGTGAAGGACTACACGTGGGACATTGGCGCAAAACTTTGCAGTGCGCGATGGACCAGCAGCAAGTCACCATGTTCGAACAAACAGCATGGGTTCCACTTCATCCTTCCACCACGTCTTTGACTGCTGCTGCTCCGGTGACCGATACAGGAATTCGGCTAAAGCCAAGTGGACGATTCGCCCTGTATTCATGCATGGACGTTGAGGCCCTGGGTGTGATTTGTCCCGGCTGCTCGGGACTGGTGTGTCATCTGAAGCCATTCGGGCGATGCAAAGTCTGTGGGGAGTTCCTATTCGAGGTAGATACAGTCATTGAGAAGCCAAGAACCATCTACCCCGGCCGTACCACAGGCAGCACCACTCAAGTTGGAGGAATCACTGCTTTGACAGCCATCCCTGTGCGCACTGCAGCGACCACGGAGGAGGTCGTGAGTACTCAACGGGAGAAATCCGAGGATGCTGACTTGGTCACCACTGTCTCACAGCGTCCACCACCGAAGAGAAAGACCGGTATGGTAGCCCCGTCCAGCGGTTGCGGTGGACCATCTCGCCTGCCTACGCCCGGCCCGGATGAATCCAGTAAGAAGAGTTCCGGACGTCCTGCCTCTATAAAAGGCCAAGGTAAGTTAGGCGGAGGGACTTGGTGTGTGGGCGGAGGTGTCGGGGATTCACAACACTGTGTGTCCGTGGGGGGTGGTAGTCCCGTTTCCACTACAGGCTACATACCCGCGGAGGAGTGTGACACCTCCGACCTAGAGTCACTCTCCGATCTGGGAGACGATGTCGCCATAGACGAACTGTTTGCTCAAAAGGGCTGGGACAAAGTACCTCTCGCCTCGTCCCGCAGAACCAGGGACCCACCCATGTCTACAGGGGATAGTACACCCCGGGTGGAGGCACCAGCGCCTGAGGAGGGGTCCCGTCCCCAGCCTACTCTTGCCTTCCCGGTGCCTCCTGCACCTAATGCCGGGGAAAAGAGACTGTTGTTGCGGGCACCTATGCCCAGACCAGATGTAATCAAGGTCCCTTGCCACCCGGACTCAATAGTTTTGCCTGGCGAAGGGGACAAAGCCACTATGCCTCCTCTGGCAAGACTACAACGCCTATTTGGCCAGAAGGTTGCTGCTGAGTATGGATGGGAGTACCCGTACTTGTCCAAGGAGTTATTGTATGAAGTGGAAGTTTGCCGGGAGCGCTGGTACAATGACTTTGTGTGGACCCACCTTCAGGTTCCACAAGCCCACAGGTACCTTGCGTGTTCCCCCAAGGCCTCTCAGCACTTTAAAGACTGCAAAGCAGAATGGATGCTGGGATGACATATCCACGCGGACAAGGTGCTGATCCGACGCAAGGAAGGGGAAGATGTCGAGTACCATCTGGAGACCGTGGATCAGCACTTGAAGCCACTTGTCCTGCCGCACCCTCGATTCTATCTATAGGAGTAGAGAGACTCCGTTCTTGTTCTTTATGCTGCTGAACTTTCTGGGGTTGTTGTTCTTGTTACCCAGAGGAATGAAGGACTGTTCCTGTTTGTTCTTCAATTCTCCAGCAAGAAATCATGGACTCTGGGGTAGATAGGGCGCAAGAGAAGAAGGAAAGTTCCACGAGTGCAGTTACCGCAATGCTGTCACCAGGTGGCAGTGTTGCGCACCGATATCACTGTTCACACACACACTTTCAGGAAGGAAAGGATTTCTCTGCGGAGACGTTTTTTTATTCTCACACAAATACATGTGTCAGGGTTTATGTGTGTTAACTTTCTTTTCCCCTCTGCAGGAGAGCATCCCATCAAGACCACTGAGTATGGGGTGGGTCTTAGTCAGGATGGGTGGGGAAAAGTGTAATGTGAAAATGTGATTTCAAGGTTGTTGTTAAGTGTTGTTGTTTCCCTTTCCCTCCCTTTCATGTGAGGCTCAGGCACAACTGCTCTAGCTAGTTTTAGTTTTCTAAAGTTCTTTGATTTTTTTTACAATTTTCAGTCGGTTTCTGGATTGGACTATGTCAGCCCTTGAGGGCATGGTTTATTCCAGACACTGGGGACCAGTGTCAAATCACCAGGGGGAGAGTGTAGCGGCTATACACTTTTCTGTGTATTCAAAACTGGCAGAGACACCAGTGATGTGCAGTTCCCTGCAGCCCAGCGGGTGGCGCTGTCGCCTTGGGCTGGGGTTGAACCATTGCTGTGTGCCATGCTCCCTTTTTGTCCTCCCTCGGCAGCGGTATGGTGGGGCGGGCAACCCACCGTGCTTGCTGGGAGAGGGTATAAAGGGGCCGGCCATCTTCATCACAAGGTCGAGTCCCGGGCACCTTCAGCCTGTGGGCGGTGGTTCGTGTCAGTCCTCTAGGCGGCCTAGGCCTAGAGGAAGTTCGGAGGTCGTGTTCCATCCAAGGCACCTTTAGCCTGGGGTGAGGTGCTCGGATGGAGGTCTGGAGCTCAGTGCCCAACACTGAGTTCCGCGAGGGAAGGAGATCCTAGGGGACCCCGGGAGTGGGTACCCGAATCCGGAGGGCGTAATGGACCGGTGGGAGATACTTGCTTGAAGACCTGGTGCAGCATATTGCCAGTGACAGGTGAGCCTTCCATCGGAGACTCCCTGGAAGGAAATCCCCCCTCGCTCAAAGACCGCAACCCACTTTCAGGAAGGAAAGTGGAGTGTTCATTGTGCCTGGGCCTACTCGCATCCACACTCCCGTCTGTTCTGCTCGTTGAGGGAGTCCAACTGTCTGTGCATTACCTCTGTTATCGGAAGAATAAAGGAGTGTTGGACTTTAGTGGTGTAGGGCTCATTTACTGGCAGACACTGTTCGAGAAAACCAGGAGGAGGTCTCCAGATGCAGAACACCGACCCGAAGGTAAAAGAGGATTGTCTCTCACTGCACATACATCTGCAGGGGGACTTGGCGTGGTGACCCCGCACTCTCTCCTTCAGAGTACCCCTAGACAAAAGCCAGAGCAAGAAGAATAGAGAGGAGAGAGTGGAGGCCGCTACACTAACAATCAATAAAATGTAATGTAATGTGACAACATATGAAAATATGAAACAAACCAAATGTGAGTCCCATGTAATAAAACAGTCTGTTATAACACAACATGAAAGTTCCAAATGTGAAGGTTCCAATGCATTTTATGCACCCAACAAGTGCATCCCGGAATCCAATCCAACCACCTTGTGGTTTCAACGTGTGTGGTGACGTCACAAGCGTGAACTCCTTCCCTATGTGTTTCCTCACAATTGACTTTAACTGGGGGGCACAGATGTGGTTGGATCAGATCCTGGGACCGTTTTACACTCTGTGAATATCTTTGATTCATTTTCTATGCATGATATGATAGAGCAATTCCCACCATTACTTGTGATATCACTCTAACCAGAGAGGAGGAAAGGAGTGAATGGTTTCCATCTTAAGTGATATTTACTGCATTTACACATCACTTTTGATGTCCATAATTTCTGGTAAGAAGACACTTTTTACCTTATGGTGGAGGCACACTTGGGTGATTCCCCTTTTTGGCTTGTCATCTATACTTTTATTGGACAGATTTGTTGGGCGCATAGATAGCATTGGAACCTTCACATTTGGAACTTTCATGTTGTGTTATAACAGACTGTTTTATCACATTTAATTTGTGTCATATTTTCATATGTTGTCACATTACATTTTATTTATTGTTAGCGAAGCAAACCTAATCTTGCACGTTAGGTAGAAGCTGTCAGCCCACATATTCAGAATCTCGACATGTACACTGTCACCATAATATTGGATGTGTTATCACTCACCAGATGAGAAGGACCCTAAATTATAAAGGTCAGATGCACATTTTCACCATTATCTCCAGATCTTCTACAGGAAATATACAATTATTTCATAAAAGATCTCTTTTCCGTCATTCTAACTCCATCTCCATAAATTTTGTCAATGTAGGAAGGATATAAGCATAAAATACAATAGAAAATGTAATACTGCTTCATAAAAATTAATAAAAACATACAGTTGTGCTTACGATATAATGATAAACATGCAAGTATGGAAAAAATGTCATTCACATAGGGTCCCAACACAACATGAAAGCACCAGCTACCTTGGCCTCTAAAACAGCAAATCCAGGGCTCATCTTTATGTGTATGTGGATATAATATATACTGGAGTCTTCATATTGTGATGATGGGAGCCCTTAAAGGCATTTTCTGGATATAGGTTGTATGAAGAGCAGGTTAAAAAGTGCAATCTATGTGGAAGATTTGTTTGAGCTGCACCATGGTGTCAGCTATGGAGATTGTGTCCTTACTGGTTCCACGTGACCCTCTCATTTAGAGTGTAAGCGCTAACGAGCAGGGCCCTCTGATTCTGCCTGTATTGAATTGTATTGTGACTGTACTGTCTTCCCTGATGTAAAGCGCTGCGCAAACTGTTGGCGCTATATAAATCCTTTATAATAATAATGATACTGGTAGGGGAAGAATGACAAAGGGAACAATTCTCAGAAAAAATATGATATTGTAATCACTTTCAGCCACTAGCTGATAATGATCGTAAAAATGTAACCCGGAGATAAAGGTTAAATATGCCAATGAAAATGTGTGCAACAAGTCATTTCACGAAATCTTTTATAAGACATCAGATTTTAGGGAAAATCTGTCTTTAAGTGTCTATGCAAACAGCTGCCATTTCCACAAGATTCCTTTTTTCCCTTTACATCGTGTCCAGATTTGAAAGTTTTCAAATAATATGGATTATTTTAAGAAATAATCCAGTCTCTAATTATCCATGCACAAAGCACTAATGAAATATGTTTAAAAAAATAGGCCAAGTATGTAACTAGAATTTCTCCGTGAATGCCAGGATTCTACTGTTCTTAAATATGCATATGAGAGGATTGCAATCAGAGAGATTACAGAGATTTCTTATTACTCATTATGAAATTGCATGTTTCCAACTTTCAATTAAACCCCAGAAATAGAGTCTATTTGTTTAGCTGGAAATAAATGCAGTCATTATAGGATGATGTAAATGTACTTGATTATATTTTGAGACCTTATAACTGCAAATGTTTGTCTGCACTTTTCTAAACTGCCATGTGTCTGCATCCACCTGAGCACAGAGATAGCTGTACATATTAAAACAGTGTATAAGCATTTAGCAGTTAGTCTGAGCAAACTGAGAAAATCTGCCTTGGGGTAATGGAACCGCATGATTCCCGAGTCCTAAACATTTTCAAAATCTGGTATGCACTTACCCTGCAGGATTTAAAGCTGTCATTGCTGCAATAGATGGGTGGCTCTCCAAAATATAGGAGTGCAAGGATTGAGAATACTTGCAAACAGTATGTTGCGATTTTTTTTTTTTATATCCTAACATAAAACAATGTTTTCTTGTTTGAATGTTTTATTGTGTTTTCATAAGGCATAACAAAAGTCATAATAATAGTACCGTTCATATTTGTACAATACAATGAAAATAATAAATTACAAAAAATAACAAAAAACAATGTTTTACAAAAAAATGGTTCCATTGCTCTGCAATGAAAAAGAACAAATACAATTTCTTTGTATGAATTGGTATTAAAGCGGAGCTCCACCCGCAATTTATTTATTTTTTTAAAGTCAGCAGATACTAACACTGTAGCTGCTGACTTTTAATCAGGACGCTTACCTGTCCTACTCTCCCGAGCTGATGGCCCCCCCGATGCCGATCCCTCGATCAGTGCAGGTCCCGCGCCGCCATCCACACTAAGAGAAACAGGCAGTGAAGCCTTACGGCTTACAGCTTCACTGCCCGTTTCCTACTGCGCATGCGCGAGTCTCGTGCCGACTTGTGAATGGGCGACTGCTCTCTGGGATTACACACAGTTCCCAGAAAGCAGCACGCCCCATTCACTAGAAGAGGATGGGGAATAAAACAGACCGCAGTTACGGAAGAGGCAGATTACGGACTTCCGCATAGCAACGGGTATTTCGGGTGAGTATAAAATTTTTATTTTTTTCTATTTTTTTTCTGTTTTTTTTTTGTGAAAAAATAAATGTCTGGGTGGAACTCCACTTTAAAGTGGAAGTCCACTTTAAAAATGTGCAGCTTAGTGTACAATACTGGTATACCCAGTTACGGGATTAATTTACTCTTATGCATGTAGCACACAGACCTTTTTCACACCTGGCTCACTTGTAAGACAAGGCACACCGTGCTATATGCCCACACCCTCCTGTTGGAAGAGGTTAAGTGGTGTTCACAATTGTTGGGTTCCGCAGCGAGTTGCATCCTCTAGGCTGGTTCTTTTCCCTAGAGTGTAGGGAAAAGTCTGTTGCTTCTGTATCAATAAGGCCAATGTCCAAACAAGGTTAAACCTCAATGGCTGAATGTTTATTTTCTTTATGCTTGAAACCGGACAGGAAAGTTGAAGGTGAAGAATAGAATAACAGGAGGTAGGTTCAGGCACTTAATATCACCACTCAATCCCAAGTGGACTCTGTTCACCCGGATAGTTCCCTCTCACGGGCCTAGTAGTGATGCACAAACTTTACTTTACTGTCCTAGGGATACGATCGGAACCCATTTGCCTAGTTCCAAACTTCCTAGCACTTGTAGCATAAGGACCTAGGTGCGAGTTGAAGCACGCTACAATGCCTGTGGCGGACTTGTGGAATCCCTCTGTAGGTGACCAGGCCTCATCGGAGGTGGTGACTTCCTTCACCGGTAACCCTGGCTCCCTCTCCAGAACGGTTCACCCTCGAGTGCCCTGGAATTCCTCTTTAGATGGTAGGCCAGCTAAAGGTGCTGGGCCTACATCAAAAGTTGCAGCCCCAGGCTAAAGGTGCCTGAGACTGATCTTCCCCTGCACACTCCCATGGCCTGGAGGGCCACAAGACGCAGGCGGTACTGCTCCTCTGTACCCCTCCTTCTCCCTTCTCCAGCTAAGATGGCGTCTGCCCCTTTTGTATCCTCTCCCAGGATGCACAGCGGGCCCACCACGCCCCTGTACAGCTGCCTGGAGAGGACACCCAAAGGTACAGTAATGTCACTAGCGGTTAAACCCTGACCTGTTATGGCAGCGCCACCCACAGACCACAGGGAACTGTACACCAGCAACACCACTTGGCAAAAGCAGAAGAACAAAACCTAACAATTTAAGTGATCTGGGTCTGGCTACCAACCCATATCAACCCCTAAATTTAGGTACCTAGCTCCCCTGAAAGTAAAAGGGGCGTTACATACACCCCCCTCTAAAATAGACACTGTTCCCAGTGTCTGAAATAAACTCGAACCCTCTCAAGCCTGAGCAGGTGAGAATTTATTCCTGAACCCATGTACAAATATGAAATTTGTGCCTGAACAAAAATATTGGGAAGGGACAAGAAGAAAAGAGCAAAGGAATGAAGAGTACAACATTTTAGACATCCCATTCTCAATGTCATATTTATAACACAAAAAAAGACATGATCAATTCCACCCCCCTCTAACTGACTACTCCACCCATTCTCCGGTGGTTGCTAGTAGTTTCACCTGCAGAGGGAGACAAAAAAAACAACAACATACATATGCAATAAAACATCCTACCTATGCTCTATGTACAAGAAGTGAGCTATCTCCCCTGAAGAAGATAACTTCCTTCACTAAGAATTACACATACTAAGCCTAGTACATGCTATAAGGCTTTTCTTCAAATAAGAGACCACGAAAAGTTCTGCAGATCACTACCATCTGGTGGCAGCGCAAAGTCATTACTACCAATTCTTGTTCCAATAGAAATGCCTGCCAGGTATCAGGCACCTCTGCACTTGGACACGGCGAGTCTCCAACTTTGGCCCTTACTTATCTACCCCAAAGTTCAGTTCTTTGTGGCGCTGTAGATGGAGAGAAACAAACAGCAACAGCTCTCCTTATCCTCAGCCGAGTAGATTAGCCTAAATAATGGAGGGCAAAGTTATTTAACGTTCCGGAGCAATCTCCAGAGTAGGCGACAAAAAGAAAACACAAGTTCCCACTCTAGAGGTAGTAGTGAGGATCTGGCAAGACAAGAAGTTTCCACTTTGCATTAAAAGTTTCAATAGAGTACACAGCATCTTCTCGCTCTTTATTGCAAATTACCACTCGGTCTGCGTGTATGTGCCGACCGTAAGTCCATTCTTGCCGACATCCCTTTGAAACGGTCCACCTTAGCAGCTGAACACACAGTATCTGCGGGTTGCCGGTACTTTCAGGTAGTCCCACACAAAGTCAGCATACCACCTTTCACGGTAAGCCTCAATTTCAAATAGAAGCTCCCTAGGAACATAGGGACATTCCTAGCCGTATTCGGTGGCCACTTTCTGGTTAAGAAGATGCTGCAACCTAGAAATAGGCGGAAGGGTTGCGCGGTCTCCTCTAACAGGCAGGACAATTGCATCCGGAGATCTAGGCACTTTCACTGCCTCAAGCTTTGGCAAAGGTGCCCGCAGAGATACACGCCCAGCGGTAGTAGCAGGCGCTGGTGATCCGGGAACAATTCATTCCTCATATGCAGGAGCCTCCACCCGGGGTGTAGTTTCCCCTGAGTCCATGGGTGATCCCTCTCTAGTGTCTCTGGGTGAGGGTAACGGAATTCTGTCCCAACCCTTATTGATGAACAACTCATCCACCTCGACATCATCCCCCACGTCGGAGGACAAGTCCAGGTCGGAAGTATTACACTCCTCCGCCGGCAGATAGTTCCTAGTGGGCGCTGACATACTGCCTTCTGAGGACAAAAGTTCCCGTGGGCTGGCTGTCCACCCATCCCTGTTATGGGGTACGAGTGTCTCTCCCTTCCCCGGTGAACTTGTAACAGTTCCCCCAACTTCCTTACCGTCCTTTCTCCTAGAGATCCCTCCGGGTTGGAGCTCCGGTTCGGGTAGGCGCTGGGGTGTACCTCGACCACAGCCGCGGGAGGCCTTCACATAGCCCACCTTCCTTTTAGCAGGCGGGATAGACTTCTCGGTAGTGACGGAGGCAGAATACGCTGTAACATCTGTCACTGGCTCTGCGGTGGCTGGAACTTCATCTTCCACGTTCACTGCAGCCGTAGTGATGCGCGTGGGCCTGGCCACGGGGGCGTGTTTCCCTTCCTCAGAAGTAACCATCCCCGTAAGGAAGGGAGAGGGGGGAGGAAGGTGGGACTTTAAATGGATCATGCAGCCAAGCTTTTAATATGTATTACGCAGCGGACACACTTTGACGTGCTCTCTCCTTGGCTGCATGATCCATTTAAAGTCCCACCTTCCTCCCCCCTCTCCCTTCAATCCCCGTAAGGAAGTTGACCTGGAAAACTCGGGGTGATTCGGTGGGTTGTTCCACTTCAAACAAGAACTCTCCACAGGTCAGGCATCTTTCGAATGGCCGTATCTGCACGGCTAGTCCTTGGCATTTGGGACAGAGCACACCCAGGCCCTCCGCATTCCGGCAGGTATAGAGCGCGAAGCGGCCTCAGGCTTTGAGCCGGATCCCTGTATCCGTCAGGGGGGTAGTGAGAGAAGCGATATCCATGGTTGAGGTAGTCGGGAACATAGGGGGTACCGGTGGAAGAGGAATCCATGGAGTAGCAGCGGACATGTTGCTTCTTCTTCACTGGTTTGGCTCATACTGTCCCTTTGGCGCCAAAGACACCACGTGCAAATCACACTTGGCGGGGGCTACTTCCCCTTTTTTTTCTTACTGCATGCAGCTCACAGGCTTTTCCTAGTTCTGGACATGCCCACGAACTACGCACCTAGAAAAAAAAACTTAAACACAGTCCTGTACCTCCATTTTCTTTTTCTTTTTCAACCCTGACCTGTTATGGCAGCGCCACCCACAGACCACAGGGAACTGAAAACCAGCAACACCACTTGGCAAAAGCAGAAGAACAAAACCTAACAATTTAAGTGATCTGGGTCTGGCTACCAACCCAGATAAACCCCTAAATTTAGGTACCTAGCTCCCCTGAAAGTAAAGGGGCGCTACATGCGCATGCATAAGAGTCAAGTAATCCCGGGCCAGCCATTCAAGATGGCCAAAGACACCAAACCCAGAAGAAGCCCTGTTGAAGGTGTCAGCAGCGATGACAGAGCAACAAGGGAGTAGCACTGGGGGAGGCACTTTGGCAGGTACAGTAAGTCTTCCATATTGCATACATATGCTGTGCTTACTTGTACATTATGGCATAAACCCTGGGCATGGACAGTGGCATTTAAAAAAAAACAAAACTATACAAGGTTCACACTTCCCTTTCTAAAGTGTTAGGACAATCCACAATTTTGCTACTTTAGCATGAGATTCAAAAGTGTGGTCACCCAGTAGTCATCCCCCTTTTTTTCTCATTTATGATCACATTTCTGAAACAGGCATGTGCAGGCAAGTATAAAGTTCAGGCACCTCTAGGTGATTTTACAAAATTCTGTTACAGGCAAGCTGTTCTAAATGGACAAAGCTAGGACACTTCTGAGAAGTGTAGAAGCTTGCCTGTTCTCTACTGCTCCTATTGGCACACTATTGTGCTGGGCATCTTTCTTGGCTAAAAGAAATACAGTGGAAGCTCGGCTTACGAGCATAATCCGTTCCAGGAGAATGCTCGTAATCCAAAGTACTCACATATCAAAGCAAGTTTCCCCATTGAAGTCAATGGAAACTAAAATAATTTGTTCCGCATTGACTTCAATGGCATGCAATACCGCATGCGCCCAAAGGCAGGGGGCACCGGAGAGCCTCGGAAACAGTCAGAAAGCACTGAGGACAGCTTGGCTGACCTTGGTAAACCTCGGAAAAGCTCTAAATAAGCAAAGTTCTAATACTTCCTTCTAAAGATGGAATTTGCCTGCCCCTTCCCCAATACATATACAATCGTACCCCGGGTTGCGAGTAACGCGGTTAACGAGCATTTCGCAATACGAGCACTGTATTTTGAAAAATCCTAACTCGGTTTGCGAGTGTTGTCTCGCCAAACGAACAGGATTCAGGCCAAAGCAGTGTGCAGTACCGCTGTTCGGCTCCGCTCCCCCCCCCCACCTTAGGCCAAACGCGGTACTGCACACTGCTTTGGCCTGAATCCTGTTCGTTTTGCGAGACAACACTCGCAAACCGAGTTAGGATTTTTCAAAATACAGTGCTCGTATTGCGAAATGCTCGTTAACCGCGTTACTCGCAATCCGGAGTACGATTGTATATGTATTGGGGAAGGGGCAGGCAAATTCCATCTTTAGAAGGAAGTATTAGAACTTTGCTTATTTAGAACACCAACATTCAGGTGAATGAGTTAGTGCCTGCATTGTATACTTGATAGCAGTTTTCTGTTTTTAAACTAAAAATACTTCGCCGGCTAAACAAAGTAATTATGGTGCAAAGATTAGAGAAATACCAAAGAAGCTCTTTGACATTTAAAAGTACAAAACTTATGTAGCAGGGTATTGCCTTTTAATTCCCCAGAGACTACAGTACCCAGTATACCTTAAGGCACCCAGGGTGCATTTCCCTGTGCAAAGACTGCTGGGGTGGACTTTATAAGAGGGAGGCGGGCCCCAGTTCTTTCTCTTTGGACACCGCCCTCCCAGCAAGAGGATCCCTGTGCTGATCTGCTGTGAGCACAAGGCCTGAAGCCTGGGCCTTGTGTTTTTTTTCCAAAGAGCCTTCCGCTCCACCGAGGAACCTGTGGAGCGTCTGATCCTGTTGCCGAGTGCTGTCACCAGGAGGACCGAAAACCCGGGTGTCGTGGACACTGTGAATCGAGTCACAGTAACGGAAGTAACGGACAAGGACTATTCCGGTTGGGTGAGAGAGCACCTGCTCAGAGCTACACCACAGTATCTCTAGGCCCATTAACTGTATTCAGGGCCATCACAGTGATTTCAGTTACACTCTGGGGAGACTATCCGCAGAACTGAGTTATTAGTCTCCCTGGCATTATAAAGTTACCGATCATCGTTACTTTGTTGGATAACAATTGTTCTTAAAGTGCACCACCGTGTTTGCTAGCGAAGATTTCTTCCACAGAACTATACCCAAATCATAGTCAGGCCTGACTGGGTAGTGTAGAACATTGCTGGGCGCCATTTTGTCCACGAGGGAGGATAGCTGCAGCGGGGTCTATTAAACTGTCTATCATATTGCTGAACGTTTGATGTTTTAATAAGTATACCCATATTGCAGGGCTCTGCATCTGACATTGCATACTGTTTATCATTCTAACCTTAGTATATTGGTTGTCAGTGTCATTTACTGTGCTATACCATACTGTGTGCCTTACTGTGGGATTGTGTCATAGAGAATATTAGAGTGATTGCAATTCTATCATCCCTTTACTAACTGTGCCACGAGAGGTTAGAGCCGATTGCCAGGGGTTGACAGCGGTGCACTACAGGGCCAAAAACAATCAAGGCAGCCCTCTTAACTGGGGGTATCGCTATACGTGGGGGCTCGTCCGGGATTCTTGTATACTGCACGCTGCAATCAAGCAGTCAGAAGCACCAGAATAGACCCTGCTGCCGTAGCCCGGTGGTGCAGGGATGAAGGCATCCTACCCGGAAATGGCCTGGTGGTTGAAATCCAGAGAGAGGCCTGGGTAGAGGAGCAGCTAACTCCAGTCTTGAGAGCATTGTCCACGGACAGGAAGCCATTGGTGTTTGACATGAAGACAGATACTGTAAATCCCCACACCTATGCATTGTGTGAGTGGAGGAACAGAATCTCTGACTACTTCAAGGGTGCCAGCATAAAAAATACAAACCAAGTAGAACTCCTCCTGATACACCCAGCAGAGAATAAGGATGGCCCCACATCCACTACTTCAGGAAGCGCCCAACAGGGTCCCAGTTCCCCACCATTGACCACCCTTAGCTCAGAATGATGAGCTGTCCTGGGGGAGATTGTGGCCAAGTGTAAAAAGGACCCTCCAGACCACCTGATGTCAGGATACAGGAAACTCAGGACTTTTTCTGGGAAGAAACCTGTACCTTCAGTGGAGGATGGATTTGAAGAGTGGCTAGATGGCGCCATTCAGGCCCTAGAAGAATGGGAGGTGCCAGAACAACAAAAAAAAACAAAGGATTGCGGAAAGCTTAAAGGGACCTGCTCTGGAGGCCATACATAGTTACATAGTTAGTCAGGTTGAAAAAAGACACAAGTCCATCCAGTTCAACCGTAAAAAATAAAAATAAAAAAATAAAAATAAACATATATCGTACAATCCCATATACCCAATTCTATACCCACAGTTGATCCAGAGGAAGGCAAAAAAAACCAGAAGAGCATTATCCAATTTGCTACAGCAGGGGAAAAAATTCCTTCCTGATCCCCCGAGAGGCAATCGGATATTCCCTGGATCAACTTTACCTATAAATGTCAGTACCCAGTTATATTATGTACATTTAAGAAAGAATCCAGGCCCTTCTTAAAGCAATCTACTGAGCTGGCCAGAACCACCTCTGCAGGGAGTCTATTCCACATTTTCACAGCTCTTACTGTGAAAAAACCTTTCCGTATTTGGAGGTGAAATCTCTTTTCCTCTAGACGCAAAGAGTGCCCCCTTGTCCTTTGTGTTGACCGTAAAGTGAATAACTGAACACCAAGTTCACTATATGGACCCCTTATATATTTGTACATGTTGATCATATCCCCCCTTAATCTCCTCTTCTCAAGAGAGAATAAATTCAGTTCCTCTAATCTCTCCTCATAGCTGAGCTCCTCCATGCCTCTTATCAGTTTGGTTGCCCTTCTCTGCACTTTCTCCAGTTCCCCAATATCCTTTTTGAGAACTGGGGCCCAAAACTGAACTGCATATTCCAGATGAGGTCTTACTAATGATTTGAACAGGGGCAAAATGATATCTCTCTCTCTGGAGACCATACCTCTCTTAATACAAGAAAGGACTTTGCTCGCTTTGGAAACCGCAGCTTGGCATTGCATGCCATTATTGAGCTTATGATCTACCAAAACCCCCAGATCCTTCTCCACTACGGATCCCCCCAGTTGTACTCCCCCTAGTATGTATGATGCATTCATATTATTAGCCCCCAAGTGCATAACTTTACATTTATCAACATTAAACCTCATCTGCCACATAGTCGCCCAATTAGACAGAGCATTGAGGTCGGCTTGTAAATTGGCGACATCCTGTAAGGACGTTATTCCACTGCATAGCTTGGTGTCATCTGCAAAGACAGAAATGTTACTTTTGATCTCAGACCCAATATCATTTATAAACATATTAAAAAGTAAGGGTCCCAGCACTGAACCTTGGGGTACACCACTGATAACCTTGGACCATTCAGAGTAAGAATCATTAACCACTACTCTCTGAATTCTGTCTTTTAGCCAGTTTTCTATCCATTTACAAACTGATATTTCCAATCCTGTAGACTTTACCTTACACATGAGCCGTGTGTGGGGAACTGTATCGAACGCTTTTGCAAAATCCAAGTATACCACGTCCACTGCCACCCCTCTGTCCAAGGTCTTACTTACCTCTTCATAAAAATAAATCAGGTTTGTTTGACAACTTCTGTCTTTCATGAATCCATGCTGTCTGTTGCTTAAATAGTTTTTTTCCAGCAAGAACTCATCTATGTGGTCTTTTATTAATCTCTCCAGTATTTTCCCAACTATAGAAGTTAAACTAACAGGTCTATAGTTACTTGGTAAACACTTAATTCCCTTTTTAAATATAGGCACCACATTGGCCCTGCGCCAATCCAGTGGTACTATTCCTGTCATTAATGAGTCCCTAAAAATTAAATACAATGGCTTTGAAATTACAGAGCTCAATTCTTTTAGGATCCGTGGGTGTATGCCATCTGGTCCAGGTGCTTTATCCACCTTTATTCCATCTAAATATTTCTGGACCATATCACTTTTGAGCCATTGTGGATTTGGGGCTGTGTCACTACCACCCCCATTTTGGACATGAGCTCCCCCATGCTCCTTTGTATACACAGAACTGAAGAAAGTATTTAATAAATTAGCCTTCTCTTTGTCCCCAGTCACCCACTCTAGATTATTTTGTAAAGGGCCTACATGCTCAGACTTGACCTTTTTACTATTAATATATTTGAAGAATTTTTTGGGGTTTGTCCTACTATCTTTTGCAATCTGTCGTTCATTTTGAATTTTTGCATCCTTGATTTCCTTTTTACATATCCTGTTATATTCTTTGTAACATTTAAATGACACTAGTGTTCCCTCATTTTTATATTTTTTTAATATACGTAACCTCAAGTTAAGCAAGAAGAACTGCAATGCACAGGATTATCTGGATATTCTGCAGAATGTGTTCGGCGGGACGGAAAAGGTCACTGAACTCAATTACCAGCTGGAGCATTGCTACCAAAGGGAGGGAGAGAAGCTGTCAGAATTCATAAGACGTCTGGATAAGATCCTGCATCAGATTCTACTGAAGAAAGGGATTGATCCAAGAAAAGTGGATGAGGCCCGTGCCCAGCAGGTGTTGAGGGGAGCTCAACCCTTGGACCCCATCGCATTAATGATACGCACCAGGCAGGACGGGAGCAGCCTGGAATACCCTGACTTGATCCGGATAGTCAGGGAGGAGGAGGCCATGTTGGAAGACAAAAGGAGGAGGGAGTCAACACACCGAACCAACTGCCCGAGTCAGAATGTTAAGTGCAAAAGGAGGTGACTCAGAAGTTGAACTCCTAAAGACCCAGGTGTCACAACTAGTAGAAATGGTATCCATGCTGACTAGCTAGGCCTCTGTGCTACACAATAAGAACACGTCAGAGGAACTAAAAAACCCTCCTAGCTCCAATACGGAACTAGTACAGAAGACTAAGAGATTGATAACATGCTTCAAATGTGGGGGAATCGGGCATGTTAGAGCAGTGTGTCCCAGCCCAGATGAAGTTGCATCCAGATACCGCAAGCCGGCGGAAAACTTTAGAGGGCCCCGGTGAAGGAGTCAGCCGGGCGCCCACTACTTACAGAAAGCTCCAAAAAGATTCAAAAGCAAGAAGAGGTAAAAGAGAAGGGAAACAATGCCCCTCCTAAAATACTCAATACCACCTGTCGGGAGTTGAAATTTAACAATCTGAGGGAAATCAATGCATACCAGGTCCAAAAAGGGTTGAGATCCAGAGAAAAAAAATGGAAGAAAAAGAAAACCACAACAGGAAAATTGAGGAGTCCAGGGAAGGAGACACCCCAGAAGAGGTTTCCAGACAAGCTAATAGGACTTTCCCCTCTAGTCTCTGTTCAAGTGGAGGAAGTTTACACCAAGGCCCTCCTAGATACAGGAGCCCAAGTGACTCTTTTGTACAGAAACTTTTACCGGAAACATCTGAGTCACGTGCCCTTACAGAAGCTGGAAGACCTACAGATAGGGGGAATTGGAACTCATAGCTTTCCCTACGACGGTTATGTCTCAATCAGGCTGGCCTTTGATCCCTCGGTGACAGGAAAGGCGGAAGTCTTTGACACCCTGGCGGTAGTTTGCCCTCGCCCAACAGGGGCCAACACAAGTTCCATGATAATAGGGACCAACACTGACCTGGTCAGGAGACTGCTGCAGGAACAGAGTACTTCAGCAGACAAGATTCACCCCATGCTGCAACAGGTCTACCAGAAGTTGGTCCTGGAACAGAAGGCCCCGGAAGAGGGGGTGGGAAAAGTCTGGAGACTGTCAAGAAAGGAGAAGATATTGCAGCCTGGTGAGGTGACCTGCCTTCAGGCTACGGTGAAACTCTCCTGGGAGCAGCCCGGCCCCTTTGTGATCCTGGAGCCAGGCCCCTTGGACACCCACCCAGGGTTGGAAGTGATCCCTGAAGTGGTCCTATTGAGGGCATTGAAGAAGGCAAAGGGCCAGATTCCAGTGAGCATCAGGAATGTCACTAGTTCTCCTATGAAGATTCCAGCCCGGGTACTACTGGGCCAAGTAAATCCTGCTACCCCAGTGGCCCTGCCTGACTTGAAGAAAGCTGAAGGAGGGGAACTCACCCTGGAGGGACTCTGCCTGGAAGACACCACCTTACCACAGAAGTGGAAGGAGAGAGCCAAGGCCCAGCTGACCAGATGGAGAAAAAGATTCTCGAAAGATGAGTTTGACGTGGGGTGTGCGTGGAGTGCCACCCATAAGATTCGTCTGCAGGAAGACAAACCCTTCCGGGAGAGGGTCCGGCGAGTACCCCTGGCTGACTTAGAAGATTTGCGTGAACAGTTGGCGGAGCTTAAGAAAACTGGAGTTATTCGAGAGTCCAGGAGTCCATATGCCTCCCCCATCGTGGTGGTCAGGAAAAAGAACGGGTCATTGAGACTCTGTATAGACTACAGGACTCTCAATAGGAGGACCATACCCGACCAGTACACTACTCCCAGGATAGAAAATGCCTTACAGAGTCTGTCTGGGGCTAAGTGGTTCAGTGTCATGGACCTGAAGAGTGGGTATTACCAAATCCCAATGCACCCTGAAGACAGGGAGAAGACGGCCTTCATCACCCCGTTGGGATTCTATGAGTTCAATAGGATGCCTCAAGGCCTATCGGGGGCCCCCGCCACTTTTCAAAGATTGATGGAGAAGACAGTGGGGGACATGAATCTTATCGAAGTCCTGGTGTACCTAGATGACATCATTGTCTTCGGGAAGACTCTTGAGGAACATGAAGAGAGATTGGAGAAAGCCTTGAAGAGACTCAGTGAAGAGGGACTAAAACTCTCCAGGGAGAAGTGTCAGTTTTACCAATTCTCGGTCCACTATCTGGGACACATAGTGTCAGAAGAAGGAGTGTCTACAGATCCCGCCAAACTGGACGCAGTTACCTCCTGGCCCAGACCAACTACAGTGACTGAGCTCAGATCCTTCCTGGGGTTCTGCTCTTACTACCGTAGATTTGTGGAAGGGTTTGCGAAAATTGCCAATCCCCTGAATGAGCTACTGAAGACAGAAGGAGAGGAGGATGATACTGGCCCCAGAAAGCCGGGAGAGTCCGTGGAAGGCCAGTGGACAGAGAAGTGTGAAGAAGCCTTCAGAATGTTGAAGAAAAGTCTGACCACTGCCCCGGTCTTGGCCTATGCTGACCCTAAGAAACCATATGAACTGCATGTGGATGCCAGCCATGATGGTCTGGGAGGTGTGCTGTACCAGGAGTATGAAGGACAGCTAAGGCCAGTTGCCTATGTCAGTAGAAGTCTAACACCAGCGGAAAAGAACTACCCACCCACAAGTTGGAATTCCTGGCCTTAAAGTGGGCAGTCGTGGATAAGCTCAGAGATTACCTGTATGGAGCTGACTTTACAGTAAAGACCGACAATAACCCACTCACCTACCTCTTCACCACGGCCAAGCTGGATGCCACTGGCCACCGTTGATTGGCAGCCCTGGCCGGATTCAACTTCAGTCTCAAGTATAGGCCTGGGGCTGGGAATCGTGATGCAGATGCATTGTCCAGAAGGGCTCATGCACCCACCCACCACACAGAAGACTGGACCCAGGTAAGCCCGGATGGGGTACGGGCCTTGTGTCAAGGAGCACAACTTCAAGCTAGTGGTGGGTCAAGGGCGGAAGAGATCGGAGTTTCGGTAGTAGAGGTGCCCAAGTGTTATTGTGACGTAACCCAGATTGGCGAGGACGACCTGCCAAAGCTGTCTAAGAAGGACATAAGAAGAGACCAGTTGGAAGACCCCTGGGGAAGATTGGCTTTGAAGGCACTGGAAGACCAGGATCCAGGCAGGATCCTGCAGGACCCCTCAAAGGTGGCTCGACTAGTCCACAAAGAATGGGACAAGTTGCAGATGCATCAAAGGGTGGTCTACCGAAGAGGCCCCTCTGATGACCTTGAAGAGAAGTGGCAACAGTTCTTGCCGGAAAAACACAGAAGAACTGTCTTGGCTGCCCTACATGATAACCATGGCCACTTGGGGGCCGAATGAACCTTCCAGTTTGTGAGGAGCAGGTTCTACTGGCCTTGTATGCGGGCTGAAGTGAAGGAGTACTGTCATTCATGTGCTCGCTGCGTTCAAAGGAAGACATTACCACGTCAAGCTGCCCCAATGGGCCATCTGCAGAGTCAAGGACCCTTGGACTTGGTATGCATCGACTTTCTCTGTCTAGAACCTGACTTGAGTGGACATGGAAATGTTCTGGTGATAACCGACCATTTCACCCGTTATGCCCAGGCCTTTCCAACTAAAGACCAGAAGGCCTCCACCGTAGCCAAAATCTTGGTGGAAAAATACTTTGTGCATTACGGGCTACCACAGCGCCTGCACTCAGACCAAGGGAGAGACTTTGAGAGTCGACTGATTAGGAAATTGCTGGACTCTTTAGGTATAAAGAAAACTCATACTACCCCTTATCACCCCCAAGGTGATGCCCAATCTGAAAGATTCAACAGGACTCTGTAAAATATGTTGGGTACTCTGAGCAGCGAGAAGAAGCAACATTGGAGCAAGCACATAGCAGCAATAGTGCATGCAGCACAACCAGTGATGCCACAGGGTACTCTCCCTACAGATTAATGTTTGTCAGGGAAGCAAGACTGACTGTGGATCTGGCCTTCGGCATATCACTGGATCACACATCAGCCACCGCGCACAAGGGATATGTAGACAGGCTGAGGAAGAGCCTGAAACTGGCGTTTGAACAGGCCCAAGCGGCATCAGAGCAAAGAGGAGCCCGGAACAAGAGGAACTTTGATCTCAAAGTTCGAATCCAGGACTTGCAACCCGGAGACATAGTGCTGTTGCGGAGCTTGGGAGTCCCTGGGAAGCACAAACTAGCAGACAGATGGAGACCCGAACCTTATGTGATCTGCAAAAGGTTACCAGGCTTGCCGGTGTATCAGCTGAAGCCAGAAGGGAAGATAGGGCCGCTGAAGACCTGGCACAGAAACCACTTACTTCCACTTTCAGAAGCAGTTCGGCTACCTCCTGTAGAGGATTCCCCTGGACCATGCTCAAGTCTGAATACACCTAGGCCCAACACTCGGTCTCAGGCACCTCAGTCTGGAGGAATGAATGTCACTGATCAAAGTGATGATGAAGAAGAAGAGCTTGAATGGTTGTGGCCGTCCAAGGCCCCGGAGCCTCTGTCCATAGACCTTCCACCCTCTGAAGATACTTTAGATAGTACATTGAATGTAGAAGCCACTGAGTTTGTCCCGTACAGTTTTCACTCTGATGAGTGGGAAGATGCCATAGAGTCGCTCCATGCTGAAGATCAAAGGAACTCTCTGTATCTTCCTGCACCTGATCTGGATGCTCCAGAAATATTGGAACCCAATACACCTACCACAGAGGAAGAGCCTGGGGTGACGGAGACAGTTACCCCAAGAGAACAGAGAGCGAAGAGAACCATTCGTCCTCCACGGAAGTTAACCTATGCCCAAATGGGAGAAAGCTCTGAGGACACAGTAACTACTGCAAGAAGGACAATACAAACACCTGGTCCCTCCACTGTGCATTTGGTGGAGGGCAACCCCAGCTCACTTTCTGGCACAGTTAGACAGGTCACCCCCATTGACGTGACCTGTGGGCAGGACAAACTCCCTTCCCAGTTTTGGTGGGAGCTTCCCCTGCCGACTTGCAGCCCTCAATGACCTTGTCTGTACATATTGTTAATACTGTCTTTGGGGACCAAAGATTCTATGTGGGGGGAGTGTGTAGCGGGGTATTGCCCTTTAATTCCCCAGAGACTACAGTACCCAGTACACCTTGAGGCACCCAGGGTGCATTTCCCTGTGCAAAGACTGCTGGGGTGGACTTTATAAGAGGGAGGCGGGCCCCAGTTCTTTCTCTTTGGACACCGCCCTCCCAGCAAGAGGATCCCTGTGCTGATCTGCTGTGAGCACAAGGCCTGAAGCCTGGGCCTTGCGTTTTTTTTCCAAAGAGCCTTCCGCTCCACCGAGGAACCTGTGGAGCGTCTGATCCTGTTGCCGAGTGCTGTCACCAGGAGGATCGAAGACCCGTGTGTCGTGGACACTGTGAATAGAGTCACAGTAACAGAAGTAATGGACAAGGACTATTCTGTTTGGGTGAGAGAGGACCTGCTCAGAGCTACACCACAGTATCTCTAGGCCCATTAACTGTATTCAGGGCCATCAGAGTGATTGCAGTTACACTCTGGGGAGACTATCCGCAGAACTGAGTTATTAGTCTCCCTGGCATTATAAAGTTACCGATCATCGTTACTTTGTTGGATAACAATTGTTCTTAAAGTGCACCACCGTGTTTGCTAGCGAAGATTTCTTCCACAGAACTATACCCAAATCATAGTCAGGCCTGACTGGGTAGTGTAGAACATTGCTGGGCGCCATTTTGTCCACGAGGGAGGATAGCTGCAGCGGGGTCTATTAGACTGTCTATCATATTGCTGAACGTTTGATGTTTTAATAAGTATACCCATATTGCAGGGCTCTGCATCTGACATTGCATACTGTTCATCATTCTAACCTTTACCAACAGTAAAATATTAGAGTTAAGTATATTGGTTTTCAGTGTCATTTATTGTGCTATACCATACTGTGTGCCTTACTGTGGGATTGTGTCATAGAGAATATTAGAGTGATTGCAATTCTATCATCCCCTTTACTAACTGTGCCACGAGAGGTTAGAGCCGATTGCCAGGGGTTGACAGCGGTGCACTACAGGGCCCAAAACAATCAAGGCAGCCCTCTTAACTGGGGGTATCGCTATACTTATAAAAATGAAAAAAAGGTTAGGAGGAGCTGCCTGGAGTATTTATGAGGGCCCAACCAATCCCAGGTCAAATGGGCTGGCAGGGGGAGGGACCTCTTAAGTACTCTGGATCAGGCCAGCAGGGGCAGTGGAGTTTGGGTGGAAGCTGGAGATGGAGTGCTGAGGAGGCTGTTGGAGACCCTTGAGGATAGCCCATCTAACAGTGTGTAAGCTTGGTCTGTGATTTTTGTTCTGCAAGCAAGTGAAGTGCTGGAGGAAGCCGAGGAGTGTATAAACGTACTGAACAGATGAAAGTTGTCCCTGAAGAATTTTGCAAAAGTCAAGTCGGCATCCCATAACACCCCTAACCCCATCCAAGTTGAATTACCCTAATAAACAAAAAAAGCTGCAAGCACTGTTTCCTGACTCAAGAGTGCTGTAAAAATGTGGTGTGCCTGGCTGTGCAGGGTGGGGGATCCCTTTATCACCAGCAGCTTCTGCGGGGGTAGTGCTACGCATATATATTTTAATACCGTGACCACCATATTCTGAGGATGGTGTTTCTTTGCTCTCTTTGTGTGATATGTGTGGCCTGGTTTAGCTATTTAAATACTTTTATTTTAGATATTCCCAGCATATTTATTTGATTGCCCCATGTGTGGTCCTGGTAGGTGGATGGTGCACTGATGGGTGCCCCTGTCCTTTGGCCCCTGACAGGCAACAGCAGACAGCCTATATGAGATTTCTCTGAGTTTTTATTGAATGTCACATACAATGTAAGTGTTTTCTGATGTTAGCGTAATGTACCAGTATTATTCATATTGTCATATTATCGATTGTTATTATTATATTCTAGACATGCTATGTCCTAATTTTTCCTTGAAGAAGGATCGTTCTGAGTCCAAAACATGTTGGAATTTCTCTGTTGATCACCCAGGCTGACCAAGCTTCAAGTAGGTTGGCAGTTTTGTTTGTATGGTGTATCCCAGACCTACAGGGTATCTGTAATCTTCCATTGTAATATCATGCATTTCTATGCTATGTTTTTTGTCCCATTTTGATACTTTTTTTTTGACCTACCTGGTCATTTTATCTTGACTTGACTTGTAAAAAAGATTGCTATTTACCTTCTACCTAGATACAGTAGTGTTTTCTGCCTAGAAAGCCCCATGTGGTAAGGTGTACAACTAGTAGAGATTTTTATCTTGAACACACAGGTTGGTACTAAGGTCAGTGCATTTATTCTGTCCTTTGTTGTTCATAGTCCTTGATGTAATTGTATATAAACATTTCTCATATATATATGTTTTGTTTGATGTGTAATATGTATTTTTTTCTATTGTAGTGATCAGTTCATATACAGTGCCTATTGTAAAAGATCTCCTGAAGAAGCCGTAAAAGGCGAAACATGTAGAGACAAATCAGATGTGCACTTACTGTTGGTATATTTGTTACTGATCTACCTGTGAATATTTTATGCTTTCACTTATGAACTTTTATCAAAATAAATTTTCTATTTTTCAAAATCTGCTGTGTCTGCGCCTTAAAAGTCCCACAAATCCTTCTTCATATATATGTACTTAACAGGGATGTGGCGCTTTCAAAATGTGTTTTTTCAACAATCCAGCTCAAATTAATTTTGTTCTCCTCAATAATACAGCAGTGTTCATAAATATCCTCCACCAATAAATGGATGTCCGCTTACCTTATACTCAGACCCCTGTATTAATGAATTTAGGTAAATGCTTTCACTCCGCTCTTACACCTCCTTTCTGTGCTGCATGGTCTCATCCAGGATTATATGGAAATAAAAAAAGGAGATCTAGTGCTCTCTGTAACGGTGTTAATACCAAATAAAAAGGTAGCACACTCACATAAAAGGCACTGAACTGTGTTGGCGTGTCAGACAGATAGCATATTCCCAATATGCTTCAGCAGGGATAGCGATGACCACGGGATGGTGACTGAGGGTTGAGCTCCTATTCCCAGACGCGTGTTGTCCTGGGTGTGGACTTCATCAGTGGGTGGAGCCTCACCCTATATCCACTATTCAAATAGGCTAACATCCAACCTCGCTTAACCGTTCACAGCTGCTGTCAGTAATAGGAGAAACCTGATCTCCTAATCAGTGTCACCAGCACCACATAAAAACATTGCAGCAGCCGAGGGATTTTTTTTTTACAAAATACTACCTAAACCCACAGTTTTTTTGGTTTCTTGTGTTATCTGATTGTGGATGAATTGTGGGGATATCACTTGTTTGTTTTGTTTAGACTTAAATTCACTGTCAATTCATTCTGTGTGCAGCATTTTTTTGCTCATGAGGATTTAATGATACATTGTTGTATATTTATACACATTCACTTTAGAGCCCACTCACACAGGGGCGACTCATCAGGCGACTCAGTCGCGTCCCGCTCTGTTCAATAGAACCGTTCTAATAGGAGCGACGCAAGGTTCTTGTACTACTTTGGGGGCGACTCAGGGCGACTTGCATTGACTTCTATACAGAAGTCATTTTGCAAGTTGTCTCTTAAGTCGTCTTCAGATCGCCTTGCCGAGTCGCCCCCAAAGTCGTGCCACCCCTGTGTGAATGGGCTCTTAGTATTTGCTAATTAAATTTGTTGCCAGTTGCGCTGCACTATACACTAGTTTGTAGTCAGTATTCTAGTAGTAGTTTCTAGTCAATGTTACAAGTCAGCTGGTGACTTGTAACATTGAAGTTGGCATGACAGCCAGGCAATTAGGTATTTGCAGAAAGTAAGAAATAAGTGAAGATTTGCAGCAATAAAGGGTCAGTCTACATTTCAATATTTCTGTTTTTGGTAGACACTAGAGAGATAAAGCATCCACCAGACAGAAAGTATCGGTACATGTCTAAAAGAGACACAGACAGGAAAATAGTTTTCTCCCAGTACAGTAGGAGAAGATAAGAACTCCTAGGAGCTTTTTATTGCCGTTTGTGTCCCTGTTATCCTCATGGAATGTCCAGGAAAACTATGTTTACTTTAAAAGGTAGCAGTTAAAACCCCAAAATAGTTTTTTTTTTTTCTTTTAAATAAATTCTTTATTTAATGGTATTTTAACAAAAGTGCAGACTTACACAACACAGTACACTAAGTCATATAAAGAAAACTCTGGAAAGAGAAAAAATTTGAAATGCAGAACATTCCTTACAGAAGAATACAAAACTGTAAACAAAAAGCAGGTGAAACATAACCATATGAAAAACAGAGTTCGGTGCTGATATTAATGGCCCGTACATACAATCCGAAAATCTGACGAAAAATACCGCTTTCGACGCAATCGTACGATAATCGGATCGTTAGTACAGAGCTTTCGAGAGCCGATCATGACAGTTCATCCGATATTTTCGAACAAGCACGAAAATTTTTCGCGTATGATACAAGATCGTACGATTTTCGTTTAGTCAGTACAGTTGTTGTCTGAAAATAAAATACAAATACACTACAACACATGACATCACTTCTGATTTTTTTTCTGTCGTATGAGAATTTTTGTGACTTTAGTAACCTATTCAATTTCTACTTGCGACTAGTAAGCGAAAAAAGTCGGACGATCTGTCGTCCGATTTTCGGATTGTGTGTACGGGGCAGGTCATAGACAGGGAAAGCCACGGGTTGCAGGAAAGAAATTTGCATGATTCTCCCATCAACTCAGACAGTGCTGGGAGAGGAATCCTTCCTGTCTAGACATTGTGTCCTCCAGGCGGGGGAGGGGGGCAGGGAAAGCCATCCCCACCAGGAGAAGAGTGATTATTGCTGGCGGCTATAGCAGAAACTAGCGATAATTGCAAGTGAATCCATTAGGCTGGTTGATCAATCAAATTGGTACAAGCAGCCTGGCCACACATGGTTCGAATCTCAGCCAGGTCCTGCTGAACTGGCTGAGATTCTAACTATCTATGGCCATCCTTATACTCAGAGTGCACCAGCCTAATGCGGGTTGGATGTGGATAAAGGGGTTATGTCCCTGCAGTCACAAACAAAACCATAGAAGATTGGGTATCAACAACTCTTTTCAGGACAAGTGACCATAGATATGGTAAATTTTCGTTTGTGAGAAGATAGGGGGAATGGGGGTGGGGGAAGAGAAGCATGCAGGGAGGGAAAGGGGAAATGAAAAAGAGCGTACAAAAAATAAGGAACTTGATACCAAGAGCACTTTTCCTGGGACCTTTCTAGCAGCCTGGAGAGCAATGCCAGCAGAAGCTGGAAGAGGAGAGGAAGAGGAAAAGATTGGTGTATTAAACATCACATACACTGTGCTTTTGCAATGGGCATATTAGCACCTTATAATAATAATAATTAATAACTATTAATCAGCACAGTGCACCACCGACTTTCCTGAGGGTTAGCTTCACTGAGCTATAGACTTCTATTATATCCTGCGGTTTTGGTGCACCACACCGGCAAGACATAATAGAAGGCATGGATAAACCGCAGCGGATCCGTGTGAAAACAGTCTTATAGGGGGCTCAGGACAGTAAGGGCTCATATACATTTGCGGTTTGGGGGGTGGGGTGGTAAAACACCATTGTTCATTCTGGCCCGTGACCGGTTACCAAAACACTTAAGTGACACTTGCTCTTCAAAAGGTTAAGCACTCCTGGTCTAAAGCTTGTTGTTGTACGAGTACAAATTGCCACAAAATATACTGTACTGTCACTGAAAGCCAAAATACACACAGTAAACATTCATGACAATGTGACTAATAGCGAAGGCTGTGAGCAGCACTGCATTTTGTTCAGCAATATATGCACCCATAAACTACTGGTCGTTTTCTTCAAATCCTTTAAATGAACAGGGTTTCTGATGACACAAACTTTTTTTAATTGGCTGTGGAAAAGAGCAGGAAGGTGCAGGGAAGGATGGAAGAACTCCAAAGCAGCACGAACGAGCCTGACATGGGCAAGCCTGACAAATTGTACTACAATCTAAAAATGATGTAAAACATTTAGCATCAACTGACAAAGTTTGACAGAACCTGTGGTAGTCAGGAAAAGGAGTGATTCCTCTTTGCCATTCTCCTGACTATTGCTAATTCTGTCAACTTTGACAGTTCATGGCAGTTGGGCAATTTTATTTTCTACAAAATAAAAGGAATTGAACCAGGACAGTTATTGGTCTATACTTCTTTCAAAACACACAAAATGTCAGGCTTTGTTTTTGTAGTTTAGGTAACAAACACATACAATAAATTACCAGTTTGCTAATATATAAAAACAAGCAACTTTGCTTCATATTAGGAAATATAAATATATATATTATTATTATGGTTGATTATCCATCAAAAATCTTGGAAAACAAACACATCCAGTTACAGAACACATATATTCTGCCAAAAAAAGCATAAACGTTTAGTATCTACAATTCAGAAATACCATGCCTAAAACAACAAACTGACACTTAAGGAAAAAAAAGCTTTGTTAGAAAAAAGCAGCATGTTCCGCAGTGGTCATACACCATTATGTATTATCTAAAATGGACAGCATGTGTCATTTTTTTCTTTTATTGTTGTCTTGAGGTCTATTAAAGTGACAGTACATTAAGCTTGTCCTGCAGGGTCTCTTCATCATCTGATTCACTTTCTCCTGCACATCTTTCCAGGGTATGCACTGGTGATCTGACAAGAAGCAGTCAAAATAGATCAAATAAAGCACCATCTCAAATAATAGAAGCCATGCCGTTCTCTTAAATGTGACTGTGGCAAAAAAGTGACCAACATATCAAACCTTTTGATGGCTATACATAAAGCTGCACATAGAATTGTAGCCTTACATCTGTAGATGTGTTCACTGGGGATTTGATCTTCCACGTGCCAATGTCAAAAACTGACTTGACCTTCCATTACATAAAAAATACTGCTATTTTGTTATCAAGAACCAGAAGTTAGTCATTTTAGTTCGTTTCTGAATTTCCTCTATTGTAAGAGCCGGTTCACACAGGGGCGTCCTGGGATCCGACTTCAAGTCGCATCAAGTCGCGCGGTTTAGAAAAGTAATGGAAGTGAATGGAGCCGTCTTAATGTACACTACTGCAGTCGCTCTGACTTCAGAAAAGGTTCCTGTACTACTTCAATCCGACTTCTAGGAGACTTGTACCCATTGATTTCAATGGAAATTGCCTCCAAGTTGGATCCCCTGTCTTAACTGAAGCAACTTTCTAGGAAGTAAAAATTGTTTTCCAGGCAAACCCCTCCCTCCCACAGAGCTGATTCTTGTTTGATTGGCCACTGGAAAGTCACCTGTCCTGGAGGCAACTTGAAATTGCCTTGTAAGTTGCCTGGAGTCGCACTGTGACTCATACTCAAGTCGTGTCCAAGTTGCCTCCCAAAGTTGCGCTGGAAGTCGTGTTGCCCCTGTGTGAACCGGCTCTAAGCATGCCAACAGTAATTAGGTACTCCATTTCCGAACCCTCAAGCACTAGTCATATTATCAGCATACTCCTTGCTGTCAGTATATGTGGAGGACATTTGTTTTCCTACTTTAACCAAGCTCTTTTCATAAACCAAACACACAAGGATTGATTTGTGAAAAGTAAAGCAAAATTGAAAGTCTTGCCCATAGCAAACAATCAGATTTTTTTTCATTTTCTTGGACAATGAAAGATACTAACTTATTTATTTCTCTGGGCGATGGCTAAGCTTTTGATCATATTTTCATAAAATAGCCTCACAGACTGCAAGAAGGAGCCTCAGAACTGGTGTCTACATAATGGTTTTGGCCATGGTTATTACAGAGCAAGAATTGTGACTGGAGTGTTGATGTAGGACACAGAAACAAACTAAAAATGGCCCAGACACGAATAAAGTGCACAGAAAATAATACAAGGGCCATAATATTGAAGTTATACTCCTCAGGGCACCTAAAGCCATCTTCATCCAGTTAAGTGTCAGCATCTTGGTGCTGCTACTTTTCAGCATATGTGCTGTGAGGTTCTGGTACCACTGTTTCCAGCACAAGATAGGCAAAATATGCTGCAGAAAAGAGTTCGGTGTTACGAGTTGGTTTAGGGAAACGTTTATGTTAGTATTAAGATAAAGGATTAATGGGTTTAATTTAACTATTATGGTTAGGTTTGTTGGGTTGAGAGCAATAGTTAAAGTAGTATATAAGTAGAACTACAGGTAAAACTTTTTTTTCCATTTTGGATAGAATAAGGGAGGGGTATAACCCCTGTAAGGTTTATTTTTGCCATCTTTGTCCCATTGGGGAGATTTACCTTCACTTCCTGTCCCATAGCCAAAACAGAAAGTGGGAGGAAATCCCTGCAGATTAAGGGAATCTCTTGGGGACCCCCAGGTCACCAGACCTAGTGTCCCCATTGAAACATTTCACAACGATTACTTTTCTGGGAACAACCCAAGACTTGGGATTTTCTTTTACTTTCACGTTCAATGATAATGGTAAACAGCACAAATAGGGTGGGTTAACCACTTCAGCTCCGGAAGGTTTTACCCCCTTCATGACCATGCCATTTTTTGCTATTCAGGACTGCACTACTTTACTTTACTGACAATTGCACGGTCATAAAAGGCTGTTCCCAATTTATATTATTTGCTTCACACAAACAGAGCTTTCTTTTGGTGGTATTTGATTACGTCTGCATGATATAAACTAAAAAAAGACAGATAATTATGAAAAAAAAATAAAAAATGTTACTTTCTTCTATAAAACATATCCCATAAAATAAAAATAAAAATACATCTCTTAATACATTTTGGCCAAAATGTATTCCGCTACATGTTAAAATCCCAATAAGTATATATTAATTGGTTTGTATAAAAGTCGTGTCACTCGTAGCCCAGCCCAATTAGAATCACTCCCTAGGACACACTTAACCCTTTCCTCGCCCGCTAGTGGTTAACCCCTTCCTTGCCAGTGTCACTTACACAGTAATCAGTGCATTTTTATAGCACTAATCGCTGTATAAATGACAATGGTCCCAAAATAGCATCAAAAGTGTCCGACGTCGGGGGCGTGGCCAACGACCGGGATGTGAGGACGTGCTTAGCCTGAGCTCCGTCCATGCGGCACACATCCTGACTCAATCCTACTGACCTGTTCGCCATCCAGGGGTCCTGTTTGTCCCCACAGCATCCAGGGAACCTTGTACCCACCTGGAGATGGTCAAATACGGCCCACCGATTGACGAAGCCTCTGGATCTGACCCGCCACCCCCGCCATGCAAACAGAGGCAAGATGGCGCCGGTCACCATGCTGCAGACACACGCAGCCAGCCATCCTCATACTCCTCAGCGCTGAAACCGAAGCATGCAGGGAAGGGTGAGTCACACTGTCCCCCCCCCCTGTCCTAAGCCCGGAAGATCCTTTCCTACTCTCTTTGACTGAGGACATTGCCCCTGATACCCCCAGCGAGGATACTGCTGATGCAGGCCATGCAGAGCCATTGCTGTCCCAGATCATGGAGGCCATCCAGCAGCACAGCCATGCTTCTCTGACCACCCAAATGGACTCCATAAAAACGGACTTATCCTTCCTAAAACAGGATGTCCATAACCTCCGCCACAAAGTAGCTAATGCTGAGCAGTGCATTAGCACGCTGGAGGATGAGACCCGTCCATTACAGGGCTCTGTTAGGGAGCTACGCCAGGCCCAGGATTACACAGCAGATAAGCTCACTGAAATGGAGGACCGTTTATGGAGGAGCAATTTACGTTTCCTGGGGTTCCCAGAGGGGGCTGAGGGTAGATCCCCGGAGGTTTTTATGGAAAGATGGCTAAATCACCACATTCGGCGCCTCAACCTTTTCACCGTTATTCGCCATTGAACGGGCACACAGGGTCCCCCTGCGCCCCCTCCCACCTGGGGCCCAGCCACGTGCCATGATTATCAAACTGCTTCACTTCAGGGACAGGGAGGCAATTCTTGGTGCTGCCAGAGAAAAGGGAAGGGTGTCCTTTAATGGGAGTGGAATCACTATTTTCCCTGACTTCTCTGTAGCTACACAAAAGCAGAGGGCCACTTTCCTGGCTATTAAACGCAGGCTCTATGAGCTTCATCTCCCCTATGGCATGCTATATCCTGCTCGATTGAGGATTGTTTACCAGGGCAAGGCCTACTTCTTCATGGATCCTAAGGAGGCATCTCACTGGGTGGATACCCTGGGACATCCTGAACGCCGGAATCAGAATCAAATCCCCTCCGCGCTGACATCGCACCTAACCTGCACTTTTTGATAGCTACACCTTGTGCCTTAGGTGGCCTACGTTACCCCTTTATAGAAAAGGACAGCTGAGGGGGGGTAGGAGTGGGCCTGAATATCCTTACGCCTGTGATCATCTCACTCCCCTCTTTACAGTTATATGAAAGTGGCGAACTACATTCTACTAACTCTGTTTGTTTCCTACTTGTTTGATCTGGATGTCTGCTGCATTTTTTCCTTCAGACTAAGGGTTAACTAGCATACTTGTCCGGATGGCCCGCGTCTAAGGGACTTTAACGCTCCTCAGGGTTGGTTAGTTTGGGGTCTGTGTCATGACCCCCCTGCTTCGCAGTTTTGGTTTTGGGAACAAAGCTCTTATATGTTTGCGTTTGGGAGCCGGGAGGGTTAGGGTGGGTGGGGATTTTTGTTTGAAGTTTTTATTTTTATGTGTTTTGTTTTTCAGTGCCGGTATCCATTTGTGCATGTCCATTTACAGGCTGGTATAACTGACCCTTATGATATGCATCTGATCACTTTATTTCCTATGCTCTTATCTTATCTTTTTGACCTGTTTTATGCCTTGCGCACTTCCCCTGGTTCGCGGGACTTTGGGCCTTGCTTGTTTCCGGCGGGCCATGGGAAGTGGGTACGGTTAGTCATGTACTTTACGCCTCCCTATGTCTAAGCTACGTTTAGTGTCTTGGAATGTACGGGGGCTGAATTCCAAGGTGAAAAGATCTCTGATGTTTGACTACTTGACACGCCACAATCCACATGTAATCCTACTTCAGGAAACCCACCTCCAGGGCTCTAGAGTCATGGCCCTCAAACGGGCAAAAATTGCCTACGCCCTCCATTCCACATACTCCACATATGCCAGGGGGACCTCCATCCTAATAGCCAAATCAGCCCCGGTTAGTATTAAGCATGGTAAACTAGACCCGCAAGGGTGTTTTGTAGTTATTGTACTTGAACTTATTGGTAGACCATATACCGTGACTAGCCTGTATGCCCCTCCCCCCTTCACTAAATTGTACTTTGAAAGGGTTATGACCTCCATTCTGGCGATAGCAGAGGGTCCTATACTAATAGTGGGTGACTATAATACAGTACTGGATAAGTCCATAGACAGGTTACGTTGTTCTTCATTACCCCCCACTCCCCTGGGTTCCTTCTTAAATCAATTTGACTTAGTGGAGGCCTGGAGGTGGAAGCATGCGGACAGGAGGGAGCATTCGTGTCACTCTGAGTCACACGGTACTCTGTCTCCTATAGATTTGTGTCTGGTCTCATCGGATCTGCTTTCCATGGTATCAGAGGTTAAATACCTCCCTAGGGCTGTGTCCGACCATTCTCCTTTGATGGTGGACCTCGCCCTGGGCCCCTCCTCCTCCTATCGGGTGTGGCGACTGAGCCCACTGTGGTTGGCGGATGAGATTGTGGTGAACCAATGTATGACAGAGATGAAATCATACTGGCTACTTAATAAACAGAATGCAACCGTTCCATTGGTATGGGATGCCTTTAAGGCCGCTACACGTGGCTCTTTTGCTGCGGCGGTTGGTCAGACACGCAAGGCCTCTATATCCAAGTTGATGGATGCAGAGGGGGCTCTCAGGGAGGCAGAAGCCATTTATACCGCGACTCCCTCTCCTGAGACACGTGCTGCCTGGAAGCATGGGTCCAGAGAATTGGACCTAGTGCTTTTGGAACGCACCCAGAAGAAGCTGTTATACCAGAATCAGCGAATCTTTGAGTTTGGTGACAAGAACAGCCGTTTGTTGGCATATCTTTCTAAACCTGACTATCAGCCATGCAGCATACCCAGAATTAAGAGCGCAGAGGGCATACTGGTAGAACAGAACAATGAGATCATGGAAGCCTTTATCTCCTTTTACTCCTCCCTATATGCTACTAGAGCTCACTACACGATTGTGGAATTGGATGACTATCTTGCTGATATTTCGTTGCCCAGACTTCAGACCCACCAGGCGTCAGACCTTGACGCTCCTCTGACGACTGAGGAAATTGGGGAGGCTATCCAATCCGTTGCCAGAAACAAAACGCCGGGACTGGATGGGTTCCCCATCGAGTGGTATCTGCAATACAAAGATTTTCTTATACCCCATCTAAGCAGGGTATATGATTTTGCTATGAAAACGGGACAGCTACCCCCCTCTATGTCGGAGGCATTGATTGACCTCATTCCTAAACCACATAAGGATCACCTCCTATGCAAATCTTACAAACCAATATCACTCATCAACTCGGATGTTAAGATTTTGGCCAAGGTGCTCGCCCGGCGATTGAACACAGTTATTACTACCATTATTGGTCCGGACCAAACTGGGTTCATCCCTGGGCGATCGACCTCCATCAATCTGCGGAGATTGTTCACCAATCTTCAGGCCACTCATGCGGAGATGGGTTCCAGGGCTGTTCTGGCCTTAGACGCTCACAAGCCATTTGATTCAGTCGAGTGGCCTTATCTGCTGGAGGTCTTGGCAAAGTTAGGTTTTAGCGGTACCTTCATCAGATGGGTCCAGTTGTTATATTCGAAGCCCACTGCTGGACTGAGGGTGAACGCGGCCGTGTCTGATCCTTTTCCAATAAAGAGAGGCACCAGACAGGGGTGCCCTCTGTCGCTGTTGCTCTTTGCACTGGCGATAGAGCCCTTGGCAGCACTGATAAGATCTTGCGGGGAGGTTGCGGGACTGATGATTGGGGGTCTGGAGGAGAAGGTGTCTCTCTATGCTGACGACATGTTAATATATTTGTCGGACCCCCAGTCGTCTCTCCCAGTCCTGCTGGAGATTATTGGCAAGTTTGGGCATTTCTCCGGCTCCCGGGTTAACTGGGACAAGTCCATCCTATTTCAGATTGACCAGGCAGGCCCACCCAGGCTACCTTCCTCTTGCCCACTACAAATAGTCACCTCCTTCCGATATTTTGGCGTTCTGGTACAGCTCCCTATTACCTCTTATGCTAAACTCAATATAGACCCCCTTATAGGGAGAATGAAGACCACATTCAAAACCTGGGCAAATCTCCCACTTACCTTATTGGGCAGGATTAATATTTTTAAAATGATATTCCTGCCACGATTTCTGTATGTATTGGGTAATTCGCCAGTATATGTCACTAAGCTTAAATTTAAAGAAATAGACTCCATACTTACTTCCTTTTTGTGGAGGGGGGGAGTAGTCAGGATTGCCAAGACCACCCTCCAGTTACCAGTACTGGAGGGCGGATTGGCCTTACCCTGCCTCCACACCTATTATATTGCCTCACAATTAGCTCATGCACATTGGTGTTTTTTTTTTCCTGAAGCCAACAACGCAGCCACTGCTTTGGAGTCTGCTCCTATGAATCCCTGCAGAACCTGATTTATCACATGTCCCTTAGAGCGGGAGGGTATGAGTGTCCTGGCAATGACCATAAGGCTTATTAAGCTAACAAAACTACAGTCGTTCGCTGACAGTAATACTTACTCGCCGAACACTCCACTCTGGGGGAACCCGACTCTTCCAGAGTGCTAACGCAGATCTGATGGGGGATTCTGGTCGAAAACGGGGGTAAAAACTATTTTGCATTTATTCTCAGACAATGTGTTTCGTTCTTTTGATGAATTTCGTAGAGATTACAATCTACCACGCACAGCTTACTTCCTCTACCTACAGATACGCCACACTGTAGCAACGCAGTTTGGTCTTCGCAACATATCTATCCAGCTCTCCCCACTGGAACGTATGTTGACCGACTCCTCTCACACCAAGCTAGTTTCTACATATTATAGGTCCCTTCTGCATTCCACGACTCAAATGCTATTTTTTTCTTTTTGCTATAATAAATACCCCCAAAAAATATAGAAAAAAAAAAATAATTTCCACAGTTTAGGCCGATACGTATTCTTCTACATATTTTTGGTTAAAAAAATCGCAATAAGCGTTTATTGATTGGTTTGCGCAAAAGTTATAGCTTCTACAAAATAGGGGACTGTTTTATGTCATTTTTATTAACAATTTTTTATTTTACCAGTTATGGCGGCGATCGCCAATTTTTATCGTGACTGCGACATTATGGCGGACACATCGGACACTTTTGACACCATTTTGGGACCATTGTCATTTTTACAGCGAGCAGTGCTATAAAAATGCACTGCTTACTGTAAAAACAACACTGGCAGTAAAGGGGTTAACCACTAGGTGGCGCTGCATGGGTTAAGTGTTTCCTAGAGAGTGATTCTTACTGTGAGGGGGCGTGGCTACACGTGACACATCACTGATGACCGTTCCCGATCACAGGGAACGGTCATCAGTGACAGTGTCACTAGGCAGAATAGGGGAATGCCTTACAAAGGCATTCCCCTGTTCTGCTCTTGCCGACCGCAATCGCGGGACTCAAAGGAACATCGAGTTCCCGGGACCCGCGGTCGCACTTGCTAGGCACGTGGCGGGCGCGCACGCCCGCAGGGCGGCAGATTTAAAGGGACGTACCTGTACGCCAATCTGCCTGCCCGTGCCCTTCTACCGACGTACATCGGCGTGCGGCGGTCGGCAAGTGGTTAAGGCTACACAGTGCCGAATCGCAAAAAGTGCTCTGGGTCAGGAAGGGGGTAAATTCTTCCGGGGCTGAAGTGGCTAAACTACCGGTCTTCACAGGAAAGATTTAACAACGGACAGTGAAGCCTTCACTCAGTCTGTTTGCTTGACTGGGGGGGGGGGGGGTGGGGGGAGGAGAGAATTGAGGAGCAGGGGAGTTCCTTGCCATTCTAGGCTATAGGACTTTGTGTTTCTGTTGATGCACACAGTGTAGGAAGACACAGCTCTAGTCCCTGCATTCCAGAGTGGCTTCAAAGGATGGATTTATAGATGGATAGATAGATGGATTAATAGAAAGGAGCAATCCTGAAACAGAATACTTGGGGCAGGGACTATGGTATCGGCTTAAATAGGAACATAGGCAAGAATAAAAAGCTAAAGAAGCTCCACACTCAGTAATTGATCAAATCATCTGCAAAAACAGCTTAAAAAATGGAGGGTTTATTATCACTTTAAGGGCTTACCTAAGGTATTATTAAGTGTGAGATTACATTCAATGTTAAGAGTTTGGATAAGTGTTGAAAAGAAAGTTAAAAGTTAAGGGTTTACTTTAGGAGATAATTACAATGCATATCCACCTCCTCCAGTATAAAAAAGAAGGCCCAACAAGCATTCGTCCTCTGCATCCTTCTCAGCAAATTACCAGTCCCCTTCTGAGTAGAATGCTATGAACAACAGCTTTGCCGTTGATTCAGTGCTTTGGCTGAATTAAAAAAAAAAAAATGTATCCATACAAGGAGCCAAGCCATTGGGTATTTCAAAGGAAAAACTGATTAGAGGAGACAGTATCAATTAACTATTTACAACTTTCTGTTTTAGGCTTGCCAGAAAACTGGAAAATGCAAACCTTCAAATGTTTCTAATGCCGCGTACACACGATCATTATTCACGGCGGTTAAAAAACCGCCGTGAATAATGTCATTAAAAACAAGGGAACGGCTTGTTCCCCACATACGGTCATTTTTCACGTCGTTTTTTCTCTTGTTGAGAAAAACGACCGTCTGTGGGCTCCGCGGCAGTGTTTCCCTATGGGAAACACTGCCGCGGAAAGCATGTCGAAAAAAACGACGAGAAAAATTAGAACATGTTCTAATTTTTCTGGTCGTTTTTAATGCCGTTTTTCTCGTCGAAAAAAACGACAGAAAGCCCACAGACTATAGTTTTTCTCGTCGAATGGGAGAAATGTCGTTTTTTTTCGACGAGAAAAACGGCCGTGTGTAAGCGGCATTATGCTTTCCTTCTAGTCAACAGACTACATAAACTGAATATATTTTGCTTTCTTAAGTGTAGGACTAATACTGTAGCTATAGCAGGAACTATATTTAATGATACTTATCCTATACACTTACCTCTTCATAGGAGTGCCATCTTCTGAAGTTTTAAATCTTCTTCTGTGTCTAGAAAGCTGAAATTGTTCATCACTAGACCCCAGCAGGAGAACTTTCATTTCATCTAAAACAGAAACACAGAAGACTTACAGAAGAGAAATAAGTAGTCCTTTGAATCTGCCTTTTAAAAAAAAAATTGTTTTGACATACAGTATTCCCAGCTTGTTTAAATTCACTTACTATTGATTGACTCTCTACCTCTGCTGGAAGTCCGTTACCAAATCTTTACTGCTGTCTGTGTCCCTACGGAAGAGTTTCTGCCTGTCGGCAAGGCAGAAATTATGGGAAATCCTACCATTTAGGTTGAATATATTTTTATTCACTAATTTTTCAGGGCAATAAGGCATGGGTGCTCAATCTGTGGCCCTTCAGCTTTTGCAGAACTACAAGTCTCATCACGCCTCTGCCTTTGGGAGTCATGCTTGCAACTGTCGGTGGTTTGCAATGCCTCATGGGACATGTAGTTCCGCAATAGCTGGAGGGCCAGGGGTTGAGCAACCAAGCAATAAGGGATACATAAAATAGAAAAGGGGAAGGTGATAAAATGTTGAACACATATCAAAGTTACATAAAATGACAACACAAGTGCCATAATTGACAATAAAACAATTCAATATGATGACTGGAGGGGAAGATCAGGTGGAGAAGAAAAAACAGAGTATAGAGGGGAGAGAAAAAGTAGAAAGGAAAAAAGAAAAAAGGGATAGAAAGTGTAGCGCACCCTCCCGGATGGGGAGGTTGAGCGGTGTTAGTTTCTCGGGCCTGCCTGCAGCCAGTGTTTGAAAACCACCAGAGCTGGCCTAGTTTCTGGGGTAGCCAGAAACAAGTCCTTAGTTCTCCCCAGTAAGCAACTGTCCACACCAACTGAAAAGTCCAACTTCTTATTTATTCTTAAAGGGGTTGTAAAGGTTTGTTTTTTATTTTCTAAATAGGTTCCTTTAAACTAGTGCATTGTTGGTTCACTTACCTTTTCCTTCGATTTACCTTCTAAATGTTTTTTTTCTTTGTCTGAATTTCTCACTTCCTGTTTCTCCTCACTAAACTTCACACCATCATCCGAGTGGTGTTGAGTCAGCCAGAACAGCTTACTGAACAGCTTACTGAGGAGGAACAGGAAGTGAGAAATTCAGACAAAGAAAACAAAGAAAAAAAAATTTAGAAGGGAAATCTAAGGAAAAGGTAAGTGAACCAACAATGCACTAGCTTAAAGGAACCTATTTAGAAAATAAAAAAACAAACCTTTACAACCCCTTAAGGGCAATAAATAGTCTCTTTGAGAGCAGACAGGTTGAGACAAACACGGGTCAGATAAGGTGGGAGGAGGTCCAGGCACAAACTTAATTTTGTGTTTCTCCTTCTCTGGTTTGCACGAACAGGCTTGGCACATGGTCCCTGCCATGGACCATGAGGTTGGTCACTGCCACTGACCTGGTGAATAGTTGCAAGTCACTGCCACTGACCTGGTGTGCGTAGAGTCACTGCCACTATGACATAAAGAACCCGCACTTCCTTCTTTGAGTAACTTGGCCCCTTTTTAGGATAAGAACATCCCTCCGGAGAGTTACCAGAGTCCCCCTCTGTCACCAGGACTCTGCGCTAAGTCTTCAGAAAGGGTCACCTCCCTGGCCTTCTCGATCCTGGAAACGGGACCCCTCGCAAGGCAGATCCCTGGGAGCCTCGATCCTTAGCGGACCCCAGCCAAAGGTTGCTGGGTTCCAGGCCCTCGCCAAAGTACCTCACCCCAGACTGAAGGTGTCTGGGATGGAAACAGAAGCTCCGTCTCCAGGCCTAGGACACCCGGAGACAACACGCTCGCCCAGGCCTCTGGGCCTAGGGCACTCGGAGGCGACACCCACAGCCAGGCCTAAGGTGCCTGGGTGCGGAACCAACGACAACCCCTCTGGAAGATGGCCGCCCCCTTTTATATCCTCTCCCTACAGGCACAGCAGGTTCCCCGCCCCGCCGTACTGTTGCCGAGAGGGGACAAGAAAAGGCACAACCCTGTACCACGGTTCAACCCGGGCCTATGGCAACAGCGCCACCTATAGGCCCCAGGGAACTGCACATCAGTACTATCTCCCAGGGACAGAAATGGTCCATGAAACCTAACAATTAGTGCATCTGAGCCTAGTTACCACTCAGATGCTCCCCCTAAACATGACACCCCGCTACAAAAGGAAAATACAGCATTCTTAATTACAATTCTACAGATTATATATAGGCCATATTGTCTCCATGATGATAATCCAAACTGAGGTACCTCCAGTGGGTGCTAAACCGCAATTGGGTGGAAAAATCCAGTACAGCATCAACGTGGGGCATATACAGGTCATGTAAGAAGTATCTTCCATCTTATCGGTTGTAGAATAATGCAACCACACATACCATAACTTATTATGCCTTTCCCACATATCCATTTCTCTAACCTGCATCTCCTCCATGAGCATGGTGTCATTAAGTATATCAACACACATATGGAGAGGGGGAGTAACATTCGTCTTCCAAAATTTAGTGATAAGCTGACGTGCAGCCGAAAGGAAGAATCTTAGGAGATTTGATTTTTGGGATTTGACGGAGCCCGGGAGGATAGATAGAAGGGCAATTTTAGGGGAGGAAGTGAGAGTTTCCTCATAGATCTCATTTTAAATCTGAAATATCTATTTCTAAAAGGGGCGGATACGGTCACATTCCCACCATCAATGCAAATATGTTCCTCTCGTTCTATGACAGTGCGATCACATATTAGGGGTGCTCTGGAAAATTCTGTTGATATAGCGACTGGGACCCTATACCACAGAGAGAGTAAGTTATCATTTTTCTCCTGCGCGTAGCTGGAGATTGAAGTTTTGTTTGTAAAGGTAAATAAGGTGTGCCTGTCCCCTGATCCCTGGACCATAGCCTTCTATAGGTTGGCAATTCGCTATGGGTATGGGAAAGGATCTCTCTATAAATCAAAGATAAGGTGTGACCAGGAATCTGAGAAAGACTACACAATCCCTCAAAAGCTGTAAGATCTATGAATCTGTCTAGACCGATATAGGGATTTACAATACTTTGCGAAGCCTAGGTTTGTCAGCCAGTCAGTGGGATGAGAGGGACCCCCAATACGTGGTCTAAAAGAGCCTGATGCAGAGTGCACAAATGTTCAAGCTTTGGGCCATGAGTCCCTATCATAAGTACCGTACGCTGCGATTCCAATGCTTTCAGGGAGTGCTGGATTATCAAAAAATAAAAATAATGGACTGGGGTCCGTGGACAGAGCATATCGCTCACGACATCGATACCAAAGACACAACGTTACTAAAGTTAAAGGGGAGACCGTTGTCAAGGTGCGAAATTTAAAGTTGTACCCACACAACAGGGCACGAAGGTCAACTTTAGTTAACGGACGGGGGAACCATTCCAGCAATCTAGAGAACATGGCCGCAGCATGATAAACTTTGAAGTCTGGTAAATCTAAATCCTACCTAAGACAAGAATCTCCTCAATGTTAAGGAGATTTCCTTTCTTTTCCTTTTGTGTTTTCCAGACAAGACGTGAAGAGAAAGCTCCCCAGCAGGACACAGACAGCAAAACAAATCCTGATAGGGGGTTTCACCTTTCCCTACTCTAGCAGAAAAAAACACAAAAAACTTTTTGGCTGTACGTACACCTGAATTATTTGAAATATTCAATTACCCCCCACCACCACCACCACTTTATAGTAAAAAAAAAAAAAAAAAAAACTTGCCTTCTCAACCCATCCTGGACACTGTTATATCTGTTGTCATGACAGCTTCACTTTAAATAAACATCTTTAGAAACAAAACTACAATATTCAACATGTATATATTAACCTGAACTGATAAGTTAAACACGTCTCCAGAACCGAAGGAGCATGGCAGTGTTTTAAATGCACAGAAAACAAGCTAAAATATAATTCTACAAAACCCTGCCAGATCCCATTTTAACAGCATGCACTGCTGTGTAAACATATCTGTTGTCATTTTCAGTAAACTGACACACACGTTTTCATATATATTAATGCTTCATTAAGTACAGATAGTGTTGTTGTAAAAGCATATAATATGGGCATTAACTCATTTCAAGTAGGTGCTTGTCAGCATAGGCAGTCTTTAATGTGTAAAATGTATGATTTGATACAATGCATGGGTTGTAGTAGTGCTGGAATCAGTGGGCTGGATTTTCACACATAGCTTTAACAGTGAACAGAGTAAGATGCCATGCTTAAACTGCAACTAATTTTTATATTTTGCACTTCCACCCACATTCATTTCTCGAAAACGACTCATTTGCATACATTAAAAAAAAGTAGTCATTTAATTAAAGTTACGTTTTATACATAACTAATACCAGGAAGTCACTATTCTAAAGGGGGAATATGGATTACAGTAATGTACTGTTTTTATGGACAAAGCTTTACCACTTCCATCCACATCCACATTCCTACTGGCGATATAGACAGACTTTCTCATAATGAGCTAATTGGAAAGTGGGAGACACCCTAACTACCTGCACTATATAACTGATAAAGGAAAAGCAGGACAGTCCTGAGCCTTGCACTTGTAAAAACAAGTTTTTAATAGTAGCTTGGATATATATATATATATATATTTATATTATATTTTATATATTATATTGTACAGGTCGCAGTGGCTAATTCCTGGAAGGATACTAGATTTCCCCTCTGTTTGGACTGTGGTCCCTTTAAAGGAACTAAAGAGTTAACTCACCTGTCAGAGGAAGTGGGTTTAAAACAAGACAGGAAGTTGTAGGTGGGTGTGGAGGAATATAGTGGAGACTATGGATGGTGGATGGTAAATGGTGGACAGTGGACGGTGAATAGCTGTGAAAGCGCACGGCAGTGTCCCTGCCTGGAAACCTACTAGCAGGGAAACTTACCTGCGATACAAATTAAGGACTGTTTAACTGCGACAGCAGTTCTGAGCTCTGCAAGTCGGCGAGACTGATATTTCTTTCTGTTGTTTTTGCTGCTGTGAAGCTATTTAAATTTAACCACTTCACGCCTGGTCTATAGCAAAATGACCGTCGGGTGGTGGTTCAGTTATCCTGACTGGACGCCATATGACGTCCAGCAGGATAACAGCTGTGGCGTGCCATCGGGAGGCTCGCATTGCGGCGATCGGTGGTGCGGTTTGTCAGTCTGACACACCGCTACACTGATCTCGGTAAAGAGCCTCCAACAGAGGCTCTTTACCATGTGATCAGCCGTGTCCAATCACGGCTGATCACGATGTAAACAGGAAGAGCCATTGATCGGCTTTTCCGCACTCGCGTCTGACAGACGTGAGTAGAGGAGAGACGATCGGCTCCTCTCCTGACAGGGGGGTCTGTGCTGATTGCTTATCAGCGCAGCCCCCTCTCGGATGCCCACCCAGGACCACCAGGATGCCGCCGGGACCACCAGGGATGGCCACCACACTGGACCACCAGGTATGCCCCCTAGACCACCAGGGAAATGCCAATCTGTGCCCAGGCAGCTGCCAATCAATACCCAGGCAGATGCCAATCAGTGCCCACCCACAATGCCTACCAGTGCCACCAGGGATGCCCATCATTGCCGCATATCTGTGCCCATCACTGCCACGTATCAATGCCCATTAGTGCCCAGCAGTGCCGCCTATGAGTGCCCATCAGTGACCATCAGTGCCACCCATAAGTACCCATCATTGCAGCCTTTCAGTGCCCAGTGTTGCCCATCAGTGCCACCCATGAGTGCCCATCAGTGCTGCCAATCAATGCCCATCAGTGCTGCATATCAGTGCCCATCGTCAGGATCCGTCAGTGCCACCTCATTGGTGCCACCTCATCGGTGCCGCTTTATCAGTGCCCGTCAGTGCTGCCTTATCAGTGCCCATCAGTGAAGGAGAAAACGTACTTATTTACAACATTTTATAACAGAAACCAAAGAAAAACTTTTTTTTTTCAAAATTTTCTGTGTTTTTTTATCTGTTTAGCAAAAAAAACAAAAAAAAAAACGCAGAAGTGATCAAATACCACCAAAAGAAAGCTCTATTTGTGGGAACAAAATGATAAAATTCTGTTTGGGTACAGTGTAGCATGACCGCGCAATTGTCATTTAAACAGCGACAGCGCAGAAAGCTGAAAATCGGCTTGGGCAGGAAGGGTGGGAAGTGCCTGGTATTGAAGTGGTTAATAAACCTCCTTTTGATTGAAAAACCTGTGTCCTGCGATCTATCTGGTTCCCCAAACTTTAAAACTGGTGGAGAATGTGGGCAGGACAGAGTAACAGGCAAAAGAAGAAAAACATTTTTTTTTTCTTGCCGTTTTTGACATTGGACTTAAACTGACATTTAAAGGGACAGTACATTGGATTTATGTCCTGGGTTAAAGCTGCACAAACCCTGAAAGCTGAACCAATGGAGGAGCTAATTAAACAGCTGTCCCTGGCTAAGATGCAAGTGCAGACTCGCCATGAGGAAGCTAATCAGAGCTTAGCAACCTAGTTGGAGGTACAACAAACTCACCACCTCTGCATCAAGAAAATACTTGGCTGTTGGTGGCCCAGTTAGCAGCCCAGCAGGTGAACCAGCAAGGGTTTATGCAGGCTCAGGTGACTGCCTTAAAAGAAGCAGTGCAGCAGCTGTTGCCTCTGGAAACCAGGTGACCGTGAGGGCAAGCCATTTTCTGCAGAAGTGTTCCTTAAGTGATGATATAGAGGCATTTCTTGCTACATTTGAGAGGACAGCAGAGAGAGAAGGGTGGCCCCAGGACCAGGGGGCCGGCATCATTGCTCCTTTCCTCACCGGAGATCCTCAAAAAGCCTACTTTGACCTGCCACCGGATGATGCTAAAGATTATCAAAAGCTAAAGGCAGAAATTCTGTCTCGTCTGGACGTAACTATGGCCGTTCAGGCCCAACAAGTGCACCAATGGAGGTATCGTCCAGATCGGCCACCCCGGTCTGAAATGCATGACCTGGTGCAACTGGTAAAAAAAATGGCTGCAGCCCGAGGTGTTGTCTGGCCCACAAATCGTGGAATGGGTCGTGCTGGACCAATACCTGAGATCCCTTTCAGACGACCTTCAATGGTGGGTCAGCCATGGATACCCCAAAACAGTGAACCTCCTTGTCGAGATGGTGGAAAGCTATACCATGGTGGAGAATCTACTTGGCCCTACCAAGTGCCAATGACCCAGTCTGCCACGGCCTATTCGATCATATGCAGCCTTTATGAAGGATGTCCCAAGGAGCCCTGGAACAAACATCCCGGAAGGCCAAGAGTCGCTCCCTATACCTCTTCAGCAGCCTGTTCCTGTTTGGAAAAGGGGGATGTACAATGTTGCCGGTGTCATTCCTGGCGCCATACCCAGGCATGCTGCCCACTGCAAGAGGAGCCCATGGAATGCGGGGTTCTCCGGAGGGGGTCTTTTTATGCCCATAAAGCATGCACAATGCATCTTGACCTTGGTGAGGGAAAATTTGAGTGTGAAGTTCAAATGAATCACCTCCCTGCCAGGGCTTTGTCGGACTCCAGAAGCATGGTAACCCTGGTTCATTCTAGAGTAATTTGGAAGATCGGGCCGGTAAGCAAAACTTTACGGGCTGTGTGCATTCAGTGGGACACTGGAGAGTACCCTCTTATCTCGGTTTCCATCTCCACAGCATGTGGCACTGGTACTCAAGAGGTGGGGGTGGTAAAGAACTCTGGCGGACCCCACTTTCTACCCCATTCCAAGTACTCCCCATTTATCACTACCCTCTGAACACGCCCTTGTAGCCAGTTTTCAATCCATGTACTCACCCTATGGTCCATGTCAACTGACCTTACTTTGTACAGTAAACGTTTATGGGGAACTGTGTCAAATGCTTTTGCAAAATCCAGATACACCACGTCTACGGGACTTTTTTTCTCTAGATGGCAGCTCACCTCCTCATAGAAGGTTAATAGATTGGTTTGGCAAGAACTATTCTTCATGAATCCATGCTGATTACTGCTAATGATACCGTTTTCATTACTAAAATCTTGTTTTAATCCCTTATCCCCTCCAAGAGCTTGCATACTATTGATGTTAGACTAACTGGTCTAATTCCCAGGGATGTATTTTAGCCCTTTTTTAAATATTGGTGCTACATTGGCTTTTCTGCAATCAGCTGGTACCATTCCAGTCAGTAGACTCAGTAAAAATTAGGAACAATGGTCTGGCAATTACTTGACTGAGTTCCCTAAGGATCCTCTGGTGCAAGCCATCAAACTTCAGGGCTTACACTAGAACCAGGTGGTTTTCTTATCGCATACCCCTCTGTTTGTAGCAGATGTGACTGAGTTTTACTTAACAGTATTACCAAACGAATAGGAAGAAACTTTTAACAAGATATGAAACTACAGACCTAGAAAGTAAAAGACCAGAAAGGATTTACATACTTGATTTTAAAGCATTCAGCTCTTTTTCCAGGATGGCTAAAGTCTCTCTTTCATTTTCATCTTCAAAGAGATGGTCATGTCGGTCTGCCGAGTCAATAGACTCAATCTCTAGGATCTCTGAGGCAGCCCTGGACATTGGTCTTTCTCTTGCAGTGCTAGGTCTTGAATGGTTCAAAGGTCCAGATATTCTGCGCAGTGAGTTTGCAGAAAAAGCTCTTCCAGTGTGAATTCCTGAAATGTTTATAATAATATTAGGTAGAAATCATTACCTGTTTTTCCCTCAGTTTTTGTTAACTCCACATAAAACACTATACATATAAATATATTATGCTGGTACCTTCTTTTTGCACATACTGCTTTTATAAAATAGGGCATACCTGGATTACACCAAGGGGGCCTTTGAGACAGTCTCCCAGGCAGAAAATATTACATTCTGGTCATTAACTGGCATAAGGGGCTGGGATGTGAGAGAAATGAATGTAAAGCTATGCATCATTTAACCTGCAGGAATGGCTGTAACCTTCTGGAACCAGAAGTGTATCCAGGGAGCCCCTGGACAACTAATAGACAAACTAGATGGAGGTCAAATGGTACTCAATGTTGATGAGCCCAAAGAACACTGATCACCTGGAAGTGTGAGATTCTAAAAGTGCCAAGACTGGTTGGTGAGATTCTTTGTCTTTTCCATTAAGTTAGGAAATACATTCTACATACATTCCACTGGACTGTACAGAGTAGTCCTCAAACTATTTCTTAGGCCAGATACAACCCTCTGCTTGCTGTTTCTTAGTATATGTAGTGTGGCAGCATGTTCTATTTGCTTAAATGCAGGGCTTTTTTTGCTCTCAGGAATCAATGACCCTGGGACATATTTGATTTCCACTGACCATCGATGCCAGGGCATTTTTTTACTCAACTTACCACTGGTCACTTTCTGAACATCCCAACATTCTAAAGGACACTGAACTGGCTCTTCGTTTAAAATATATAAGCACCCCTAGTGTATAGAGCCCAGATGCAATAGTTTTCCTACAAGGGACTACTGAGCTCAGTAGTTTGAGCTCACCGAAGTGGGACATAATTTTTTGATGTTTTATATGAGACTTAAAAAAAAGCATATGATAAAAAGATATACATTTAGTTACTATACTTCAAGAGAAATTTCCACTTAAATTAATGATATTAAAAAATATGGGGAATTAAATTTTCTAAGCTACTGACCTGGAATTAGTATGTAGCTCAGGAAAACAATAGTAAAGTGTGAAGTTCTTATGTACATGTTTCTGGGTCAGTAATTTTGAGTATTGAAGCAAAGGGGTCAGTATGGCAGCAGGGAATGAGAAGTCTGCAATGGCATTCTCCCTGTTTATTACATGACAGTCTTCCTATATTTTCATGTTAACAAATAAGCCATAATGAGGTCGATATACAAACATGTACACAGGATAGTTTTGAGCTCTTAATAAGGATAGATAGGTACATTAACACAAAACCACATGATTCTTTTACTCTGGGTCTTTGGTGCAAAAGATATCAAAAAGCCTGGGGAATGAGTTGTCTTCTCTGCACATTATCCCCAGTGCCCATAATAGTAAATGCTGAATGTCAGCTTCAGTGAATGAGATTACAGAATAGCTATATTAGTTCTGGATTACATGTCACTGTAGGGTAGACATGTTGGCTATTACAAAACTAAGTCAGCATATCAGAAGGACACTAGAAGGAGATGTCAAATTCTCCATTGAGGTAAAAAAAACAACCATGCAATTCTAAAGGAGATAAAGATATATATCATAAGTACAACTTGTTTAAAGGTAACAGTAAATGTATACTTGTTCTAACAAAAGGATTTAACTTTTCCTGATTAATGCAAAATAATGTGCATACGAAGACAGCATAGATGTAATAAAAATCTTGCTAGGTGTCCTTTATTAACATATTTATATCAACTTTATGCACATATTTAGAAGTTTTGCCTATAACAATAATTACATGCAAAAATATTTGTCTCCTACATAAAAGTATCCATTATAAATATAGTGCTGGGGAATGTTGTTGGAGCTATAGTTGACATCTGCATTAATTACACAGAAGAAGCAACATGGTTAACGCTGTCTGGAAAGTGCCAAAATGAGTAGACTGAATTTTCTATGGGTATGGTTTGAATCTCATTGAAAATTAATTAAGTTTTGTTGAGATAGATGACTTATATACACTTATTTGGACCAAAATTCTACTGAAGTACAACTTAGCAATACATATTAGAGCTCTGTAAGTGAATTTCAGTGATTAGTTGACAGCAATGTAGAGTGCAGAAATACTGTAGTCCATAAGTATTGCTTTGCATTACAGTACAATCCAGCATGACCCTTGCATTACTTATCCAATGTTGTATTTCCTGCTGCCTACCTTTAATATTATAATGGTTCTCAACTTTTTCATGTTAGCAACCACACGGTAAGTCTTTTATGTTAAGGAAGATGACCTTAATTATGGGGATAATTTTTCATACTGTAAATGTGTATTGTAAAGTAGACATTAATCCATACAATTTGACTTGCGTTGCAAATACTTTTATTATTCCTACTGATTAACATTGTCCATTCTAATGATTAACAATTTCCATTCTGGATAGAGAGGGGTCATGATAACAAAAGTAATTAAATATCAAGAGTGGTGATGTGGGAGAGATGGGGATTAGCAATGCAACATCCACTGATGTTTGAGAGGTCACCACATTCAAAAGGACCTCCACCTCACTGGAGATAGCCGTTATCATAGCCTGGTGCTCCCCCAGAGTGCTGCCCGGTGCTGAATGGGGCTCTGCATTTCTTGTGCTCACTGGTACCCCTTGCAGACCACACAAACTTCTTGCTAATGTTGCCAGAGGCGACAACAGTTGCATTTGCACAGGACCCAGAGCAGCTACACTGACTCACTCACTCTCTCCTGAGCCATTGCTCCTCTGGTGCCTTGGGATCCCGGTGATACCAAGTGATACATATTTTCCAATGCTAGGACAGGGCTTGGTTGGTGGTGGTGTATTCTCACAGCTAGTCCGTAGTGTGCTCCGGGGTGATGACTGCACACAGAAAAATACATCCTCCTTTACAGGCTTTAATTGAGGTTCGATTCTTCGTGACCTACATCCATCAGCTGCAAACCAGTCTGTGAAGGAAGACTTCCTCTGCTGTGTACAGGGATTGCAGGTATGTGCTGGGGGCAGTGAGCCATTTAGTTTATCAGCAGCACTGCTGAATGGGATGTGTGGAGATAAGGAGAGAACGTCTGTGTGAAGGCTGCCCAGAACTTTGCACAGACAGCAGGTCAGCAGCCTGGGAATGAGGGGGGGGCGGTGAATGTATTTGATCCATACCTCCCTGCTGGCTCCTCCTTGACTTGACCACCCTTTTTACATCCATGCAGCAGGCTGACAAAAAAACTTTAGAACAGAGGGTTTCTACCAGACAGTGGGCTTTAAGAACCAAGTCACACACAGCATGTCCTGCTATACCATCTTTTCAGACTAGAGAGAGCCAGGAGTGGAGAAAAGTCTGTATTGGGGGTAATTTAGGGGAGAGTCTGTACTGGGAATGTTGTATACTGGCCTATGTGTTATCAATCTCTGAGCCGGGGGAGTATCAATCCTGGGGGCAACGTATGCACCGCACCCATAGATGAGACATGCATCAGGCTGCGCCTGTCACCAAGTACATACAGCGCCACTAAGTTTAAACACCACCAGCCTGGATTCTCCTCCCTCCACTTCTCCCAGCACTCTCACTTAGTGTGCTCCAGTGCTGCCCGTAAAAAGATGTCTACTGTATGGGGTAGAGCCAGGGAGGGGGCGAGAGCAGTGTCTGCAGAATGGTGGGATGCCAGTACTGCTGCTGTGTGCCTGTAGTCAGCGTAAGTTGCTCCATGCATGCCACTGGCCAGTGCCCTCTGTAGTGCTGGAGCAATGACTTAGGACCATATACTTTCCTACCATCTGCACTCCTCTCCCTGCATTTACTACCCACTGCCATACACTCCAACCCTGCACATACTACCCACCGCTATACACTCTGTACTCCTCTCTCTGCACATACTACCCACCGCCAAACACTCCGCACTCCTCTCCTGAATAAACTCCCCACTGCCATACACTCTGCACTCCTCTCCTGTATATACTACCCACCGCCATACACTCCTCTCCTGTATATTCTACCTGCTGCCTTACACTCCGCACTCCTCTCCTGTATATACTATTAGCCACCATACAAACCGCACTCCTTTCCCTGCACATACTACCTGCCACCAAAGGCTCTACACTCCTCTCCTGTACATACTACCCACTGTACACTGCGCACTGTACACTACCTATTTAACATTACGGCATTCTGCATTATGTAAGTCCTCTCAGACACTATTTAACTACACCCCATTTAAGCCACGCCCAATATTTTGTGCGATTTAAATCACACCCACTGTTCGCAGCAGCACGCTAGGTACTTTGTATTCGTTTTTTCTCCATGCCTAGGGCCCACTTTTGATGTTCCACACGGGCCCACTGATTTCATAATATGCCCCTGCACTGTGACTATTTGGTTCTGTATTTTTATACTCTCCAGCAGGAAAGAGGTTTGGAGATTAGTTAATTTCATCTAAAATTGTCCCTACAGTAAGTAACTGAAAAAAAAAAAAACAGACTATAGGCTCCATTTTGAAAATTATTTGCATAAAAGATTCAATGTTCAATGCAGGATGCACAAGTATTATATTTGTACCAAAGTACAAAAAATGGTACAAAAGTTATTTCCAATTATACTAGAACTGTTCTTGTGTCATAAAACAGCCTCTTATTAGCCTAATTATTTTGTGACTTTTTTTTTTATTTAAAAGAAAAAAAACAGACATCGAAAAAAGAAAAAAAAAAGAAAAAGTAAAATGACAATGCACAAATATAAATTAAAGTACACAAAAAAAAGAATAAAAATTACATAACATACAACTAAATAATCCCACATATCTCCCCGCCCCTCCCAAAAAAAGAAAAAAGAAGCACCCTCTATTTTTTTCCAAGCTAATTTCTTCTAAGCACTAGTGAGCAAAACTGAGAGTTTGCACTTTGGTTAAATTCCACTCTGCTCACCCTTACTGTGTTGTAATACTTGGTACAATTAGAACATCGGTGTAAACACTGATAACTCCAATATTTACTACATTGTAATAATTTATGCAGTACATTGTGTGAGGGGGTTAGCTCGGCAGCGGGTGTGTGTGACCCCCGGGATGGGCTCCCCACACAAAAACAGGCCCAGCAAACGGAGGTTGTGGTTTTCAAAATCAAAAAGGTGCGGTTTATTTTCTATTTACAGTGACAAAACACAGCAAAGCAAAAGAAACATAAACAAAATAAATCCTGGTCAACTTGACCTCTGACTAAACATACAGGTTTCCTAACTAACAACTGGGATCAGCCTAGTGCTGTCCTAGTCCCTAAGTCCCTGGTTTTAAATGTCCAAGCAAATAGCCACACAGGCTTTGTCTCACCGCACAAGGGTTCACTCTCTCCAGGAAGTCCACACAGGTCTGCTTCCAGGCATGAGCTAACAGCTAATGAAGCTGGGAGTTCTTATAGAGGCCTAAATGAGCTGACAAGCTTCAGCTGGTCTCATCAACTCCCTGTCTGCATGACGCCCCACACTCTCCCTAGAGGTATGAGTCATCCATGAGCCCACTAGCCTCAGCTGGGCTTATACAACTCTCCACCTAGTTGTATAAGTCGGCGTAAAGCCTGAATCTGGGCGAAATATATCTACCCCCCTGGATGCAACCAGGTGACTTTACCTTTCTGCTGTCACAATTGTTACTGTTGGTTCTTTAAAAAAACTTTCATTGCTTCTGGGATCATTACCAAAGGGGGCAGAGGACTGTGTATTATTCTGTATGCTGAAGGCAGGATAAATATAAAACATTAGATATGGGGGAGAAGGTTCATATAATTTAAAATGTCTGGGAGGAGGAGAGGAGTTGAGAGCAGCCTAATACTCTGAGGACAGGAAATCAGTGACTGATACAGGGAATAAAAAAATACATCAGAATTATATTAACTTCATATTAACATGTGTAGGAAGTGATGGATGGTAAGTAAAATAGCAGTAATGAAGCAGAGCGGTAAAATTGTCAAAGTTGAAGTCTCTCTAGATAAGGTGGTGAAAAAGTTATTATGAAAGAACAGTTTGAGCCTTGTTTAGGACAGTATAGAAATGAAGAATTGCTACAAAAAGACATTAAACCATGTAACTAATGTGCACTACTAATATTTTAATATATTATGTTGTTTAAATAATTAACAAAAGATGGCATCAGTCAGAAAAGGTGTGCAAGTGTGGTTGCAAACCAGTTAGCATTCACAGAGAGTGCATTGTGATCCCCAAATTGTTAAATATACAATTCACCTCATTATCTATCGTGAGACTCCATGTAATGGTATAGATGCTGAATGCAAATCTATAATAATGAAAGAAGTGAACATGAGAAATGCATAGCAACAAAGCTTCAGGCTGCAGTGCACTACTAAAGTGATTTAAAAGTTACGTTTTTTTTTTTTTTTTACTTTAAGGCATTCTATGCCTTAAGGTTAAAGATCATCTGTGTGCAGCTTCCCTTCAGCCCCCCCCCCCCACTTACAGTTGCAATAAAAAAGTATGTGAACCTTTTGGAATGATATGGATTTCTGCACAAATTGGTCATAAAATGTGATCTGATCTTCATCTAAGTCACTACAATAGACAATCACAGTCTGCTTAAACTAATAACACACAAAGAATTAAATGTCACCATGTTTTTATTGAACACACCATGTAAACATTCACAGTTCAGGTGGAAAAAGTATGTGAACCCCTAGACTAATGCGATCTCCAAGGGCTGATTGGAGTGAGGTGTCAGCCAACTGGAGTCCAATCAATGAGACTAGATTGGAGGTGTTGGTTACAGCTGCCCTGCCCTATAAAAAACACACACCAGTTCTGGGTTTGCTTTTCACAAAAAGCATTGCCTGATGTGAATGATGCCTCGCACAAAAGAGCTCTCAGAAGACCTACGGTTAAGAATTGTTGACTTGCATAAAGCTGGAAAGGGTTATAAAAGTATCTCCAAAAGCCTTGCTGTCCATCAGTCCACAGTAAGACAAATTGTCTATAAATGGAGAAAGTTCAGCGCTGCTGCTACTCTCCCTAGGAGTGGGCGTCCTGTAAAGATGACTGCAAGAGCACAGCGCAGACTGCTCAATGAGTTGAAGAAGAATCCTAGAGTGTCAGCTAAAGACTTACAAAAGTCTCTGGCATATGCTAACATCCCTGTTAGCGAATCTACGATACGTAAAACACTAAACAAGAATGGATTTCATGGGAGGATACCACAGAGGAAGCCACTGCTGTCCAAAAAAAACATTGCTGCACGTTTACAGTTTGCACAAGAGCACCTGGATGTTCCACAGCAGCACTGGCAAAATATTCTGTGGACAGATGAAACCAAAGTTGAGTTGTTTGGAAGAAACACACAACACTGTGTGGAGAAAAAGAGGCACAGCACACCAACATCAAAACCTCATCCCAACTGTGAAGTATGGTGGTGGGGGCATCATGGTTTGGGGCTGCTTTGCTGCATCAGGGCCTGGACGGATTGCTATCATCGAAGGAAAAATGAATTCCCAAGTTTATCAAGACATTTTGCAGGAGAACTTAAGGCCATCTGTCCACCAGCTGAAGCTCAACAGAAGATGGGTGTTGCAACAGGACCATGACCCAAAGCATAGAAGTAAATCAACAACAGAATGGCTTAAACAAAAGAAAATACGCCTTCTGGAGTGGCCCAGTCAGAGTCCTGACCTCAACCCGATTGAGATGTTGTGTCATGACCTCAAGAAAGCGATTCACTCCAGACATTCCAAGAATATTGCTGAACTGAAACAGTTCTGTTAAGAGGAATGGTCAAGAATTACTCCTGACCGTTGTGCACGTCTGATCTGCAACTACAGGAAACATTTTGTTGAAGTTATTGCTGCCAAAGGAGGTTCAACCAGTTATTAAATCCAAGGGTTCACATACTTTTTCCACCTGCACTGTGAATGTTTACATGGTGTGTTCAATAAAAACATGGTAACATTTAATTCTTTGTGTGTTATTAGTTTAAGCAGACTGTGATTGTCTATTGTAGTGACTTAGATGAAGATCAGATCACATTTTATGACCAATTTGTGCAGAAATCCATATCATTCCAAAAGATTCACATACTTTTTATTGCAACTGTATACTTACCTGAGCCTCATCTCGAACTTGCACTGTGCCTGAGAGCAGTAGCTCTCTCCTCTCAGGGCAGATTGATAGCAGCAGAAGCCATTGGCTCCTGCTGCTGTCAATCAAATCTTGTGATGAGGGAGCGGGGCTGAGGCACACTGTCAGTGCAGACAGACACAGACTGCGCATCTCAGGAATGAGACCACAGGTTGCCACAATAGGAAGCAGTTTCCAATGGTGGCACATTGAGTCCCGGCAGGAGGATTGGGGCTGCTCTGTGCACAGAGCATGCAAGTACAATATGTTTGTTATTTATTTTTTTTAAAGTTAGGTTTAAATACGTGTTAAGATTAGAAAAATGGTTGATATGGGTAACATGTCTATAATTTTTTTCCTTACTATTACAGCATACCACCTTTAAAACTGATGCTAAACTCTAGGTAGAAATATCTATATATTCAAATATGTATTCTTAACCCAAAGTAGTACCCTCTATTTGCTCTCAGCCTCCTCCACATACTAATTTCTGATCTGACTTCCAGTTAGAGGGTGGCTGCATTAATTCTCCATAGCCTCACTGTATGTAGGAATGTAGCCACCCTGTCTTGCTTACTCCCAAGATGAATTAGGGACTACATGATATGTAATGTGTATAGAGCAGTGCACATGACCGCAACGAACATGCACTGCTCATTCCAAGCAAACAAAAATGAGGGCGAAAAGGAGATGTTCAGAAACTAACAGAGGATGTCACCAGGAGACAGAAAATCAAAGTAAGTAACAATGTCATGAAAAACAGATTACAGGGCCATCAAGTAGCGGATGTGTATGGATTATTTATAGAGATCAAATATATTCTTTAACATCACTTTAAAGCGGAGTTCCACCCAAAAGTGGAACTTCCACTTATATGCTCCCCCCTCCTCTGGTGTCACATTTGGCACCTTTTAGGGGGGAGGGGGGAAAGGAGACCTGTTTTTGATAGATACCCTTCCCCACTTCCAGAAGAAGGGCCAAAGCCCGATCTACTGGAAGTTCGGCCCCCCTCCTCCTTCCCCCGCCGCCGGGCCAATTAGGAAGCGCAGCGCGCTTCGCGCAGTAGGGATCCAGCAGTGAAGCCGAAAGGCTTCACTGCCTAGTGCCCTTACCAATGGCGGCGGCAGCACCCGGAAGTCGATCCGAAGATCGGCTGGGGTGCCGACATTGCGGGCTTCCTGTAAGTGCCCTGATATTAAAAGTCAGCAGCTACAGTATTTGTAGCTGCTGACTTTGAATTTTTTTCACCCAGGCTGGACCGCCTCTTTAAAGGTTAATGACTTGTCTATGCTATGATATACTAATACATAACCCCCACTGTAAAAAATTGCCAGGTGTCACTATTTTAAAGGCAGAGAATGGATAACCCCAAAAGGTATATATTTGTGGGGAGATTCATCAACAAATCCGTGTGGCATTCACACCTAAAAAATCATGTTAAGTCTGCAATTGTGTAGCAAATGTGCAATTTAATGTACAACGGTCAGGCCCCTGATATCACATGGGTTTATCTAACTGAACTTTTTGACCTGTAACAAATACAATGACAATTCCAGACTCTTTCCAAACGTTTTCCGTTTTTTTTTCTCTATTACAAAAAAAGCAATAAACCTTGGTCGCATCCCTTCCCCACAGGTTTTGATTGGACAGTGAAGGAGCAGCAGACAGATACGTTCATCTCCCTGGTCTCCTCCGGTCAGCATGCTCCTTGTGTGAACATGTGCATGTTTCTCATTTGATTGGCTCCTAGTGCTGCCTCTTTGTCTCCTAGTGCTGACATACAGTTGGTAACAGGAGGCTGAAATTAGGGGGATTGAAACACTTACAAAATTTGCATTTCAACAAAACAGAAGTAACCAGTGTTATATTTTTTTCTGTTTGGAGTCCAGCGTTGACTTTTTTTTGTTATTATCAATACATTTATAATGTTCAGATTGCATACACTTCCCATTCCAGGATTCCTACCTATTTACAATTGTTGCCTAGTCTAGACATTTTGTATTTGAGGTTTTCTGCTTGGAAGTGTTAGCAACCATATAAACTGAAAACGTTTTATAAAAACGTATTGTTTGCAAGCTTATTATGTTGACACGTAACCATTTTTGTTACTAATGACTGTAACCTCTGTGATTTCCCCCTGTGTCCTTTCTTTCTGTCATTATTATTACTGTTTATTTATGGTTCTGAAAGTCACATACAAGTCCTTGTAAAATGAGCACTATAATTAGTTTGAGAGATCACTAAAGAAAGGTCAAGTACCTCAAAATCACAGTACTTATCACTACAGACAAGTACAATGGCTAAGAGTAAGAAAATCCAGGAATTCTTTCTTTCTCTAGCAGGAAACACATCATACAAACTCCCAGGCATTATAATATGCTGTCACACATGGCACTTGACCAACAGTACTTCTATCAAAGCTACGTTCTATTCCGGTGAAACTGACTCTTGCGGGAAGATAACAGTGAAAACACAAATTTTCTTGGCTTGGTGTCACATTAAGTATACAAACAAAGAACAGAAAGAGACCAGAAGAGATATGAAGGTTCTAAATATAAAAAAGGTCCTCGCTGAGCACAGCCTGCTGAACATAAAACGCAGTAGCTGCTGTTCTCTAGAAAGAATTGATGAAGGCCTGCAACCTTTGTGAATAAATTCAGCAGGAAATAGATTTGCCATCTTGGCCGACTTTAATTGTCATCCATGCTGGAAGCAAGCCACGAGACTTCCTTAAATACAGTAATGAACCTTTGAGACACGTTTCTATAGTAAGGGAAAGTAAGAGAGCGGATGTGTGTTTTTCCTATCTAGCCTAAGGACTTGGTGTTCCCTAACATCAAAATGAATGCATAAAAATGATTAGCTGCTGCTGCTGCAGGTCTAAATACGCATGAACCAGTTCTGCTAACGCTCTTTGTATATTGCGAAGAAACATATTAAAGTGATCATACTTTCAAATATTTTCAAAGGTCACCCTTGAAATGGAACTTATGTTGACTATAAACTATACTGAGGACTGTGTGAAAACTCATCATCGTTTCTTATAAATATTCATGCTAAACTGGCAACTTTTATGGGGATATGAAATGTAATTAGTTCTGCAATAGCGCCATAGGCATGTAACAAAACAAGCATTTTACAATGAAAACATTTTTATGCTTGCTGGAAACCAAGTGAATAGATTACAATAGCAGGGAATGCCATATAGCAAAAAAGAAGAAAAAAAAGAAAGCTTGGACAGGGATACAAAAACAAATAAACACACATGCTAAATAGAAAGCGAGAGAAAGAGACATATGGAATAGAAATGCAATATTTAATAGAGATAGATAGATAGATAGATAGATAGATAGATATTATAGATAGATACAGATACAGAGATAGATAGATAGATAGATAGATAGAGATATAGATAGATAGATAGATAGATAAACATGTGTATGCTGCAGATACACTTTTCGTTTTCTTCCACATGGGTGTTGGAGCCTGTGAGATGTTAGTGCCGGCATATTTCCCCTGCTGGAAAGCCCATAGGACATGACCATCTTGGGTATGGTGCTTACATACGGACAGATACGAAATACAAAATTATCTATTTTTGCATACACTTGTACTCCACACTCAAGGGTACAATAGCACAGCCATATACCTAAGCACAGCCATGCACAGTCATTCATGTCTAATGGTGACTACACACAGAAAAGCTAAACTAAAAAAACTTGACTTTAAATCTAAACCCCACAAAAATTCATGCTAGGGTGAATAAAATATTGAGGAACTCACATAGTGTAAAATCGTAACAGTAATCAGTTTAATGGATAAAGATTGCACTTACATAGTTTAAAAGCATCAAGGTGAAAAAAGCCGGCCGGCAAAACAAGTGAACACCCGTCCACTGCAAGGATCAGGGCTGCCGATAAGGCAGTACAACCAGTCCCGTTGTACTGGCCCCAGGCCCCATCAGCTAAACAAGGGGGCCCAGGGCAGCTTTATTGTTCATTTCTGCCTAAATTAATAAACTGATTTTACTAGACCACACCCCCTCTCCTACTTTCTTATCGGGCCTTAAATTAAATTTCCCTGGGCCCCATCAGGTCAACAGTGGGGCACAGAAGGTAGGAACAAAAGAGGAACTTTTTTCATTTTTGGGGCGTAGGCGGATAAATCAGTGCCTCTGTTCCACTGCACCCTGGGGGGAGGGGGTGTAGGCAGGGCCCCATCAAGAAGGCTGTACGGGGCCCCATGATTTCTAACAGCAGCCTTGGCAAGGATACAACGCAATGACATCAGCACGCTGTCGATTGTCTGTTCATCTGACTTACCTGGAAGTGCCGCTGCTGCTACTCTGGATAAAGGACCCTGGCTGGGTTATAGCCGCAGGCTTGGTTAAAGCTTGCTTTCTGGTAAGCTTGCAACCTGTGTGGTGGAGGTGCACAAGTCTTGTTTGGTGTATACTAGACCACCCTGGTTTACCCTTTGGTGATACATGGACTGACTCTATTCATATGGTGTTTTCCACACAATCTAGCTTCACTCACGAACTTGTTCTACAATTCATTTTATATTTTTTTATTATTCACTCATATAATCACTGTATATGATTTTCATGTTATTGTTTTAGCACAGCTTTATTTATTTTTATTTCTTGTTGGTGTGTATCTCACTTTCTAGCTGCAGCTTATTATTAGAGGTTCCTATTTACCATTTGAATAAAACATTGAACTGAAATTTAAAGTTTTAGACCTTGGGATTAATAAGTATCACAAACTGCTTGTATATACACTCACCGGTCAATTTAATAGGTACACCTTGCTAGTACAGGGTTTTGCCTTTTGCCTTCAGAACTGTCTAATTCTTTGTGGCATAGATTCAACAAGGATTTGGAAACATTCCTCAGAGATTTTGGTCCATATTAACATGATAGCTTCACGTAGTTGCTGCAGTTGGTAAAGATCTGTTGGCTGCATATCCATGATGCAAACCTCCCACCACATCCCAAAGATGCTCTATTGGATTGAGATCCGGTGACTGTGAACTCATTGTCATGTTTAAGAAACTAGTCGTGAGATGATTTGAACTTTGTGACATGGTGCATTATCCTGCTGGAAGTAGCCATCAGAAAATGGGTACACTGTAGTTCTAAAGGGATGGACATGGTCAGCAACAATACTCAGGTACGCCATGGCGTATAAACAATGCTCAGTTGGTACTAAGGGGCCCAAAGTGTGCCAAGAAAATATCCCCCACACCATTACACCACCACCAGCCTGAATCGTTGATAAGGGCAGGATGGATCCATGCTTTCCTGTTGTTTACGCCAAATTCTGACCCTACCATCTGAATGTTGCAGCTGAAAATCGACACTCAACAGACCAGGCAATGTTTTTCCAATCTTCTATTGTCCAGTTTTGGTAAGCCTGCGCGAATTGTAGCCCCAGTTTCATGTTCTTAGCTGACAGGAGTGTCACCTGGTGTGGTCTTCTGCTGCTGTTGTAACTCATCTGCTTCAAGGTTCAATGTGTTGCGCATTCAGAGACGGTATTCTGCATACCTTGGTTGCAACAAATGGTTATGTGAGTTACTGTTGCCTTCCTATCATCTCGAACCAGTCTGCCCATTCTCCTCTGGCTTCAACAAGGCATTTTAATCCACACGTCTTTTTCGGACCACTCTCTGTAAACCCTGGAGATGGTTGTGCAAGAAAATCCCAGTAGGTCAGCAGTTTTTAAGATACTCAGACCAACCCGTCTGGCAACAAACAACCATGCCACGTTCAAAGCCACTTAAATCCCCTTTCTTTCCCATTCTGATGCTCAGTTTGAACTACAGCAAGTTATCTTCACCACGTCTAGAAGACTAAATGCATTTATTTGCTGCCGTGTGATTGTCTGATTAGCAATTTGTGTTACCAAGCAATTGAACAGGTGTACCCAATAAAGTGGCCGGCGAGTGTATATATTAAGTTGATCCTGAGGCGCATCGTATATAGCCCCATTAACATTGTACTTATGCTTACTGTGGATGAATTTATCCCACATCAAATTTTGACCTCCCACAAGTTGATGGATATGTCTGTGGGAATCATGTAAGGATGCACAGCATTTGGTGACTGCAAATTGCTGGATTTTTATCTTCTCCGGGGCTAATGGATCCATGAATGTGCATGCCATGTGTCTGTATGGGTTTATTCGTATGTGAATGATTTATCTTCTATAACCTGTTGAAGACTTGGCTTTACTGCACAGTTCACTTATGGGAGTTGTATATCACTGGCATAGATGCTTTTATTACACTCTGAAGAACTATATATGAAATATAACTGTTGGACACCAAGTAAAGTGATACGCAGTCCAGTTGTAAATATATTTACTATTCCAACGGATGGGATCTAACCTTTATGGAACATTGTGCAACTTGTTGAGTTACATGTAGTCCAGTTGCATATATATCATAACTTTTTCATTTGATGAGAGCCTATAGAACACTGTGCAACTCGCATCAGGTCCCTTGAAGCCTATGTCTGAAAAGGCAGGGAGTTACATCCAATTTAATATAATACGATTTCTGATGGTCTACACACCAGGACAATGGGTGGTATAATTGTGATACCTTATACGAGGGTGCTGGTTTGTTTCTTTTAGCTTCTTATACTTGGCCAAGCATTTTAAATGTGTGTTTTTGCTTCGTATCTTGATATGAATACATTTTGTAATGTAAGATATTTCTGTTTGAGAGATCTATCAGTTTCTGGAGTTTTTTTCCCCCACTGGGATGCGTTTTTTGGTGGAGCTTAGAGTCAGAGTCTGCTTTTTAGTTTTGTTTTGTGGTATTTCAGATATATACCGATGTCTCATTCATATTATGTAAGCAGGTATTGAGCAAACCTGGACCTAGAAGTTTTTTTTATCAAATTTTGAATGCCTGTACGCAGCACCTGGGCTTTCCGGGGAAAAAAATATGCCATTGATTTTTTTTTTTAATCAAATTTTCTTTATTTCCTTTTCTTCTTTTTTTTTCCATATAAACATTCCCACACATATACATGGCACTCTCCTCCATAAACAATACATATATCACATAAACACAAACAACAATAGAGCACCCTCCTCCCCTCTTCCCACCCCATCACATTTTCCCACATCCTCTCCTCTCCCCCTCCCTCCCCACACTCCACCCCTCACTCTCTACTGTGCCTCCACCTCTAGCCAGTGTTTCCATATGTTCATAAATTTCTTCCTATTTCCCCTCTTATTATATATAAATTCTTATTTTCTAATGGTATTGTCTATTAATTTCCTCCATTCTATCCCTGTTGGGGGGTCTTTTGCTTGCCATTGATACAATCTTAAAATATTTTTGCAAGCAAGCAGAGTATGTAAATGTATTTTACTTGGTATAGACTTCATGCAGTCCCTGTACAGCAAAGCTCAGAGTGGTGGGGAGAGAAGCAACTCAAGGATCCAATCGCTTGTACTGCAGTGCAAGGAACATGATGATAGGAGAAGAGAGAAAAGTGACAGAGAGATAAGCTCATCAGCCTACTTCTTCTCTTATCACTGTCCAACCATAGGCTGAGGGTGGGGAGAAGTGTTACTGAACTACAGCAGAGAAAATTTGGTCTCCTGCCCTGCCAGACTGGGCTGTGCTCTGTAGCAGAGCTGTATAAATCTCAGAACTGGATAAACAAAAATACAAATCCTTCAGTAGGTAAACAGCTACCATGTACATACTTCATCTGTGTGTTTAGCTGCTTGCCTGAAGTTGAGTGTTAGCTGTTACTATCCATTGAATACATTTTGAGACACAAAAGCCACAGCATATAACAAAAAAAGTGTACTACAGAGTATAAAAGTGTTTTCTTATACATTCCTTTTATTTCCCTCAGTCTGCATGAAGCTGACATCATCTAAGCAAATGTATCTAAGCAAAAGTAAATATTAAATTCCAGAGTATTTATAAAAGGCAATGCTTATTTTAGTTATGCAAGTATCTTGGGCTATTAAACCTGCTTGGTTTGAATGACAACCTGTTGCAGTTGGCACTGAAAAGACTTGTAGTCCAGAGTAATTGTTCTCTATCCAGAACACAAATTAATGTATATAATACTATGCCATTTCATGTATAAATTAGGGGGATTTTACAGCCAACATTTTTATAAAAAGAATGCTTGACAGTAACTATATATTGCACTTTAGAATTTACTTAGGATTAATTGTAACAGGGAGGCAAAGTAACTGATCCTGAAAAAACAAAACAAAACAAAAAAACAGTATTTGCTGTATGCTAGAAATAAATATTATTCATCATTTTCAAAACTATAATATTTGAAGAATTAAGTACAGTGGAACCTCGGTTTAGGAGTAACGCGGTTAACGAGCGTTTTGATTTGCGAGCAACTTTTTAAAAAAAATTCTGACTCGGTTTGCGAGTGTTGTCTCGCAACACGAGCAGAAATCAACCCAATAGGACCTGCAGTACCGCATTTGGCCTGAGGTGCGGGGGGCGCCGGAGCCGAGCAGAGCCGAACAGCGACGATCGCAGGCGTTCGGCAATGCTCAAAAAGACACGTAAATACTCAGTTTCCAAGCCTTTCCAATGTTTGCCGAAGTCAGCCGACGTGTCCTCTGGCCTTTCCGGCCGTTTCCGAGGCTCTCCGGCACCCCCCCCACCTCTGGCCGCATACGGTATTGCATGCCATTGAAGACAATGCGGAACAAAATTATTTTAGTTTCCATTGACTTCAATGGGGAAACTCGCTTTGATATGCGAGTTCTTTGGATTACGAGCATTCTCCCGGAACGGATTATGCTTGTAATCCGAGGTTCAACTGTAAATAATTTTTTGCCTCTTCTCTTTAACCTACAAAGTACACATATTAATAAAGTAGTTTAAGTGTACTCACCAGTTACTCTTTGGCTAACATATCTTGGAGTGGCACAGCGGTCTACAATACAGTTGCTGTACTCAGTCTGCGCCTTAAGTACTATATCTTCAACAACAGTTTCATCTGCAAAGTTGCTTAAGCTGCTTTCTGGTCTCCAGTAGTCATTGCCTAAATGGAAGGCAAATAGGAAACTATTTTATGTATTGGTGATTCATAGAGAACCATACATGTAATATATACATGGAAGAAGTTTTAAAAAAAAAATTTCTCTAGCTTTATCTCTGTCATTAAGTAATAATTCAATGTAGAATGAACATGCTCTAATCCTTTAGCAAAAACCAATGTTTTGCTTCTTTTTTTTTTGTGGGTGGGGGAGTTGTGATAAGAGGAGCTCTAAATTTCTAAAGCCTCGTACACGACCAATTTTCTCGGCAAGAACCAGCAAGAAACTTGCTGGCAGAGCTTTCTTGCCGAGTAAATCGGTCGTGTGTATGCAGCTTTCAGGTTTCTCGTCAAGAAAACAGGCAAGAATCTCGACGAGAAAAATAGAGAACCTGCTCTCTATTTTCTCGTCGGGATTCTCGTCGGCCTGTTTCTCGACAAGAAACCTGTCGCCGTGGAAACCCGCGCATGCTCAAAATGACTTTTTGACGCATTTGCGGTAGTTTCCTAGGCATAGGTAGGGTGTAGCAAGATGGCGGCGACGGCATCGAATGTGATGAGCGCACACTCGTTGTAGTCGATGACGTCACCGCGTTCATGCCATTCAAAAGAACGGCGGTACTTTTGAAAGGTACGTGTGTAAACTCGGCCGGTACAAGGTTCTTGTCCAAGAATCTCGTCAGGAAAAACGACAATTTTTTTCCTGACGAGATTCTCGGTCGTGTGTACGAGGCTTTAGTTGACGAGGTAAAATGGATGGATTACATGTTTCTCAGAGGTTTTAATTAATGTGTAGCCAGGATATTGATAATCTTGATATTCAAGTTAAATATAATTATATATTAACCATCAATAAAATAGCCTTAAAATTAGTCCTTTCTGACCTCTGTAGCTGAAGACACCAAGGAATAATTCATCCACAAAGATCATAGCAGAAGCACCAACAGCTTTATCACTCAACAGCTATGTTCACCCTGATCCCTCCTCCCTGACCACCAGCTTTGTGTTAATGTTAGAGATTAGAAGGGTGAAAAGGTGGAAGCCTGCAAGGCCACTGCTATGAGGGGGAGCAGGGGGAGATGAACTGTCTGAGAGAGGGATTTGTATGACTTCAGTGCTTCTGCTTTAAATGTTGATGATGTATTGCTCCACAGTACCTACAGCAACAAAAGTCAGTGAGGGATGGTTTTGAAACTCATTAACGGCTTGTTAAGAATGATCATAGCCCAGCCACAGATTCAAGAGACTCCATTTTGAAAGCACAATTTTTTTTACGATTTATGAAGAATTCAGCATTTAGTATTGAAGGAGGTTTAATTACCAGGGAACCCCAGGAAGACATTAATCTAGATAGAGGGAAAACTGGCTATATAGATTGGCAGCAAACAAACTGCTTGGTCATAGTGAGAAGCTTTAAGCACTTTTTGTGATTTTTCACATATTTTGCAAATCTCCTTTCCAACTAACAGAGAGAGGACCATCAGGCTTAGTCAGTTAAACACAGGATGTCAAAAACCATGCAGTGCTTGGCCCTCTTGTTAAAAACACCAGGATGTTTGGAGTCGCCTTTTATTAATTAGAAAATTAACTATTGTTTATAAATAAATAAAAAAACGTGCATATTAAATTCAAACAAATTTGATCAAAATTGTTATACCGTATGTACTAGCTTCATAGCTGCAAAAGAGGTAAATCAGAAAATTTATAGTTATGTTTTCAATTTTATCTTTGGTTCAGTATATTCATACCAGTCTAAGTTTAATTATCATTAAAAACGTGACACATTTAGCTCATGTGGGATAATGATAATAAAACTGACAAAACTTTAACATCTAGTATTTTCTAGCTTTCAAACATGAAAATAGTATAAGGAGGATGAAAAAAAAGGTGGAAATGGATGTCTTCGCATTTTTCACAAGACAAGCATTGAGATGATGTATTCAGCTACAAAGAAAATGTGTTAAAATATTATGGTAATCCAGCTGATTAAACATTTTTATTGAAGCAAACTTGTTTTGCTACTACAAAATGAGCCACATATCAAGCTATGTTATGTAAAGCACCATTAAATCCACAGCAACATTTCCCTATGTATCATAAGCACATATAATAATTCAACTAACAGTCTATAGATTTTAAACTATGAATACCGTATATACTCGAGTATAAGCCGACCCGAATATAAGCCGAGGCACCTAATTTTACCACAAAAAACTGGGAAAACTTACTGACTCAAGTATAAGCCTAGGGTGTCCATCTGCATGCCTCACTGTGCCTCACTTTGCCTCACTGTGTCCATGTGCATGCCTCACTGTGCCCATGCCTCACTGTGCCCATGCCTCACTGTGCCCATGACTAGACTGAGGTTTAACATAAGAGTCTATGGAAGGGGTGCCCGGCTTTGAAAAATCGGTGCTCCCCGGCCGTAGGTCCCCCAGACAAAAAACTTTGTAAACTTATAGATGAGAAAGGGGGCTACATCTGTGTCAAGTTTCGGGTCCAGGGGACCTACAACCTGCCGGTACCGGGTCCCAAAAGTTACTGGAGAATTGACCGTTTAACATGGGAGTCTATGGAAGGGGTGCCCGGCTTTGAAAAATCGCTGCTCCCCGGCCGTAGGTCCTCCGGACAACAACCTTTGCACATTTGTAGAGGAAGAGTGAGAATACATGTGTGCCAAGTTTGGGGTCCAGGGGACCTACGGCCGGCCGGTACCGGGTCCCCAAAGTCTGGGAGATCAGGCGCAAAAAAGGTGACTCGAGTATAAGCCGAGGGGGGCATTTGTGCTGAAAAACTTGGCTTATATTCGAGTATATATGGTATCAAACAGTGGGTTAATATGGCACACTCTGGATATAGCTACCTAAGAATAAATATAGATAAAAATAAAACAGTGGAAGGTGAAGGGGCAGGGAGGGAGTTGAAATCACTATAAGTCAATATAGGGTATGTAGTCCATGTAAGGAGGTATATAAGAAGGTTGCTGAGTTGGTAGATGGCTGCCAGTCCAGAAAGGTAGAAGAGGCTCTGAGAACAAACGAAAAGAAAGAGAACGGCACCCTCTAAGTGCAGCATGTTTAAAACATCTTTAATATATAGGGATTAAAAACACTCACATGTGAGTAGAGGCAATCAGGCATGTCAGGGGTTAAACTTGTTTCATCCGCATGAGTCCTGGTGGAGTGTGTGCATCACGGGCTGATGGTGAAGATCTGGGTCCTGTAGCAGTCCTGTCTGCACTGAACGTGTACAGCGCTGGCCGGCGGCCGGGACGGGGATCGTGGAGGCTCCGTGATGAGATGGTGTCGTCACTTCCGGGATTCAGGCTGGCGGGCAGTGCTTCGCGATCGGGACATGCGTGTCCCTTCTTTAGGCTGGATCCAGCACATGCAAGTGTTTTTAATCCCTATATATTAAAGATGTTTTAAACATGCTGCACTTAGAGGGCGCTGTTCTCTTTCTTTTCGTTAGCTCCTGGTATCAGTCTGGTGTATATTTTCTAGTTCCTGGTATCAGCTGGGTGTGTATTATGAGTCCCTTGTATCGGATATGTATTGTTAGCCCCTTGTATCGGTGGAATGTGTATTGTCAGGTTTTTGGTATCAGCGGGCTGCATATGTTTAGTCTCCGGTATCAGTCAGATGAGTATTATGAGTTCCTAGCTGTCTGTGATATCAGCCAGATGTTTATTATCAGTGCCTGTTATTGGTAGGATGCGATTTGTTAATCTTTGGCAGAAGAAGGTATGTATCTTCACTCCATCTCTGAGTAAGGAGTTTTCTATACCCCAAAATTTTAGTTTTAGGACCTCATTTTCCTGCCTGACCTCTGTGGCCCTTACTTTACCAGCTTGGTATGCGATTTATGCATTATATGTTGTATTTTTAATTTGGATTGGACATTTTTTTCATTGTTGTATGCATACTATAATATATACATTTGCTGCATGTCCTATATCCATTGTATCATATCATTACTTTTTTGATACAAAATTTTTTGCATTACACGTTTGTGTGTGTGCTGACTTTCTATTTTGAAACATTTATTTATGGGTCATAGGGGTGGTGGAACGGCCCCAATAAATTCAGGCAAGCACCCCTGTCTGTGCTTGTTATCAATAATTTTTATATTACTTTGGGAAGATGTACAAGATACAATTTCTAATTGCCTATGTATTTTCGTTTCCTGGCCTCAATGAGGTCAGTTTTTTTTTTCAATCTCTGGTATCAGTAGGGTGTGTGCTGTCAATCTCAGGTATCAGCAGAGCGTATTTTCTATCATTGGAAACTGTAAGGTGTGTATTGTGAGTCCTTAGCATTATCTGGAAGTGACAGCCCCTGGTATCTGCAGAATGTTGATTGTCAATCTGTGATATCGGCTCAATATGCATTTCCGGTGTCTGGTATTGATGAGATGGATAGAGTCAGTCTTTGGTATCCCTAAAATTTATGATGGCAAACTGACATCAAAAGGGCCAGATAAAGGAAGAGTGAAAAAGACATTACTCCTGGCTAAGGATGGACTCAGGCGTGTTCGCAACTCCACGTGCCCGGGCCCACCAGGAAGTGGACACTCTGCAGCGCTAATCACAGGCAGCGAGACCTTTCCCGCAGTGGCTGCACAGATCAGGAAATGTCTCACTACCTTTGATTAGCACTGCGGAGTGTCAGCTTCCTGGTGGGTACGGGCATGTGGCGTTGCGAACACGCCTGAGCCCGTCCTTACTTCTGGGCTTCCACTATCAAAGAGCCTCTACCAGCAGCACCGCCTCCTCCCCCCCATACCAGCACACCTCGAATCAGCCAGTGAGCAGCGCAGTGGGGTTTTCTCTTTTTCCTCTGACAGCTTTAGTTATCACCTGTTCAGGAATTACCAAAGCAATGACAGCAGAGAACAGTGAGTAAGCATTATCGCTGCATGATCTAAAGGTCTAAGGATATACTGTATATGTATCAAAGTGTATAGACACAATAGCGGTGAAAGGTGCTCCATTCTGAGGCCTCAGTTGGTATAGGAGCCAAAAATGAACACTTAAATTTTTGATAAAAAAAAGGGGGGGGCTAAATTGCTGCCTTTCTTAGGGCCCCAATTGCTTTTAATCCTTTTATTGCTATGGGCAGCTCGGTATGTACAGTGGAGAGAACAAGTATTTGATACACTGACGATTTTCCAGGTTTCCCTACTTACAAAGCATGTAGAGGTGTGTAATTTTTATCATAGGTACTCTTCAACCGTGAGAGACTGAATCTAAAACAAAAATCCAGAAAATCACCTTGTATGATTTTTAAGTAATTAATTTGCATTTTATTGCATGACATAAGTATTTGATACATCAGAAAAGCAGAACTTAATATTTGGTACAGAAATCTTTGTTTGCAATTATAGAGATCATATGTTTCCTGTAGTTCTTGACCAGGTTTTCACACACTGCAGCAGGGATTTTGGCCCACTCCTCCATACAGAGCTTCTCCAGATCCTTCAGCTTTCAGGGCCGTCGCTGGGCAGTACGGACTTTCAGCTCCCTTCAAAGATTTTCTATTGTGTTCAGGTCTGGAGACTGGCTAGGCCATTCCAGGACCTTGAGATGCTTCTTACAGAGCCACTCCTTAGTTGCCCTGGCTGTGTGTTTTGGGTCGTTGTCATGTTGGAAGACCCAACCACGACCCATCTTCAATGCTCTTACTGAGGGAAGGAGGTTGTTGGCCAAGATCTCGCGATACATGGCCCCATCCATCCTCCCCTCAATACGGTTCAGTCGTCCTGTCCCCTTTGCAGAAAAGCATCCCCAAAGAATGATGTTTCCACCTCCATGCTTCACGGTTGGGATGGTGTTCTTGGGGTTGTACTCATCCTTCTTCCTCCAATCACGGCAAGTGGAGTTTAGACCAAAAAGCTGTATTTTTGTCTCATCAGACCACATGACCTTTTCATGACCTTTTCCCATTCCTCCTCTGGATCATCCAGATGGTCATTGGAAAACTTCAGACGGGCCTGGACATGCGCTGGCTTGAGTAGGGGGACCTTGCGTGCGCTGCAGGATTTTAATCCATGACGGTGTAGTGTGTTACTAATGGTATTCTTTGAGACTGTGGTCCCAGCTCTCTTCAGGTCATTGACCAGGTCCTGCCGTGTAGTTCTGGGCTGATCCCTCACCTTCCTAATGATCATTGATGCCCCATGAGGTGAGATCTTGCATGGAGCCCCAGACTGAGGGAGATTGACCGTCATCTTCTTCCATTTTCCATTTTCTAATAATTGCGCCAACAGTTGTTGCCTTCTCACCAAGCTGCTTGCCTATTGTCCTGTAGCCCATCCCAGCCTTGTGCAGGTCTACAATTTTATCCCTGATGTCCTTACACAGCTCTCTGGTCTTGGCCATTGTGGAGAGGTTGGAGTCTGTTTGATTGAGTGTGTGGACAGGTGTCTTTAATACAGGTAACGAGTTCAAACAGGTGCAGTTAATACAGGTAATGAGTGGAAAACAGGAGGGCTTCTTAAAGAAAAAATAACAGGTCTGTGAGAGACGGAATTCTTACTGGTTGGTAGGTGATCAAATACTTATGTTATGCAATAAAATGCAAATTAATTATTTAAAAATCATATAATGTGATTTTCTGGATTTTTGTTTTAGATTCCGTCTCTCACCGTTCAAGAGTACCTATGATAAAAATAGGAGACCTCTACATGCTTTGTAAGTATGAAAACATGCAAAATCGGCAGTGTATCAAATACTTGTTCTCCCCACTGTATATAAACATTTACAGATTCTGTGTACAGTTTAGCATCTTACTGCATGAAGGTAATGCATGTCCCGTATGAGAGAACGCATCATAAAAGCTACCAGTGAGGAAACACGGTCATTGCCCTAAAGCCTCCGTGAGAAACACTGTGCAAGGTTACAGATGTTGTCCCATCTGACCATAAAGTAGTTTAGCACTCATCCATGTCTTTATGGACCTTGCTTTGTGCACTGGTGCGCAGTCATGTTGGAAGGTGAAGGGGCCATCCCCAAACTGTTCCCACAAAGTTGGGAGCATGAAATTGTCCAAAATGTCTTGGTATGCTGACGCCTTTAGTGTTCCCTTCACTGGAACTAAGAGGCCAAGCCCAACCCTTGAAAAACAACCCCACAATAATCCCCCCTCCACCAAATGATTTGGACCAGTGCACAAAGCATGAATAAGTGAGTTTGGGGTGGAGGAACTTGACTGGCTGGCACAGAGTCCTGACCTCAAACCGATAGACTACCTTTGGAATTAATTAGAGCAGAGACTGCGAGCCAGGCCTTCTCGTCCACATCAGTGCCTGACCTCATAAATGCGCTTCTGGAAAAATGGTCAAACATTCCCATAGACACACTCCTAAACCTTGTGGACAGTCTTCCCAGAACAGTTGAAGCTGTTATAGCTGCAAAGGGTGGGACAACTCATTATTGAACCTTACAGACTAAGACGCCATTGATGTTCATGTGTGTAAAGGCAGGCGTCCCAATACTTTTGACAATATAGTGTGTGTATGTATATATATATATATATATATATATATATATATATATAATTACACATACACTTATTATAAAATATATTTTATAATTTTAAACTTAAGCATAAAACTTTATAAAACTCAGATCTCTGGCAAAAACATTTTTTTTTAGTAGTGAAGGAATACAGGTTACAAATGTTTATTTGATACATTTTTATAACACTGACGCTTTTTCACAGTACATTACGGAGAACAAAGAACTATTTACAACAGTCCTTGCTTTGAGTTGCTCTGAGAAAGCAAACAATCTAATGTCCCTACCACAGTCAAACTCACTATATGGGCAGAGTGTAAAAGAAAATGTGTTATAACTTTCTGCAGAAAAAGAGCTATGTAATAAAAGAGTTACATTTTTTTTACATTGCCAGAACTTTTTTTTTTCTGATTGAAGGAGACTTGCGCAAACATTGGGAAAACGTACAAACAAAATGCAGAAGGAATACATTCAAGGACCTGGCATGAGTATTAACCACTTAACCACCATGCAGTTCTTACTTTTCTTACTTTTGCCACCTGTTTTCCAAGGACAGTACAAAAGGTCCCTTAGGCCGGGTTCACACTAGCGCGACAAACGCTCCGACATTGGGAGCTCATGTCGTATGACGTGTGAAAATCAATGTTTCCCTATGGGAGCCGTCTTAACTGGTCCGACACATGTCGGTCCGACTTTGAAAATGCTCCTTGTACTACTTTGGTCCGACTTTGATCCTACTTCAGCCCATTGACTATCATTGAAGACGGATCAAAGTCAGACCGCAGTCTTGCATGATCCGACTTTGGCATGCGACTTGTGCTCTGCTGATCTTGAGGGGGAACTCCACGCCAAATTGTAAATAAAAAACCGGCATGGGTTCCCCCTCCAAGAGCATACCAGGCCCTTCGGTCGGGTATGGATTTTAAGGGGAACCCCTACGCCGAAAAAAACGGCGTAGGGATTCCCCCAAAATCCATACCAGACCCTTATCCAAGCACACAGCCTGGCAGGTCAGGAAAGGGGGTGGGGACGAGCAAGCACCCCCCCTCCTGAACCGTACCAGGCCGCATGCCTCAACATGGGGGTGGGTGCTTCGGGGCAGGGGGCACCCTGCGCCCCCCCCACCCTGTCCCCATGTTGAGGAGGACAAGGGCCTCTTCCCGACAACCCTGGCCGTTTGTTGTCGGGGTCTACGCATGGGGGGCTTATCGGAATCCGGGAGCCCCCTTTAATAATCCAAGTCGGATCCCCGTTCATTGAAAGTCGGACGTATGTCGGCTTCAAGTCGCAGGGTAAAGTCGGATCCAAAGTAGGACGGCTGTCGTGTCGCACAAGTGTGAACCCGGCCTGAGTCTTCCTGCTGTCAGAACACAATTGTACAGCAGGGAGAATTCCACCATCCATATCAAATGTGTGGATGAGGGAATCAGTTTTTTTTTACATTCAGCCTGTTTGTTGAATGAAAATAATGATTATTGTATGGCCACCTTAAAGTGATTGTAAAAGTTTTTTTTTTTTTTTTTAAATGGAGGTCCACACAAAAAGTTAACCTCCGCTTTTCGGAACCCCCCCCCCCCTTCGGTGTCACATTTGGCACCTTTCAGGGTGGAGGGGGTGCAGATACCTGTCTAATACAGGTATTTGCCCCCACTTCCGGGAATAGACTCCCGGGGGGGGTCACGCCCCTTTGCGTCACCCCACCGCTGTCGTCTGGGAAACACACTGGTCCCAGGAGACAGCGGGGACCTGTGAGGACGCGCTACTCTACTCGCGCATGCGCAGTAGGTAACTGGGCAGTGAAGCCGCAACACTTCACTTCCTGATTCCCTCACCGAGGATGGCGGCGGCGGCAGCCGAGAAACGAGCGATTGCTCGGCTGCCGTCATCGCGGGCACCCTGGACAGGTAAGTGTCCATTTATTAAGAGTCAGCAGCTGCAGTATTTGTAGCTGCTGGCTTTTAATAAAAAAAAAAATTGTGGGACCTCCGTTTTAATAACAAACATGTCACACTTTGCAAAAGAAAAAAACTGCGCTATCCAAATTAAGTACTAAGAAGCTGCAATTCAAAGTGATATACAACACAAATAGACAATAATAACGGAAGGAGCTGCGCTGGTGAAAAGGGTTAACACTTACCTGCTCTGTGCAAGGGTTTTTGCACAGAGCAGCCTTAATCCTGCTTTCCTGGGGTGCCCTGGCGATGCTCCTGGCTCCTCCTCTTCATCGGGTGCCCCCATGGAGAGCCGCTTTCCATGGGGTCCCCCGTGCGGGTGGGCTCCCGAGTCCTGCTGCTGCGTCTATTGACTCAGACAGCAGGACTTGGCTCCGCCTCCCGTGTCACTGGATTTGATTGACAGCAGCAGGAGCCAACGGCTCCTGCTGCTATCAATCTATCCAAGAAGAACCAGAGACAGCGGATAGAGCTCATGGGCTCTGCTCCTTGCTGGGACAATCGGGCTCAGGTAAGAAAAAGGGGGGCTCTGGGGGGCAGCTGAAGCACAGGTTTTTTATCTAAATGCATAGAATGCATTACGGTGAAAAACCATGAGACTTTACAACCCCTTTAAGGTAATCCACTCACCCGTTCATCAAATGTCATCATTGTCACACTGCCAGTCTAGGTCTGACTGAATGCTTTTGTGGTAGGTACATAAAATATGACACAATCAGATTTCCCATCAGGGCCATATTGCTTGTAATGGCCCCTCTGCTGTATGGAGATGTGTGAGTAGTCATGTCTGCAGGCTCAATGAACTACAATATGACCCATGTGTTACTTGCCATAATGATCATTATTTTTAGCCATTATTTTAATTTCTCACAGGCCTTCAATGAGAAACATAATGGTTGTTATTGCAAATAAGGTTGTGGTAGTGAAGTAAATTGACTCTTTGTTTCCAAACAGAATATAATTTTTGGAAATAGAAGCAAATTTGAGGTTTACTAGAAACAGAAATCCCAATAAGGGGAAGGCACAGTAATGGTGTATCTTTATTACAAATTATTGCGTGTTTTATATGTCACACTACAAGTCAGAGGGCTGAATCATACACGAATCACCACATTTGTGTTACTGTGAAAGGGTTAAATTTTGTCTCTCTCTTTTAACGGCTTTCCTTTTCGGTATGTTTTCCAAATGAATGCCATATCACAAAACAATTACACATCCCTCATTGTGGCAGCACTAGAAGAACAGAATGGTATACAATTATTTTTGCAGCTATAAACATATACAAGTGTTAAATTATTTTAGTGAACACACTCTCTTATAATTTAGCAAAGAGCGGATTGTATGGCTTTAGTGAATCTGTTCATGAGCACCCTCCAGCAGATTTGTTCAATTCTATTAATGTTAAAATGTCAACCATGAAATTCAAATAATTGCCACTTAGTACTTTCTACGGTGCAGTACAGCCTTCTGATGTCACTCGGATATTGACATTTCCTTTGAATACGAACACAAAAACGGGAATATTCAATGACAGCCGGGCCAACAAAACAAGACAATAACATAAGCAAACATAATTAGGTTACATATGTAAACATGATTTACGTCTATAGCATTTTGTACAAAACTATGCATAACGTATATTAAGAGCAGAGCTCACATATTTTATTCTCTCTGATGTCAAAGCAACAGATATATAATTTAGAGGTTACTCTAAAGCACTGTACACACGATCGGATTTCCTATGGTTTTTTAACCAATGGATTTTTCCATTGGAAAACCGATGGAGCTGACTTTCATCAGTCTTGCCTACACACCATCAGTCAAAAAACCGACCGTTCCAAACGCGGTGACGTAAAACCTTCCGATGAGCCGAGAAAAATGAAGCTCAATGCTTCGGAGCATGCGTCGACTTGATTCTGAGCATGCGTGGGTTTTTTATCTGATGGAGTTCCCCACAGACGATAGTAATTTGCTATCGGTTTTTTAACCATCGGATAAATTTAAAACATGTTCTATTTTTAAACACCGATGGAAAAAAAGACTGATGGGGCCCATACACGATCGGTTTGTCCGATGAAAAAAGTCCATCGGACTGTTTTCATCGGAAAAACCTATCGTGTGTACAGGGCTTAACTTGCAGAAGCCATGTGTATGTGCCATGTTAAAGTGGTTGTAAACCCACTTAGACAACTTGCACCTACAGGTAAAAACCTCAGGGACCACTTCCTCAGGTGTCTCAGTGTGTTGTGTTGGTTAAAAATATGATTTTTATTATATTAATCAGACATAGGATACATGGGACAATTTTACAATAGTGAGTTGGTCAGATTACTGTCAATCTTTTGGTTTGAGTAGATTTCTCAAACAAATGCTGTTTTCATACAATGGGGTTAGATACCATTGTTGTATTCATGTCTCTATAGCTACAGTAAACAAGTAAGACATTACTTGTTTGAGATTTCTTTCAGCTCTCAAACTGAAAGAATGACTGTTAGATTACTGACAGATTTGGTTTGAGTAGACAATAGGTAGATAGCATTGTTGTATTCAACAGTCCATTGTTGAATATAGCTACAGTAAACAGGTATGTTTTCTGTTGTTTGGTAACTCAGCCCAACACATAAAAGCAGGCATAAGCTAGGACACAGACACACATCATGTTGCTGTAAGATCAGAAGAAGCCACTCATCATAAGAAGAAGATGCCTGGTCACCAGCAATGGAGATCATCGAAGTTAAGTAACCTTTAAATGTATTTGTATTGTTATAGACCATAGACTGTTCATTTGCTAGGCATTTTGCTTGTTATAGAGATCTGTCAGTCTTGTAAGCAAAACATTTGGGGGCTCGTCCGGGATCTGTGCTATAATTCAATTGAAGCAGATTTGTTTTTCTGTGGTGTGTTGTGTAGCTTGTGCTAGGTAAAATGCTGCGTAAGCTGTTTAGGAAAAGCAAGGCTGCAGAGGGTTCTGGTGACCAGAAGAAAGTGTGCAGCTTACCTATCTGGGCCAGAAATAATGAGTGGGAGCCTCTTGCTAAAGAATTTGTGAAGTATGCTTCTCCCTTGAAGATGACTTGGGGTGATAAAGTCTCAGATCATTTTGTAGATTTTAGCCTTAAGGGGTTAGATTTAAGTAAGAAAGAGAAGAGGACAGTGTCCACAGTGGGTTGGTACTTTCTCCATGCTCTCTATACTGAATCACATATAAGGGAGAAGGCAGAGGCAGAAGTTAAGGTATTGAAAGACCAGCTAGCAGTTGCTTCAGAGTGTGTACGTTCAACCGCTAGTCGGGCTGATGATTTGCAAGAGCGGTGTGCAGCCCTCATGACCAAATCAATTAATGCCTTAAGGAAAAGGAAGGGGCGTAAACCTGTTAGTAAAGCCAGGGTACGTGCCATTGTCACATCCCAAAATTGGGATTGTGAGGATGTGCTCTCCTCAAATGATAGTGAGGATGAGGAGATAGAGTGTGATATTTCAGATGATGATCTGTTAGTGGGAAAGAAAAAGTATGCCAGACCTCTCATTACTAAGCATAGGAAACGGCAACATGATATAGAGGATATGGTAGATGGGGAGGTGCATTATCGAAACCCCAAAGATGTTGAAATTGAAGAAGTACGGGACTTTACACAAACTGAACTCCATGAGCTGGCAAAACAATACAAACAAAGGTCTGGGGAGCCCCTATTGAGTTGGCTCCTACGCTTATGGGATGAAGGGGTGGACAGTGTTGTTTTGTCAGGCAAGGAAGCAGTGGCTATGGGAGTGTTAACCCATGATCCACAATTGCGTCAGGCAATGCAAAAAGCCAGAGAGTTTAGCGTGAATTTTTCACTGTAAAGCCTCGTACACACGGCCGAGAATCTCGTCGTAAAAAACACGTCGTTTTTTCCGACGAGATCCTTGGACAAGAAACTTGTCCCGGCCGAGTGTACACACGCTCATTTCAAAGAACCCGCGGTTCTTTGAATGGAGCGAACGCGGTGACGTAATCGAATACGACGAGCATGCCATCTTGGTACACCCTTATCCTATGCCTAGGAAGCTACCGCGCATGCGTCAAAGTCAATTCGAGCATGCGCGGGCTTCCCGGAGGACAGGTAAGTGTACACACACACACACACAATTTTCTCGTCGAGAAACAGGCTGACGAGAATCTCGACGAGAAAATAGAGAGCAGGTTCTCTATTTTCTCGTCGAGATTCTGGTCGCTTTTCTTGACGAGAAACCATACACACGAACGAATTTCTCGGCAAGAAATCTCTGTCAGCAAGTTTCTTGCTGGTTCTTGCCGAGAAACTCGGTCATGTGTACGAGGCTTTAGACCTTGTGAGAGATGGAATAGTCTGAGTATATGCTAGTCCTACTGACCTGGAAAATACCTACTCCTGGAGATCAATAGGAGAGGGTATTTCCAGGTTACGTGAGATGGGTTGTATAACCGGAATAAATACATTTCCAGAATGGATAGGTCCAGATATGGAACCCTTTACGTCTGCTCTGCGCTCTAAGCTGATGAAGTCTGCGCCATTTAATCTCAGGGCTCCATTATTGTCCTTGTTGGGAGGCCTGGGATTAAACAGCAAGATTCATGAAGCCACTACCCTTTTAAGCCAGTTGGGGGAGATAGAGGAGGCGAAAACAAAACCTGTCAGGGCAGTAGATAAGGTCAAGGCCAGACAGGAAGAATACAAGCAGAAAAGAACAGAGAAGAAACGGAATGGGGTAGAGAAGACAGAAGGTGAAGAGAAAACCAGGCTAGTTATTTCTAGGAAAGAAATGTGGGTGGACCTATTAAAGGCAGGAGTACCTAAAGATGAGATAGATGGCATTTCTACTGCAGAAATGCTGAAGAGGTGGAAACATTTAGTAGATAAAACTGTCAGGGTTAGAAACACTACTCCTAGTGAAGATAACATCAGCCTAGACTTAGGAGGAAACAGAACAGACCCCTCCTGTTAGCCCCAAACCAATTCCCAAAACTGAACATGAACCCAAACCCTTTTATCCTGGGGAGGAGTTAGAGAGAATCAGAAAAGGGGATTGGTGGGTTCCTTATCCTTTATGAAGGGAAGGAGAGTCTCCTGTAATAGCAGTGAGGGCAGTGACAGCAGGAGACCGACGCCCATATGCACCTGTCACTGTATGGTGGGGGAAGTCATCTTCTCCTACACATGTAATGGCTTTAGTTGATAGCGGAGCTGAAGTTACTTTTGCAAGGAAATCCTTCCCATCACAAAGGAGAATTGATGTAGAAGGTTTGGGAGGGCAAACTACACCAGCAGTTAGGATACGGGTGAAATTGGCTATTGGCAAGGGATCAGGATTTATGACAAATGTTTTGGTATCAGAGTTACCCGAAAATATTCTTGGGATGGATGTACTTCAAGGTCAGTCAATTCAGACTGAAAGAGGTATATTCACATTCGGGTATCCTGATAAAGCGTATCTGGTAAGGGCGGTGAAGGCTGTGGTCAGAGGTCATGCGAAATGGACCCGTCTACATTCATCCACAAGAGAAGCCAGTCTGTCTCAAGCAGTACAGACTTCCTGGAGGCCACAAAGAAATTGGGGAGACTATTCAAGAACTGTTGAGAGTAGGGATCCTTAGACCTGCTGTAAGTCCTTTCTCGTCTCCGGTGTTCCCAGTAAAGAAACCTGATGGGACATATACAGTAGAATGACTGTGGATTACAGAGGTCTAAACAAAGTGGCACCTCCATTGAAGTCAGCTGTACCAGATATGATCTCAATTGTTGAGAAAATTGCTAAAGATGCAGGAGAATATCATGCTGTGATAGACCTGGCTAATGCTTTCTTTTCAATTTTGAGAGACCCAGAGTGTCAAGACCAGTTTGCTATGGTGTGGGACGGCCGCCAGTACACATTCACTGTCCTTCCGCAAGGCTATCTTCATTCTCCAACGATTTGTCATGGACTGATTGCCCGAGATTTAAGTACCCTGAATTTGAAAGTCGCTGTGTTTCACTACATTGATGACATCATGATCTCTGGGACAAAAGAAGATGTAACTGAAGCACTGCACCTGCTGATACAGCACTTGGAGAACAGAGGGTGGGCTATCAACAGAGACAAAGTCCAAGGACCTGCCAGAGAGGTGAAATTCCTAGGAATGATGTGGACTGGCCCACAGAGGAAGATTCCAGAGACAGTTGTGCAAACTATCCAGGCGCTGTCGCCCCCTACTACCAAAAAGGAGGCACAGAAGTTCATTGGAGTTGTGGGATTCTGGAGATCGTTCATCCCACATCTTGGACTGATTCTGAGGCCTATATACAATGTTACCAGAAAAAAGACTGAGTTCTCATGGGGTTCAGAGCAGCGGACTGCATTTCTGGCTGCTAAAGAAGCTATTTTGCAGCATCAGGGATTGGGACCCGTGAGACAAGGATAACCATTTCAGCTGGATGTAGTGGAGCAGAATGGTACCATATCTTGGAGTCTGTGGCAGCCAAATGAAAAGAAAGGACTGAGAGTAATACCTATTGGATTTTGGTCCAAACAACTGACAGGGGCACAGACGAGATACACGCCCCTAGAGAAGTACCTGTTTGGGGCCTACACAGCACTTCAACATGTAGAGACCATTACAGAAAAGGACACAGTCACCATCCATACTGCATTGCTAATAGCAGGATGGGTGAGAGATAATGGACTGACCACTAGGGCAGCTGTAGCCCAGAACCAGACACTGATGAAATGGAAGTGGTAACTTCAAGAAAGAGGGGGTATTGCAGCGGGGGATGTTAGAGACATTTCAAAACAGTTGGCAGGGCTTGTTACTTTTACCAGCACCCGGCCAGAAGAAGAAATTCCTGTGCTGCAGTCATCCCCCATTCAAGAGGCTCCACCCTTTGAGTCTCTGTCAGAAGACATGAAGGAGTCAGCGTGGTTCACTGATGGTTCAGCCATAGTCGCCTCGTCTGGACGTAAATGGACAGCAGCAGCCTACAACCCAAGTACAGACACAGTCCTGCAGGAGTCCGAAATCGGAGGGTCCAGTCAGTATGCAGAGTTGAAAGCTGTAGTGATGACTCTTCAGGAGGATCCTTCTTCCCATGTCACTATCTACACTGACAGCTGGGCGGTTTTTAAAGGACTGACAACTTGGATGCCCACGTGGAAGTCCAATGAATGGATGATTCATGGAAAGGTGGTGTGGGGAGGCAAGGAAGTCTGGGACTACATCTGTAAGGAAGCTTACTCCCGCACCATAAAAGTGGGGCATGTTGATGCACATGTGCCCCTAGTACCAGACTTTGAGAACTATAACAGTGTTGCAGATGAAATCGCCAAAGTGAAGGCAGTTGTGCCAATTGATCCCGTTTTGATGAACTTGGCCAACTGGGCTCACAAGCAATCTGGACATTTGGGGCATAAAGCAACATATGAATGGGCACAGCAGAGAGGATTGCCTATATCCATGGACATGATAAAGACTGTAATAGGGAACTGTACAGTGTGTGGAGAAGTGCGACAATGGCCATTGCAAAAGTACTCCACCGGGTTGATTAAGAGGGGTGAGAGGCCTGCAGAGATCTGGCAGATTGACTTCATCGGTCCCCTGCCCCGGGGAAACAACGGACTGAGATATTGTTGCACTGCAGTGGACACCTATTCATCCTGGAAAACGTGCAGATCAAGCCGCAACACTTCAACTGCTCCAGAAACTTGTCGTTGCTTATGGTTGTCCCAAACAGATCCAAAGTGATAACGGCTCGCACTTTACCGAATCAATAGTACAGCAGTGGGCCAAAGATTCTGTAGTGTACTGGTTGTGCCACATCCCATACCATCCACAGGCAGCTGGTTTGATTGAAAGATACAACGGGCTATTGAAGGACCAGATACGGAAACTTACACCCACACATACACTAAGGGGGTGGGATCGGGTCCTCACACAGACAGTCATGTTGTTAAATTGTAGGCCAATAGCCAAAAGCACACCATATGAGAGGATGGTAGGGGCTGAGGCACAGATTCCACAGCTGGAGTGCAGAGTTCAGTATTTATGTAAGGTTCCTGAAAGAACAAGGTTTAACAGATACCATGTTACTGCTTCCCATCACATAGAAACAAAGAGTGGCGTATCTGAAGCTGAAGCCTATCTAGGAATGAGAGGGAATCTGGCAGGAAGGTTTGAAGTTATATTTGCATTGGCAGATGAGCTTCAAGAGAGTGGCTGGGACTCTGACTGGTTAGTGGATACTTCTCAGCAAGAGTGGAAAGTGAGGCTACATAACATCAAACCTTCCAAAATAAACAGCAGTGATCTTCTGGGAAATATCAGTATATTTCCTCTCCTCCCTATTGATGTTCTTTGGGAGGGTCAGAGGTGCATACAGGCAGGTGGCAAAGCATTGGTCAGATATCCAGGCAAGAAGCCATTTAGAGGAGAGATTGTAGCTGAAGGGCCAGGATCTACTGTTTATGTATTGTTAAAAGGAACAGATAATCCGCTTTGTTTTCCACTCCACAGGCTGTCTCCGATTTGATATAGGAAGACCAGAGAAAAGTGGTTACATGATGGAAAGAATGACGGAAGATCGCAAGAGCTGTGGAGAAAAAGGCCTTTGATGTATTTCAAGCCTGGACTTGTTTCTAAAGAACTTTAGAATGGACTTTCTAATAAACTATTATCCAAAGACTGAAACACCTTCCCAGTGAAATAAATATGGGAGGGGTTGCATTTAAGGAAAATTCATGTGTAGAATGAGTTGTTAGTAATGAAGAGATTTTCTGTGTAGTCTGAGGAAAAAAAAAATCATAGGGCGGAATGTGTTGCGTTTGTTAAAAATATGATTTTTATTATATTAATCAGACATAGGATACATGGGACAATTTTACAATAGTGAGTTGGTCAGATTACTGTCAGTCTTTTGGTTTGAGTAGATTTCTCAAACAAATGCTGTTTTCATACAATGGGGTTAGATACCATTGTTGTATTCATGTCTCTATAGCTACAGTAAACAAGACATTACTTGTTTGAGATTTCTTTCAGTTCTCAAACTGAAAGTATGACTGTTAGATTACTGACAGATTTGGTTTGAGTAGACAATAGGTAGATAGCATTGTTGTATTCAACAGTCCATTGTTGAATACAGCTACAGTAAACAGGTATGTTTTCTGTTGTTTGGTAACTCAGCCCGACACATAAAAGCAGGCATAAGCTAGGACACAGACACACATCATGTTGCTGTAAGATCAGAAGAAGCCACTCATCATAGGAAGAAGAAGCCTGGTCACCAGCAATGGAGATCATGAACATAGTGTAATCGAAGTTAAGTAACCTTTAAATGTATTTGTACTGTTATAGACCATAGGCTGTTCATTTGCTAGGCATTTTGCTTGTTATAGAGATCTGTCAGTCTTGTATTGTAGTCCTAATATTGTAAAAGTTTTGTATGTACAGCATCTTGTATAGTAAAAGCACATTTACACACTGCAGAAGTCTCAGCTTCCTTGTTATACCACAGAGTAACCTTGCTAGATAGACGGAAGCAAAACACTCAACACCAAGGCAGTTCCGCCACCAACAGGGCACTAGAGCCAGGGGCAAGCCACAGGGCCAGGACCAGAAGAAACTCTGGGTCCAAAACTCTTCTAAACCCAGCACCAAGTCCTCCTTTTGAAGGGACGCCCCCCTCTATCAGGTGGGGGGAATGCTGCTGCACTTTGTGGACATTTGGAGAACAGTGGTTCAGGACGAGTGGGTCACCTCAACAGTATCCCGCAGTTACAAGCTGGATTTATGGGGGGTTCCCCCTCAGAGGTTTATAAGATCCAGCGTTCCCTCGGTTCCTCCAAAGAGAAACTTATTGTTTCAGGCACTAGACCATTTAGTGCAGCAAGGAGTGATTATACCGTTTCCTGTATCCAAAAGGGGCGTGGAGTTTGTTGTTTAAACCGTGAACAGGTTAGAATAAAATGGGGACACAAGGCCCATTTTAGATCTAAGATCCCTGAACCAGCATCCATTAATACAATCCTTTCAGATGGAGTCTCTCCACTCAGTAGTAGCCTCGCTCCAGTTGGGAGCCTTTTTAGCCTCCATCAATATCAAGGACATGTATTTACACGTACCTATCTTTCAACCTCAGAGGTTCCTGCGATTTGCAGTAGAGGAAAGTCCTTTCCAGTTTGTGGCTCTACGGGCTTGCCACAGCACCCTGGTTGTTTACAAAGGTCCTAGCACCAGTACTGGGTCTTTTAAGAGGCCCAGGTAATCTTGGTGCTCGGATACCTTGATGATCTCCTGCTCAGGGATCACTTACTACAGGCTCTAGAACAGAGCATAGCCTGCACAGTGCAGTATTTAGCAAAACCTGGGCTGGGTCATAAATACCAAAAAGTCAGCCTTGAGACCAGCTCAAATTCTGAAGTATTTAGGTCTGATCCTATATATGGTCCAGGCAAGGGTATTTTTGCCACCTGTAAGGATCTGTGCCCTGAAGGATCAGGTGCATCAGACAAGGGGCACCAGACAACCCTCCATTCGGCTCTATATGAGTCTTCTAGATGGGATGCTGTCCTCTGAGGCAGTGCCCTATGCTCAGTTAAATTCCAGGCCTATACATCTTGCCGGCTTGGAACAGGAGAGGGAAAGCCCTGGATTACCCCATGTTCTTATCACCTCGGGCGCGCTTAAGCCTAAGCTGGTGGTTGCAGGATCAGAATCTGCAAAAGGGAAGATCCTTCCTCCCGGTGTCTTGGAGAGTACTGACCACAAACACCAGGCTGGGGAGCAACCCTAGAAGGGCTCACAGTTCAGGGGAGATGGTCAAGAGCAGTTGCGGGCAGTACGTCTGGCCATACGGTCCTGGACAGCGGAGCTTCAGGACTGCCCTATCAGGGTTCAGTCTGACAATGCCACTGCAGTGGCCTATATAAACCACCAGGGCGGTACCAGGAGTCGTTCATTTCAGAAAGAGATGAACCACATACTAGCCTGGGCAGAGGGACATGTGCCGGTTCTATCGGTGGTTCACATCCTGGGGGTAGAGAACTGGAAGGCAGATTATCACAGCCGCCAGCAGATCTGCCCGGTGGAATGGTCCCTACACCCGAGGGTGTTTCAGGAAATTTGCCAGGGTTGGGGATGGCCAGATGTCGATCTATTGGCATCCAGGTTCAACAACAAGCTACATCAGTTTGTGTCTCGAACAAGGGATGCCCTGGCAATCGGAGCAGATGCTCTGGTAGTTCCATGGAGCCAGTACTTCTTGGTTTATGCTTTCCCCCGATCCCTTTACTTCAACATTTGTTGCTGTTGGCCCTCAATACAAACACTTTCCAATATGGCATGGAATCTGTATCAGCCTCTTTGAGGCTGATTACTAGTGGTGGTAATTATGGTTTTATTTGCTGCGCATTTTCCCCTGTCTGGATTCGATCCCGGCACACGTAGGCCTCTCTGGCGGCCGGCCGGATCTCCTACGGATGTTGCCATCCGTGCGAGCCAGCTTTTTCCGTCAGATTGGCCTATCTTCTGCGGCACTGTTGCCCATGAAACCCCCTTTTCATCTGACGTCTGACGGCTTGTCCGTTCACATTCGTCCATTGGGCTCATGTGCGACTCCTCTGTGCCGCACGCATGTGTCGGTGGGGGCGTGGCGCATGACGCGGTTCTCCCCTATTGGCTATCTCGCCTCTGGGGGGAGGACTGGGTGGTGCGCCGCACGCCCGGGGGACCGTAGTATCTGAATGACACGGCACACGTGATGTTTGACACTCACGTGGGTCTGGAGGAAGCCAATCACTGTGCCTTGATGCTCTTTTAAGAGCGACTAAGTTAGCCCTTCAGTAGTGCTGTGGTTGACGGGGAGAGAGTACGTGGGGCAGGACACTAACCAGGTGAGATGCAATCTTTTAATCTTCAACCCTTGGCGGTAACTTTCTGGCAATATTAGCAGATGACTATCATCCCCTGTTTTGGGTCCATCTGAGACCATAAATGCAGGGTGATATCACACATGCATCAAGTGATGATGCAATCTTTTGTCTCTCTTTTTGTCTTTCTCCTTATACAGATTCCAGAAGCATTTTCGCTTAATGAGTGGACCTGCAATACAAGATAGAGAGTTGGTCTCCCTCTCTTTCGATTCCTTTTATGCTGGATCTGTGAGGGCTCCACTTGTATCTTAAACTATACTTTGTGTGAGCTGCGTACAACATATAAAAAGTTTCTCACATTGTCCACCTGCATGTCCCTCTTCTCCTCTCTCCACTTCCCATAATCACACAGTACTCTGGGAAGAGGTAAGAAAATCCACCTAGCACATATGTAAATCCTACTTGTTTTCTACTTTATGTGTTAAACATTATAATTTTTACACTATTAAACCCTTTAACCCTTCCCCTTAGAAAAGGGTATAAATCTTGGGATAATACTCTATACCGTACAGCATGCTTCTTTGACGCATTATTATGCGTCAACTTATAATGATTTGAGAATTTTCTTTTGCCCTTTGGTATATCCACTCTTCTATGCTTCCCCTCAGATACGTTTGCGGTCCCGGTTCGCTGTTTGGACATCGCATGTGTGCAGTTTTTACCCATTTCCCCGTGTAAGGGATTTCTTTCACCACTTTATTCCAAACCACAATCCCCGTTTTTTCTGGGTTTTGTGAGTCTATGATGACTGATATATGAGCTTGATGTGCAGCTGCTGAGGAGAGTACTTTGCCAATTAGATGTTTTTCATGCTCACCTTTAATGGTATACCTATTGTTTTGTTCTGTGTTTCATGTTTAATTAATGCCATTATATGAGACAACTGTGTTTTCTCTTTTGTTTTAGATTTCAATTTTGAATTATATGTCGGATTATCCCTGAAGAAGGAGTTATCTCCGTAACGCGTAGGATCTGACCTATATATGTACAAATCCAATTTCTATATGTTCATGCACTAGCATTACAGTCCAGGGAAAAAATCTTCCCCTGGACATGCGGTGCATTGTGCATGATTCAATATTAACTCCATTGATTCATTGATTGTATCTTTTGCATATATCAAGTCTCTTTCAATTTTATTTTTATTTTGCTCACAATTTTATGTATTTACATTTTCTAATTTTGTAATAAACTATTTTTATACTCCACCCCAGTGGTTATGTAAATTCATGCCTATAAAGTCCCGCCCTGTGAGGGTAAACTTTTGTATTGTATCAGTTAGGGATGTTGGCTACATCACACCAGACCTGTTTTTCACAACCTCCTATTTTTTGATAACATTTGTTGCGCAGGATTCAGAGAGTTAGTCAGTTATTCTGGTGGCACCAGCCTGGCCCAGAAGGCCCTGGTTCCCAGAGATTGTGAGATTGGCAATAGACGGGCCATGGACGCTTCTGCGTGCCCCCCCCCAACTATCTGTCTCAAGGTCCTAAATTTCAACCCCAATTTACAGTTTCTAAATTTGACAGCATGCCTATTAAAGCCAGGGTGCTGAAGAATCGTGGCATCTCGGGACCAGTGGTGTCTACCCTAGTGAATGCTAGGAAAGCAGTCACTAGGAAGATCCATCATAAGGTCTGGAAGACCTTGTTTGGTGTGAAGCCAGAAAATGGCATCCTCAGAAATACATGATTGGGAGAATTCTCTTTTTTACAGTCGGCTGTGGAAATCAGATTGGCTTTGAGTACAATCAGAGGTCAGATTTTGGCCCTGTCGGTATTCTTCCAAAGGCCTTTAGCCCCCTATTCGCTGGTCCAAACCTTTATGCGGGGGACAACTCATTTGCTTACCCCCACTAGGTCACCTATGTGTCCTTGGGACTTCAATTTGGTGCTGTGTTACAGAACAAACTATTTGAGCCTATCAAGGAAATTCCATTAGTCTTGCCGTCACGCAAGCTAGCATGCCTAATGGCCATCACCTTGGCTAGAAGGGTGTCGGAATTGGCAACCCTTTCATGTACGGAACCATACCTAATCCTTCACCACAACAAGGTGGTGTTGCATCCTATGCCATCCTTCTTGCCAAAAGGTGGTGTCGGCCTTTCATTTTAAATCAGGACATTGTTTTGCCTTCTTTTTTCTCTCAGCCTCATTCGGCGGAAGAGAGATGACTGCATTACTTGGACGTTGTCCTCTTGTCTAGACCTGCGGAGATCCGAGGATCAGACTCCTCTTTTGTTTTACCAGAAGGACCCAAGAAGGGGCAAGCAGCTTCCAAAGCTTTCATTGCCAAATGGGTCCACCAATTGGTCATTCAAGCCTATGGTCTGAAAACGTAAGGCTCCTCACCACCAGGTATCTGTGGCTCAGATTTGTAAGGCTGCTACTTGGTCTTCAGTGCATACGTTCACAAGATTTTATCAGGTAGATGTTAGAGCAGCCGAAGATTTGGCTTTTGGCTGTAGTGTACTACAGGCTGCCGTTTAAAGTCTGATGGCTATTTTTGTTTAGCAGGGTATCTCCCTCCCCTCAAGGCTTTTGCTCTGGGATGTCCCAGTAGGTAATAAATATTAGCCTAACACTGTGTCCTGCGATGTACGATAAAGAAAATAGGATTTTTTCGTCATACTTACCTGTAAAATCCTTTTCTTTGAATACATCACGGGACACAGAGGTCCCTCCCCTCTTTTGGGGATTCAGTGCTTGCAACAAAACTGAAGTACTTCCTGTTTGGGAGGGGTTATATAGGGGCGAACTTCCTGTCTAAGACTTTGTCTACCAGTGTCCATTTACCCAGAGATGGTGTATAACCCAGTAGGTAATGAATATTAGCCTAATTCTGTTTCCTGTGATGTATTCAAAGAAAATAGTTTTACAGGTAAAAATAACAAAAAAATCCTATTTTTACAGGGAATTACAGTGCTGGAGCTTGAAAAGAAAAGTTAATTTTTAATAACATTCAATTACAATATGACATGTGTCGCAATTGTATATGCTATATTATTATTTTTTCTATTTGCTATTGTCCTGACAGTAAAAAAAACCCTATGCAGCTTAAGGTTAAACCGCTTCTGTTCCAGTCTCATCGTGTTACCCTGTGTCCTCTTACACTCCCTGGAACTGAAAGTGGAGTTACCCTTTAAATACGATTTATACAGAAAAATTTTAAAATTCAAAAATTATTATCATACAATGTCTACCACCTTAGTGTGTCTGTTTATTCTTGCTCTGTTCCTTTGTATCAGCATTGACATTCCACCTAAAAACCACTCTTTCCATTCCTTTTCTAAAGCAAAAAACACTAAAAAAGTATTTATAAATAAGCTAAAAAGGGAGGGCGTTTCAGTGTACAGAATGCCTACTCATCGATCATACCCACGGGCCCAGGCTGGTCTCCCCAAGGCTCCGACAGCAAGAAACACAATAGAGAAGCAAGGTGGGGTAGTAACTCACCTAAAAGAGATTACTGGGGACCATGCAGCTTAAAATAAGGGATCTTTAATACAAAATTTCAAATGTTAATACAAAAAAACTGGGTAAAATTGCCAACACCTCAGCTAAAGAGTTTAAAAAAAGACAATGTTGTCTATTCATAAAGCTACAAATATAAAAAATAAAAAATAGACTAAACACTCCCTAAAGAGTTAATTGCAGTCAACTCTTTAGGGAGTGTTTAGTCTGTTTCTTTTTTATTTTTTCTATTTGTAGCTATATACTCTTGATTACACCCCCCGATAATATATCCGTGAGTACTGCAGTTTAGATAATAGGTGGGATTCCCATATTCTCTTTTTTGTGTACTATTCGTAAAGCAGCTGCATCATTCAGAATAACCGCTCAAACACACATGTCACATACATGGCCCATAAAGTGGTATGCTGGCTTTGTTGAATATGATAGAAATCCACAGGGTGTTTAACCAGTTTAGGGATTAAACAGACTTCCAGATGGACACAAATGAAGTTCCTGCCCAGGTTCCGGACTCCTATAGGCAAATGTGTGGATATGTGACTCCATGAGTATATCAGTCAAGAAAAGGGTCCTTGGGTCACCTTTTAGCAAACAGCAGGCACTTAGTCAAAGTATACTGTTCTATTTGTCTTCACAACCCGGGGATACCCACTACAGACAGGGCTATAGAGGCATATATTCAAAGAAATCAATGAAATGTGTGTTACTCAGACATCCCATGTCTCCTGTGAGTCGCGGGAGTCTCCCTCATTTGGCTGCGGGCTCCCAGACACCTGAGAGTGCTGGGCAATTTCCCGGCTGGGCCTATCACTCAGCCACAGACAGAGCAGCCAGAGCCGCAGAATGGAGTACAGTCGCTCAGGCTGCTCGGTCTTCTGTCTGTGGCTGTGATAGATGGATGCAGGGCTTTTTTTCCAGGAGGAACGGCGTTACACCACCTCCAGCGCTGATCCCTTTCTCCTCTGCTCACTGCTGTCACTTATAAACAGAAAAGCCCAGCTTCCCTGTTTACAAGTGACAGCACTCCTCTCCTGATGGCACAAAACCCTCCCTGCTCTGGTAAGCCTACTCTTGGCCCCCAATGAGCAAACATCCCCCTTCTAATCTCCTATTTCAGACAGCCATACCCTGCGATCTACTGCCACTAGTCATCCTCTCTGTGCAATTTGAGCATCGCCTCTGCCCACAAACACTGCACACACCCCTCTGGCTTCCTATTGGTTGTCGGTCCCAGGACACTGTGCCGTCTCCAGTTCATGCAGCATGCTGGTCAGAGCTGTGTTCTTCAGCTTTTCCAGGGACGGGTGTGCTGCTCTACCCCCCCCTCTATAATGGACATGTCCGGAAATCTTCCCAATCTGACCGAGTACTCCAGGTAAACCAAGTGGACTGTGGTATATGACATTCAACATGCACAGAAGTCACACAGAGCACATTGCACTCACACAGTGTACTCTGCATGCATACACAGAACATCACCACCCTCCACTTAGCACCAATGTCCCCTCTCTGAAAACTGATCCCCAATGTCCCCTCTCTCCACACTGATCCCCAATGTCCCCTCTCTCCACACTGATCCTCAATATCCCCTTTTCTCCACACTGATCCTCAATATCCCCTGCTAAACCCTGAACTCTGTACACAGTGCACCTCTGAACCCTGCACTCTGTACGTAGCACACTCCAAAACCCTGAACTCTGTACTCAGTGCACGCCTGGGCTCTATTTCATGGGCACTGGTATAGCTGAATTTAATTGGTGGGAGGGGGGTGTCAGTGCTGGCGCAAAGCGTCACCCCCCTGAAATTAGTTTGCCACCTCCCTGAAATTAGTTTTTGCAGGTTGGGATGCCTGTGTTACTGGTTGCATGCTTCAGGGCCATTATCTTCATACCTGGATCAAAGCTTTTGTGAGTTACAGACCTGGAACATGCATGTGTATATCAGGTGTTCCAGTTCCTGGTACCGACATATGTGTTCAGGTCAGTGAATCTCCAATTAGACAAGGAAGCATAAACATAACAGCCCAGGAGCTTCAACCTATAGAAACAAGTCAGCAGTGGCAGCATCCATACATCTGTCTTGATGGGTTCCTTTAAATGCACATGCTCATTTTTCATCCACAATCGCACCAGCTGTTTAAAGACTGGATGTGCTCTAAGGGAATAAATATAGGGCGCAACATGTAAAAGTACAGCTTACCCTGAAAATTGGAAGGCAACTCCACATTAAGATTAATAAACTAAAAGTTACTTTACAATTAAAATTGTATGAGGTAGCGATTTCGGTTTTATGCTTAGATAACAAGTGAACTAAAAATCTGGCATTCAAAGAACACAAGAACAAGCTGGGTAATTGGTACAGCGGTGCCCATAAAGCACTCATTATAATATTTTTACTGTATCGGAAAGCAGACTTCCTGGAATTCTTTATTATTTTTTTCTTGCTGGAATGAAAGGTTTTGTGTTTGTTACTTTGAAGGAGCTATATCCCATGCTGCTTGTTTGAGACCTAATTACCACATATTTTAGCCAAAAGAAGAAACAGGAGAAAATCACTCATTTCTGTGATTGCGGTTATTTTATTATTGCTTTAGTTTGGATATAGCATGCCCTCCTTTCACATGTTTTGCTTTTGTTCACTTATTTCTGTTGTGTCCACAAATAGGAATGATTTATCATATCTTGCAACATTCTTAGAAAAAAGAGCAGGGATAAAAACGGACTTAAGCGTATACTCTAGTTAAACAATAAAATGTAGTATGAAAACATACAAGTGTATCAAACCTTTTCAGGGCTTTTGATCTTCATATAAACAGCAGGGGCATCTTGCAAAATACTATAATAGTTACTAACCTGGTGTTACCTAGAACTCCCTGTTCTCAGACCAAGAGTTACGCAGGGCAGGTAGTCTCATATGCACTATTATGAGTTACACTGAAGCACACAGGCAGCATAGATCTTAATAAGCATGAACTTAGTATGCATACCCATCTTAACTATGCAAACTTTTCATCATTTAGACATAAATTATTCACACCATGGTCTTATCTGACCCACTGAAGTCTGCTGAAGAAGTAGTTCTGAAGGAGAAAGGTTACACAGCACTAGATGACTAACAAGTAGTCTAGCCAAGGGACAATGTCTAAGCCATGCCTAATCTGGCGACCGTATATCATGGGAGATTTATATTTAAAAAAAAAAAAGGCATACGGATACTACATACTTTGTTAAGCATGCAGAAAATGCATTTTTGGACAAAAACTGGCAGCGGACTAAACAAATATTACTTGTTGTCTGAAGATACTCTTTAAAGAAAGTACACATAGGATAAAAAGCATAAAAACAAAGAATATCCAATAATATAATCTATTTTGCCTTTTCTTGCAATGGGAATAAATGTACAGGCTAAGCTTTTCTGGTAAACACACTTTCATGTGGTAGAAAGATAAGCAAATAAAAATAAAGACTTTTCGTTAAATCCTAGGCTTTTCACTTGCTAGATACATTTGGGCTAATTTGTTGAGGTTTTGCTTTGTTTGTGCTCAGCATGTATTATCGAAAATGATGTTGAAACAAATGGCTCAATAAAATTGCTTCTAACTCTCAATAATATGATTTTTGTACTCACTGAAAAATTCTTGGAGTTCAGTGAGGGACACAAAATTCTGAGACATTTGGAGTATACTGCTACCTCCAGGAGGACTGGACACTGGCAAAAATAAACAGTGACCTGCCTGGTATAACCCTTCCCACTCTTTTGGACAGTCCGGGACTGAGGATCACTGGGATCCTCTCTACTTGATTTTGCAGAGCACATAAGGAAGGATTTTCAGGGAAAGAAAGGTGTTGATCAAGTTCTAGTGATCCCACAGAGCCACCAGAGATTCCATTGCTTCCACAAGACGATCTCTGTATCTGAAGACAAACTGTCAAATGACACAGATCCTGAAACAACCTCTGGAGTAGGGCCTATTCCTCTGGATCCAAGCGCTGCTGGCTGAGAAAGTCTGCCTGCCAAATGTCCACACCTGGAATGTAAATGGTGGAACAAACTGGAGGGTGAAGTTCTGCCCGTGACCCAGGAAAGAATCCTTTCTACCTATCCCTCTTGCCATAGTAGCAATTCTTTCTCCTTCCTGAATGATGAGGAACACCCCTGCAGCAGTGTTGTCCATGTGGATCCTGATTGGATGACCCACCAGCCGGGGAGTCCAGTGTTGTAGGAACAACCAAATATTCCGGAGCTTCAGAATATTGATTGGGAGATGTGATTTGCCTAAGGTCCAAGTTCCCTGCATCAATAAGGTGTTTAGGACTTCTCCCCAGCCAGACAGGATGACATCTGTTGCGAGGATCTTCAAGGAGAACAAAAGGAAGGATTTTCTCAACTCCAAAACTGGCTTCCCAAGTCACTAAGCTGAACCAGTTTGTCCCATAATGACAAGATGTTGATTTGTAGGGGTGTGGAGTGGAACTGGGCAAATGACAATACCTTGAAGGAGTAAACAGGATAAGAGTCACACTCCATCATAAAGTATTCTTAGTGCTTAAATCATGAAATAGCTGCATACATACTGCCTCCACCCAACATACCACACTCCCTATACAAATTTTACCCTTAACAGGACAGAATGGCAAGACAATTACAGGTCAAATACGTATAGGGAGTGTGGTATCTTGGTATCCTCCGTGGAGACAATATATATGCATCTATTTAATGCATAATGGAATAAAAAAGAAAAAAAAGAATTTATGATGGAGTGCAACTCTCATCTTGTTTACATTTTCATGTTGGAGCCGAGATAGCTGCAAGAGCAAGCACCCAAATAGTCCGTGCACAACACTTGGAGATGGTTTGTAGCCATGCCATGTTTTTGGGTATACTTTACTGCCTCAAAGTTTAAAGTTTCCCTGGTAAAGAAAATATTTAGCTAAACTGTCTCAAGGATAATGCCCATAAACTACAAGTTGGAGTTGACTCCAACACTGACCTTTAAAGGTTCAAACAGCCTGCATGACATTGTCGGTCAAGACTTGTTCCCTCAATAGGAGGTCGCCCAGATATTCCACAAAGGGAGTACCCTGAAAGCATAACAATGCAAGCACAGGGGCTAGAAGCTTGGTTAACACATGTGGTACAGAAGAGAGGTCAAATGGTGATATTTTAAACTGAAGGTGCAGAGGACCCACAAAAGTGACGAAACCACTGAAAGTGTGCTGGAAAAAAGATATGCAAAAGTACAGGTCCTTGAAAGTCTGCCTGATGAAGACTGGCTATGACATACCTGGTGGATTCCACACAAATTATTTAGGTCAGAATGAAAAAAAATATTGATAGGGCTCATACAACCCTGCTCACTCTATAAGACTCAAGTTATTTTAGCAGTTTGTTGAATTTATTAATGGATTCCTGAAACATTCACTATTCAAAGGCATGTATAAAAGCACCTATTACTAGCTGCTTCAGCAAACAAAGATTTAGCCAAAAAATCCTGCACGTGTGCCCAGAGATAAGAGATATGCCAAGGCATTAGCTGCAAATGTTGTAAGAGAACAAGGGGGTTGATTTATTAAAACTGGAGAGTGCAAAATTCGGTGCAGCTCTGCATAGAAACCAATCAGCTTCCACATTTTTTAGTCAAAGTTTAATTGAACAAGCTGAAGTTAAAAGCTAATTGGCTACCATGCAGAGCTGTACCATATTTTGCACTCTCCATTTTTAGTAAATCAACCCCAAGGCCCTTAAATAGAGGTTCATGTTCACTATTTATTTGTGTTTCCCAATTGGAAATGGTTTGGCAAAAAGACACTGCGGGAAGTGCCGGCTGCAAGGTTGGACCTTCAAGTGCAATGGACTTCTTTAAGAGGAAGTCTATAGTCACAGCATCCACATTCACTTTCAGAAACCAACGGTTCTAGGAGGGCTGAAGTATTTCCAAAGAATTCAAACATTGTGGCAGAGAAATCAGCTTTTGTCCAATAGGCCACATGTTGTGCACCCGAGATAGAATCAGATGAAGGGAGTGGTGTCATAATAGGGCATGGACTGCATTTCCCTGCTGTATCTCTGTAGCAGAAAGCTCAGTAAATGCAATGTCAATGTTTTTAGTAGATATGATTGATGAGAGTATGTCAGCCATAAGGCATTTTGCAAATACGTCACCATTCGGAAGATGTTCAATTGTGAAAAAAATTCCAAAATTAAATTTAAGTAACATTACTTGTGTTGCTAAAAGCATTAGAGACATGTACAATGGAAATTACTACAATAAAGCTAGCAACAATCCTTTCTAAACCAATGTAGCTGCTTGTGTGCTTGTGATCCACTGTGGGTTGTCCATAGTCCAGAATAGTGATGAGCCGAACACCCCCGGGTTCGGTTCGCACCAGAACCCGCGAACGGACCGAAAGTTCGCACGAACATTAGAACCCTATTAAATACAATGGATGCGAACGTTCGAATTCTAAAGTGCTAATTATAACAACTATTATGCATGTTATTGTCCTAAAAAGGGTTTGGGAACCCGGGTTCTGCACCAGGGGACATGTATCAATGCAAAAAGAAGTTTTAAAAACGGTCGTTTTTCGGGAGCAGTCATTTTAATGATGCATAAAGTGAAAAAAAAAAAGTCAAATATTCCTTTAAATATCGTACCTGGGGGGTGTCTAAAGTATGCCTGTGAAGTGCCACGTGTTTCCCGTGTTTAGAACTGTCCCTGCACAAAATGACACTTCTAAAGGAAAAAAAAAGCCATTTAAAACTGCTTGCGGCTTTAATGTAATGTCTGGTCCCGGTAATATGGATGAAAATCTTTAAGAAAAATGGCATAGCTACCCCATGACCCCCCCCCCCCCCCACCCCAGCCCCTTACCAGCCCCTTTGGGTCTTGTATGGATATTAAGGGGAACCCCGCACACAAAAGAATAAAGGCCCTATATACTCTGAACAGCCGTATACAGGCGGTGCATACAAGACAGGGACTGTAGGTTTGTTCTTATGTAGAATCTGTTTGTAATTTTGAACAGGTACATTGTTTAAGTGTAGCTCCAGCCCAAAAATCTATTTTTAAACTTTTTGGAAAACATAGGTAAGGGTTATCACCCCTGTAACATTTGTTTTGCTGTCTGTGCCCCTGTTCAGAACATTTCACCTCACTTTCCGTCCCAATGACAACTGTTTTTGAAATGTGGTGTTTTTCTTGAAACAAGGATTGCTGATAAAGCATCAGTACAGAGGAGACACCTTTTCCCATATTAATTCTTACAGGAGAGAATTTTCCTTCCAAGGGGTAGATTTCCTCTCACTTCCTGTTGTCTTCTTGCGTTTGCAAGTAGGAGTCGTTTGTAAGTTGGATGTTTGAAAGTAGGGACCTGCCGTATATACTCTGCAGAAATAGGCCCCTTAGTTGTTGGTGTTGGCACAACACTGTAAGCACTCACAGTTACTCTTGGTTGGTGCTGGAACGCCCTGCTGTCAACTATTATATCAGGAATTTTAATTACATATAATTGTTGAACAGTGGTAGTAAAAATTGGGCCTTTGATGGTGGTGCTGGTGCCACAACACTGTAAGCCCTGACAGTTACTCTTGGTGGGTGCAGCAATGGGCCCTGCTGTGAATTATTAGATCAAGAATTGTAATTGCATGGCCCTGTTGAACAGGGGCTGAAAAATTGGGCCTTTCGTGGTGGTGGTGGTGGTGGTGGTGTTGCCACAACACTGTAAGCCCTCAGAGTTACTCTTGGTGGGTGCAGGAATGGGCCCTGCTGTGAATTATTAGATCAAGAATTGTAATTACATGCCCCTTTTGAACAGGGGCTGAAAAATTGGGCCTTTCGTGGTGGTGGTGGAGGTGGCGTTGCCACAACACTGTAAGCCCTCAGAGTTACTCTTGGTGGGTGCAGGAATGGGCCCTGCTGTGAATTATTAGATCAAGAATTGTAATTACATGCCCCTTTTGAACAGGGGCTGAAAAATTGGGCCTTTCGTGGTGGTGGTGGAGGTGGCGTTGCCACAACACTGTAAGCCCTCAGAGTTACTCTTGGTGGGTGCAGCAATGGGCCCTGCTGTGAATTATTAGATCAAGAATTGTAATTACATGCCCCTGTTGAACAGGGGCTGAAAAATTGGGCCTTAGGCACTGGTGCCACAACACTCCAACCCCTCACAGATACTGTACTTGGAGCACAGCAATGAGCCCTATGGCAAATTATTGCTAAAAAAATTGTAATTACACGCCCCTGTAAAACAGGGGCTGAAAAATTGGGCCTTAGCCACTGGTGGCGGCACCCATAAACAAAAATGATCTTCCAAGCTATCATCATCAATCGTATCATTGAGGACTCGGAGGAGGAGGATAGCCAGTCAACATAACAGCACAGGCACTCAGCATCAGCATCAGTCTTGAAGGGATGTGACATGTTAAAATCAATTAGTCTGTTATATCAGCATCAGGTGTGTGGTAGCTGGTGGTGATCCAAGACTGGTTCATCTTGATGAAAGTCAGTCGATCAACCGAGTCGGTGGACAGGCGCACCCTGTGATCCGTGACAAATCCTCCAGCAGCACTGAATGTGCGTTCCGAAAGAACGCTGGATGCAGGACAGGCCAGTAGCTCAATTGCATACTGTGCAAGCTCTGGCCAGTGATCCATCCTCAAGACCCAGTAAGCCAGAGGATTTTCGGTGGGGAAGGTGTCCAAGTCTGACCTTGCCCCTAGATATTCCTGCACCATGTTTATCAGACGCTGGCGATGGTTGCTGGAACCGATCATACTTTGGGGCTGCGGACTAAAGAATTGTCTGAACGCATCGGTCAGACGGCCACCTTCCCCACCGCTCCTTCTTTGACTGGCCGAAGCCTCAGCAACTCGTTGTCCAGGACCAGGAGTTTGTAACCTCCCAGTCTCTGGGAACGCATTGCACAGACCTTTCTGCAAGGCCTCCCGGAGTTGTCTCATCCTCTGCTCCCTCTGCGACGGTAACATAAGGTCCGCAACCTTACCCTTGTACCGTGGATCAAGGAGAGTGGCCAGCCAGTAATGGTCCCTCTCCTTGATCCGAAGAATACGAGGATCCTTCCGCAGACTTTGCAGGATCAGGGAGGCCATGCAGCGTAGGTTTGCTGAGGCATTCGCTCCGGAGTCCTCTGGGTCACTAAGGATGACATGATCCGCAGCCACCTCCTCCCAGCCACGTACAAGTCCACTGGTTTCTTGGGACTGTAAATCATCCCTAAAAGACTGCTGCTGATGATGCTGAGTGCCAGCCTCCACCTCCATGCTGACACAATCCTCCTCCTCCTTCTCCTCCTCCTCTTCCTGTGCGATGGGTGGGACAGAAGGAACACTGTCTGGGTAAAGGGGGCCTTGAGAGGCAAGGAAGTCCTCCTCTTCCTGCCTCTGTTCTGCCTCAAGTGCCCTGTCCATTATTCCACGCAGCGTGTGCTCCAACAGGTGGACAAGAGGTACAGTGTCACTGATGCATGCACTGTCACTGCTCACCATCCTCGTGGCCTCCTCAAATGGTGCCAGGACAGTGCATGCATCCCTGATCATGCCCCACTGGCGTGGAGAAAAAAAAACAAGCTCCCCTGACCCTGTCCTGGTGCCGTAGTCGCACAGGTACTCATTGATGGCCCTCTGCTGCGTGTGCAGCCGCTGCAGCATGGCCAACGTTGAGTTCCACCTGGTGGGCATGTCACATATAAGGCGGTTCTTGGGCAGGTTCAACTCCTTTTGCAGCTCAGCCAGGCGAGCACTGGCATTATAAGATCTGCGGAAATGCACACAGACTTTCCTGGCCTGCCTCAGGACATCCTGTAAGCCCGGGTACCTGCCCAAGAACCGCTGCACCACCAGGTTAAGAACGTGAGCCACACAGGGCACATGGGTCAGTTGTCCCTGTCGGAGGGCGGAGAGGAGGTTGGTGCCATTGTCGCAAACCACCATTCCTGGCTTAAGCTGGCGTGGCGTCAACCACCTCTCGGCCTGGCCCTGCAGAGCAGACAGGACCTCTGCCCCAGTGTGGCTTCTGTCCCCCAAACACACCAGCGCAAGCACGGCATGGCATCTTTTTGCCTGCGTACTTGCGTAGCCCCTTGAACGGCTACGGAGCACCGCTGGTTCAGAGGACAAACCACAGGAAGAGGCCATGGAGGAAGAAGAAGAGGAGGGGGTGGAGGAGAGAGGTGCGTCACAACCAGTAGTAGCATTTTGGAGGCGTGGCGGTGGAACAACCTCCAACACTACTGCACCTTGTCCTGCATCCTTCCCAGCTGCCAAAAGAGTGACCCAATGGGCCGTGAAAGAAAGGTAACGTCCCTGTCCATGCCTGCTGGACCATGAGTCAGCGGTAATATGCACCTTACCGCTGACCGCCCTGTCCAGCGAGGCCAAGACATTGCCTTCCACATGCCGGTAGAGAGCCGGAATAGCCTTCCGTGAGAAAAAGTGGCGTTTGGGAACCTGCCACTGAGGAACCGCACATTGCACAAACTCACGGAAGGGGGCCGAGTCTACCAACTGAAAAGGCAGCAGTTGAAGCGCTAGCAATTTAGCCAAGCTAGCATTCAACCGCTGGGCATGTGGATGGCTGGGAGTGAACTTCTTTCGACGGTCCAGCAGCTGGGGCAGGGAAATTTGCCTGCTAGAATCGGACGTCGGTGTACTGCTAGCAGAGTGGCCGCAACTACTTGGCTGTGACACACCTAATTCTACACCTTCATTCCTCTCAGTGCATGTTTCAGAGAGGACTGAAGTTATAGTGGGGTTGGAGATCCCAGCTGATGCGGTGCAAGGAGAGGTCCGCTTTGTTCTTTGGTGTGGGTCTTTGAGGTAGGCTTGCCGAAGAACTGCATGGCAGGTCAACATATGTCTGGTCAGGCATGTGGTACCCAAGCGGCTGATGTTTTGGCCACGCGATATACGCTTGAGACATATGTTGCAAACAGCAGCTGTGCGATCTGATGCACTAGCCTCAAAAAAGGCCCACACCAAAGAACTTTTTGAATGACGGGCAGAGGCAGCGCCCTGCACAGGCGGAGCTCTGCGGTGTGATTCCGTCGGTGTACTGCCCTTACGCTGGCCACCAAAGGGCATCCTGCCTCGTTGGAGATGTGCCTCCTCCTCATCCTCCTCCTCCTCCTCTCTCCTATTAGGCACCCACGTGGAGTCAGTGACCTCATCATCCCCTCCCTCCTCATCACTGGAGCCAATCTGGCAGTATGCTGCAGCTGCTGGAACATGACTGCCAGATTGGTGTCCTTCTTGAGCATCCCCTCTGTCTGCTCTCACGCTACTGCCTTCCTGTAGCTGGGTTTCATCATCAGACCCTTCGAAACGCTGGGCATCCTCCTGGAGCATGTACCCAACACTGTGCTCAAACAGTTCGGGGGACTCCTCAGGAGGAGGACATGGTGGGTCTAGGGAAGGAGTGACTGATGATGAGTCTGACATTGATACCAGGGAAGAGGACGCTTTGGCAGCTGCTTTTCCAGTACCCTGAGCCTGGGTGAGAGAGGATGAGGAGGAGGAGGAGGGCTTGGTCATCCACTCTACCAAGTCTTCGGCATGATGTGGCTCAACATGTCCAGCTGCCGAAAACAAGGACAAGCGTGTCCCATGGCCATGTGCTGATGACAATGCACCGCGTCCACGACCAGCACTGTTGCCCCCAGACACAGAGCCTGCTTGCCCTCTTTTATTGCCTCCTGACTGTCTGCCTCTCCTTGTTTGCCTTCCAGACATTCTAATAGATGGCCTGCAGGGAGATGGGAAAAAAGCAATAAGGGCTACCTTCAGGTGTCCTTCTCTGTCCCTTTACTTAAGGATTTCTAAATATGGTTGAGGATGATTGCTTTTGCACAGAATAGCACAACGACAATTTCCCTGACTGTCCAAAAAAACAAGGATTTCAAAGATGGTTGATGAGGAATGCTTTAGCACACTATAGCACAAGTAGAATTTCCCTCACTGTCCTTCCCTGTCCCTAGAAACAAGGATTATCACAGTGAAAGAAACTGACACTCTTCCTACCTATAGTTTTCTGTCCCTAGAAAAAATGTTTTTTTAAAGCTGATTGATGATCAATGCTTTAGCACACTATAGCACAAGTAGAATTTCCCTCACTGTCCTTCCCTGTCCCTACAAACAAGGATTATCACAGTGAAAGAAACTGACACTCTTCCTACCTATAGTTTTCTGTCCCTAGAAAAAATGTTTTTTTAAAGCTGATTGATGATCAATGCTTTAGCACACTATAGCACAAGTAGAATTTCCCTCACTGTCCTTCCCTGTCCCTAGAAACAAGGATTCGCACAGTAAAACACACTGACACTCTCCCTACCTATCCTTCTCTTTCCCTAAACTAAAGGAATCCAGGTTAAGCAAGAAAAAATAAATGTCACTGTCCCTGCCTATGTTTCTCTTTCCCTGCTCCGGAACACACTACAATAGGCCGCCGTGCTGGCGGCCTTTTATAGTGTGGGGCGTGTACTAAACACCCTCAGCAATAATTGGCCACAGGCATCCTGCCTGTGGCCAATCATTGCTCTCCTCGCTGCCGGCGCTGTGATTGGCCAAGCATGCGGGGTCACAGTGCATGCTTGGCCAATCACAGCGCCTGGATGACACTGCGATGGCGTAGTGCATTGTGGGCCGTTCGCGTCACTCGAATTTGGCGCGAACGGCCCAAATCGTTCGATCTTCGTCGAACGATCGAACAGCCGATGTTCGAGTCGAACGTATGTTCGACTCGAACACCGAGCTCATCCCTAGTCCAGAACTGGTCTAATCCATCTTACCATATCCATGTCGCTGGAGCCAATAAGGGTCTAGGCTTCACCCATCATGTTGAACTTGCCCCCGAAGAGTTTCTCAGGGACATGGGACCATAGGGACGGATCACTACCCTGCACCTTTATAGCACCCTGTAGCTAACTATCCTTGTTGCAACAACATGGTGAGGGTGAGCAGCTGATCCAGGATCCAGTGCCAGAAGCAAACATTACTGGCCAGCATCCGTACTGTACGATTAAGATACAAGGTTTTGAAAGAATGTTGTTTCTGAAATAAAGTTTATCTTTGGGATCCTTAACCCTTTCAATACAGGGCTTTTTATACCACTTCCATACCGGACCTATTCTGGCACTTCTCTCCTACATGTACAAATCATCATTCTTTTGCTAGAAAATTACTCAGAACCCCCAAACATTATATATTTTTTTTTAGCAGACACCCTAGGGAATAAAATGACGGCCATTGCAACTTTTTATCTTGCACGGTATTTGCGCAATAATTTTTCAAACGCCTTTTTTGGGGGAAAAAATGGTTTCATGAATTAAAAAATAACAAAACAGTAAAGTTAGCCCAATTTTTTTGTAAAATATGAAAGATTATGTTACGCTGAGTAAATAGATACATAACATGTCACGCTTTAAAATTGCGCGCACTCATGGAATGGTGCCAAACTTCGGTACTTAAAAATCTCCATAGGCGACGCATTGACAATTTTTACAGGTTACCAGGTTAGAGTTACAGAGGAGATCTAGTGCTAGAATTGTTGCACGCGCTCTAACGCACGCGGTGATACCTCACATATGTGGTTTGAACGGCGTTTACATATGTGGGCGGGACTTACGTGTGCGTTCACTTCTGAACGCGAGCTATTGGGGACAGGGGCATTTTAAATCTTTTTTTATTATTTATTTTACACTTTTTTTTTTATCACTTTTATTCCTATTACAAGGAATGTAAACATCCCTTGTAATAGGAATGGTGTGTGACAGGTTCTCTTTATGGAGAGATGCAGGGCCAATAAGACCCCATATCTCTCCTCCAGGCTGGAAAGCATGAGATCGGGAAAAATAAATCACCGACCTCATGCTTTCAGCCGCAATCGCGGCTTTGTTTACCTCCCGCCGCCTATAAGAACGATCAAGCGGCGGAACCGCCGATATGATCATTCTTATGGTGCACAGAATCGCCGGCAGAAGAGAAGGATATCTGAATGATGCCTCTAGCTGCAGGCATCATTCAGATATCCCCCCACAAAGCCCAGAACGTCAAATGACGTCCACTCGGAGGGAGAGAGGGTTCCTGCCGGAGTCATTTTACAATGGCCCGGTATGGAAGTGGTTAAATAATAGTGCCTCCTGTATAGGAATTGTCAATGTTTTATTAAGATGCGACACTGCTGGATCAACAGTGGTGCCCAAAAATACAATTGGCAGGCAAAAGACCAGCCTCAGTTATTGCCTGTAGGCTCCAAGCAGCTGATCATTTTACCAGGACTGACTAACACTGCCTTGTTTTGCACAGTGTTTCTTTGTGGAAGTGGCTAGGAGAAGGAGAGCTGAAAAAACACTGATCCATGGAACAAAGGAAACAGAAGCAGGGGAATACTTGCGCTGCAGGTCAACAGAACAATGAGCAGCACAGGAGTGACATCTCCAAATCTCACTCTCATTTAATGAAAATAGCGGTCATCATAGGGTGGGTAGGATATGCTTTGGATGAGGATGAGGCCATGGCATGATCATGTGAGGAACTGCACTGCTACTTCTCAAGAGGAATTCAAGGCAAAAGGTCGATTTTTGAGGGTATTGCTTAGCCACAACTAACCTTTCTAGATGATCCCTTATGGAGCTGCTGCTGCTAGGTTAGGTTAGGTTCAACCTGCCTCTCCTGACTCAAGTTCTGGATAGGAACGTTTTCACCATCACCTGCGAGAAAACTGAAAACGTGGCAAAATCATGGCACAGTTATGCCACGTTTTGGGTTTTCCCATGGCCACGGTAAATGACAGCCAAGTGTATATGAAGCCCAACACTGTTTGTGACCAAACTGGGAAGATTTCCTCTCATTTCTTATCCCTGTAGAACCCGAAAAATAAATGGTGGGATGTTATTGTCATCATGTCAGGAATGCACAAACAGCTGTGAAAACATTTTCAGAAGTTCTAATCCTTCTCTACTCTATTGTCTGGGTCCACATTGGCTATAAGCTTTCTCTGCTAGATCCAAAACAAAATATGACACTTTGGTTGGATTTAAGTTGGTACCCTGATCCTCCTGTGATCCTTCACCCAGCCATGCTATTTCCCAGTGCTGACTTGCCCAAGCCTTGTTTGTTCTGTTCTGGTATCCCAATGATATTCCCGATATCAGTCTTACACGTTTATTATATATTTGGCAAAAAATATATATATATATATATATATATATATGTGTGTGTGTATATATGAAAGCCCCAGTTCACAATTTACAGGACTTAAATGGAATGGACCCCACAAGACCTCTGAAGGTATGCTGTGGTATCTGGCATCAAACCATAAGTAGAAGATCTTTTAAGTCCTGTAAATTGTGAACTGGGCTTTCATGGACCTGTTTTTCTAGCACATCCCACAGATGCTTGATCGATTAAGATGTGGAAAAGTTGGTGGCCAAGTCAACACCTTGAACGCATTGTGTTCCTCAAATCATTCTTGAACCATTTCTTGAGCCACACTATGCGCCTATTGTACATAGTAAGATGTACCTCTCTAGGGAGCCTTATATTTCACTGTAATAATTCATATACTGTATAGGGTGCACACTAAAGGGCCATACACATGGGTTGAATATAGGGTGGAATTGGCTGGTTTAATAGAAACCGGCCAACAAGTCCAAAAGAAGCCAGTCGTTTGGCCATCTCCTGTCGAAGGGGTATGACCGAGAAATGTCTGCCGATCCGATCAGCATTCAATCAGCTATCTCAGCCAATGCCTGAGAGTGCTAACCAGTGTGTTCTGGGGGGGTTGGGAAACACAAGAGCTCAGCAGTGGAGATTGCTGTACTAACATTGCATTAGTTACTACAGCGGCTCCTCCCGAGCTCTTCAGTTTTTTTTTATTAAGCGCACTGGGTTGAACGAGAAAAAACGAATAGTCTGTACTAGGCTTATAGTGGTTACAGCCCACTGTTTACAGAGGAGTTATCACAGTATTGATCGTTGCGGATTACCAAATGCCATTGCTTATTTTTTGGGATTACCAGTTTTACTCTAATTAAGCTGCATAGAACTCCATTCCCTTCTAGTGATCATATTGTCTAGTGAACAGTAATTGACCTAATTCATTACCTGCTCATTTATGTACATACTGCTATTTACTTCAACCGTGACAATATATTGGTTTCCTTTATCACTAACCAGGTTAGTGTTTGCTTTCTAATTCTGAACTGTGTATTACAGTATCCATTTGCTTAACCTGGTGTGTCAGAGGGGCCAAGGTTGCTAACAGAGTTGAGGCAGAAGAACAGGGAACCCAATCTACCAAGCAGCTCTACACCTGTGTTCAGAATGTATCATGCTGGCTGCTCAGCATGGGACCCAGAAGCAAGTGGAGAGGACAGGAGTTGCAGTGTCTTCTTCAGTTATTCCCGGCTTCCAGGGCATCAACCATTTATGGCAGGGATATGCAATTATCAGGCCTCCAGCTGTTGCAGAACTACAAGTCCCATGAGGCATAGCAAGTCTGACAGCCACAAGCATGACACCCAGAGGCAGAGGCATGATGGGACTTGTAGTTTTGCAACAGCTGGAGGTCCGCTAATTGCATATCCCCGATTTATGGTCTTTTGACAGTACAGTTCCCTGTCATGGTGTATGTTTTTCAGGATTCTCAAGGCAGGTTGAGGGGCTCCAGGATGCTTGTTTGATTTGGAATAAACAGTCTTTTTCAATTTCCTCTGTGGTTGGTAATATCTGGTTTGGGACCTGGAGCCTGGAGATTTTGTAGTGATCTCAGTGGGTTGAAATCTCCAGTCCTGGGTTTATGTTATGGAAACAGCCAGCACACTGATTATGTATGTGTGTACAGGGCTTTTTTGCAAAGTCAGGGCCAGGGTTCTGGGTTCCACCCTCCCAAGGAGTCCATGTGGGTGCAAGGGAGCAGCCACAAGTGTGCATGTCTGCACAGGAACAGACAGAGGGCCCAAACCTGAGGACCAGAGCAGCAGGGAAGCTGTGAGGAAAATAGCTGTCAGAGGAACAACATTCATACAGGTACACAGGAATGCTGCGTTACACGACCAGGAGGCTGAATCTAACTTACTATGTTTTGTGTTGTTGCTGGAAACCCCTGAGTGGGAAACGGTTTGTGCTGCTATTGGACATTTTCTTTCTCTTTAATAAAAGTGGGCATGCAAGCCCTTAAATGGCACAAATGGTGTGGACTCTACTCACTGGTGAGTGCTACACTAAGCTAAACAGCCCCCAAACATTACAGTATAGTTACATTCATTCAAGCTGGACCGAAGTAAATATGTATACAGTACCTGGAATTACTCTATTATCAATTTTTGTAGCAGAAAAATATTTATGTAAGATGGATGTTTATAAGAATGTCAGTTAAAACATCATAGTTATATACATGCCTAACTGTTCTTACCTGTACACATGCTTTCCTCATCCACATCAAACCCATGAGTTGTGTGTTCAGAGACTTGTCGAGAATGGAAGTTATCTTTCACTTCTTTATGGTCCGTTTCCAGAGTGAAAAATCCATTAAGACCTTGGTATTCTGATGCTTTTTTTTTTTCTCTAAGGACAACTTTATGAAATTCCTATGATACAAGAAGAACTCTAGTTTTTATGAAAAAATACATAAAAATGGCTTTGCAAGTTAAAAAATATAAAAAGCAGTTCTCACTGCAAAACTCATCTCCTATAGGGTGCAGCCCCCTACAGAAAGTTCCTTTCCAAGACCCAGTTAAAAAAAAAAAGGATGGAAACTCATATTTATAAGTAGGGGAGTGCTCTAACTGAGGGGATCCTCAGCTGGAGGGAAGCTGAATGTCAGGCATAAGTAGAATTTATCATACAAACCCCCACTCTGTGCTAAATCGCGAGAAAAGCCCAAAGTCAAATATTATATATAGCGTGAAAGCCGCCGTAATGACAACCCCTCAACAGATAACATATATAAGGCTATCCTTTATTCTTACAGCACTAAATCACTCAAATAAAAATATAAATGTGTATAAAGAAATATACAAATACAAATGAATGGATGTCAGCACATAAACTACTGGACACCCCTCAGTGCATGAATCTACACCATGTAGTGCATTGATATCCCAATTAAAGGATAAAATATTAGTAAAAGATCTTGTAGATAAGCGTAAAAATAAAGAATAAAGATTTGAAAGCATATCACTACATTAACCACTTGGGGACTGCCCACCCTCAATGTACTGCGGGCGAGCGGCCACTGTAGGCAAAGCGATGTACTGGTACTCCGCTGCGTACTTCCAGGTTTAGGGCAAGCTGTAATTGTACTCAACGGGAATATGTCAGCAAGTCCCAGCCAATGATTCATGCCTGGGATCTGCTGATCGGCTGTGTGCAATCACAGTCCAGAGCTCTGTGTTCGTAAACAACACAGAGCCCTGTACAGAGGGAGCCATCTGTCAGGGATGAGAAAATGTGAGATATATTAGTAAAAGCAGCACACTTTACACACAGTTAAGAACACATTTAACCTGTTAATCGCCCTAGATGTTAACACCTTTCCAGCCAGTGTAATTAGTACAGTGAATGGTATTATCACTGGTGATGTCAGTGGCAGCTAGTCAGTTATTGTCAGATTATCCGCCACACTATCGCAGTCCCATTATAAGTTGCTGATCGCCACCATTAGTAGTATAAAATTAAAAAATAAAAATTCCAGTATACAGTTTGTGGGCGCTATAACTTTCATGCAAATCAACCAATATACACTTATTGGGATTTATTTATTTTTTTTATCAAAAACATGTAGCAGAAAATATTTTGGCCAAGATAAAAAAAATAAAAAAAATGTAAAAAAATTGTTTTTTTTTATTTTCCCAAAAAATTTTTTCGCAAAAAATTTAAAACCTAGTGGTGATCAAATACCACCAAAAGAAAGCTCTATGTGAAAAAATTATATAAATTTTGTTTGTGTTGCATGTCCGCACAATTACCAGTTAAAGTAGATACATACAACAGTCAGTACATGCCAAGAATGTCCATTATAAAGAAGTCCCAAATTATTGTTATTTTTAGAAAGAGCTAATGCTATTCAAGAAGCACCACCTTGCAGCTCTCCATGTCAGCGGGCACTGAGAACTGTAAAACATAAATAAAAAGAATAGCACACAGGCTCTGGTGCAAAACCTTTTATTAAATAAAAACATATAAAAAAGGATATATGCACTCACAAGCGTAAATGTGTAAAAGCAGGTCATCCACAACAACCATATAGTCCACAGCTCTGTATATCGGATGCCTCCTCAATGAAGCTCCAGGCGGATGGATGGGAGACTGGATCAGCCGAGTATGTGTACAGCTGCCGCCATGCTGCAGACATGTTGTTGTTGTGGATGACATGCTTTTACACATCTACGCTTTTGAGTGCATTTAGAATTTTTACATTATTTTCATTCAATAAAAGGTTTTGCGCCAGAGCCTGTGCGCTCTTCCAATTAAAGTAGAACAGTGGCAAATGGCAAAAAATGGCCTGGTAATGAAGCAGGTAAAATCTCCCGGAGTTCAAGTGGTTAAAACATCCCAAAAGCCATTCAGTGTGAAAATATACAAAATATACTGAGCAACTTTCCCAGTGTAACTAATATATTACAAAGACTCCATTGAGCCAAACACAATCAATACAATCTTTAACTCTTTATGTATAAGTCTCACCTGGTGGCGGGCTGCACTGTTTGGATCAAGTCACAGTGGAAAACACAATATACAGTATGAAGATGGACTGGGACTGTGGACTTGTAATATATTAGTTACTATGGGAAAGTTACTTACGGTAGTATATTTTGTATATTTTCACACTTAAAGTGTGACTCAGGCCAGGTTCACACTGGTGCGACAAACGCTCCGACATTGGGAGCTCATGTCGCATGACGTGTGAAAATCAATGTTTCCCTATGGGAGCCGTCTTAACTGGTCCGACACATTAAGCCATCTTAACTGGTCCCCCCAAAATCCATACCAGAGCCTTATCCGAGCACTCAGCCCGCCTGGTCAGGAAAGGGGGTGGGGATGAGCGAGCGCCCCCCCTCCTGAACCGTACCAGGCCGCATGGCCTTAACATGGGGGGTGCTTTGGGGCAGGGGTTGACACTACGCTCTCTTCCGCTGTAATGCCGTGTGCGCAGTGCGCAATTAATTTTATAGGCATGGGGCATGGTCACCAGGTGATGTCAGCCGGTGACCCCACCTCTTATGACATCACAGTCCCATCATGCCCCGGGACTGTGACGTCATAAGAGGCGGGGTCACCGGGTGACCACACCCCATGCCTATATAAATCATTGCGCACCGCGCACACGGCATTACAGCGGAAAAGAGCATCGTGTCAACATCGGGAGAAGAGGGAAGAAGATGACGGAGCCCGGCAGAAGACAGAAAGCACCGGAGAGCAGGAGAAGAACCAGAGAGCGCGGAGAAGGCACTGGAGAGTGGGAGAAGAGGCCGGAGAGTCGGAAGAGACCCCCGAAGTTGGAAGACGACCCCTGGAGCTGCCTAATAAATGACTTTCAAAACCAGGTGAATAGGTAGGGGTACGATGTACCCCATACTCATTCACGAAGGGTGGGGGGCCAGGATCTGGGGGCCCCCTCATTAAAAGGGGCTCCCGGATTCCATTAAGCCCCCCACCCGCAGACCCCGACAACCAACGGCCAGAGTTGTGGGGAAGAGGCCCTTGTCCTCATTAGCATGGGGACAGGGTGCTTTGGGGTGGGGGGGCCGCAGGGCGCCCCCTGCCCCAAAGCACCCACCCTCATCTTGAGGGCATGTGGCCTGGTACGGTTCAGGAGGGGGGCGTTCGCTCGTCCCCACCCCCTTTCCTGACTTGCCGGGCTGCATGCTCGGATTAGGGTCTGGCATGGATTTTGGGGGTACCCCCATGCCGTTTTTCCAGCGTAGGGGTTCCCCTTAAAATCCATACCAGACCGAAGGGCCTGGTATGCTCTTTGAGGGGGAACCCATGCCATTTTTTTATTTCAAATTTGGCATGGAGTTCCCCCTCAAGATCAGCAGAGCACAAGTGGCATGCCAAAGTCGGATCATGCAAGACGGCGGTCCGACTTTGATCCGACTTCAATGATAGTCAATGGGCTGAAGTAGGATCAAAGTCGGACCAAAGTAGTACAGAATAATAAAACAAAAAATTGGCGTTTCGGATGAAAATGTGATAACAATTAAGCTGCAGCAGCTGCACCAAAAGTGCTAAACTTTAAATGTGAAAAACATATATTTATAAGCAGCGCTGGCAGTAAACTTGTGTGAAAACTTGATTTAGGAACAAGTCCATGAAGAAAAAAAAATATATAAAAAATATATATTTGTATTGGTGATACAGCTTGGGTGTAGTAGTTCATCAAATAATGATAGTACTGCGCAAAGTGAAACTTAACATAGAGAAGAGTGGATCCCACTGCGGAGACTCCACTCACTAAAGTGTCCACAAACTCAAAATAGTGTCAGAAAAAACAACAAAAAACAAAAACCCACTTATTGTCCATGCATGGAAAATTGCTGAAAGTAACACATAGGTTACTCAAATGAGTAAAAAGATCTCCCTTCAGGGACCTTACTCACCAAATGGAGATGATCAGCAGCTTCCTGGTCTGGAGTTGTGGATGTGAGCAATTGCTGGTGTATTACCTGATAGATGCTTCATTGAAGGATATTAGCTCCCACCGATAATAAAAAACATGTGACGGACAAAAAAATGGTGAAGTACGCTCAAACAGCGCTAATTGGAAAGTTGGCGGCAGAGACAGGCAGTCAGTGAAAACTTCTGTGAACGCCGCTCGGAAGGCGTGCGTTCCACAGAGACAGGAACTTGCGTTACAGGTTAGCCGCAAACCGGAAATACGTCAACGCATTTCGCCCCTCCTCCAGGGCGTCATCAAAGGACAAACGGTACGACAAACGCTCCGACATTGGGAGCTCATGTCGCATGACGTGTGAAAATCAATGTTTCCCTATGGGAGTCATCTTAACTGGTCCGACACAAGTCAGTCCGACTTTGAAAATGCTCCCTGTACTACTTTGGTCCAACTTTGATCCTACTTCAGCCCATTGAATATCATTGAAGTCGGATCAAAGTAGGATCCTTGTCCTAAGCATCTGACTTTTGACATCCGACATGGTGATTACAGCAGCAGTAAATATAATTTATCTCACACTGGGATTGTTTTGATTGGTCAAAGGACAAGTCAGACTATCACAAAGTTGGATCAAAGTAGAATCCTGTTCATTCAAGTTAGATGGATGTAGGACCAATGTAGGACTGATGTCGCAGAGCAAAGTAGGATGAAAGTCGTATGACTGTCATGTAGTATCAGTGTGAACCCAGCCTAAACCCACAACAGTAAAATCTGTCTGTATATGCAGTAAAGCATGCTTGTTATGTCACTGTGGAACCTAAGGGGTAATTCTCTGCTTTGTGTAAAAAAGCCGTGTGATCCTGTATGTATAGATCCTCCTCTTCTTCCACTGACTCTAAAACATGTCTGGATAAGACAGAGCTACTGGAGTCAGGCTGCACATGCTCAGTTTGGTGTGTATTGCTAGAGAGATTTTCTTTTCTTTGGAGAGTGCATGTGATGAGCACAGGGCCAATCAGCACTGTCCAGACAGAGGGTCAGGGGTCCTTAATCCTGATAGGACAGCTCAGTGCAGTATGAAAACTCCTCCTACAATATTTAAGCTGGCACTGATAGAAGTCACAAGACTGATATGTACTGCTGATGAGAAAAGTTATTTAGCAGTTTATATTTACCAAAATATCTGCATTTCCATGTTCTGTGGGAGACCAGATATAGTGAATGCTGGGTCCTGGGTTTAGTAACACTTTAACTACTTCCCACCCAGCCACTGTATATATATGGCCGGGTGGGCGCTCTCTCCTTCTGAGTGGACGTTCAGGAACGTCCCTCAGAAGAAGGGGGATCGCGCGGGTGCGTTCCCGCGCAGCGGCGCGATCCCAATGCACTCGTGTCACCCGGACACAGCGCATCTCGATTCGGCAGGAGGGCTCTGTGATTGGCCCTCCTGATCACATGACGGCTGTGTCCAATCACAGCCGTCATGTGATGTAAACAGAGAGCCGGTTGCTAGGCAATCAGCTCTCCTCTCCTCACACAGAAGTCGTCGGTGAGGAGAGGAGAGCGGATCGCTACAGCCTGGCTGGTGATCAGTGAGTATGAGCTGTTTTTTTCAGCTTTTTACTCACTGATCACCAGCCTAGTGTCCCCAGACAGTCTAAAACACAGAAAGTAAACATACATGTCCCCACACACACATGTCCCTACATAGTAAAAACACCTGTCCCCCACATATGTGACAATAAAATCATATGTCCCAATGATCATTTGCACACATATGTCTGTGATCACCTGCGCACATCTGTACATGATCATTTGCGTACATATGTCCGTGATCACACGAACCAATTATTATACACTTAACGGATTTTTTTTTACCAAAAACATGTAGTAGAATACGTTTTGGCTTAAATTTATGACAAAATTAAAAAAAAATTCAAATAGAAAGACGAAAATATATATTTTTTTCTAATTTCCGCTCTTTTTTCGCTTATATCGCAAAAAATAAAAAACGTGGTCGTGAATAAATACCACCAAAAGACAGCTCTATTTGTGTGAACAAAATGATAAAAATTTAATTTGGGTACATCGTAGCATGACCGCACAATTGTCATTGAAAATGCGAGAGCGCTGAAAGCTGAAAATTGGTCTGGGAAGGAAGGGGGCGAAAGTGCTCAGTATTGATGTGGTTAAATAGCTTTTGGGATGTTTGCTGATATTCTTTGAATCAATTGTTCATTTATGGCAGGTCTATCTACAAGATATTATAATATTATTTTATCCTATAATTGGGATATAAATGCACCTCAGGGTGTAGATTCATGCACTGAGGGTTGTCTAGTAGATGTGTATGTGCTTGCATCCATTCATTTGGTATGGGTAGTATTTCAGTATTTTTTATTTGTATATTTCTTTATACCCATTTTTTTTATTGTGATTTAGTGTCGTAAGAATAAGAAATAGCTTTATACAGTTTTGCTCATAAGTTTACATACCCTGGCAGGATTTAGGATTTCTTGGCCATTTTTCAGAGAATATGAATGATAACACAAAAACATTTATTTCACTCATGGTTAGTGTTTGGCTGAAAACATTTATTATCACCCAACTGTGTTTACTTTTTCGTTTCTGGATTCTGATTAATGGGGAAAGCAAAAGAATTGTCAAAGTATCTGCGGGAAAAGGTACTTTAACTGTATAAAACATGGTATAAAAAAGATATCCAAGGAATTGAGAATGCAGTGTTCAAACTCTAATCAAGAAGTGGAATATGAGGGGTTCTGTTGAAACCAAACCATGGTTAGGTAGACCAACTAAAATTTCAGCCACAACTGCCAGGAAAATTGTTTTGAAAATTGTTTTGGAAACAAAGAAAAACCCACAAATAACTTCAGATGAAATACAGAACTCTCTGAAAACATGTGGTGCGGCTGTTTCAAGATGCACAATAAGGAGGCACTTGAAGAAAGATGGGCTGCATGGTCTAGTCCCCAGAAGAAAGCCACAAAGTATCCCCGCTTACAATACCCAGAGACAAGCCTCAAACCTTCTGGCATAAAAGTAATTTGGAGTGATAAGACCAAAATTGAGCTTTTTGGCCACAACCATAAACGCTACATTTGGAGAGGAGTCAACAAGGCCTATGATGAAAGGTACGGAGGTGGATCGCTAATGTTTTGGGGATGTGTGAGCTACAAAGGCACGGGAAATTTGGTCAAAATTGTTGGCAGGATGAATGCAGTATGTTATCAAATACTGGAGGTACATTTGCATCCATCAGCCAGAAAGCTGCGCATGGGACGTACTTTGACATTCCAACATGACAATGATCCAAAACGCAATGCCAAGTCGACCTGTCATTGGCTACAGCAGAATAAAATGAAGGTTCTGGAGTGGCCATCTCAGTCTCCTGACCTCAATATCATTGAGCCACTCTGGGGAGATCTGAAACGTGCAGTTCATGAAAGACAGCCCAAGAATATACAGGAACTGGAGGCTTTTTGCCAAGAGGAATGGGCAGCTTTACCATCTGAGAAGATAAAGAGCCAATCATCCACAAATACCACAAAAGACTTCAAGCTGTCATTGATGTTAATCTCCCCCTAGTTTTAGACTCCCCCTTCCCCTAGATTGTAAGTTCCACGAGCAGGGCTCTCCCGTCCCTTCTGTATTGAACTGTATTGTAATTGTACTGCCCCCCCCCTCTACATTGTAAAGCGTTGCGCAAACTGTTGGTGCTATATAAATCCTGTATAATAATAATAATATGCATCAAAAAGTGTGTATTATTTCCCTGTAATCCCATGCAGAAAAGTAGCAGCACTATGAGCCCGTTAAGCCTGATATCATTGCACATTTGCATTTTACCACTAGGAGCTAGCTAAGAACAGAGCGAGCAGTGATGGGGTTTCACTGTGGTCATGCTCTTTTCCTGCCTAATTAGAAACAGGATTCTGATTTTTTGCTTGGATATGCTGTCGTCAGGAGTTCATGTCTAAGATGTTTTTGACTGTTCACGTATGTAGTATGTATTTCCACCTACGCATTTAGCGGTTTGCCTGGACTCAGCTTTAATACACATCATATTCACCTTAATTAAGTGTTCATACATACAAGTTTTTATATAGCAGCAGCAGATATACTTTTTTGACATGATATTCTTGATAACACATTCTTAAAATTCCCTGCAGCATTGAACTAACTAAGTATGTAAGGTTTCTCCACTCTATCCAAACCAGTGGGTCTCCTGGTGCAGAAATAGTACATAACAGAGGTAACACAGAGTAAGACTTGACACTTTGACAAAACACTTATATGATAGGGGCACGCGATGTCTACATGGAATCTCCTACAAGTGAGATATAATGAACAATGAAGCACAGGGGCTCAGAGAAATTAAGGTCACTATTTTATTTGCTGCATGGGCACAGCATTACCATTCCTCCGCTCCAATAAGTATATAAGAGGATGTAAGAATCCAGCAATATTTAGAGTGAAACTATTTGAATATGAATGTAATTTGTCACACACAGACTATCTATAGTGCTGCAGCTGATATCCTTGTCACAGACTGCCATATGTACTCATGTCAATGTTTAAAGAAATAATAAAGACGGAGTTGCTAAACATAAAAAGCCCCAACTATTTAAAATATGAAAACATGTCTATTTTAAGTTATGTTGAGCTATTTCACATTCACAAAGTGATAAAACTAGGCACAGAATATACTGCTTTGAAATTTCAAAGCCAACAAATCTTAACCTCACATGCATGCATACATACATAGAATGTATTTATAATCGTGCATGTAAAAAGGTTTCAAGAGCTTATCAAACTGACAATGATCAAGATAACTTATCAAGAGGAAGTGTTTTCCTGTATAGCTGACTGTTAAGTTGGCCATACAGGGATCAAAATTTGGCTGATTCAGCAGGGGCTGTCAATCTACTAATTGATTTCTGTACAACCGCCCTGTCGGATTTCTACTGCTCAATCAGCGCTGCTAACTATAGCCATCGGTGCTGATCAGTGTATTCTAATGGTGGATGGGGACATTGGGTAATATTTTTTTTTCATTCAACCTGCTGGATCACTTTTAAGGGTAGTAGCAGTGCCTATTGCACTTGTGAATGAGCCCTTAGTTGCATTTGCCACAGCACCCTTAGGCCTTGTTCACACGTCAAGTTGGGGTGGTGGTAAAATCCTGCCGATGAGTCACGTTTTTTCCGTCCCCCAATCCCTACCCCCTTTAGGCAGCAGCCAAAAGGTGTACACATGCCGCAGCAGAATTAAACCCCCCTGTTGCTTTTGGTGGGTGCTACTGCCTGCCAATCGTGACTTATTCAAGTAAATGGGGCCACTCTGCTAGTGCCCCACAACTGAATGCTTCTGCGGGGTCCAAGAAAGCAACACGACACTGCCTGCTTTAACCCCTTGTTTGCTATCCTGTCAAGGTTGCAGGGCACTTGCAGAGCAGCCTCATTCACATGAATGGGTTATGCTTTGCAGGCGCTATACCCACCAACCATAACAGGGCGTATAACAGGGCGTATAACTCTTGCTGCGGCTCTAACATTTGTACACCCCTGGGCACTGCAGCTAAAGGGGATGCGGTTGGGGTGGGGTTGATAAAAACACATCTTCACTAAGGGGTTTTACCACCCCCAAACTGCAAATGAAAATGAACCCTTAGTGCGGCTTCCTGCACTGCGGGTGCAGCACAGTGCATCTGCAACTTTTCTGGGTTAGCTGCATTTTGCCATAGACTAATATTATATCCTGAAGGTGTGGTGCACTTTCTGAAAGGGCACCAAAACTCCTGCATTTAGAAAGTGCTGGATATAATAGAAGTCTATGGCTAAGCACAGCAAATTCACAGGAAAGCTGCAGATACACTGCACCCACGGTGTGGGTAAACTGCAGCACATCAGTGTGAAAGCAGCCCTGAACTATGATGCTCAGTGTATTGCTTCGCACTGACCTGAAGATCTCTTCTTTCCTGCTGCTGACACCACTCTGGAGATTGTTAGCCGGGAAGAGAGATGGTGTACAGTTGGTATCACTCCGCATTGGGACGGTGCCGGCACTACAGAGGAGGCATCAGCTTATGCAGCTCTTACTTCCTACTACAGCTCCAACTTTACAAGTAGTCCCTCTACATTGCACTCTGTTTGATGCTCTGAAATGGTGGGTCAGCAAGCCCAGACCGTGATCTACCAGTCACCTGTTGACGATCTACTGGTTGCTGACCCCTGATCTATGGGCTGCCTTACTGTACAGCAATCCAATTACACTGCAGACAGCCTCAGAAAAGCATCCTGTATCACAAAATTAATGAACAGGGCAATTAAGGCTTTTCCTAGGGTAATTCTTGCTATTGGCAGTATTTGTGAAAGTAATCTGGAGATGATTTCAAACGAACGTGAAAGTTGGAAGGACTGGAACCGTTTGGTTGATTGTTTCCCTATATCTTTGGAGGAAGCGCATGAAAACATAAAAAAAAAAAAAAACACCAATGTTATGTTACTGATCAGCCATAATATTAAGACCACCGACAGGTAAAGTATATAACATTAATTATTGTGTTACAATGGCATCTGAAAGTGGGTGGGATATAATAAGCAGTAAGTGAGCATGTTGTCCCTGAAGTTGGGGTGTTGAAAGCATAAAAAAATGGGCAAGTGTAAGGTTTTGAGCAAATCTGACAAGAGCCCTGGGTCAGAGCAACTCCAAAACTGCAGCCCTTTTGGCATGCTCCCGGTCTGCTATTGTCGGGACCTACCAAAAGTTGTCAAAGTAAGGTAAAACGGTGAACCAGCAACAGGATCATGGGTAGCCAAGGCTTAATAATGCACATGGACAGCGAAGGCTTGCTCATGTAGTCCAATCCAATAGAAAATATGATGTAGCTCAAATTGTTTAAAAGGGTAATGCTTGTACTACCAGAAAGGTGCCAGAACACGCAGTGCATCGCAGCTTGTTGTGTATGGGGATGCATAGCTGCAGACCAGTCAAGATGCCCATGCTGACCCATGTGCTCAGCCAGAAGCGCCTACAATGGGCACATAAGCATCAGAACTGGACCGCAGAGCACTGGAAGAAGGTGTCCTGGTCTAAGGAATCAATTTTTTTCTTCTTTTTTTTTACATCATGTGCATAGCTGGGTGCGTGTGCATCACTTACCTGTGGAAGAGATGGCACCAGGATGCAGTATGGGAAGAAGCAAAGCTGGCGGAGGCAGTGATCTGCTACTAAGTAGAATTACAGGGGTCTATTAATGTTGAGTTTATATATATATATATAATATATATATATATATATATATATATTATATATAGGAACTGAGTCTCTGTGTATTGTATCTTCTCCACAGCAGTGAATAAATGCATCTTTTCTTTCATCAATTTGGACTCACTATCTCATCTAGAAGGTCTTGTTTGGAGACTACCTAACCTAACAAAACACTACTAATGGCTTGGTGCCAGATACCACAGCATACTTTCAGCCCTGTCACTTTTTTAGTTCTTGATGTCAGGAAAACATATCAGAAGTCACTCATGCACATAGCAAAGGAACGATAGACAGAAAGGACACTTAGTGCTCTGGATTGAGACGTGCACACTATAAAGGGATATGTTTTGTTCATATTTCATGTAAGAGGTTTAAAATCACTTTAATCTCACAGCAAAACAGGCAGACTGAACATTTCCTAACAGAAGTGTAGTTTCACTTTTCAGTTATAAATACATATGCTAAAGCTGGAATTGTTTGGATTATACTTTGATCTAATTTATCTATCTGCAGCATTATGATAGCTGTGACATTTTGCTGTTCCAAAATGCTTGCCTGCTTGTTAATGAAGGTGATCATCTAATAATTGGTTACCTCTTAGCCACTTGTCTGTTCAGTGATCATCCATTGGTTTTAATCACCCTGTTCGCTGCTCATTATCCAAGCATTTTCTGTTGGCACATCCTACTCTGCTGCATCCTCTAGTGTTGCTGGGACTCTTACTGCTTCCACTACTTCTGCCTTGTCTTCTTTGCTGCTCATATGTTGCTCCGACTCCTGACGTTTCTCCTGTTGTGGCCTCATTTGCAAGCTCCCACACTCAAGGCGACCTTCCTGTGTTTCAGCACGTGCACCAGAGATCCATTTATACCCTCAGGAATATTGAACATGTCAGCGTGAAACAGCATACAGTATGTTCTAATTAGCACAGGTTTCTTTTAAAATGCAGCTTATTCAATACTCTGGCTGCCCACTGTAGCATGCAGTTGAGGCCCATACACATGATCAGACTTTGACAACAACGGTCCGATGGACGTGTTTTATCGGACAATCCGACCGTCTGTATGCTCCATCGGACAATTGTTTTCGGTTTTTCAGCAGACAAATGTTCGCTGTGCATGCTCATCATCCGATCGTGTGTACATCAGACTAAAATCCAAAGTACAAACACGCATGCTCAGAACCAATGCTAAACATCAGACAACACTAGCAGAAGTTGCCCAAAGGGTTGCGGTAAAGAGATGAAAAACCACGTGATTTGGTGAATGTTGGCTGAAAATGTTCTGCCGTGTGTATGCAGAACAAGTTCACGGACAACGCCCTTCGGACCAAAATCCACGGAAAAGTCAGATGGAAGTCCGATCATGTGTATGAGGCTTAAAGTGGAAGTAAACCCTCCTATCGTTTTCAGCCAAGGAAGCTGCCATCTTGACATTTGTTCAATCTTCAACTGCCATGATGCTGCACATGTGACAAGTTATGACACCAGCCATTGGATAGTTTGACAGTTTGGTTGAGAGCACAACCAATGTAGCAGTTAGCATTTCCGGCAATCCGGAAATGTAACCGTTTTTTGAAACTGTCAACTCTATGGGTTTACTTCCACTTTAAGAGATACTAATGGTGCACAGAGTTTCCTGCCTGTCCTATTCTTATTGTGTTTTCTATTAACACAATCCTTAACACGATCCAGCCCTTGCTTTCTGTGCTCAATGTCCTACTTATCTTCCTGCACCTTTGGCCAGTTCCCCGAGTCAGAAAATACTTTACCTCTCCTTAACTCAACTACATATTGTGCTTCAGATTTAGCTTTCTGTTCCTCCTCCTCGCCTTACACCTGGTCTTAAAGACCTCTGGGTCCAGACTTTTGGATCAAACCTCACTGTGTTTTTCTGACATATTTGCCCTCTAGCACTATTCTCTCAAAACAATTGTATCTTGTCTGGACCTCACTCACATTACCTTGTTTGCTGCCTCATTAAACAGATCATTTATCACTGTTCTTGGAAGCAAAGAAGTTGTTCCCTACATGTTCCTAAAAATCCCATGTTGTCTGCACTATCAATAGAAAAGGCAATACCATAGCAGCCAGCAATAATTTGTTGATTACAATAAAAGAGGAAGTAAACCCTGATGGGTTTTACTTATTTTGTTCCCTGCAAAGTAAAAGCATAATGGGCTAGTATGCATCACATACTAGCCCATTAAGTACCACTTACCTGCAAACGAAGCCAGCGATGTTCCCGCTGGTGGCCGCGTCCATATTTACCCCTCTTCCTTCTGGCGCTGTGGACTCCAGCTCTGTGACTGGCCATAGTCGCGTGACGTCACTCCCGCGCATGGGAGACGACTGTCAAGGCCCTTTATTCAGTGCGCATGCACCAATGACATCAGTGCAAGCTTATATGGCAAATATCTTCTAAACCGTGCAGGTTTAGGAGATATTTCCAGTACCTACAGGTAAACCTTATTATAGTAGGTAAAAGTGGTAAGTAAGGGTTTACAACCACTTTAAGGAAATATACAATTCCATAAAAGCAGCGCTAGTCTATAGCAGTGTTTCTCAACTCCAGTCCTCAAGGCGCCCCAACAAGTCATGTTTTCAGGATTTCACTCTGATGAAACTGCTGTGGTAATTACTAAGGCAGTGAAACTGATCAAATCACCTGTGCAAATTAATGGAAAACCTGAAAACATGACCTGTTGGGGCGCCTTGAGGACTGGAGTTGAGAAACACTGGTCTATAGTATTAAATTGCATTCAGATCACATACTGTATAATGGCAATAAAAGTACAAAAAGTGAATACTGGTAGGACAGATGAAAGCCCCACACCAGCTTCAGTATGATAGGAATTGCACACAACGCCGCAGTGTTTCCAGCAAGTCTCCTTACCAGAAAAGTTGGACTCTCAAATTATACAGTGGTCAAATAAGCATGTGAGATAAATTGATTCCACGACTCAGCACCGAGCATCAAGCAGAGCAGCTTACATCAGACATCAATGGGCTGTACATGTAGATTCAAACAGGCAGCTCTACGATGGTACTTAGGGCTCCCAATGACTTAGGGCTCACGAGTTGAGGATGAGTGTAAAGAAAAGGATGGTTCTTTTCTTTTCTTGGGGTTAAGCTGCTGGCTAATGAATGTTTAACCACTTGCCGACCGCCTCCAGTAGATATACGTCGACAGAATGGCACGTACAGGCACATCAATGTACCTGTTCCTCCCCTTTAACTGCCTGACGTGGGGATCACGCACGCGCCGGCGCGCTCGCGACCCCGCTGCCTTCCCCGTGAATCGCAGCGGGGATCTTCACCATTGTCTCACGGAGGCATAGAGCAGGAAGATGCTTGTGTAAACAAGCATCTCCCTGCTCTGCCTAGTGACAATGACACGGATCTCGGCTCCGTGTACTCAGAGCAGAGATCGGTGTCATGTCACACAGAGCCCAACCCCCCTCAGTTAGAAAACACTCATCAGGGTACACTTAACCCCTTTAGCGCCACCTAGTGGTTAACCCCTTCACTGCCAGTGTCATTTTCACAGTAACCAGTGCATTTTTATAGCACTGATCGCTGTGAAAATGACAATGGTCACAAAAATGTGTCAAAAGTGTCCGATGTGTCCGCCATAATGTCGCAGTCACGAAAAAAAAAAACACTGATCGCCGCCATTACTAGTAAAAAATTATAATAATAAAAATGCCATAATACTATCCCCTATTTTGTAAACGCTATAACTTTTGCGCAAACCAATCAATAAACGGCAATTGCAATTTTTTTTACCAAAAATATGTAGAAGAATATGTATCGGCCTAAACTGAGGAAAAAAAAAAACGTTTTTTTTATATATTTTTGGGGGATAATTATTATAGCAAAAAGTAAAAAATATTGCATTTTTTTCAAAATTGTCGCTCTATTTTTGTTTATAGCGCAAAAAATAAAAACCGCAGAGGTGATCAAATACCACCAAAAGAAAGCTCTATTTGTGCAAAAAAGAGGACGTAAATTTTGTCTGGGAGCCACTTCGCACGACCGCGCAATTGTCAGTTAAAGTGACGCAGTGCTGAATCGCAAAAAGGGGCCTGGTCTTTAACCAGCCAAAATGGTCCGGGGCTTAAGTGATTAATGAGGTTCTTCCTCGACAAACATGTGGTTTATTCACTCATACTATATTCTATAAAGAGTATCCTGGCGGTCCAACTGAACTTGATAAAAACATTCAACTAGGGGAGCTTTTCTTTACACTCATTCTCAACCCATGAGCCCCAAGTCATTTAGAGTTTGGCATGCTCTTATCTTCGTGGAGCTGCCTGTTTGAATCTACATGTACAGCCCATTGATGTCAGATGTAAGCCTCTCTGCGTGATGCTTGGTGGAATCCATCTACTGTATCTCGCATGTTATTTGACCACTCTATAATTTGAGGGTCCAACTCTTCTGGTAAGGAGACTTGCTGGAAACACTGTGGTGGTGGTGTGTGCAATTCCTATTGCACAGAAGCTGATGTGGGGCTTTCATCTGTCCTTCCAGTATTCATTTTATGGACTTTTATTGCCATTATATGTAATCTGAATGCAATTTAACACTATAGACTAGCGCTGCATTTCTAGCCCCTTATATATTCCTGCTTGTTCAAAATAAGTAGATCACCAAGCTTACTAAAACAAACTAGCCACAATCACTTGAGTAAAGATGCCAAACAACTACAATATCTGTGAACAGTTAGCAGCTCCATAAATGGAAAAAGATAGACATGTTAATGAAAAAATACACTTCGGTCCCCCCCCCCCCCCCACCACTAAAATGATAAGATAATGCTTTGTTTAGGCTAGTGTACCTTTATCAGGAAATGTTTTAATATAAAAAAAAATTTATGTATTTATAACCTTTAGTTATCATCCATCTATAAATACTTGTTACAAGCTTATTTTACACCATAAAATATTGTAAAAATTTGTATAGAAATTGTCCTTAGCAGCTTTTTTTATTTATTTTTTACTGTATTTTTGTTGAAAAAAATTCAGAAGGATATATATCAAACAGTATTTTGAAATATCAATAAGAAAAATAAGCATTTGAAAAAATATAAAACAGTGGTAATAAACACAATATAAATGAAAATAATTGAAAATAATATAAAAACAAACAAACAAAAATCAGTGAAAAAGAAAAAAACTGCGCTAGTGAAATAAAAAATAAAGCTGCAACCATCAGTGTTATACTACACCAAACAGATAATAAAAAAGGAAAAAGTTGCGCTATTGAAAATATCACCAGTACAGCAACTGGTGACAGTATAAAAATGAGCCAACGGCTCACAGTAAATATGTGACACAAATTAATAAAGATGAGTGATGCGAACGTGTGATACAAATCACAAACCAAAAACCACAGCAGTTGTCACATATAGTCCAAACAATAAAGTTCATATGCACATATGTTAAAGATGCTCCTCCACCGTGCTGGTTGTGATCCAATGCATTACACCCCGAGCAAGTGTAAGATAGGACAGCCTCCACCAATAGATTTACTGCCTCTTACCGAAAATGATGGATCCCTTGTCACAGGTGATCAAAGAAAACCTGTGGCTATTCCCCAGCCAAGGGTATGGGGCAGGCAGCGTCTCATTGACCGGGAGATCAGAAGCTCTCAACAATAGGAAACACGGTCCCCGTAAATAAAAAGAAGGATATACTATAGTGTAAAACCTTTTAACACGTTTAATAAAAAAAAAAAAAAAAAAAAAAAAGACGAATGCACACTTACATGAATGTAAATAAAAATGAGCGAAGATAAGCCGGCCGGCTCTTCAACATAAAACAGCCCGTATGCCTCCGGGTAGCGTGGGCGCGATGACGTCAGAACGTGGCTCCTCCCTACGCGTTTCGTCATCAAAGACGTGTTCACGGGATACGGGCGGCGTTCTGACGTACCGCTCTAATATAACCATCTCAATCAGCCAAGCCTCGATGTGAACCGCGGGATGCCGGAGCACCACCATTTTGACTGAGGGAAAGGATATCACTAGATGCTATGAAGGGATTGGCAAACCCAAAGCAAATAGTGATTAATGTGCACGGAGAGATAAAAATTGCATTATTAAACACAATCTATTTTTAAAGAAAAAAGGGGGGCAAAGCCACCATCGGTCTACAATACCATTTAATGTTAAACAACTACATATAGAGGTTAATCCTCTATTGCTGAAAAATAACAAACAAAGGGAGGAGGGAACCTCATCCAATGGAAAAGGCGAACTGGATCATTCCCAAGATTCACATCGAGTGTACAAGAACACAAGGAATTACCCAAGGCTAGTACAGTATGCCACTATCGTGAACCTGATCCTAAAAAATGTTTTAAATAAAAAATAAAAATAGAAACAACACCCTGACAATATATTAACAATAAGTTGGACACTGTGCCAAAATTATATATAAATTAACTGAATTAAATATGACACTTTATAATCCAAAAATAGAGTCTCAGCTCCATCCTCCTTCACCTAGACCCAATTTACCCATTAAGGTCTAGACCCAAACCTATAAAAGGGGAAGAGGGAATAATACAAAGTGCATATAAAGGAGGGGGGGGAAAAGGGGAGGGGAAATATACAAAAAATAAAAAATAAGGAACCGCACTGATCTAGACAGGACACTCTTCCCTACCACAATTTGTACATTTTATCTGGTCGGCATAGAGGTCAGGAATTGTCTATGAAACAATTCACATCCACATCTATGTTAAGACCAAAAGGGGTGAAGCACTTAATCCTATGCACCCACGACATCTCCAACCTAGAGATGCTCTGGACCAAATTGCTACCCCTCCAATGAGGGCTGTATTTATCGATTCCCAAAAAGATAGTACCCTTAGGGTTTCGATCATGCACAGCCAGATAGTGTTTCGACACAGAGTGTTTTGTGAACCCTCTTCTAATATTACCAATATGTTCGTTCAGGCGTACCTGAAGTGGGCGCTTGGTCCTGCCCACATACTGCAACCCACACGGGCATTGCAGTAAATAGACCACGCCCTCCGTCGAACAGGTAATAAAAGGTTTGAGGTCGAAAGTTCTGGAATTACAAGTGGAGCTAAATTGAGTAGTTCTCCTAGATCTACACCCATTCAAAGAGCATACTTGACACCTCCTACACTGATAATAACCAGTGAGATTGGGAAAGAAGGTGGGTCTAATCATGGGTGGATCCATAATGTTGAGTGCAAGTCTGTCCCTCAGAGCCGGAGCTCCTCTAAAAACCACTTGAGGTCTATCTGGCAAAATGGTATTGAGGACCCTATCATTCTTCAGAATATGCCAGTGTTTATTAACAATGTGCCTAATCTGAGAATGTTGGCAAGAGAAGTTGGTAATAAAAGGGGTGCGAAATGACGACCCAGCATCCATCTTATCTTTCCCTTTTAACAAAACCGCACGGTCCACACAACTGACCAAATCAAGGGTAGCTTTAAGGGACTTAGGAGAGTAACCCTTATCTATAAATCTCCTGGTTAGGATATCGGACTGTGCTAAGAAGGTGGTGTGGTCCGAACAATTTCTTTTTAATCTTAGAAACTGACTCTTAGGCACAGCACCCAACCAGGGGGCATAGTGAGAACTACCTTTGGGGATGAATGAATTCCTATCAGTAGGTTTAAAGAAGGTTGAAGTGGTAAAACCCCGATCACCCACCGAAATAGTCAGATCTAAAAAATTGATCCGATCCTGACTGGCCACATAACTTAAATGGATACCTCTAGAGTTGTTATTGAGAGAATCCATGAAGTCTAAAAGGTCAGGGTGGCTACCCCTCCATAGGAGGAGGATGTCGTCTATGTAACGAGCCCACAGGGCCACATCGGGCCTGGTGTCAGCACAGACGACATCCTCCTCCCATTTGACCATAAAAAGGTTCGCCAAACTGGGGGCATATTTAGCCCCCATGTCGACACCTCTGTCCTGCCTATAGAACTCCCCATCGAACCAAAATAAGTTATGAGTAGCTGCATATTCTAATAACTCCATAATAAAACTGATTTGGTCCGGGAGTAAATCAGAGTCACGATCCATATAATAGCGAACTGCGTCCAAATCCAATTGGTGGGGGATCACAGTATACAGGGATGTGACATCCGCTGTGACCAGCCAAATACCTTCACTAGATGTTATTTCAGAAAGGAGGTTGATCACATGGCGGGTATCCTTTAAAAAGGAAGGGATTTTCCGCACTATGGGCTGCAAAAAGAAGTCTATATACTTGCCCACCCGGGACGTGATGGAGTCTATCCCGCTAACAGTGGGACGTCCCGGGGGGCAAGTCAGACTCTTATGCACCTTAGGTAGATAATATATTATCGGAATTCGAGGTGCCTTAGGCACCAAAAATAACCGTTCCTTTTTATTGAGGATCCCGTCATCCGAACCTCTTTGGACAATAACCTCCAAACGTGCCTTATATTTTGAATTAGGATTGGAGGTTAATGGGGTATAAGTGGCTGTATCACTTAAGATGCGGTGCATTTCTTGCATATAGTCGCATTTATTCAATACGACTATACCCGCCCCCTTGTCAGCCGGTCGGATGACAACATTTTTGTTGGAGCACAAAGAATTCAAACCCAGCTCTATATCCCTTTTATTTTTGTGTACTCTGATCTGCATGGCATCTAACTCTTTTAGTGCCAAGTCTCTAAAAACCCTCAAAGAGGGAGACAGATGACCTGGAGGGTTGAAAAGGGAAGCATTCGAAAGTCCAGAGTGGGAGATGTGATCAATAGAATTGACAGAAGAACTGAAGGGGTTGGAAGCCAGATACCTCTGGACATTCAATTTGCGGACATATTTATGAATGTCCATGTAGGTCTGAAATTTGCTCATATTTTGAGGTGGAGTAAACTTCAGACCTTTGTCCAGAACAGTTAATTCTGGTACCGTTAATATGTGAGAGCTTAAATTGAAAATTCCAGCATCACCTACATCTTTGCTCTTTTTGGACTGAGCTCTCCTCCCCCCTCTAGTTCCTCTCTTAACTCGACCACTCTTTTTAGTCCTTGGCTGGGACGGGGAAAACCCCAATTCTGGTGATCATATCCAACGTTGCGGTCCACTTCATGAGGATCCTCCTGCCTAGGCAAGTAGTATCCACCTGACGTACCATTACTACTCACATCATAGGTGGGTCAAAGGACCCCTTGGTCTACATGTGCCAGGTGCAAATTGTTGCTCATAGGCATGAGGCAAATTTAATCGTGACTTTTCTGACTATGACTCTAGTATTGTTTTCGAGTGGCAAAAAAAGCTTCTGGCCGAACAAGCTGCTTTGGCAGGCCCTGAGATGGATACTACCCCTCAGGTTGCTAGCCAAGTCTCATTGAGACCATTGGGAACCACTGGTAAATCCGGTCCTTCTGGTCCAGGACGTGGCCGCTCCCCTGCGAGAGGTCCACCTTTCCAGGCTCAGTCACGACCTGGCAACCGACCCAATACCTACAACAATGGAGGCTGGGGAAAAAATGGCCCTAAACAGCCCAATGGTCCCCCTTCTCGACCCCCAGGACGTGGCCAATACCAACAAGGCTCCGTTGGGCCACCACGTAATCAGGGACGAGGATGGAATCAGGGCTCATTACCTCTACCCCTAGGGGCCGACCGACTGTTGCACAATCTAGGTCGAGTTACTATGATGGGCAGGGTGCCTGCCCTCGTGGTCAGGGGTATGATTTGCCTCATGCCTATGAGCAACAATTTGCACACTATGAGGGTGATTTTGTTGATGGTTTCAGTGTCCCTACTCAGAATAGTTTCTTCCCTCTAAGAGACCTGGCACATGTAGACCAAGGGGTCCTTCGACCCACCTATGATGTGAGTAGTAATGGTACGTCAGGTGGATACTACTTGCCTAGGCAGGAGGATCCTCATGTAGTGGACCCCAACGTTAGATATGATCACCAGAATTGGGGCTTTCCCCGTCCCAGCCAAGGACTAAAAAGAGTGGTCGAGTTAAGAGAGGAACTAGAGGGGGGAGGAGAGCTCAGTCCAAAAAGAGCAAAGATGTAGGTGATGCTGGAATTTTCAATTTAAGCTCTCACATATTAACGGTACCAGAATTAACTGTTCTGGACAAAGGTCTGAAGTTTGCTCCACCTCAAAATATGAGCAAATTTCAGACCTACATGGACATTCATAAATATGTCCGCAAATTGAATGTCCAGAGGTATCTGGCTTCCAACCCCTTCAGTTCTTCTGTCAATTCTATTGATCACATCTCCCACTCTGGACTTTCGAATGTTTCCCTTTTCAACCCTCCAGGTCATCTGTCTCCCTCTTTGAGGGTTTTTAGAGACTTGGCACTAAAAGAGTTAGATGCCATGCAGTTCAGAGTACACAAAAATAAAAGGGATATAGAGCTGGGTTTGAATTCTTTGTGCTCCAACAAAAATGTTGTCATCCGACCGGCTGACAAGGGGGCGGGTATAGTCGTATTGAATAAATGCGACTATATGCAAGAAATGCACCGCATCTTAAGTGATACAGCCACTTATACCCCATTAACCTCCAATCCTAATTCAAAATATAAGGCACGTTTGGAGGTTATTGTCCAAAGAGGTTCGGATGACGGGATCCTCAATAAGAAGGAACGGTTATTTTTGGTGCCTAAGGCACCTCGAATTCCGATAATATATTATCTACCTAAGGTGCACAAGAGTCTGACTTGCCCCCCCGGACATCCCATTGTTAGCGGGATAGACTCCATCACGTCCCGGGTGGGCAAGTATATAGACTTCTTTTTGCAGCCCATAGTGCGGAAAATCCCTTCCTTTTTAAAGGATACCCGCCATGTGATCAACCTCCTTTCTGAAATAACATCTAGTGAAGGTATTTGGCTGGTCACAGCGGATGTCACATCCCTGTATACTGTGATCCCCCACCAATTGGGTTTGGACGCAGTTCGCTATTATATGGATCGGGACTCTGATTTACTCCCGGCCCAAATCAGTTTTATTATGGAGTTATTAGAGTATGCAGCTACTCATAACTTTTTGGTTCGATGGGGAGTTCTATAGGCAGGACAGAGGTGTCGCCATGGGGGCTAAATATGCCCCCAGTTTGGCGAACCTTTTTATGGCCAAATGGGAGGAGGATGTCGTCTGTGCTGACACCAGGCCCGATGTGACCCTGTGGGCTCGTTACATAGACGACATCCTCCTCCTATGGAGGGGTAGCCACCCTGACCTTTTAGACTTCAAGGATTCTCTCAATAACAACTCTAGGAGGTATCCATTTAAGTTATGTGGCCAGTCAGGATCGGATCAATTTTTTTAGATCTGACTATTTCGGTGGGTGATCGGGGTTTTACCACTCCAACCTTCTTTAAACCTACGGATAGGAATTCATTCATCCCCAAAGGTAGTTCTCACTATGCCCCCTGGTTGGGTGCTGTGCCTAAGAGTCAGTTTCTAAGATTAAAAAGAAATTGTTCGGACCACACCACCTTCTTAGCACAGTCCGATATCCTACCCAGGAGATTTATAGATAAGGGTTACTCTCCTAAGTCCTTTAAAGCTACCCTTGATTTGGTCAGTTGTGTGGACCGTGCTGTTTTGTTAAAAGAGAAAGTTAAGATGGATGCTGGGTCGTCATTTCGCACCCCTTTTATTACCAACTTCTCTTGCCAACATTCTCAGATTAGGCACATTGTTAATAAACACTGGCATATTCTGAAGAATGATAGGGTCCTCAATACTATTTTGCCAGATAGACCTCAAGTGGTTTTTAGAGGAGCTCCGGCTCTGAGGGACAGACTTGCACTCAACATTATGGATCCACCCATGATTAGACCCACCTTCTTTCCCAATCTCACTGGTTATTATCAGTGTAGGAGGTGTCAAGTATGCTCTTTGAATGGGTGTAGATCTAGGAGAACTACTCAATTTAGCTCCACTTGTAATTCCAGAACTTTCGACATCAAACCTTTTATTACCTGTTCGACGGAGGGCGTGGTCTATTTACTGCAATGCCCGTGTGGGTTGCAGTATGTGGGCAGGACCAAGCGCCCACTTCAGGTACGCCTGAACGAACATATTGGTAATATTAGAAGAGGGTTCACAAAACACTCTGTGTCGAAACACTATCTGGCTGTGCATGATCGAAACCCTAAGGGTACTATCTTTTTGGGAATCGATAAATACAGCCCTCATTGGAGGGGTAGCAATTTGGTCCAGAGCATCTCTAGGTTGGAGATGTCGTGGGTGCATAGGATTAAGTGCTACACCCCTTTTGGTCTTAACATAGATGTAGATGTGAATTGTTTCATAGACCATTCCTGATCTCTATGCCGACCAGATAAAATGTACAAATTGTGGTAGGGAAGAGTGTCCTGTCTAGATCAGTGCGGTTCCTTATTTTTTCATTTTTTGTATATTTCCCCTCCCCTTTCCCCCCCCTCCTTTATATGCACTTTGTATTATTCCCTCTTCCCCTTTTATAGGTTTGGGTCTAGACCTTAATGGGTAAATTGGGTCTAGGTGAAGGAGGATGGAGCTGAGACTCTATTTTTGGATTATAAAGTGTCATATTTAATTCAGTTAATTTATATATAATTTTGGCACAGTGTCCAACTTATTGTTAATATATTGTCAGGGTGTTGTTTCTATTTTTATTTAAAAAAAAAATTAGGATCAGGTTCACGATAGTGGCATACTGTACTAGCCTTGGGTAATTCCTTGTGTTCTTGTACACTCAATGTGAATCTTGGGAATGATCCAGTTCGCCTTTTCCATTGGATGAGGTTCCCTCCTCTCTTTGTTTGTTATTTTTCAGCAATAGAGGATTAACCTCTACATGTAGTTGTTTAACATTAAATGGTATTGTAGACCAATGGTCGCTTTGCCCCCCTTTTTTCTTTAAAAATAGATTGTGTTTAATAATGCAATTTTTATCTCTCCGTGCACATTAATCACTATTTCCTTTGGGTTTGCCAATCCCTTCATAGCATCTAGTGATATCCTTTCCCTCAGTCAAAATGGCGGTGCTCCGGCATCCCGCGGTTCACATCGAGGCTTGGCTGATTGAGATGGTTATATTAGAGCGGTACGTCAGAACGCCGCCCGTATCCCGTGAACACGTCTTTGATGACGAAACGCGTAGGGAGGAGCCACGTTCTGACGTCATCGCGCCCACGCTACCCGGAGGCATACGGGCTGTTTTATGTTTAAGAGCCGGCCGGCTTATCTTCGCTCGTTTTTATTTACATTCATGTAAGTGTGCATTCGTCTTTTTTTATTAAATGTGTTAAAAGGTTTTACACTATAGTATATCCTTCTTTTTATTTATGGGGACCGTGTTTCCTATTGTTGAGAGCTGCTGATCTCCCGGTCAGTGAGACGCTGCCTGCCCCATACCCTTGGCTGGGGAATATCCACAGGTTTTCTTTGATCCCCTGTGACAAGGGATCCATCATTTTCGGTAAGAGGCAGTAAATCTATTGGTGGAGGCTGTCCTATCTTACACTTGCTCGGGGTGTAATGCATTGGATCACAACCAGCACGGTGGAGGAGCATCTTTAACATATGTGCATATGAACTTTATTGTTTGGACTATATGTGACAACTGCTGTGGTTTTTGGTTTATGTGATTTGTATCACACGTTCGCATCACTCCTCTTTATTAATTTGTGTCACATATTTACTGTGTGAGCCGTTGGCTCATTTTTACACTGTCACCAGTTGCTGTACTGGTGATATTTTCAATAGCGCAACTTTTTCCTTTTTTATTAAACAAAAATCAGTACATGTTGATCATCGAACAAAGAAAGCTACCAAACAATGAGAGACTATGTCCATCATTAAAAAGGTTCAGAGCTGAATAGGTATCAAGAGGAGGGGTCAAAGAAAAAAAAAAAAGGGGGGGGGGGGGAGATGGTAGTAAGGGGATTACAAAACCATAACAAAACTACAGAGGGAGCTGGGGGTGAAACCTTCACAATTTAAATAGAAGCAAATATAGGATGTTAGTAGCAATATCAATGAGAAGTACTGTATATAGAGCGATCCCATGAATCCCATATATTATCAAATCTATCAACAGCATCCTCTACCATGGCTGTCATATGCTCCATTCTGCGGATATCATTAATAGTTTGTATAAGCGGAGCCTGAGTTGGAGGGGAGGTGGACAACCAACATGCAGGAATAGCTCTTTTTGCTGCTAGTAAGACATAGGAGGCCAATTTATTTGAAGCTTTTCCCAATCAAGGGATTGGGAGGCCCAGAAGGAGGTGTACCAGATCTAGTGGGATGGGGGAATCTAAAATCTGCTGAAGCAAGGACACGACCATGGACCAGAAAGGAGCAATCAATTCACATTGCCAAAAAATATGATAATGAGTAACTCTGGATTTACTACATCTCCAACAGAGAGGAGAGAGGGAAGGATCATAGCGATGTAAAATGTCAGGAGTCCTATACCAAAAAAATAACACTTTGAATGCTGTCTCTCTTTGCGCCACACATCGGGATATTTTGGAATTTGAGGTCCAACTTTTAGCCCATTAAGGGAGAGAGAGTTGTTGTTGTGCAAGATGCCACCATTTACTCATGTATGAGTGGGGTTCCAAGGAAAGCGGAAGGTTTATAGCAGAGTTGGTATATAGCAGATATCAGTAGTGTTTGGTATGGTCCCTGAGAACAAATAACTTCAAAGTGCATAGGTTTGGTTAGAGTAAGTGAGGGCGAGAGAGTTGCTAAATAGTGGGTTATTTGGAGATATGAGAGTAACAAATGGTTTGGGATTTGGCTTGTAGATTGAAGGTCCTGAAAGGAGCAAAGTTTGCAGGTGACAGGGTGCACAAGATGTCGGAGTTGGAACAGGCCCGCCTTAGCCCAGGGAAACATCCGAGTATGAGAAAGACTATCAGGGAGCAAGGGATTAAAGAGTACATTAGAAAGGGGGGGACACAAGGATGCCAGAGAAAATTTGGTGCGACAGGAACGCCAGACCCTGAGTGTGAACAGCATAGGGCCCAAGCAGAGGTCATGGAGCTTGGGATCCGAGAATAATGCAGGAGACCAAAACAAGGGAGCATGATGAGTCGGGAACAGAGAACCAATCTCTATCACTGTTTATCGATTCGGGGGTCACATACTAGACCAGGATACCACCGCATGGAGGTTGGAAGCCAGGTAGTACTTGTGAATATCCGAAGCACCCATAACTCCCTGACCTCTGGGGGAAAAGATGACCGAGCTGGCCACTCTATGTGCCCTATCTTGCCATATAAAATTAAGAAACCACCTTTTAAGGAGTTTCAATTGAGCCATTGGGATAGGGACAGGTAGTGTTTCGAAAAAATACAATAATTTTGCCATAACAGACATCTTCAACACATTAATCCTGCCTATCCAAGATATCAGGAGAGGGTTCTATTTAGCATGGCTTTAATAGATTTGAACAGGGGAACATAGTTGGCCAAGTAAAGGATGGAATATGAGGATGTAAGTTGAACCCCTAAATATTTAAGAGAAGAGGTGCAGCTGCAGTAGGGATATGGGTTCCTAAGCGAGAGGAGATCTGCAGGAGGGAGGTGTAAGGGCAGGGCTTTTGTTTTTGAGGTGTTAATTTTGTATCCCGATAGGAAGCTAAACTGGGATAAAAGAGCGTGCAGGGATGGAAGTGAGATATGAAGGTTAGTGAGAGTCAAAAGCACGTTGTCAGCAAATAGAGACAATTTATATTCCCTTTGTCGCATGGAGACCCCACGTATGTCTGGGTGTGATCTGATGGCTTCAGCTAAAGGCTCAAGGCAGAGGATGAAAAGGAGGGGAGAAAGGGGTACCATTTGACATGGGGAACGAACAGGATGTAAAGGAGGCCAATTGGACCTGAGAGGAGGGGTTAGAGTAGAGGGAGTGTAAGGCCTTGAGAAAAGGACCCCATATGCCAAATTTAGTAAGGGTAGCAAACATATAAGGCCAGCTCAATCTATCGAATGCCTGTTGGGCATCAAGGCTAAGGATTAGGGCAGGGCGTCGGACTCTGTTCAGCATGTCAATGAGATCGATGGTTCGTCTGGTGTTGTCCCCAGCGTGTCTAGTGGGGACAAAACCCACTTGGTCTCTATCTATCAGTTTCGTCAGAAATTGGGAAAGGCGATTAGCCAGAATTTTAGTAAAAAGCTTATAGTCTGAATTTAAAAGTGCAATCGGCCTATAGCTGTCTGGGAGCGAAGGATCCTTATCCGGTTTGGGTATGACTGCAATATAGGAGTGCAGAAATTGTTGGTGGGGGTGCAGACCCTGGAGAAGGGAATTATATAGGGATACCAAATGTGTTGAAAGAATCGGGAGAAAGGTCTTATAGTAAGAGTATGGGAGGCTGTCCGGGCCAAGGGGATTTATGGGATGGAAGGGATTTGACAGTGTAAGTAAGCTCCTCTTCTGTAATGGGGATATTCAAAGCCTGTACATTAGCCTCAGTGAGCTTGGGGAGATGGAGATCGACCATAAACGTCTCGAAAGCCATCTGATCAAATGGAGGGTGTTGGCCAGGGGTAAGGCAATTATAAAGTTTAGCAAAAAATTTGCCAAAACCTTGAGTCATTGTCTGCGGGCAGTAGGTAGGGGTCCCTTCTGTGCATTTTAAGTGGTCCGGGAAGGAAAGGGAAGGTCTAGGGTTGAGCCTGGAGACCAACATCCTATGCGGCTTATTTGAAAATTCATAGATTTTTTTGTTTAGCCCAGAGAAGAGATGTATCTATTTTTGACAGGTCTAGGGACTTTATGCGGTTACGTAGGGAGGTTACCGTGTGCAGCCGGTCCATCGTGGGGGCGCGGAGCAAAGAACGTTCAGCAGCTGCTAGTTCAGATATTAGAGAGGACCTCAGAAGGACCGAGTCCCTCTTTCTCTGAGATCCCACAGAGATGCACTGTCCCCTAAAGAATGCCTTATGGGCCTCCCAAATGACAGACGGGCTGGACATGGAACCTGTATTTAGTTGAAAGTATTCAGTTAAAGCGGTAAGCAGTTTATCCTTAGTTTCGGGGTGTTTTAGTAGAGATTCATTGAGCCTCCAGTGGCACCTCTTGGGGAATGCAGCCGAGAGGCAAAGATCTAGGGACAGACCAGGTAATAGGGCCCAGGTTGGAGGACACCATATGGAAAAGCAGTGGGGCTGATACCAGAAAGTAGGCCAGTCTGGAAAACTTCTTATGGGGGAGAGTAAAACGAGTACTGCCTACCCATGGGGTGTTTAATCCGCCATGCATCAAATGGTGGTTTCGGATCAGTGTCCTAAAGGAGGTGGCTAGTGATTGTGAGACGGGGGAGGAAATGTCATGGAACAGAGATTTCCTATCCCGAGCGGGCGAGAGGACAGCATTGAAGTCACCTCCAATTATTGATTGATTGATTGATTTTATTATTTGTAAAGCGCCAAATACAGTTCAAGAACTGCGCCTAAGCGCTAGATAGACCAAATACATATACTGACCTTAAAAAATGAGCAAAACAGATAACACATACAGGATAAATTAATAATAAATAACAACAATTATCATAAAAGGTTGTGACACACGGTTCAATCGTTCAAATATGTCAGTTAGAAATTTAATTTGACCCATGTTAGGGGCATATACATTCATGATCGTTATAGGGTTACATAGGCAAGTGCCCTCCAGAACTATATAACGGCCATGGGGATCTAATTGGGTGGACTTGATCTGGAGGGGACAGGAGCGTTTAACCAAAACAGCCACTTCAGCCTTTCCAGATGAGTTAGATGCCAAGAAAGACACTGGGAAGTGTCTGGAAGCGAATTTCAGGGATCCTCCGGCTCGGAAATGCGCCCCCTGAACCAGGATTATATCTGAACCGGAGGCCCTGCATTCCTTCAAGGCCATCCATCTTTTCTTTATGGAATTCAAACCTTTCACATTATACGATAACAGTTTCAGAGCCATGAATAAACAGTACAATTCAGCTTAAGAATATGCAAAACAATGGGCAGTAGCCCAGGAGTAAAAGCTATGAGTGTAGCCATAGGACAGACCCTAGTCTGTCCAAGAGTTCACTTAACATGGGATGATCAATAATAATACAAAAAAAAAAGAAAAAATATAACAGCAATACCGGAACTGTCATGTTGCTTGGAAACAAAAAGGCCCGTATGGCCCAAAAAATAAAAAAAGGAACATCATCAAAAAAAAGGCCTGAGCAACAAGGACTACTCAGGAATCCTCAGCCGCAGCCTGAGGACCAGAAGGGGAGCATAGCAGTCTCCAACATGGTGAGGGACCCGCGACTTCCCGCCATGATGATCCGCCTGTTACCTGTTCGAACACTCCTCAAGATTACCTGGTGAAGAGCAGCCGTAGAAGAACCAGAGAAGAAGAAAAAAACAACAGTTTCTTTCAAAAACAGATAAAAAAACAAGAGAAAAAAGAGCAGCAACATAGCTCAAAACTTTGCAGGGCACCTCCATGGGAAGGCAAGGTGTAAACACAGTGGTCCCTTGAAGGGGATCGACTAATAGGCATGATCCCAAATTGGACAAAAAGAAGGTAGGAGCAGGAGGGTAGCCCACATTAGATCAAGTGGGTGGTCTAGGGCGTTGAGAGCGCTGGGGTGTAGAGTAGGCCTTCGATCCTCTTCCTCTCACCGGGGTCCAGATCCTGGAAGGAGCCTACAGGGGACGTGGGGTGGAAGGCGAGGCCTGGTCCTCCTCTGCAGGGAGCAGGGGGAGGCCCAGACGTTTGATAAATGCATCCCCTTCATGAAGATCACGGAGGACATGTTGGACCCCATCCAGGGTAACGTTGAGGCGGAAAGGAAAGCCTCAGTAGTAAGGGACCTTGTGCAGCTGAAGGTGAGAGGTGATGGGCCATAGAGAGCAGCGTTTGGCCAATGTGATCGGAGAGAGGTCACTGAACAGTTGAATTTTGTCTCCTTTGTAGTCAATGCCTGACCTATTGTGTGTGGCCCTGGTCAGGGTCTCTTTACTCTCATAAAAGAGGAAACGTACCACTATGTAACGGGGTCTAGCCCCCACAGGGGGTTTAGGGGCCAGGGACCTATGTACACGATCTAGGCGCCAGTCAATGTCCACAATTTCAGGTGCAAGGATGTTGAAAAGGACCAAAAGATAAGGCCTAATGTTGTCAGCCACCGTTTCAGGAACTCAGCGGATTCTAAGATTCTGGCGTTGTTCCCTATTCTCAAAGTCCTCCTGCTGGAGCTGTAGTTGATTGATTGATATGTAAATTTATATTGCGCCAAATACTGTCTTGGAGGACTGCAACTAAGTGCGCTGTACCATAAATTCACCAATCAGCCTTGGGAAAAGAAAAAAAAAAAAAACTACTTGAGAAAAAGGGAGGAGAGAAAAAAAGGAGGAAAGGCTCACGAGAGGAGTAGAAAAACAAAGTTGACGTTAATTATTACTGATTTTAATGTCTCTACATCCGTAGTTAGGAAAAAGCATTTTTAAAAAGGTGGGTTTTTAATTGCCTTTTAAAAAGAGCTTGGGGCATTGGGAGCCAGAGATGGTCGGGGAGTTGGTTCCAAAGGGCCACGCCCATAGTCTGCATTCGTCGACCTCCCAAGGATTGGAGTCGGGCGGGTGCTTGGATGATCCTATTTTGAAGCCCTGACCGCAATGCTCTAATTGGTGTGTAATGGGGGGCCATTTCCGTGAGATAGAGTGGGCCCAAAACCTAATATGCTATAAACATCAGAACCAAGATTTTGAATTGTACTCTATGCACTATAGGTAACAAATGTAGCTGTGCCAGCACGGGGGTGATGTGATGTCTATATGGTGTACCCGTAATAGTGCGTGCTGCTTGATTCTGTATCATTTTGATTTTTTTAACCCACTTAAGGGAAAGGCCAAGGCAAAAACCATTGGCAAAGTCTAGTCTGGATTGTACTAGAGCCAAAGTAAGTGTGATTTGGTGTCGATATGAAAGTAGTCTGATCTTTCGAATAATTTGCAAATAGAATGAGGCATTTTTCATACAGTTCATGATTTGCAGAATCCAGGTAAGCTTTGCATCAAAAATGATTCCAAGGTTCTTGACTTGTCTTTTAGGTTCTGGGCAGGTACCTAGGTCAGATGGCCATCGGGATAGAATGGGAGAGGCTAGAGGTTCACCCACTTGGAGTATTTCTGTTTTGGAGCCATTAAGGCTCAGCCAGTTTCTATTCATCCAGGAATGGATGCGAGTCATGCATTCAGCTAGGGTCTGGGGGTGTGGGTCAATTTTTGGAAGTGTTGACTAGGATTTGGATGTCATCGGCATATAGTTGGCCTTGAAGGCCATGTAACTGCAATATATCGGGTAGGGGGCGCATATAACAATTGAAAAGGTATAGAGAGGGCAGAGCCCTGTGGTACTCCCCAGGGCACTGGGCTTATGGCTGACCTGAAAGGTCCCAGCCTAACCTGTTGGGTACAATCTTGTAGTTGGGATACTGAGTTTTTAAGAAGGGCGTTCTCCTCCTCAAGAGCCTGTACATAATGCAAAATCTCATCAAATTTTGTCTCTAGGGTAGCTGTGCGTTCACCATATGCATCTATTTCCCCCCCGAGTTCTCTAGAAATCCTCCCCATCTCCTGAGCAATGTCTCTGGTTACCTGCTGCGCCAGAGCCTGGAGTTTGAGGTCCATCATCTCCGGAGTCAGAACCGGTTGAGGAGAGGGGGCAGTGTGTGGGAGGATGGCCTGCTGCGATCCATCCTCTGCCATCAGGGTGCTGACGTAATCCTCCGGATCTCCCTGGGAAATTGAGACCGGGGATTGAGGCCTGGTCAGAAAGCGATCCATGGTGGAGGAGGGCCGCGGGGGTTGTGTGGCTCGGTAATGGAATCGCTGGTCCTCGAATTTGCCCATGAAGTACCGGGAGGAGTCGAGATGTCTCACCTCCGGAGCTATTGGTGGCTGGAGAAGCTGTACAGAGGCCGCGGATCACGGGACGGGAACGGAGCTCAGGAGTCACGCGTCCGTCATCTTAGAGAGCCGCACATGCACCCCTTAGCAGCTTTAAAAATAGGTAAAATTGTCATAAACAATATTTCTCACTAAGAAAAAGACTGACTCTTATAAATAGACCCTGATGTGTAAAGCTGGACATGGAGTATAGGGCGTGGACAGAATTGGACAGTAATAGGTTTATGAGCAGATATAATCTATGGTACACTTCTATGTGTATGAAAAGAACAAAAAGTCTCAAAAAAAGCTCACCATCCTGTTAGAAGCAATGTAGAACTAGAGTATACCTTTATGCATTCTTGTATTATCATCATATAAATAAAAAATACGTTAAAAGCTTACATTAGGGCAAAATATGTTTAGCTGCTAATATATGCACATAGAATTGTCCTATCTGGCGTATATAATAATGGCAGCACCCTGCCAGTAAAGTTTGAAAGTGCAATGAATGGACAGGGAATCAGCACATAATACCCATTTATCACTTTCATTTTAATGCATAAGTCTATGTCTGTGCTTAGTTCCACTTGAATTGTTCCTGTAACAAGCTGTGCACTGCAAAACGATCAAACAATACAAAATACCAGCATCTCTAATTCCTCCACAAAACATTTTTGTTACAAGCATCATATTTACAATAAATATGAGAAGAAACAGAGTGAAAAGATGTTATGTAATTTTACCTGGGGCACGTTCACCATTAAAGCTGCATCCGAGCTCTGGCTGTCCTTAAAGCTTTTGTACTTCATTGATTTGCTGTCTTCTGAATGTGATGCTGTAAGAAGATGATCTGTATTGAATGCATTAAAAGAGTATACATAGCTGTCAACTGCTTAATTGTCCTGCCACACTTGTGTTTTCCCCAGACAACAGCATAGTCTATCATGAGCAATGTGCTGGATGAAAATAATGGATTTTGCAGATTGGTAAAACAATTAATATGTACACACTTTCACACTTCAAATACAAATTTGGCAACTTCTATTTTTTGGTTCAGAACATTAATGATGCTCTGCCGTACTTACTGTCAAACACAAAAAAGACAGAGGGCGCGGTTTGCATCACTGCACAACTAATTGCCCTAATTAGTGTATTAAAAAGAATGTGTCTGTAACAGTTACGTTGGCTCACTTTCTCAAATATAATGTTTATTACCTGTGGTTCATTTAACTACATGAAAGTTAAAAAAAGGAAATGGACTTCTTTGACACAACAATTGTTACCTTGTGCTTCTAAAGGAAGTAGCTGGTTTATAAATGAAAAAAAGATTTGAAAATTAAATAAAACCATTTAACAAGCAAATATCTTGTTTCTCAATAATTGTTTTTTGACATGCTTCTTCTAACTGTAATTATCAAATGCATAAATATGTATTCAATATCAGTGGCATTAAAGGGGGTCGGAAAGGTTCCAGCTGCAATTTCAATTGCTTTCATGGGCCTGCAGCCATCTCACAGAAATGTAACAATGATGGAGAATAAATATTTTATTGAGAGAGAAATTTGGCCAGCCTCACTTTATCTATCTACTGTGGATTTTGTCAGTGACCATCCCCTATTTGGGTGATCATAAATAATTTTCCAACTATAGAACTTCAGTAGTAAGGGCTCTTTCACACGGGGCGGATCCGTGAAGATCCGCCCCGTGAACCTCCACTTGCTCAGCGGGGATCGCTCCGTTGATCCCCGCTGAGCCGGCGGATGACTGGGCGGTCCCCGCACACTGTGCAGGGACCGCCCTGTCAGAGCGCCGCTCCCCCCTATGGGGGATCGGATGATGACGGACCGTAAAGTCCGTTGTCATCCGATCCGCTCCGCCGACGGAAGGAAAAAATAGGATTTTTTACTCACCGTAAAATCCTTTTCTCTGAGTCCATGGACCGACACAGCTTCTCTATTGACAAAGTGGGTATTATCCGTTAATTAGGAGTGACTAGGCAGAAAAACTTGTAAAAAGTGTTGCATCACACCTTCTACAGTACCGCCCAGGGGGCGGACCCTCTGGGTATACCCTCTCAGTCTGCACATCGCAGATCAGTTCGTCAAAAAGCAGTACAAACTTAAAAGGAGGGGTGGGTGCTGTGTCGGTCCATGGACTCAGAGAAAAGGATTTTACGGTGAGTAAAAAATCCTATTTACTCTTTCGTCCATGGACCGACACAGCTTCTCTATTGACAAAGTGGGACGTCCCAAAGCAGTGTCAGAGAAAAAAACGAGGGGTGGTAACAGCATAAAAACAAACTTCACCCCAAAACACAAAACAGCACTCCTCCAACGGAGGAGTTGCAACTCTAAACAGCCGCCTGCAAAACCTTGCGGCCGAAAGAGGCATCCGAAGATGCACCTACATCAACTTTGTAGAATTTTGTGAAAGTGTGAGCGGACGACCAAGTCGCCGCTTTACATAGTTGGGAAACAGACGCTTGATGTCGGAAAGCCCAAGAGGCACCTATTGCCCTGGTCGAATGCGCCGTGACAGGAAAGGGGGGCGCCTGACCCTTTAAGGCGTAAGCCTGGATTACTATCTGTCGGATCCACCTAGAGATGGTGGCCGATGAGACTGCTTGGCCCTTCTTGGGACCAGCCACCGAAACAAACAGTGAGTATGACTTCCGGAACAGGGAAGTAGCAGATAGGTATACTCTCAAAGCTCGGACAACGTCCAAGGAATGCAACGCCGACTCCTTAGGATTCGACGGCTGAGGACACAAGGATGGAAGTACAATGTCTTCGTTGAGATGAAAAGCCGAAACGACCTTCGGAAGAAAGGAAGGCTGCAGCCGCAGCACCACCTTATCCTTGTGGAAAATCAAATAGGGAGCCTTGCAGGACAAGGCTGCCAGCTCAGAGACTCGTCTAACTGACGTAACAGCCACCAAAAAGACCACCTTCTGAGAAAGTGTCAACAGGGGAATATCGCTAATATTCTCAAACGGTGCCTTCTGCAGCACCGAGAGGACCAGGTTCAAGTCCCACGGAGGTAACGGGGGGCGGACCGGAGGGGCCACATGTCGAACCCCCTGCACAAATGTACTCACGAGAGAGTGAGTCGCCAGGGGTCGCTGAAAAAAGACAGCCAGGGCAGATATCTGTCCCTTAATCGTACTTAGGGCAAGCCTTTGGTCTACCCCATGCTGTAAAAACAGCAGGATTCTGGAAACCAAATAGGTACGCGGATGCCATTTCATTTCCTCACACATGGAGATGTAGGCCCTCCAAGTGCGGTGATAGACCTTCCTAGAGAACGGTTTCCGAGCACTTCTCATAGTAGAAATTACTGAGTCTGACAGGCCCCGGTCTCTCAGTACCTGGTTCTCAACAGCCATGCCGTTAAAGCCAATGACTGTAAAGCAGGATGGAATATGGGACCTTGCGACAGCAGGTCCTTCCGTAGTGGTAGGCGCCAGGGGACGTCTGCTACCAGACGTACTAGATCGGCGTACCAAGGACGCCGAGGCCAATCTGGAGCGATTAGGATCATTGGAATTCCCTCTGCCTCCACTCTGCGGAGCAGAAGAGGAAGAAGCCTTAAGGGAGGGAAGGCATAGATTAGCCGATACTGGCCCCACGATGCTACCAACGCGTCCGTTGCGTCTGCCCATGGGTCTCTTGACCGGGCCACAAACCTCAATACCTTCCGATTGAGTCGGGAAGCCAGAAGATCTACGTCTGGTGTGCCCCATCTTTGGCAGAGGAGTTGGAACACCTCCGGGTGTAAGGACCATTCTCCCTGGTCCAGCATCTGGCGGCTCAGGTAGTCCGCCTGCCAGTTTTCCACACCCGGAATGTACACGGCCGACAGTGCCGGTACGCTCCTCTCTGCCCACTTCAGGATGCGAGCGATCTCCGATGCTGCAGCTGAGCTTCTTGTTCCTCCTTGATGATTGACATATGCCACTGCTGTGGCGTTGTCTGACTGGATCCTGACTGGACGCCCTTGCAGTCTCTGAGACCATTTGAAGAGGCACAGCTTGATCGCCCGGATCTCCAGGACATTGATCGGCAGGAGGGCTTCCTCTGGGGTCCAGCGACCTTGCGCCGACTGGACACCCCAGACTCCCCCCCAACCTGTAAGGCTGGCGTCCGTCGTGATCACTATCCAGTAAACCGGAAGAATTGACTTCCCGGCCATTAGAGCCGGTGCTGTCAGCCACCATACCAGGGATCTCCTGACTAGGTGGCTCACTCGGATTTGATAATCCAGAGATGAAGGGCATCTGTTCCATCTGGACAGAACTTCCCTCTGTAACACTCGAGTGTGGTATTGAGCATATGGGACCGCCTCGAAGGAGGCTACCATGAGGCCCAACACTCGCATGCAAAAACGGAGTGACGACCAATTCCTGGAAGTCAGCTGCCGTACTGCAGCCCGGAGGGTCTGCAACTTCTCCACAGGGAGGAATACCTTTGCCTCTGAGGAATCCAGAATCAACCCCAGGTACACTAGGCGTTGAGTGGGCACCAATACTGACTTTTGCGTGTTTAGTATCCAACCACAGTCTCGAAGAGTCTGACAGGTAATGGACACGCTTACCTCTAATTCTGAGCTTGAAGGGCCCTTCAGCAGAAGGTCGTCCAAGTAACCTGTGATAGCGATACCCCGCTGTCTTAGAAGTGCCAGAATCGGAGCGAGCACCTTGGTGAACGTCCCGGGTGCTGAGGCAAGGCCAAACGGGAGGGCCACAAACTGGTAGTGGTTCTTCCCGATAGCAAATCGCAGAAACCTCTGGTGTCTGGAGTATATGGGGACATGCAGGTATGCGTCCTTGATGTCCAAGGAGGCCAGAAAGTCCCCCGGATGGAGAGCCGTGACTACAGATCGAACCGACTCCATCCGAAAACTTTGTACCTTCACAAAGCAATTGAGGGCTCTGAGATCCAAGCTTGGACGAACCCCCTCCTTCTTCGGCACAATGAACAGATTTGAGTAAAAACCCCGTTCCAGTTCTGGAACTGGAATAACTACCCCGCGTTCCAGTAGACCCTGGACCGCCCCCTACAGGGCCTCCCGACGGGTCGGTAGTAGCTGGAGATTGGAGGTGTTGAATCTGTCCGGTGGACAAGAGAGAAACTATCTTGTAGCCTGAGGAGATTACTTCGCAAACACACCTGTCGGAGATTAGTGCTGTCCACTGAGTCGCGAATTTGCGAAGACGTCTCCCCACCCGAGAGCTGGGTGGGGGTGGACCTTCATGCGGACGCAAATTTGTCCGCAGGCTTATTGGGTATGCGGGACCAGGGACGCTTTTGTCCTTGGGCAGGCGCTTTATCGGCCTGGGGTCTTTTCCCTGTCGCCCTAGGGGGACGAAAAAAACACTTGTGTGCAGTAAAGGAGGGCCCTTGCCCTTGGCGTGGCCCCTTACCCTTGCTAATTTGGGGAAGCAAAGTGCTTTTACTTCCTGTGGCATCCTTGATGATGTCATCCAGAGAAGCCCCAAAAAGTCTGTCGCCCTTAAAAGGCAGATCCAACAGGGCTTTCTTGGAAGTCTGGTCCGCAGACCAGCCTTTTAGCCAGATCAGGTGGCGTATTGCTACTGCATAAACCGAAGTTTTAGACAGCAGGGGAATAGTATTCATGTCTGACTCGCAGACAAACCTAAGGCCCTGGACCAACAGGTCGGCCAATGTTATCTCATCAGGAGGAGCATCTCGCTCCTTAACCCCTGGAGTAGCAATCTTGCCCATTCAGTAAGTGTGTGAGACACTAGGGCCCCCGCCAATGCCGGGCGTACTGCCGAGCCTACCACTGAGTATAGGTAGCAAGCGAGTGCTTCAGCCTTCTTATCCACAGGGTCCTAGAAAACAGGAGCCCCTTCTACAGGAATTGTGGTGGCTCTATTAAGTCTGGACACCGGAGGGTCCACTATAGGGGGGAGAGGTCCATTTCTTCAGAAAACTCTCCTCAAAAGGGGTACCGTACCGCAAACCTCTTTGGGGCTGTAAAGACCCTCAGTGGGTTCTCCCATTCCTTGTATAAGAGTTTATCAAAAGACACACAAGGGAACACCTTAGCAGTGCGGGCAGGTCTATGAAACCCAAGTGGACCGGAGTCTCTGCTGCTTCTGCAGTATTTTCCAATTTTAGCATATCCCGCACTGCAGTAATAAGGTCAGATACCAAAGCCGTCTCGCGTACTGACCTGGACTTTGAGTCATTCTCACTGTCCGGTCACGGTCTGCAGTCTCTGGTGCGTCAGAATCTGGGCTCCGAGCCATAGCTGGACCTGGTTCTGCACCAGAATTATCCCCAGAAGCTTGCAGGGGATGGGGCGTTTACTACCCCCTGTATTCCCGTGTGCTGCTTCCACCCTGGCAGCAAACGCCTCTAGGATTGCCGACATAGCGTCCATAGACACCTCAGGGACACCAGCTGCTAAATCTGGTGTTTCAGGGGAGAAGACATCTGGCTCAGATGCCATGCTGACCACACGCTGACACTCACAGGGCTCCAGGCAAGATATCAATAGGCCACCCTCCTGCGCTGCAGAGATGCTGGGTCACCCAGAGGACTCACCACCCTGGATAGGTACTGCTATGCTGCGCCTATGATGCTGTCCCCTTGCTGCTGTGTCAGTCTGCTTCTTTTATCAGCACTTCCTGTGTGAATTTTCGCGCCAGTGTAATGCACCCTAGAGGCCGGAGGCTCTCGCAAAATGGTTGCCAAAACCGTCTGTATGGAAGATAATGTGGGCTCTAAGAAAATGGCCGCCGACAGAAGATAGAGGTCAGGCAGCCATAGCCCACAAAAAAGATGGCCGCCGAACGGCAATATCTGCATACAGGGTGGACAAACATGGCCGCCGATCACCTGATAGGGGCCAGTGGGTGTGGCCGAACTACAGGAAGATGGCCGCCAGGCAGTTACAAGAGGCCAAACTTGGCATGGACCACCTCAAAATGGCCGCCGACAGCATGGAGACACAGAAACACAGGTAAGCAAAAATGACATTTCTTTTAAATGTTAGTTACAGCCAGCCCCGCTCCAGTGGGACCCCCTAGGTGACCCCCAGCACCCAGCAACCTTTAGCTAGAAGCCCAGGGAGGAGGGAAAGGCAGGGAGAGAGGGAAGAAAGGGGCCACAACCACTTACTTGATCTCTCCAGGAATGTCCAGCTAAATCACCCAGCCGAGGCAGGGGAGTTTTACTTACCTATCCTGCATGTATTCTGCTGGAAGACATTCCAAACAGATCATCGTCCGCGCACGGAAGGTGACTGTTGGCCAGGCATGCTGTGATTGGACCCAGAAGGGACGATCATATGTATGCCCTGGAGCATGACGCTCACCGGACAGGCTGCTGCGACTCGGCCGTAAGGTCAGCCGAAGCTGAGCGGTCCGATGCAAGCCTTGGAGCGTAAGCTCACCGGCCAGGCTGCTGCGACTCGGCCGTAAGGTCAGCCGAAGCTGAGCGGTCCGATGCAGGCCCTGGAGCGTAGGCTCACCGGCCACCCGTGGAGCGACGGGCATGTCGTGGAAAACCCAGCGCGTAGCTAGGGTCGGCACACGCTCGATGGCCGAAACTGGGGAGACTACAAGGATCGAGGATCCAGCCTGTCACCCAGTCGGCAGTTGATCGAAGATCGCAGGAAACAACAAATGTAGCAAAAAAATAAAAATATATATATCTTTTTTCCCCGGACCAATGAGCCCGAAGGGAGCCATGTCCTACTCCTTGCTAGACAGAAAAAAACTGATCTGCGATGTGCAGACTGAGAGGGTATACCCAGAGGGTCCGCCCCCTGGGCGGTACTGTAGAAGGTGTGATGCAACACTTTTTACAAGTTTTTCTGCCTAGTCACTCCTAATTAACGGATAATACCCACTTTGTCAATAGAGAAGCTGTGTCGGTCCATGGACGAAAGAGTAATAGGGTTTTCCTCCGTCACACTTTGGCGGAGCGGAGCGGATGTCAGCGGACATGTCACCGCTGACATCCGTGGCTCCATAGGGCTACATGGAGCGTCCGTGCAGGTCCGCCTAAAAAACTGACAGGCAGACCTGAACGGACCCTCCGTGTGAAAGGGGCCCAAGTCTTGACTCTCACGTCAGTGAGAATTATTTTACCAAGCAACATTTCAGGATTGCGCCGGGTCCCTTTCTGTGTTGCCTTCCTGCACAGTCCTGAAACATTGGTTGGTGAAATCCTTCTTGCTGATGTCTGAATAATAAAAGAAGTTTCTTTCCAAAGGTGAGCTTGTGGACATGTGTGGTCTATGTTTGGATTCAATTGATGGTACCATCTCTTTGGTTTACTACAGCACACTGGTGGCATGGGGCAATTACCTGTATGATGTGCAACAAGTCTTCTAGGGGCCCTATGCCTGCCTTGCTACTGCTTCTAGATGTTGGAAATACCCTCCATGTCCTGGGCTTCCTGCTCCAACATGGCTGCACTGCCCAGACAAAGCCACCAGGGCTGGATGTCATTTGACAATTGGGCACTGCTTAATGTTGCAGCACATTTACAAATATTTATGTTACAATGCATTACATTTTTTATGTGCAAATAAAGAGTGTTTTTTAGTAAAACTAAACTATTCCCCATGTTTACTTTCCTACTGCCTGGCTTTTTTTCTAGGATATGGATTAAAACAAAATGGCTGCTGATCTTTTTTCTTTGATGACAACTAAAGTGATAATCTCTTTAGTTGTCCTCAAAGAAGGAGGCTTGCTGCCCATTTTGAGCATCCACTGTACGTATTGTCCCATGCTTATTTACTCACATTCAGTTTATACCTTTTCAAGAGGAGGCACTTGACCAATTCATAAAAGCTGTCATGGGAGGAATGGTTTTACTTCCACAGTGGAAGAGCCCAAAACCAACCTCCACAGGAGCCTCCACTGCAAAACAGAGCACCTAATTGCCCTACTCAGGCTTCTGTTTCCAAACTTAAGTTTATCTCTTCCTTTTGGCACAAGACTTGTGTAACAAAACCCAGCAAATATTTCCCAAAATACTCTTCCAGTTAAAGGGACGCCTTCAGTCCTTAAGAGCTGGGAGACATCTGTTACATTTTGCCTCTCTATGGGTCACAGACATATCAGACATGTGGCTTTAATCAGAGATTTTAAGTGGGTACAAAATACAGTTCAAAACTCTATCCCCTCACCACTTTCTTCTTTAAAATAAACCAAAGGCTGTTCAAAGACATATTTGCAAAATGCCCTGGACCATCTATTGTCCCAGGGAGTAGGCGTTTCTGTACCTGGACAAAACAGGTTCAAAGAATTTTATTCAAAGCTGTTCACGGTACCAAATCCCAAAGGGGTTAATTATCCTATTCTTAGGGTCTAGGTTCCATAGGAACAGACCACTGCCCTGGACCTGAATAGCACCCTGCAGCTAACTACACATATTGCAGAAAGTGCTCAGGTAAGAGCCCAAGCAGGATCAAGTACCCGGAACACCATTACAGGCCACCCACATGATGGGATCCGAGTACAGCTCCCAAGGTTTTACCGAGGTTGCACCGATTTTATTGATGTATTAGAAGACAGTGAAGTGGTGATTGAAGAGCTAATTGAAGAATCTGAAGTAAAATAATAAAAACTAGATAAGTGAAGAGGGATTTCTCCATAAGTGAGAGGAGGACCATCACCTTAGGACACTAGCAAAAACGGAGGACTCACAAAGTGTGTAGTACACACGTAAAGTACACCTGCATGTCCCTTTAAATTTGCCACCCGCCGCGTGCCTCGTGAGCGTGATCGGGGATCCCGGGAACTCGATTGCGGTCGGCAAAGGCAGAACAGGGGGATGCCTTTGTAAACAAGGTATTACCCTATTCTGCCTAGAGACACTGTCACTGATGGCTGTTCCCCATGATCAGGAACGGTCATCAGTGACGTGTCATGTGTAGCCACGCCCCCTAACAGTAAGAATCACTCCCTAGTACTGACTTAACTCCTGCAGCGCCACCTAGTGGTTAACCCCTTCACTGCCAGTGTCATTTTTACAGTAATCCGTGCATTTTTATAGCACTGATCGCTGTAAAAACGACAATAGTCCCAAAAATGTGTCAAAAGTGTCCGATGTGTCCGCCATAAAGTCGCAGTCACAATAAAAATCGTTGATCGCCGCCATTACTAGTAAAAAAAAAATCTTAATAAAAATGTCATAAAACTACCCCCTATTTTGTAAATGCTATGACTTTTGACAAAACAATCAATAAATGCTTATTGCGATTTTTTTAACCAAAAATATGTAGAAGCATACGTATCGGCCTAAACTGAGAAACTGTTTTTTTTATATATTTTTTGGGGATATTTATTATAACAAAAAGTAAAAAATATTGTATTTTTTTCAAAATTGTCGCTCTATTTTTGTTTATAGCGCAAAAAATAAAAACCGCAGAGGTGATCAAATACCATCAAAAGAAAGCTCTATTTATGGGAAAAAAAGGACGTCAATTTTGTTTGGGAGCCACGTCGCACGACCGCGCAATTGTAAGTTAAATGGACGCAGTGCCGAATCGCAAAAAGTGGCCTGGTCTTTGACCAGCAAAATGGTCCTGGGCTGAAGTGGTTAATGAAGAAATAAAATCTGGACAGCCACACTCCAATAAAAACACCTTTCTTGTGAAAAATATCAAAAGTTCATGACAACAGCAAGGTACAGGCAGAAAATAGCCGATGCGTTTCACACTCTCAACAGTGCTTAATCGTAGCTATGATTAAGCACTATTGAGAGTGTGAATTGTGTCAGATATTTTCTGCCTGTACCCTGCTGTTGTCATGAACTTTTGATATTTTTCCCAATAAAGGTGTTTTAAATGGAGTGTGCATGTCCTCATTAGCTTTGCCAGTGTCCAATCACCTAAAAGGTACCAGCCTATAACCCAGGGTCTATGAATAACAAGCAAGGAAAGGGTGACCTCTGAAAGTCGCACATCTATGGTGTCCTGCTATGATGAATGGAGTGGCAACCTCAACTTGGACTCCGACCAGGCCACGCCCCAAACACATTTTACTCCACCCCCGGAGCTTAGTCATGACTGAGGTCTGGGGGCGGAGTGAAATGCATTGGGGCATGGCATGTCAGAGTCCAGGCGGAGGTTGCCACTCCACTCATCATAACAGGACACCATAGATGTGCGACTTCCAGGGATCACCCTTTTCTTCCTTGAACCTTTGCTGGAGCCAGGATGGGCTCCATCCCCTATCAGCACTCTAGTAGCAGCTGTGGATGCACAGTCAACATACCCCCCTCCCCATCAAGCCTGAATGGCACACACACTTTTCCCAGGTCTATGAATATCAAGCCTGTGTCCTGTACTATACAATTAAGATAATGTTTTATGCACTTTGTAATAAAAATGTGATTTAACTATTTAGTTGTACATTGGACCTCTGAAGTCTTACTTGCTTTTAAGATATTCATTTGTTCGTATTTATTTGGTCCTAAACTAAAACCTTTAATTTCATGTATAACTGATGCATGAAAATACTATCTTGCTATTTAGGATGTGCTTAAAGTGCAGCTATTTCCTGGCCTATAAGCCTGGGGCAGACAATGGGTATTGGTATGGGTGCCAGTGACCATGGGAAGAGTTTATATTCTAAAGCAAATGGCACCAGGTATGGGTGTAAACCACCATAATTGAGAGGCTAATAGCACTGGAGAAGACAGGTGAGGTGCTGTTGTGCCAGATTGATGAGTGGAAAGTGCAAAAATTCCCCCTGGAAACCATCCAGTAAGTGAGCACAACAAGTTAATTAAACGGTTTCAACATTTTGGGTTAAAAACTGAAGTTTTGTTGCATCAAGGAACCCCTGCAACGTGACACTGAATTATTTAAAGCAGCAATTCACTCTCTGTCAACATTGACTAATTTTAATACTTATGCTGCCAGCATTAGTAAATAGATAGGAAAGTACAGTGGGGAAAGAAATTATTTGATCGCCTGCAGATTTTGTAAGTTTGCCCACTTACTTCTTTGTAAGGGTCTAAAATTTTTAACATAGGTGTATTTTAAATCATAGAGACAGAATATCAACCAACCCCCCCCCCCAAAAAAAAAAAAAAAACATGATACAAATGTTATAAATCGAGTTGCAGTTTAGTGAGTAAAATAAGTATATGATCCCCAAGTAAAACATGACTTAGTACTTGGTGGAGAAACCCTTGATGACAAGCACAGAGCTAATACGTTTCTTGTAGTTGGTAACCAGGTTTGCACACATCTCAGGAGGGATTTTGGTCCAATCTTCTCTAAATCCTTCAAGTTACCAAGCGACAACCAAGAAACTTTTTTTGTAATTGTATGTTTATTGAGATTTTTCAACAAAACAAGAAAAAGCAGACACATTACAGAGAAGTATCACAATCATCTTATACAGAAAAAGAGAGGCATCTCTTAGTGAATGATTGCATAATCAGAAGAAATAAGAGAAAAGAAAAGAAAAACAAGGGAGGGGAGGGTACACCATGGATCTTGACACAATATATATAAAATAATAATATATATAGTAACAGTAGTTTTTAGGCTAATCATTCAGACAAGAAGGGACAGGTTGCCTGGGGGACATTTGATAGCAATTTGATAGCAATTTAGGATAGGGATTCAGGATTGAAAGAGGAGTTGTCCCAAGGATCCCATATCTTTGAGAATTGAGGTAGAGAATCGTGAATCACCGCTGTCATATGTTCCATTCTACATGTCTGTGCTACAGCTAATATCAATTGGGATTGTGTGTGGGTGTTGGGAGATAACCAATGGGTAGGTATTACTCTCTTGGCGGCCAAGAGAATATATGACATCAACTTTTTGGCATGTTTAGATATTCCAGGGACTGGGAGGCCCAGCAAGTAGTGTGCTGGGTCTTTTAGGACGTCCATCGCCAGCACAGACTGAAGTACTGATTGGACCGAGGACCAAAACTGCAAAATTAACGGGAATTCCCAAAAGATATGGTAGTGTGTTCCTATATCTCGCAAGCATCTCCAGCATTTCTGGGATATAGAGGGATCATATTTATGGAGTCCTATACCAGAACATGAGGACCTTATAAGCCGTCTCTCTCTGCTCCACGCATCTGGATACTTTAGATATGGAGGTCCAGATCTCCTGCCATTGAGGAAGGGATATAGGGGTTGAAAGTACCTTGGCCCATCTCTGCATGTATACATGAGATTCTAGCGTAGGCAGATTCGAGTCATGGAGGATCTTATATATAGAAGATATGAGACCGGGTTGGTATGGGCCTTGGGCACATAAAGCTTCAAAGGCATTGGGTTTTTCTAAGGCCAAGGCAGGTGATATAGAATGGAAGTAGTTTAAATTGAAGATAAGAAAAAAAAAGATTTTTGGGTATATCAAATTTATTTTGAAGATCTTGGAAGGAGAATAATTTGCGAGTTACAGGATGCACTAGGTGGCGGAGCTGAAAAATGCCCGCCCGAGACCATGGGTACATGTTATTGTAGGATAGGCTATCCGGAATATCCAGGTTGAAAATAACATTTAAGAGAGGTGGGCATGGAGAAGAAAGAGAGAACCCCTTGTTACATTTTTTCCAGATTGAAAGAGTAAATAGCATTGGTCCTAGACAGATATGTCTGAGCTGAGATATAGAAGAAGTCAAGTCGGCCCAAAGCATTAAATAAGGATGTACAGGGCTAGTAACACTGATTTCTAATTCTGACAATCTACTCGTTGCGAAGCGTGATGACCAAGAGATGGTCGCTGAGAGATGGGTAGCAAAGTAATATTTACTGATATCAGGCGCTCCCAATCCTCCTTGAGAGCGGGGAGCAAATACCACTTTGCTAGCAATCCTGTGCGCTTTATTACCCCAGATAAATTTAGTGAAGGCCCGTTGAATGTTTCGGAGTTGTAACATAGGGAGTGCAATTGGCAATGTTTCAAAAAGATATAAAAACTTCGGGAGTATAGCCATCTTGAGGACATTTATCCTACCCAGAAGAGACAGAGGACATTCCGCCCATTTACGGAATAAGCCATGTGTTTCCGAGATTAGGGAGGGGAAGTTAGCTTGATACAGAGTGGGGTAGGATGCCGTTAGGTGTATACCGAGATATTTAATGGAAGCAGAGCACCAATGGTAGGGGAAGTTATTTTGTAATGTGGTAAGAAGCGTGGGAGGAATATGTATAGGAAGAGCTTCCATCTTGGCCGTATTAACTTTATAACCAGATAGCTTACCAAATGTATCTAATAAAGCGTGGAGGTTGGGAAGAGAAAGACGTGGTTTAGTTAAAGTAAGCAATATATCGTCTGCGAAAAGAGACAATTTGTACTCTCTTTGTCGCAGAGAGACCCCACTTATGTCCAGGTGCATGCGGGTGGCTTCAGCTAGGGGTTCAAGGCATAATATAAACAATAAGGGGGAAAGGGGGCACCCTTGTCTAGTTCCATTGCTATGCGAAAAGGGTGGGGACACAAAAGACGCCAGTTGTACTTGGGAAGTGGGTCGGGAATATAAGGCCTGAAGAGCTGAAATAAAAGAGCCTGTGAATCCAAAGCGCGCAAGTGTGGCAAACATATATGGCCAGCCGAGTCTGTCGAACGCTTTCTGAGCGTCTAAGCTCAAGATAAGGGCAGAGCGGGATGTTTTGTTGAGTAAATCTATTAGGTCAATGATGCGTCTAGTGTTGTCCCCTGCACGTCTACCTGAGACAAAGCCTACCTGATCGTTATGAATAAGGCTAGGTATAATGGAGGAAAGTTTGTTTTTGTAAAGATTTTATAATCCGAATTGAGCAGGGCTATGGGCCTGTAATTATCTGGTAATGATGGGGGTTTGCCAGGTTTCGGGAGAACTGTAATGTGGGCATTTAAAAATTGAGGATGAGGGACAATGCCCTTCTGTAGAGAAGTAAAAAGGTCTATTAGATATGGGCTTAGAATTGGGAGAAAGGTTTTGTAATAAAGATAGGGTAGACCGTCTGGTCCCGGTGACTTATGCAAAGGCAGCTCTTTAACAGTCTCAGCTAGTTCTTCTGGCGTGATAGCAGCGTTGAGGGTAGCCGCTTGAGATGACGACAGTTTGGGCAATTTTAAAGAGTCACAAAAGGAGTTAAATTCATCTTGGGAGAATAGGTGTTTGGGGTCTGTGTTTATACAATTATATAGCGTACTATAAAATGTCCCAAAGACCTTGGACATCGTTTGTGGACAGTGAGTTGGGGTTCCATCAGCCTGGGTGAGAAATTTGGGGTAGGAGTGAAACAGACGCGGTTTGAGTTTATTTACTAGCATCCTATGCGGTTTGTTAGCGAATTCGTAGAATTTCTGTTAAGCCCAGAGTAAGGATTTGGAGCATTTGTTCATGTCAATAGATTTTAACCGTTCACGTAAAGAGGTGACTGTGTGCAGACGTGCCACCGTAGGAGAGGCTAGTAGCAGACCTTCTGCTTTTCGTAGCTGGGAAAGAATATCAAGTCTCTGAGCTGCAGAATCCCTCTTTAAGCGGGAGCCAGCTGAGATACATAAGCCTCTAAAGTATGCTTTATGGGCCTCCCACAGGGTAGACACATCTGCCACAGAGTTGTCATTCAGTTGGAAGAATTCAGTTAAATTTTGAGACAATTGAGTTTCTGTAACAGGGTTGTGGAGGAGAGATTTGTTAAGTCTCCAATGACAAGTTTTAGGTGTAGATGAGGAAAGTGTGAGATCGACTTGAACAGATGCATGGTCAGACCAAGTCATAGGGTTCAATTCCGAGGCTACAGAGGATGTTAGTAAAGGGGCCGTGACAAAAAGATAATCCAATCTGGAGTACATCTTATGTGGGGGGGAAAAGAAAGAAAATTGTTTGTGCATGGGGTGTTTGATTCTCCAGATATCCAGTAGGTTATGAGATCTGATGAGTTTACGAAAAGAGGCAGATTGGCGTTCTATTTTAGCTGAAGGGGTGGAAGAGAATAGTGTGCGTCTGTCTCTTCTAGGGGACAAGGTCATATTGAAGTCTCCCCCAACAATCATAAAGGGTTGAGCATATTTGCCAAGTTTCCCAAATACATCAGTGATAAATTGGATTTGACCTGAGTTAGGGACATAAACATTGATCAAAGTGAAAGAGCGTGAGAGATAAATCGCAGTCCAGGAAAATATATCTACCCCGAGGGTCCATGAATGAGGATTTTACTCAAGGGGCAAGATTTTCTAATCAATATGGCAACACCTGCTTTGCCAGAGGGGTCAGAAGCTATGAATTAAACAGGAAAATGTTTTGCAGCAAATTTACAGGATCCCCGAGCGGAAATGTGTTTCCTGGACTAGGATTATATCCGCAGCTGAAGATTTGAACTCTTTTAAGGCTAACCAGCGCTTATGAACAGAGTTCAAACCCTTCACATTATAAGTAAGAACCCATAAAGCCATCACGATGATACAAGATTAAGCTATGCTGACCATAATAAAAAAGAAGAAACATCCACGAAAATATAAACAGACAAAATTGGCAAAAAAGTCCATGGTGCATCCTGTGGAGGAAAAACATAAAATAGTACTCAACATTAGTGAGGAATGATGATGGAAAAACACGTAAGCAAAACAAGCAAAAAGTGAAGAATAGGTAAAAAAAGGACCTATAAAAACAAAAAAAAATTGAAGTATAGCCTGGGAGGTAAAAACCGCCCAGGAGTCCACAGCCGTGGCCGTGGATCAAAAGGAGGCACATGAGGGACCCCAACATATCTGGGGTGATCCCCGCTGTCTTCCAACAAAATTTTAAGAAACTTGGTAGAAAAATTGAACCATAGTCTATAGAAGAAACGTCCCATGTGCATGTGTGAACTCCCCAAATCCTGCAAGAGAGCTTGTAACTTATTGTCCAATATGTCTACTGTGACGGGAGCTGACATTTCTGTGGATGGGGGGGCATAAAGATCTGAGGAGTGTCCCTTACCTCTCTGCGAGTGTCCGCGAGTGCCGGCGCAGTGCCGGGCATAATCGGGGCTGGGGATTCGGGCCTACTCAGGAAACGGTCCAGTGTCTGTGTAGGCCGCAGCTCCGGTGTGTGGGATTGAGCAGAATGCTTCGGCCCGTATTTCACCATGGGGTGCTTGGATAGGTTAGTGGTCAATTGCGGTGTCTCCCGTGGCTGATGTACTAGTCGTATACTGTGCGGGAGCGGTGGAAGGCGGCAGGGATCGGAACAAAGGAGTTACATGTCCTTCAGCATTGGGCGTCCCGCATGTGTCCCCTGTAATGACATCCGCGTTGTGGGGAGCACAAGAAGGAGCAGAGGTTTGTGAGAGGTGGGGGCCCAAATAGCCCAGAAAACAGAGGCTTATGAGATATGGAGGCCCAGGCAGGCCAACAAGAGGGGGCCAATTAGGGATTTAAGGAACTCTGGAATAGCGTAGATCAGGCCTGGGGAAGATGTAGGGACCGTGGATGTAACACACAGGTAGGGACCAAAGTTTGACCAGAAATCGGTGTATGACACTATGTATTTAAAGGGTTAACAGTCCAATCCCCCCTTGTGATGTGTGAGGAGAGGATAAGGCGTCCGAGAAGCTGGAAACAAGAGCAGGCCAGGAGTCTGGGTGTAGCAAGATGGCCGCTGAGCTCTGGGACTTTCCTAAAACGGCCGCCGTGTGGAGGAGCGGCGATCTGTCTGGACTACAGCTCTCTCTCTAGGGGATTACTGCCTACAGCTGCCGCGGAGGTGTTCTGCCTCTTTTAGGGTTGCTGGTGAAGGTAAAGGAGTGTGAGATGGCTGTATGGCTTGTGGAGCACTGTACCTGGAGAGGGAGGATGTGGCTGGCTCCGTAGGCCTCAAGATGATGGTGACGGGCCGCGGGTGGACGCCCGGATCTTCGGGCTGGTCCCCGCTGGTGTCAACTCTGTCTGCCCTCCTCCAGAAATGCGGCCACAAGGGGACGAGGCGACCGCTCGTCCCGCGGGTTGCAGCACTCGAGAGCGGAGAATGACGGAGGCCCCGCAGGTCCCAAGATGGCGGCGGATGCGTGGAGATGTCCTCAGGACAGGCGAAGCCACCGCCAACCAGCGGCCCCAATACACAGCGGGGCTGAGGATGCCTAGAGACGATTGGAGCTCGTTTGGAGGCCCACCAGAGTGGATCATGCAGAGGATGGCCGTGGATTGTGAGAGGATCTGCAGAGCTCCATCCAAACACGTCTTCCTCGGCTCACGTCCGGACACGCCCCCCAACCAAGAAACTTTAATGCCCCATACGCACAACCGTTTTTCCTGTTTGAAAAAGTCTCATGAGAGCTTTTGGTCGGGAATCCCGACCGTGTGTATGCTCCATCAGACTTTTTCAACAGGAAAACTGACGGAAAAAAAATAGAGAGCAGGTTCTCTATTTTCCCGTCGGAAAAAAATTCCTAGCAGAAAAACCGTTCGTCTGTATGATTTTCCGACGGGAAAAAAACACGCATGCTCAGAAACAATTTGACGCATGTTCAGAAGCATAGAACTTAATTTTGTCGGCTCGTCGTAGTCTTTTACGTCACCGCGTTCTTGGCAGTCAAAAGTTCAATGGACTTTTGTGTGACCGTGTGTATGCAAGGCAGGCTTGAGACGAATTCAGTCGGGAAAACCATCATTTTTTTTTCGACGGGAAAACCGCTCGTGTGTACGTGGCATTAGTTTCAGCTCCCTCCATAAATTTTCTATAGGATTAAGGTCTGGAGACTGGCTAGGCCACTCCATGACCTTAATGTGCTTCTTCTTGGGCCACTCCTTTGTTGCCTTGGTGGTATGTTTTGGGTCATTGTCATGCTGGAAGTGTTCTGGCTGAGGGAAGCAGGTTCTCAGGTTTTACAATACATGGCTCAATGCAGCAAAAGCAGCCCATACTTTATCAGAGAAAAAGCCCCAAAGCAAAATGCTTCCACCTCTGTGCTTGACTGTATGGATGGTGTTCTTAGCGTCATAGTCAGCATTTTTCTTCCTCAAAGCACAGCGAGTCAGTTAATGCCAAAGAGCATCTGACAGCACTTTCCCCCAATCCTTCTCTGAATCATTTGGATGTTTATTGGCAAACTTTAGACAGGCCTGTACATGTGCCTTCTTGAAGAGGGGGACCTTGCGAGTGCTGCAGGATTTCAATCCATGGCAGCGTATTGTGTTACCAATGGTTTGTTTGGTGACTGTGGTCCGAACAGCCTTGAGATCATTTACATGCTCCTCTCATGTAGTTCTGGGCTGATCCCTCACTTTTCTCATGATCATTCTTACCCCATGAGGTGAAATCTTGCATGGACCTCTGGACCAAATGTGATTGATGGCTATTTTGTATTTCTTCTATTTGCGAATAATCGCTAGAACAGTTGTCTCCTTCTCACCAAGCTTCTTGCTGTTGATCTTGTTGCACATTCCAGCCTTGTGCAGGTCTAAAATCTTGTCCCTGACATCCTTTGACAGCTCTTTGGTCTTGCCCAGGATGATGAGTTTTGAATGGAAGAAAAAAAAAAAGAGTCTGTGGACAGGTGTCTTTTATACAAGTTGTCATTAGGAGCACCTTCTTAAATTAACAGGACTAATCTGTGTACCACATGGGCACATACTGTAGCCAGTCTGTGGGAGCCAGAATTATTGTTGGTTGGTAGGGGATCAAATACTTATTTTACTCACTGAATTGCAACTTAACTAAAGCCTCGTACACACGGTCGGACTTAAAACAAACTTTTCTGTGGATTTTTGTCCGAAGGGAGTTGGCCGGGCACACCCATAGCATACACACAGCAGGACTTTTCTGCAAACTTTCCCAAAACTTTCCCAACATCACGTGGTTTTTCTGCTCTTTTCTGCTCTTTACCGCCACCCTTTGGCCAACTTTTGCTATTGTTGGTTGATTTTAACATTGGTTCTGGGCATGCTTATTTGTCCTTCGGACAAAAGTCCGATGGATTTCTGTACACACGGTCGGACTTTGCTCCATCGGACTTTTGTTGCCGAAAAGTTTGTCCGTTTACAGACCGAACATTTGTCCGCTGAAAAACAAAAAAGTTTGTCCGGTGGAGCATACACACGGTCAGATTTTTTGTCAAACTTGCTCATTTTGAAGTTTGTTGGCAAAAAGTCAGACCGTGTGTACGAGGCTTTATAATCATGTGTTTTTTTTTCTGGATTTTTGGTTGATATTCTGTCTCTATCATTTAAAATACACCTATGATAACAATTATAGACCCTTAATTTCTTTGTAAGTGGGCAAACTTACAAAATCTGCAGGAGATCAAATAATAATTTCCCCCACAGTACATCATATTTACTTGTTTTAAACTCTCTTTTTTTTTACAACAAATTTTTTTTCCCCCATCTCTTCTGGTTTTTCCTGGTGTTCTGGCCTAGACAAATGAGGTCATACATTCCATGAGTCTTCAGAAGGGGAGGAGGGGTTTTCTCAGATAAACACATGGATTCAGGGTAAGCAGAAGCCTTAAAGGTTAAGTTCCCCTTTTTTTCCCCTAAAATCCAGCTCCCCTATGTATCAATATACTATTACCAAGAGGAACTGCAGTCTGCTCACATAATTTGTAATAAAAACATATTTGCCATTCTGAAGCTTCCCTTCAACCGCTTTGCCTATTATTTTATATATACTGTGATTCTGTACTTGCCAAATATGCTGCAGAAATCTCCCTTTACTAAGTCTGGCTGCAGTCATTTTAACTGTGGGCAGCTGAAGCTGCTGCATATTCACTTCCTGGATTTACACACACCTCTCATCTACCCTCTTATGACTCATCCCCCCTCCCTTCCTGGCAAACTCTCACAAGAGTGAGAGAGAGAGCTGTGCATGATGTCATAAGTCTAGGCTAATGAACAGACAAAAAACAGGAAGTGGGCTGTATAAGGTATTTACTGGCAGAAAAAAATGGTTTTACTATTGTGACAGCAGGAAGGTAAAGTCACCTGGTTGCATCCAGGGGGGTAGGTATATTTCTCCCAGATTCAGGCTTTATGCCGACTTATACAACTAGGGAGAGAGTTGATGAAGCCCAGCTGAGGCTAGTGGGCTCATGGATGATTCATACCTCTAGGGAGAGTGCTGGGCGTCGTGCAGGCAGGGAGTTGATGAGACCAGCTGAAGCTTGTCAGCTCGTTTAAGGCCTCTATAAAAACTCCCAGCTTCATTAGGTGTTTGCTCATGCCTGGAACCAGACCTGTGTGGACTGTCTAGGGAGAGTGAACCCCTGTGCGGTGAGACAAAGCCTGTGTGGCTATTTGTTTGGACATTTACTAAACCAGGGACTTAGGGACTAGGACAGCACCAGGCTGATCCCAGTTGTTAGTTAGGGAAACCTGCATGTTTAGTCAGAGGTCAAGCTGACCAGGATTTATTTTGTTTATGTTTCTTTTTTGCTTTGCTGTGTTTTTTGTCACTGTAAATAGAGAAATAAACCGCACCTTTTGATCTTGAAAACCGCAACCTCCGTCTGCTGGGCCTGTTTTTGTGTGGGGAGCCCATCCAGGGGGTCACACACACCCGCTACCGAGCTAACCCCCTCACAGTTGGTGGAGAACCAGTGGCAGTTTTTTTTTAAGCCAGCATGGAGGAGATACTGAAACAGCTGGCTCTAGCAAATGCCAATCAACAGCAGACAAATGCAGGTTTGCAAAAGAGCCTTGCAGCTCAACAACAGAGCTTCGCAGCCCAGCAACAAGCCCAGCAGCAATCTGAGGCCCGCTTCATAGACCTGTTGCAGAAGCAAGAGCAGAGACTACAACAACAGATGCAAGCAGTAATGCAGCAACGTCCGCAGACCAGTGAGGAAAGCCGTCCCACTAATACCGCATCCTTTGGGGTGAGTCGTTTATTGACAAAAACGACTGGAGAGGATGATCCAGAGGTATTTTTGACCACATTTGAAAGGACTGCTGAAAGAGAAAAGTGGCCTGAGGAGCAGTGGGCTGGACTGCTGGCTCCTCTGTTAACTGGTGAATCGCAGAAAGCTTACTATGACCTAGAGCCTGACCAAGCAAAAGACTATGTGATGCTAAAAGCTGAAATATTGGCAAGGCTGGGTGTCACCCTGGCTGTCCGGGCTCAGCGTGTGCATAACTGGACTTTCCAGCTTGGAAAACCCCCCAGGTCTCAAATGTATGATCTCATTCACCTGAGCAGGAAGTGGCTACAGCCAGAGACTTTGTCCGCACCGGAGATTGTGGAACGTGTTGTGATGGATCGTTTCTTGAGAGCTCTTCCTACCGCCATTCAAAAGTGGGTAAGCCATGGAGACCCAGAAACGGCCGGTAAACTTGTGGATCGTGTAGAGAGATACTTGGCTGCAGAGAACCTGACGGCCTCTTCCAGAGACTCTCGGACTTTCCACCCTAAGACCAGACCATCCCCAGGGGCGGATAAGATGATTCCAAGGGGTGAGGGTGGAGAGAGTGAGAGGGTGGGAGCTCTGCCCAGGGTTTGGCGAGAACAGCCTGGGAAGTCGGGGGCTCAAGAGGCAGCCAAAAGGATTGTTTGCTACCGCTGCCGGCAAGCGGGACATATTGCAGCAAATTGCCCGGTTGTGGAGGAACCCAAGCAATGTGACTTTCTGACGGACAGACGTCAGTCGCTGTGTGCGACAGTCGCATGCACTGCCATTCGGGGAACTGAGAAACATTTATGCAAAATGTGTATTAATGGTAGAAATGTTGTGGTATTACTGGATTCAGGTAGCCTTGTGACCCTGATAAAGGCTGAATTAGTTAAAACAGAGGTCTCTGGGAATAGCAAGGTAGCTGTTATTTGTGTGCATGGGGACACCCGAGAGTATCCAGTGACTACAGTGTGTTTCAAGACCCCCAAAGGTACCCTCTCTCATCCAGTGGGGTTAGTATCTCAATTACCGCATGATGCCATTGTGGGAAGGGATTTTCCGAAGTTCTGGGAACTGTGGGATGATCCTGAGCCCCCCACTGGTGCCCCTATGTACCAGGAAGGTGATAGCCAGAACTCCTCTGAGAGTGGTGAGGACTCTCCAGAATTTCCCTTGTCAGTATTGGCAGGCGAGACTCAAGAAACTGGAGAGGAGCCCACCTCCTCAGACGAAAACCTACCGTCTGTGGAGTTTTCTGATCTTGAGGTTCACAGGGAAAATTTTGCCACAGAACAGTTAAAAGACCCCGCCCTAATAAAGGCACGGGAAAACGTAGTGGAAATAGATGGCGAGTTAGTGAACCCAGATAATACCTGCACTTACCCATACTTCAGCGTAGAGAAGGACCTACTGTATCGGGTGGCAAAAAGGGCAGAAGAAACCGTTGAGCAGCTTGTGGTGCCCAAACCTTACAGGAAGTTGGTGTTGGAGTTGGCCCATGGGCACATTCTTGGAGGTCATCTGGGGACAGAGAAAACCCGAGAGAGGGTATTACAGAGGTTCTATTGGCCTGGGGTGATGAAGGACATAGAAAATTATTGTTCCTCCTGCCCTGTGTGTCAGAGGTCGGCCCCGATGCCACATTTCCGTAGCCCGCTGGTCCCTCTACCCATCATTGAGGTCCCGTTTGAGAGGATCGCAATGGATTTGGTAGGTCCTATAATCAAGTCCGCTAGGGGGCACCAGTACATATTAGTTATAATGGACTATGCCACCCGTTATCCAGAAGCGATCCCTCTCCGAAATACCTCGGCCAAAACCATAGCCAAAGAGCTATCTCTTGTTTTTAGCCGGGTGGGTATTTGTAAAGAACTGCTTACGGACCAAGGTACACCCTTTATGTCCCGGGTTATGAAAGAGCTGTGTAAATTGTTCAAAGTGACGCAATTGCGTACGTCTGTGTATCACCCCCAAACCGATGGGCTGGTTGAAAGATTCAACAAGACCCTAAAACAAATGTTGAAGAAAGTGGTGGATAGAGATGGAAAGGATTGGGACTGTCTACTTCCTTATTTGATGTTTGCTATTAGGGAGGTGCCCCAATCCTCTACGGGATTCTCCCCCTTTGAGTTACTGTATGGGAGACACCCAAGAGGGCTGTTGGATATTGCCAAGGAAACTTGGGAAAGTGAGAGTTCTCCCCACAGGAGTGTGATTGAGCATGTCGCCCTGATGCAAGATCGAATTGCACAGGTAATGCCCATCGTGAAGGAACATTTGGCCCAAGCGCAGTTGGCACAGCAGAGAGTGTACAACCGTGGAGCCAAGACCCGTACCTTTTCCCCGGGGGATAGGATATTGGTACTTGTCCCTACGGTTGAAAGTAAATTCCTTGCCAAATGGCAAGGCCCCTACGAGATAATGGAAAAAGTGAGCGAAGTGAATTACAAGGTCAGACAACCAGGAAGGCGAAAGCCCGAACAGATCTATCACGTTAATCTGTTGAAAGCCTGGAGGGATAGAGAGTCCCTAGTCGCAGAAACTTGGTCACCAGCTCAAACTGGTTGCGTGATTCCGGAGGTTGGAATAGCAGCCACCTTGTCACAACCCCAACAACAGGAGGTTAAGGAGTTTGTGCTTCGCAACAAGGAGGTGTTCTCTGAGCTGCCGGGACAAACATCTGGGGTAGAGCATGATATTATTACCCCGCCCGGTGAAAGGGTGAAGTTAAAACCCTATCGGATCCCAGAGGCCCGACGGGAGGCAATACGGGAGGAAGTACAGAAAATGCTGAACTTAGGGGTGATAGAGGAGTCCCAAAGTGATTGGTCTAGTCCCATTGTGTTGGTACCTAAACCGGATGGGAGCTGGCGATTTTGTAACGATTTTCGTCAGTTGAACAAAGTTACAAAATTTGACACCTACCCCATGCCACGTATAGATGGGTTGATCGACCGGCTGGGAACAGCCCGATACATGACGACTCTTGACCTCACAAAAGGGTATTGGCAAATTCCCCTGGCCAAGTCGGCCAAAGAGAAAACCGCATTTGTAACCCCAGACGGGGCGTTCCAATATAAGAGAATGCCGTTCGGGTTACAGAATGCGCCGGCCACATTCCAGCGGAAAATGGACCAGATACTGAGGCCCCATCGGAAGTATGCTGCGGCTTACCTGGATGACGTAATTGTCCATAGCACAGATTGGGCCTCACATCTGCCAAAAGTGCAAGCAGTCCTAGACTCTATCCGGGAAGCGGGGTTTACGCCTAACCCCAAGAAGTGTACCATTGGGCAGGAGGAGGCCAAATATCTTGGGTACACCATTGGCAGGGGAGTAATAAAACCCCAACTCAACAAAGTCGAGGCCATCCAGAGTTGGCCACGTCCCAACAGCAAGAAGCAGGTATGAGCCTTTCTGGGAATCGCGGGTTATTATCGGCGCTTCATTCCCCACTTTGCTTCTAAGGCTGTGCCCCTAACCAACCTGACGAAAGGGAAAGGGTCGGTCATGATTAAATGGACCCCCGAGGCTGAGGCAGCATTCCAATTCTTGAAACAAGCCTTATGTAGCCAGCCAGTGTTGTACTCACCCAACTTCTCTAAAGACTTTGTCGTACAAAGTGATGCGTCAGATGTGGGGTTAGGAGCAGTATTGTCCCAGGTCTGGAACGGGGAAGAGCACCCAGTCATTTACCTCAGCAGGAAGTTGAAGTCCCATGAGGTAAATTACGCCACGGTTGAAAAGGAGTGTTTAGCGGTGAAGTGGGCTCTAGATTCCCTTCGGTACTATCTGCTAGGTAGGCACTTTGACATGGTTACGGATCACGCTCCGTTAAAGTGGATGGCTCAAAACAAGGAGACAAATAGAAGAGTGAATAGGTGGTTCCTGGCCCTACAGGAATTCAACTTCACAGTAAAGCATCGCCCTGGCGTTCAAATGGGGAATGTGGATGCTTTGTCTCGAGTACATGAATGCCTGATTGCTGGTGTTCCAACCCCAAGGTTAAAACAAGAGGGGGGGTATGTGACAGCAGGAAGGTAAAGTCACCTGGTTGCATCCAGGGGGGTAGGTATATTTCTCCCAGATTCAGGCTTTATGCCGACTTATACAACTAGGGAGAGAGTTGATGAAGCCCAGCTGAGGCTAGTGGGCTCATGGATGATTCATACCTCTAGGGAGAGTGCTGGGCGTCGTGCAGGCAGGGAGTTGATGAGACCAGCTGAAGCTTGTCAGCTCGTTTAAGGCCTCTATAAAAACTCCCAGCTTCATTAGGTGTTTGCTCATGCCTGGACCCAGACCTGTGTGGACTGTCTAGGGAGAGTGAACCCCTGTGCGGTGAGACAAAGCCTGTGTGGCTATTTGTTTGGACATTTACTAAACCAGGGACTTAGGGACTAGGACAGCACCAGGCTGATCCCAGTTGTTAGTTAGGGAAACCTGCATGTTTAGTCAGAGGTCAAGCTGACCAGGATTTATTTTGTTTATGTTTCTTTTTTGCTTTGCTGTGTTTTTTGTCACTGTAAATAGAAATAAACCGCACCTTTTGATCTTGAAAACCGCAACCTCCGTCTGCTGGGCCTGTTTTTGTGTGGGGAGCCCATCCAGGGGGTCACACACACCCGCTACCGAGCTAACCCCCTCACACTATCCAACGTTAAAACAACAAGGGCAGAAGATTTAATAGATGGAAAGTTGAAAAAATGACTGAAGAGCTGCTTTAACCACTTCCCGCCCAGTCAATAGTGAATTGACGTCCGGGAAGTGGTTGCAATATCGATACTGGACGTCATATGACGTCCTGCAGGATATTGCCTTGCGCGCGCCCGCGGGGGCGCGCAGCGCGGTGATCGGGGACGGCATGTGTCCCTCGGACACAGCGCTTCCTCGATCACGGTAAACAGCCAATTTCATTGGCTGTTTACCATGTGATCGGCTGTGTCAAAGTCACAGCCGATCACCTGTCAAAACAAACTCGGCGGCGCGCTCCGTGCGCGCCGCCACAGGCTTGTAGAGCGGGGATCGGGGAAGGCGAGTGTCCCTTGGACACAGCGCGTCCCCGATCAGAGTAAACAGCCAATGAATTGGCTGTTTACCACGTGACCGGCTGTGTCCAATCACAGCCGGTCACAAATGTAAACAAACTGCAGGAGTTACTACCTGATCCCTGCTCTCTCCTCACACACCGATCTGTGAGGAGAGAGAAGAGATCAGTAAGTTAGCTCAGTGTAGTTTGTCTACATAAGTTTACAGTGCACAACACGCCCCCCCCCATAAAGAGGACCTGTCACACAGCCAAGCACATCAATCAGCCCAGCCAATCAGCCCATCTGTCAATCAATCAGCCCATCTGTCAATCAATCAGCCCATCTGTCAATCAGCCGATCTGTCAATCAAACACCCCACCTGTCAATCAATCACCCCATCTGTCAATCAATCAATCAGCCCATCTGTCAATCATCTGTCACAGGCCCACCTCCATCGGTACCGCCATTTGCACCGCCACACAGGCTACCAATACCGCCATCGGTACCAGTACCACCACCAGTACCGCCACCAAGCCCAGCATCTATACTGCCACACAGGCCCGCTACCAGTATCACCACTAGTGCCGCCATCGGTACCACCACCAGTACCACCACCCGTACCACCACCAGTACCACCGTCGGTAGTGCCACCACCACCTGTACCGCCATCGGTACCATCACCACCCGTACCGCCATTGGTACCACCACCACCTGTACCGCCATCGGTACCACCACCACCTGTACCGCCATCGGTACCACCACCACCTGTACCGCCATCGGTACCGCCATCGGTACCGCCACCACCACCTGTACCGCCATTGGTACCACCACCACCCATACCGCCATCGGTACCACCACACAGGCCCACCACTAATACCTCCATCGGTACTACCACACAGACCGCCACCACTACCACCAGCAGTACTATTACACAGGCCCACCAATAAGCACTGCCATAATGTCCCAAAGGGTTTACACACCTGAGGAGGCATATGCCATTCTTGCCATGTCGGATGATGAGAGCAGCGGGGAGCTCCCATTATCCGATTCTGGTTCGGAATACAAGCCAGTGGAGGATAGTGGCTCAGAGTCCGAGTCCCCGGAGGAAACCGCCCCTCCCAAAAGAATGCGATCGGCACCAAGATCAGCACCAAGATCAGCACCAAGATCAGGAGAACTGCCCACCACCAGCAGCGCCATACCCCAGGAAGAGGAGCCCAGTACAAGCAATGGAAATGCACGCCCAACCCGAAGAATCCAGCCCCAATCCTACCTTCCCGATGCCCTGGCAAACCCCTTATGGTTGCCTGCCAACTCAGGATCCGCTATCATCCCCCCTTTCACCGCACAGCCAGGTGTGCAGCCCGACACTACAAATTTTTCTAAATTTGATTATTTTTGTTTATTTTTCCCACAAGATTTGCTGCAGAATATAGTGGATCAAACGAATCTGTATGCATCCCAATTTATTGCTGCCAACCCCGATTCTTCCTACGCCCGCATGTTCCAGTGGCGGCGTCTAACATTGGAGGAATTTAAATTATTTTTGGGCCTTATGTTCAATATGGGGCTTACAAAAAAGAACGAAGTCCATTCATATTGGTCCAAACGCCCCATCCAACACATGCCCATATATTCCGCTGTCATGTCCAGGAAAAGATACGACATGATTATGCGCTTTCTCCACTTCAATGACAATTCACAGTGCCCTCCCCGAGATGATCCCAACTACGACAAATTGTACAAGATACGCCCCCTAATCAATGCCTTTTCCCAGCGATTTGAAGAAGTTTTCATCCCAGACCAAAAAATTTGTGTGGACGAGTCCCTCGTACATTTCACCGGCCGACTGCAGTTCAAGCAGTACATACCAAGCAAGAGAGCCAGGTATGGGTTAAAATTAAATAAATTATGTGATCGAGCCACTGGATACGTCTGCAAATTCAGGATCTACGAAGGCAAAGACTCCCAGCTCCAGCCCCGTGATTGCCCCACATATATTGGAACCAGTGGGAAAATTGTCTGGGAGTTGGCATACCCCCTGTTCGGAAAAGGTTACCATTTATATGTTGATAATTATTATACCAGCCTGCCCCTTTTTCGCCACCTTTACAGTAAACAAACCCCGGCCTGCGGTACCTTAAAAAAAAAACGGAAGGGATTCCCACAAAATTTATTGACAAAAAAATTGCGACCTGGAGAATCGGCATCCATGAGGAACGAGGAGGTTTTGGCCATGAAGTGGAGGGACAAGAAAGATGTCCACAATGACACCATGGTGGAGATCCCAAGAAGACGCGGCTCCATTGTAAAGCCTGAATGTGTCCACGACTACAATTTGTACATGGGGGGGGGGGTGGATTTAAACGACCAGATGCTACAGCCCTACTTATCAACCAGAAAGTCCCATTATTGGCACAAAAAAGTTGCGTTTCACCTGTTTCACATGGCTCTTTTTAATTCGTTTGTCTGCTACCAAAAAGCAACTCAAAATCACCGACTCCACTACCTCCAATATATCGAAGATATCATCGATGCCCTCATTTACCAACAAGATCCCGCCCCAGGAAGCATTCGCTCTGATAGTGTGAGTCGGCTTCACGAGCGACACTATCCCTTTAGCATCCCCCCCACAGAATCTGGAAGAAGACGCCAAAAGAAATGCCGTGTATGCAGCAGAGGAGGAGTAAGAAGAGACACCAGCTATTATTGTCCCGATTGTCCCTCCCAACCTGGCCTGTGCATCGGAAATTGCTTCAAAAATTATCATACATCCATTAGTTCCCCTTAATATTAACAGACTGCCATTTCCCTATTTGCCTGCTACCATGTTACTAACTACCTTCCATGTTAATTAACTGACCCTGGCCTGTTTACCGACGATGCCTCTGCCTGCCGATTTAAACCACGTTTCTGACTTCCACGTGTACCGACCTTGGCCTGTTAATCGACCATGTTTTTGCCTGCCACTTGGACTGATCTTTTGGCCATCTACTTTTAGTACACAGGGGTCTCACATATGTGAGGGGCTTCAGAATAGCGTTCTGAGTAGAGAAAACCAGTTTTTCGTTTTCTGTGCTCCAAGAACAGGGTCTGGTTGCCCGGAGGCTTCAAAGCGATTTGGGTGGGAGAAGCCTCTACCCCTGTCCCCCTGGCCCTAAGCTTGATGGTCCTTCCTGCTGCCTGGACCAATAATTTGGCTGTGCTGACCATATTACTGCCTGTAATGACCCATGACATTATGGACCATGTTTCTTCCTGCTGCTTGGACCAATACTTTGGCTGTGTTGACCATATATCTGCCTGCTGCCTCTACTGACTTTGGACAGCATTTCTGCCGGGACACCTCTGCCTGCTACCTGGACCTGTGCTCTGGCTGTGCTGACAGTATCTCTGCCTGTGCGAACTATGGACAGTATTCCTGCCTGCTGCCTGGATGATTGCTTTTGCTGTCGCTGACCTCATCCCTGCCTGCTGCCTGGACCGATGCTCTCCTCTGTGGACCACTGCACTTCTAAAACCACAGGTAATCTTTTGTTATTTGGTATGTACCTGCTATGTGTTAGATATATGAAGGGCCTTCAAAAATGTGATCGGTAGTCAGAAAATGATATGTGCAATTAATGCTGCTAGAATGCCTGGAGGTGCTACTTGGATGTTGGGCCTCTGTATGTGGCCAGGCTGTGTAAAAGTCTCAAACATGTGGTATCGCCATACTCAGGAGGAGTAGCAGAATGCATTTTGGGGTGTAATTTTTGCTATGTACATATGTGTTAGAAATATCTTATAAATTGACAACTTTGTGTAAAAAAAATGCATTTTAATTTTTTCTCCACATTTTCCAAAATCTTCTGGAAAAAAATGAACCGTTCAAAAGACTCATAATGCCTCATAGATTATACGTTTGGGTGTGTGCTTTCAAAAATGGGGTCATTTTGTGGAAAATTCTATTGTCCTGGTGCTCCAGGGCTTTCAAAATTGTAATAGGTGGTTGAGAAAGGATATGTGCGATTTATGCTTGTAGAACGCCTGAAAGTGCTACTTCAATGTTGGGCCTCTGTATATGGCCAGGCTGTGTAAAAGTCTCACACATGTGGTATCGCTATACTCAGGAGGAGTAGCAGAATGCATTTTGGGGTGTTATTTTTGCTATGTATATGCTATGCGTTAGAAATATCTTATAAATGGACAACTTTGTGTAAAAAAAATGCATTTTCATTTTTTCTCCACATTTTCCAAAACCTTCTGGAAAAAAATGAACCGTTCAAAAGACTCATAATGCTTCATAGATTATACGTTGGGGTGTGTGCTTTCCAAAATGGGGTCATTTTGTGGAAAATTCCATTGTCCTGGTGCTCCAGGGCCTTCAAAAGTGTAATAGGTGGTTGAGAAAGGATATGTGCGATTTATGCTTGTAGAACGCCTGAAAGTGCTACTTCAATGTTGGGCCTCTGTATATGGCCAGGCTGTGTAAAAGTCTCACACATGTGGTATCGTTATACTCAGGAGGAGTAGAAGAATGCATTTTGGGGTGTTATTTTTGCTATGTATATGCTATGCGTTAGAAATATCTTATAAATGGACAACTTTGTGTAAAAAAAATGCATTTTCATTTTTTCTCCACATTTTCCAAAACCTTCTGGAAAAAAATGAACCGTTCAAAAGACTCATAATGCTTCATAGATTATACGTTGGGGTGTGTGCTTTCCAAAATGGGGTCATTTTGTGGAAAATTCCATTGTCCTGGTGCTCCAGGGCCTTCAAAAGTGTAATAGGTGGTTGAGAAAGGATATGTGCGATTTATGCTTGTAGAACGCCTGAAAGTGCTACTTCAATGTTGGGCCTCTGTATATGGCCAGGCTGTGTAAAAGTCTCACACATGTGGCATCGCTACACTCAGGAGGAGTAGCAGAATGTATTTTGGGGTGTAGTTGCAATTATGCATATGCTGTGTGAGAGAAAAAAAACTGTTAATATGACCAGTTTGTGTAAAAAAAAAAAAAAAAAAAATTAATTTTCCCAAGAATTGTGGGAAAAAAATACAACTTCAAAAAACTCACCACGCCTCTTAGTAAATACCTTGGACTGTCTACTTTCCAAAAAGGGGTAATTTTGGGGTATTTGTACTTTCCTCGCTTGTTAGTGTCTCAAGAAATGAGATATCCCTTCAGTACATCAGGCGTGATCAGATGTGATAAATTTTCAGTGATTGCCACCATAGTTTGTAGACTCTATAACTTTCACAAAGACCAAATAATATACACTAATTTGGGTTCATTTTACCAAAGATATGTAGCAGTATACATTTTGGCACAAATTTATGAAGAAAAATTACTTATTTGCAAAATTTTACAATAGAAACTAAAAAAAAGTGTTTTTTTTTTGTTTAAATTGCTGTTTTTTTGCTTATATCACAAAAAATAAAAAACCCAGTGGCGATCAAATACCACCAAAAGAAAGCTCTATTTGTGAGAAGAAAATGATAAAAATTTTGTTTGGATACAGTGTAGCATGACCAAGTAATTGTCATTCAAAGTGTGAGAGTACTGAAAGCTGAAAATTGGTCTGGGCGGGAAGGTGCATAAGTGCATGGTATTGAAGTGGTTAATGTACTTAAGTTGCAGAAAAAAAAATTGTTAACGGCACACCAAACATAGACGCAAACACCGTTTGCCACATAAAAAAAGCAGGAGACAAAAGCAATAAAAATGTTGCATGAGCTACTTTGCCACGTGTAGCACAGCCCATTGAAGTCAACGGGCTGCCATGTGTGTCACTGGAAAAACAAGACAAAAAACATGCGCTCCCACATAGATAGGTGTGAATGGGGCCTGAAAGTGAAATTTGTGCTTTTACACAAGAACAATAAGGCTCCATTCACATCTGTGTGTTTCCAAATGCATAGCAAACCACACAGAAAATGTGCGCTTTGCCATGCGTTTCAAAAAAGCTGCAAAATGTGCATAATGCTTTTGTTATCATTACATGTTTAAAGGCTCCCCAAATGCAGCAAATGCACCAAAAACTGCGGTAGTGCACCACGCTCCGCTCCAAAAAAGTTCCGGAGCTTCTCTGGGGCGATTGTTGTGAGTACAGGTGACAAGTGAAATGGCTCCACATCACCCAAAATAAAAAGCATGCTGGAAAGTAAGTTTCCACTACGTGGCGGTGTGAACGGGGCCTGACAACCAAGTTTCTCCGTCTACTCCCTCATATGTACCTGTATAATGATGGCCATACACTATGCAATTGGCAATTGTCAGGGCTGGGCTCAGTCCTTCCTTCTCAGAGCAGGCCGCTCAGCTGTCGGTTAATTGCCAGCTCCTATCTCTCCACAGTGACTCACCTAATGATGATATCCTGTTAGTCAGTCCTGCTGGTTACTTAAGCTGTTCAGTTCAGTCCCTCTCTGCCTTCGTCTTGGTCAAAATATCCAGAGACTCTCTCCTGTGTACCTGTTAAAGACTTGCTTGGCTGATGTCCCTTCTGGTTCCTGATCCTGCTTGCTGTTCCACTACGCTGATTCTCCGGTTTCCTAATTTCCTGGCCTGTCCTGAAGTACGCTGATCTCTCGCTTCCTGACGTCCTGTCTTGTCTGACTATCCGTCCTGGTTACCAAACTCTGGCTTTGATTTGACTACGTTGCTCTGTTTACCTTTTACTTTTATTATTAAACAAGTGTGATTTTACCTGCACTTCTGTCTTGGTCTGATTCATGGTTTCTGACAGCAATCTGATTGTACAATCTTTGTGCAATGTCCTTTTGATTTAATATCTAAGACACACCTGACCAATTCATTTGATTTGTAATTTGTTTAAGCCCTTGTACTACATAGCTGATGAGAGATCTAAAGGAGATTGTGCAATCAGATTGTATAGGAAGTGGGTGGAAGGTAGTATTGTAATGAGAAAGGTGTGGTCCTGAGTGGTGAACACACCCTATTTACACCTTCTTCTGTGATGCAACAAGGAAGTGAAGGATTCTGGGAGATGGCCCAACAGGAATTAAAAGCTGAGAAATTGTTGGAATCTGAAAATTCTTTCTAAAAAAACAAATAAACTGACAAGATTCGAAACATCCTGTGGATGAGATGAGTGAGAGAAAAGAACATCAGAATGGCTGGGCCAGATATTGCATTGGAAAAGGCTTCTATTATGAAAACTGAAATTCTGCCCGATTACAGATATTCCTGGATTTGGATAGGATCAAAGCATTATTACATTTTTCTAATTTTCTGCAGTGTAAAATTAGATGGCTGTAGATGTACAGCGATATCCTGCAAACAAAACAGACACTATTTTAACTCTTATGCCGCGTACACACAATCGGAAATTCCGAGAAAAAAAATCCGATGTGAGTTTTTGGTCGGAAATTTTGTCCGTGTGTAGGCTCCATCGGAATTTTTCTATCGGAATTTCAGCCAAGAAAAATTTGAGAGCTGGCACTCAAATTTTGACAAGAAAAGTTCTGCTCGGAAATTCCGATCATCTGTATGCAATTCTGACGTGCAAAAAAAAACACGCATGCTCTGAATCAATTTGACACATGCTCGGACTCATTGAACTTCATTTTTCTCGGCTCGTTGTAGTGTTGTACGTTACCGCGTTCTTGACGGTCAGAATTTGGTGTGACTGTGTGTATGCAAGACAAGTTTGAGCCAACATTCCATCGGAATAAAATCCACAGTTTTCTTGTCGGATTTTCCGATCATGTGTACGTGGCATTACACTATACTCTCTCAAATGGTGCGGGCATGTTGCTTGTGCATGCATTTATTTTTATACAGCACTACTGGATTCCCAAGAAAAGAAGAGAACAATTCCACTGACTATCAAATGGCCACTGTTAAGTCATTCTGCTATTACAGTACCTTTGTTTTTGCCAAACATGCATGGAGAGGCCATTGAATTGGGTTGTATCCCACAGGATGATGTTGAATGGCAGCAATAAACTGATAACAGATAAGATAAAGGCCGAGTTCAGAATCATCAAGGAAAAAGTCTGTGTGGGGACAAGGTAGTTCACCTTTACATCAGTGCACAGGGGATTGTCTTTTTTTTACTTGTGGAAATAGCTATGCTAGTATAGAGTTCTTTATGAATATGATTTGCACAATGGGTTCATATTTTTTCTTTAATATCTGCAGAATATTTCCATTTTCTAGAAGTGGTAAGATTGTCCTATTGTTTGTTCATTACATGTCATTTCAGCATGACTCCCCAGAGCCTCAGTTATTGTTGTTTATGGACATTGCCTGTTTATTTAGGACAAGAATATGGCTCCTTTGAGTAACATACTATGTAAGCTTGAGAGGAGTTATGCATTGTGTTCCCAGGAGTTTTTAAACACAAGTAGAATTTTGAAGAGTACAGCATTTCAATTACATTTCAATTACTCCTATGTGAGAATATCTTTTATCTTGTTCTGAGAGGTAATGTGAGGAACATTAAAACCTACATAAATCATTCCTGGTTTATTATATTGCCTATCTTATACCAAGCTGCAATGTACACTAGCCTTGGTCAGGTGCATAGACTGTTTTGGTTATCACCACAGACTGAAGGGGCTTTTAAAACTGTTGCCAGAAACATACCAGATAAGTAAAAAATTTTATTATTTTCCTCCCATGTATCCTCGTTATGCTTAGTCATACGCAGTTATACAATGATTGTATTCACAATATTTTTTACTGCTTTCCCTATTTTGACATATCTGGTATAAAAGTAACTGTCAGAATGAGCAATTTTACCCACCAAAAGGCCCATTTTACAAAAGCATAACACCAGGTAGCATCATTACTGTGTGCTTTTTTTCCCTCGTTTTAACAATTGGAAGTAATTTTTTTGATAAGCATGAATCGGCTACATTTAATGAACTCAGTATTGTAGAATGCCTGACAAACAAACCTAAGCTGCATTGAAAGCTTGTATTCTTTAAAAAAAAAAAAAAAACTTGTGTTAGCCAAGAAATATCTTCACATAGGGTTGTTCACACGTGTTTATGAGGCATGCGGTCAGCATTTTTAAAGCCTTATAACTGCCCTTTAATGCCTGCCATAAATATTACAATGGGCACCACACAGTGCTGTTCACACAGGAGCGGTAGCATTGTGTTGTGTTAAACATTAGGCCGCATGCTACTTTCATATGGCATCAATACTTGTCAGCCACCTCCATTGATTTTCAATTATAATGCTTTATAGCTGCACCTTAGCAGCACCTAGGGCTATGGTGTGCTAGTGAAACATTGATAAAGTGTTAACTGGGCACTTGGGGAGAGACAGTGGAGGTTCCTATATCCCAGAATGCACTGGGAAATAACATAAAACTAGGACAGAATAGCTCCAGTCACTGCCTGGTTTTAAAGAGCAAACACCAATTGCTTCTGTGTACAGGCAAAAGCTACAACACAGCCAGCAATACTGACAGTGCCAGATAGGAGCAGAGTCATTGAGCATTATTCTCAGTGGTAAAGCATTTTTGTCAGCAAAGTTGGGCTGGTTCAAGCCAAGTGTCAAAGGGATCAAAAGTATACAAATCCATCTTACAGAGAATTAAAAAAAAAATGTCTGCTATCACACCACAACCTAACCACACCTCAAAGTAGATAATTTCCTCCATTTCCTTTAAAGTGTAAGTAAACCCCCCTATCGTATTCAGCCAAGGAAGCTGCCATCTTTGGCTCTGTTTATTCTACAACTGTCATGATGCTGCACATGTGATCAGTTATGACACCAGCCATTGGATAGTTTGACAATTTGGTTGACAGCACAACCAATGGGAGTGTTATATTTCCGGCACGTGCCGTAAATGAAACTGTTTTATGGATGGGTTTACCTCCACTTTAAGCACTTCCCAGTAGAAAAGCAACACTTTAATGGGCATTTATCAAGAATTCTTGAAGCTTTTTCGATGCTTCATAGACGCAACAAAAACACATCATAAACACATCATAAATGCTATAGGACCATTATTAAGCATGGCTTCATTCTTCATAATCAGCACATGTGTGAATGAGCCCTAAGAGTACTTTTTTGCAAAGTCTGAACTTGCAAATTAGCTATGGATAAAAAAGGGATTTTTATAACAGCTTACCTGTAAAATCCTTTTCTTGGAGTACATCACGGGACACAGAGCGACTTAGTCATTACTAATGGGTTATATAGTTTACCTTCAGGTGCTGGCACTGGCAACTTCCAAACCGGAAGTACCCTCCCCTATATAAGCCCCTCCCATCCGGGAGCACCTCAGTTTTGTAGCAAAGCAATAAGTGTCCCAAAAAGAGGGGTGGGAGCTCTGTGTCCCGTGATGTACTCCAAGAAAAGGATTTTACAGGTAAGCTGTTATAAAAATCCCTTTTTCTTTTTCGTACATCACGGGACACAGAGCGACTTAGTCATTACTAATGGGACGTCCCAAAGCAATGCCAAATGAGGGGAGGGATACACTATACATAAGCTGGGCGCCATCAGGCATGAGGATCTTTTGCGGCCTGCAACACACTGCGCCCAAAGGCGACATCCTCCTGACTTCTAACGTCTACCTGGTAGAATCTAGTAAACGTGTGTACTGAAGACCATGTTGCGGCCTTACAGACTTGAGCCAGGGAGGCCTGGTGATGCACTGCCCATGAAGTTCCAACTGCTCTTGTGGAGTGCGCCCTAACTTTGAATGGAGGCAGTCTCTTTCTCAAGCCATAGGCTTGTATTATGACCTGTCGAATCCACTTGGCTAAAGTAGATTTTGATGCTGCCTGACCCTTTCTAGGGCCTTCCGGCAGAATAAACAAAGTATCCGTTCTGCGAATCTGAGCAGTGGCTTTTAGATAAGCTTTAACTGCTCTTACTACATCCAAAGAATGCAATAACTTTTCCTCTACCGAGCTAGGTTTGGGGAAAAAAGAAGGAAGAACCACATCTTGGTTCAAATGAAACCTCGATACCACCTTAGGAAGAAAGGCTGGATGAGGACGTAATACTACTCTGTCCTTATGGACAACCAGATATGGCTCCTTACAGGACAAGGCGGCTAATTCCGATACTCTTTTAGCCGAACAAATGGCTACTAAGAAAATCAATTTCCTGGTGAGAAGAACCAAGGAAATGTGTTGCAATGGTTCAAACGGTTGTTTCTGTAGAACCGACAGAACCAGGTTTAAGTCCCATGGACATATGGGAATACTAACCGGAGGGCTAATACGCATCACTCCTTGTATGAAAGCTTTGACTAGTGAATGCGAAGCCAAGGGCCTTTGAAAAAATATTGACAAGGCCGAAATCTGACCCTTGATGGTACTCAAGGCCAGCTTCCTATCTACAGCCCACTGTAGGAAGTCCAAAATCCTACCTATTACGTACTTACGTGGATGCCATTTCTTGGCCTCACACCATGTAATGTACGCCTTCCAGATCCTATAATAGATCTGCCTGGATACCGGCTTCCTGGCATTGATCATGGTAGATACCACAGGATTAGAGAGCCCTCTCTTTTTCAGAATGTGGGCTTCAATAGCCAGGCCGTCAAACCTAGGGCTGGTAAGGAAGGGTGGTATATCGGTCCTTGCGACAGCAGGTCCGGACGATGTGGGAGGGTCCAAGGACTCCTCACTGACATTTTTACAATCTCCGCGTACCATGCCCTTCGGGGCCACGCTGGAGCCACCAGAATCACTGGTTTCTTTTCTACCCTGATTCTGCGGATTAATCGCGGTAACAATTGTGGCGGTGGGAATGCATATATCAGCTTGAACTGATCCCAAGGGAACACTAGGGCATCTGAGCCGCAAGCTAGGGGATCCCTTGTGCGAGACACAAATCTGTCCACCTTTGTGTTGAATCTGGATGCTAGCAGATCTACATCCGGTGTTCCCCACCGCTGGCATATTGCCTGGAAAACCTCGGGGTGAAGAGACCATTCCCCCGGGCATAATTGCTGGCGACTTAAAAAGTCTGCTTTCCAATTTTCCACTCCTGGGATGAAAACCGCGGATATGGCTGGGACATATCTTTCTGCCCATTCCAGGATGCAATTCGCTTCCCTCTGGGCTGCACGACTCCTGGTGCCACCCTGGTGATTGATATATGCCACTGCTGTGGCATTGTCTGATTGAATTCTGACAGGGGACCCTTGGAGTTTGGATGTCCATGCTACTAGGGCATACCGGGCTGCTCGTATCTCTAAGAGATTGATGGGCAGGGCCTTCTCTGCTTCTGACCACTTGCCCTGGAGAGACCATTGCTCCAGTACTGCCCCCCAGCCTATGAGGCTGGCATCTGTAGTGACCACCTTCCAAGAAACCGGACTGAAGGGTTTCCCTTTTTCCAGATTCTGGGGCACCAACCACCAATGGAGGCTCTTGCGAACGGAAGGGGACAGGGACATTGGTAAGTCTAAAGCCTGAACTTTTTTGTTCCAGGCTGACAGTATGGCCCTCTGCAAGTTCCTTGAATGGAATTGACCGTAGGGTACTGCTTCGAATGAAGCCACCATTTTCCCCAGCAGCCTCATGCACAGGCGTATGGATGGTTTTCTTTTTGTACCCACTAAGTGGGTCAAATCTTTTAAAGACGACACCTTTTCTGGAGGTAAGAAAATCTTTCTCTGATTTCAATCCAGCCTTAGCCCTAAGTATTCCAGACTTCTGACTGGTCTTAGAGCTGACTTGTCCCGGTTGATAATCCAACCGTGATATTCCAGATACTTGATTGTCTTGTGAATAGCTACTTCCAGCTTTTCCACTGAGTGGTCTATTAGTAGCAGGTCGTCTAGATATGCCATTATCGTTACACCTTGTGTTCTTGGATTGGCCAATAGTGGGGCCAGAATTTTTGTGAACACTCGTGGTGCTGTGGCCAGACCGAAAGGTAAGGCTCTGAACTGAAAATGGCGCCCTTCTACTGCAAAGCGTAGAAATTTCTGGTGGGCCGGAAAGATGGGAATATGCAGATAAGCATCCCTTATGTCGATCGAGGCTAACCATTCCTGCCCTTGTAGGGCGGTGGCCACCGATCGGATCGACTCCATCCGAAAAGTCCTGATATTTAGGAACTTGTTTAGCCCTTTTAGATTTAATATGGGCCTCACGTCCCCATTTGGTTTGGGGACTGTGAAAAGGTTCGAGTAAAACCCGAACCCACTTTCTTCCAGGGGAACCTTCAGGATTACACCTTGGAGCAATAGTTGTTCTAGTGCCAGAAGGAGGGATCCTCTCTTCTGGGGATCGCTTGGCACGTTTGACCTCATAAATTGGGCAGGAGGAGTGTCTTTTAACTCCAGCTTGTATCCCAGACTTACTGCGGAGAGCACCCATCTGTCTCTGATGGTGTCCCGCCAGGTCTCTGTGAACAACTGAAGTCTTCCCCCCACCCGATTGAGTGGGGGCAACCCTTCATGACTTGGGGGGAGGCTGTGCGGTGGATGAGCGCAGCAACAGGGCAGAGGAAGTGGATTCCCACAGAGAACTTACCAACTGCCTGGATCTTTTGACTTGAGAAAACCAAAGATCCACATGACAAGAAAAAATGGACCACAGCGGCCTCTAGTGGTTTAACACAGGTACCGCGGTCCTCTTTTTTTTTTTCTTGACTACTATTAAAATTTTACATTTTTCAGTAGTTACAGGCATACACAGATATTAGCGGGAATACCGTTCGGTAACAGACAGAAAGACAAATTAGGCTTGGGGGTCCACCAATAGAACCAAGTTCCTGGGGGCCCCCACTTACCTGTTCCCCGCTGCAGGACTCTGTTTGGTCCACAGAAGCCCAAACTTCACCTATCACGGCAGGCATTGTAATTAAACCTTCAGGGACCGGGTTCCCAAGGATTCCACTCCCCTGGACCTGTATAGCACCCTGCACAGAAAACATCTTGGTCGTGGGTATGACCAGAGCTCTGGATCCCAGGGTCCAGCCCTCCTAAGAGAGGTATTACAGGCAAAACCTTGCTCTTCTGTTGCAAGGCCCGGGTACCGACCGTTTAGATATGAAGCTTTTTTGGTGGGATCCGGAACAGCTTACTAAGGCCCATAAAAGAACCTGTACGCAAGCCCAGGAAAAACACATGTTACTCTTTGGCCAACACCTTAGACACTGGCAAAAAACTGAGGTGCTCCCGGATGGGAGGGGCTTATATAGGGGAGGGTACTTCCGGTTTGGAAGTTGCCAGTGCCAGCACCTGAAGGTAAACTATATAACCCATTAGTAATGACTAAGTCGCTCTGTGTCCCGTGGTGTACGAAAAAGAAAGATAACGTTTGGACATTTTGAATTTTATGAAATTATAAGGAAGTATATGCTCTTCTCACTAATCATTGCTTTAGGGTGGACACAAGGGTTATAAAAAGCTAAAAAAAAAAAAAATCATCATGACCCCAGAAATACAATCTGCCTTTACGTGGGAATGATTCACTGCTCAGTTTCCTTTTCATAGAGCCTGACCGACTTTTTATGGTGTTTGACTTTCTCTTTTGAAAACAAAATTATCTGTTGCTTATTTTCAGACTTTCTGTTCTGCACTCTTGCTACTTTTCTTCCTCCACCTGTGTTGCTTTTCCTATTTTGCTCTCAACAAACATATTTCCCTATTCTGGCATCCATCTCCGCCACTGCTCTCATTCATTCATTCATTCATTCAACACACTGCAATTATACTGCATTGGAATCAAGGTAGTCAAGAGGATGTCAAATAGGTATCTATGGTAACCCACAGCCTAACGGCTGCCTGGAGCACTCTTTTTTTTTCTTTTTTTTTTATGAAATACATAGGAAAATGTTTTAATTTTTAAAAATCAAACTGCACTTTTCTTTTTAATCAAAATATTCCATTTGTATTATAGCAATATACTACCTTGTACACTAGTTTCATCCTGGAAAAACTTTACAGGTTCTTCTTTTTCAACAGAGTAAGTTGATCGAAAAGGTGCACTTCTCTGTTTCACTACAGAACAAACGGGTGACTTGGAAGACAATCTGGCTGAACCAAATGGCTGTTTCTGATTTCCAGACTCTGGAAGCCTAAAGTAGTAAAACAAATATAATATAAAATGAAGTATAAAACATTTTAATCAGAAAATAAACAATCTAGTGTCAAACTTTGGAGTCTACTTATACAGGTTTCTACAGGGATTTGACAGTGAATATTTTATACCAATTCAAGCACACTGCCTGGCATTTCATACCCAGATTATTTATAATTGAGTGAATGTGCAGCAAGCAAATGTAGACATCCGGCAAATGTTGCAGTGAACTGTCAAAACGGCAAGCAGATTTATCATATGGAGCTCTCCGTGGTGCTGAAACTGTTTTACAGCTTCAAGACCTAGTGCGTTAATAACAAAGTTAGAAAATAAAAAAATGTGTACCCATCCTTCATGAGAAAGTATCGGCCTGCACTTACAGTGCTTGTGCAGCCCTCTGCCATAATGATAGCCAGAATGTCCTCCAGCATTGGGTAGGTACTTTGAGGCAGGTTCTACAAAAAATAGGCGAAACCCTCCCAAAGAAACAGTTCTTATAGGGGGGTTGGGGGTTAGGTGGTGTCATTAAGCTGCTCCCTCCCCCATTCTATATGCAGGTATGAACGCTAAATAACAGGTTACGACGCAGTCAATATTTGGTTTTAGTCCCAATAGAAGGAATGTAGTGCCCATATTTGAACATGCTGGTAAACATGAAACATAAAACATTATTGCGATTAAAATTTAATTTATTTTCATTACAGTTCACCAGGGAGGGAGTGACAAATTACTTTGGGGGCAGGTAGGTGGCAACAAGCCACCCCTTGCAGGCATGGGTGCTGTGAGAAGGACACCCCTATTTTTGGGGAACACCTCTCAGGGCCTCCACCAATGGTGAAGAGCCAGCAGACTTCTATGAACATTCCAGGGGGCAGAACACTGCTCCTTGCCATGGGGATGCTCAACCAGTATGTCTGGTGCACCAGATTGGTTCTTTCAAGAGATGTAGAGTGATACGCTTGATTATTTTTTATTATACTTTAGTTAAATAAAAGCCCTATAGGTGCTGAGCCTGTGTTAAAAGCACAGGTTCAACACTTTATAGGCAATTGTTGCATTTGAAATGCATGCATTTGGCAATATATCTAGTGAATTGTATTTAAATGTGTTCAGTAAATGTCAAGTGGATATAGCGCTCTAGTCAGGCTAAATCTGCTTTTTGGCTTCACTGTACTCAGTGGAGTGGTGATCAGTTATTTTTTTGGTCTTGTAGGGTTTCCCAAGCTCAGTGGTTGATTGTTCCTGTCTGCCTCTGAAAGAAGCTTCCAGAGAATACAGTAGGAGGGTTAGCCCCTGAAGTTGCAAATAATTATCTGCTCTCCTCCTATCCCTTAGAGGGGCACCCAGTAGGTGGCTGAGGGAGAAGATAAATGTTTGAGGCTTGCTAAGAGTGTTTTTGTCCTGGGGCTGCTACCTCTGGGATGCAGCCTGTGTATTGGAGTTGCTTTTTGGGCCTCAGTATGTACTTGGCTGAGAGGAAGGAGATCTGATTGAGAGACATTTGATGGGAAGTATCACCAATCCCCAAATAGTCTGAAGAAGGACCCTTTTCTTCCTTACTGGAGGGTGTTGCATGGAAGCTGTGTGGCAGACAGCTGTCCTTGGAGTTTGCGAGTATGACTTTGATTATGTATCCGAGGTGTGCATGTGCTTGGGGATGTAAGGAATGGGAAAGCTTGCATAGAGTTCCAGATTAGCTGACTATTCTCTCCTACCCCTAGCAAAGACTGTTACAAGAGGGTTTTGCCACAAGTCTGTCTTGCTAATTTTTACTGACATTTTGGAGTATCCTGCACCTGTACATCCCTCCAGTTCAGGTTTTCTACAATTAATCCATAAAAAAAATCTCCTAGACTGAGCCTGCGTTAGCTGGTGTGTTTGGAACGGTGTCTGGACCTAGCAGCCTCTGTACTACTGTGGGAGAACCTGCCTATTCCCAGTGGCCCCTCTAGGGGTAAGAGCTACATGAATGTTTATCCATTAAAAAGTTGTAAGAATGTTAGAAAAAGTGACTTTCTAATGCAAGAACAAATGTTCCCAGATCAGTGAATGCTTTATTTGCTGGACAAATGTTGAGTGAATATACATGGAACTGTGCTTAATGTTGAACAGTACATGTTTACCTGATTTTGCGGGAATGTTAGGTGAATGTCATATTGATCCTTTATAAATAGACCTACTACTATACATTCACCAATAGTGTAATAATTTAAAAGCTGAAGATTTGATAATGGATTGTAGCTTTCAAGTAGGTTTACTTGTTGGCAAAATGAGGTAATGCATGTTTACCTAGTCCAATAACTAGTCTAGGTTTGCTGCACCAGAGAATCATCAATTCTGGTCCTGCAATCCATTATGCAGCAAAGTGAATGTGTATTGTGGTATTGAAACCTTTGCTAGGTCATTTTGACATCTTTCTCTCTGAAAAGAAGCATGGTTTCCCAGCCCTGAATAAAAAATGCTTTTATATACAGATTCCTCAATGCACAGCCTAGTCAGTGTTGTGCAAAATCATGATCTACATATCCTTCTATATATTAAAATAAACCCTTACTTATGCTGTGATGAAGAGCGACAATCCAAGGCGATGCAAAAAATCATACATTTTATAGAAGCAATAGTTTAAAGCAGGGATATGCAATTAGCGGACCTCCAGCTGTTGCAGAACTACAATGGTCTCCAGAGAGAGAGATATCATTTTGCCCCTGTTCAAATCATTAGTAAGACCTCATCTGGAATATGCAGTTCAGTTTTGGGCCCCAGTTCTCAAAAAGGATATTGGGGAACTGGAGAAAGTGCAGAGAAGGGCAACCAAACTGATAAGAGGCATGGAGGAGCTCAGCTATGAGGAGAGATTAGAGGAACTGAATTTATTCTCTCTTGAGAAGAGGAGATTAAGGGGGGATATGATCAACATGTACAAATACATAAGGGGTCCATATAGTGAACTTGGTGTTCAGTTATTCACTTTACGGTCAACACAAAGGACAAGGGGGCACTCTTTGCGTCTAGAGGAAAAGAGATTTCACCTCCAAATACGGAAAGGTTTTTTCACAGTAAGAGCTGTGAAAATGTGGAATAGACTCCCTGCAGAGGTGGTTCTGGCCAGCTCAGTAGATTGCTTTAAGAAGGGCCTGGATTCTTTCTTAAATGTACATAATATAACTGGGTACTGACATTTATAGGTAAAGTTGATCCAGGGAATATCCGATTGCCTCTCGGGGGATCAGGAAGGAATTTTTTCCCCTGCTGTAGCAAATTGGATCATGCTCTTCTGGGTTTTTTTTGCCTTCCTCTGGATCAACTGTGGGTATAGAATTGGGTATATGGGATTGTACGATATATGTTTATTTTTATTTTTATTTTTTTTTTATTTTTTTACGGTTGAACTGGATGGACTTGTGTCTTTTTTCAACCTGACTAACTATGTAACTATGTAACTATGTAATTCCCATGAGGCATAGCAAGACTCTGACAGCCACAAGCATGACACCCAGAGGCAGAGGCATTTTGCAACAGCTGGAGGTCTGCTAATTGCATATCCCTGGTTTAAAGAATAGCAAAATATATAAATCAGAAAAAGATAGACTTCTGGTGGCGATCCAACACCTGCTTTTGACAGGTGCACAGTCTATTTGCCTTTAGTAAATAAACCCTAATAAGCTGCTACAGTCACAAAATACAGTGTCCACTATTAGTGCTATAAGCCCATCTATGCAAACAAAAGACAAGTGTGCACACTGGATCTCACCCAAAACACTGAGTGCAGCCTTCTACAGTGTCCATCGAGCCACTGGCTCACAGAAAGTACCATGTGGCTAAAAAAAGGAGGGAAGAAGCTGGGAGATCCTCATGCAGATACCTCTCGCCCTTACTTGGTTCGCACACAGGCTTACTCGGAGGGTGTGGCTACTTTAAAGTAGTTTGGGCAAACTGGCAAGAGGCAAAGTAGGTAAATAAGGCAACTATGATTTAACTGTAGGTGACATGACCACTGCAGCCTCTAAACGTTTATCACAACATAACCAAGTTCACTAAATATATATGTTTGGGTGGCTACACGCAACCTCACCTGTCACAACAATGTACCATTTGTGAGTACAAAAATCTTTGTGCAAGAGAGTTGACTGTTCCCCTTGTCCCCTTGAGTGATGCACTCATGTCTTTTCTTTTGCTCACCATACTAATGACAAATCTGCCGGTCTATGGCCAGATTAACACAAAAATGGAGGATTGTATTGCTTGTTTTATATTTTTAGTTATAAATATTATCAGTAAATAAGGAAAACTGTCAACAAAAAAATGCAAACTATTTGACATTTTATCTAAGTGTCCCGAATGCATAAAATGTTTGAAAGTGATAAACCAAGCAGAATTCCAGGAAAAGCTGTTTATTTGCATCTTTTATGATTACAAGACAAATATTAAGCAGTGATATCAGGATCGGTTGGAGATAAGATGATAAACCTATTTTGAGAACAAACATAAAACCTAAATGCAAAATATAAAATTCAAACAGGCTTATTTCACAATGCACAGAATGTCAATGGTGGTGTTAAACTTATAACAGTGCACATTCTTCAATTCCTTTTTTTTGTCTGATGTGACACCCACTTACTACTTCAAAATAGTTATCAGTCAAACTCTCAGGCGCTTGTTACAGGCAGTTGACACTAGTGTGCCATTTCTCTAACTCAAATTCATTTGGACTCCTTTACTCTTATAAAATGTAGATGAGCCGGAAAACAGGACATAAATTTGAACTGTAAAGTTTTACTCTATAGAGATACATCAAGCTTATTTATAAAAAAAAAAAAAAAACACGAAAGTAGGCTTTTTTCATGCACAAAGGTGTACATTAAATCTTTGACAGGCCAGATACAGAACTGATCATCTTGTGTTCTGTACTTGCATATTTTCATTAAATTGTTCCTGAGACATTGTTTTCCAAATGAGTTCATGAGGACCACAAGCACCATGTTGTAGTTCTCCCCTCAGAATCACAATTAAAATTAGTGCTGTGCTTTTAATTATTATTATTATTATTATTATTATACATTTGTTCTTGGTGCCTGAAGTTCAGCACTGTTAATTGTTGCCACGGAGCTTCTGGCACTGAGAACACAGAAAAAAATCTGCAGCTCCCTAACCATAAAATAAAAAAAACAAAGTATTTCTACCCAAAGGACCGCCTATCATAGTGGAGTGGCCAGCCATCTTAGCTGGGTCTAGAGGACAGTGATTGGTTGATGCAACAGAGCAATAAGGTTAAACTGGGCTGGTGGAGAAAGGGAGCTTAGTTGTGTCACCAGCCTGCAGAATGCAGTGAGAAACCACTGTGGAGACCATGTGCTGCTGCAACCATTTTACTGTGCTGAGCATCTCGGAGAGCAGCACAAGTCTGCACTGAAGGGGGGACAGTGGTGTGTAGCCAGAGTTCGCTGGAGCTATCTGATGCTGTGCTGCCCAGGAGAAGAGGGCTGATCTGAGACTGCTGTGGCCATCATACTCTGTGCAACGCTACATGTGAGGGGATAGTCCGGGAAGCAAGCATGCGTGTGAGAAAGACAGCTGCTGCCAATGGATGAACGGATCCCTGCCATAGCTGACCACAATCTCGTGAGAATTCAAAGAAGCAAAGTGACTGAGATCCTTCTTCCTAGGAGGGTGTGATTAGGATGCCTGGTGAGACCAGACTGTACTAGAGAGCACTCCCCCCACTTGCAAGGGAGGAAAAGAGGGACTTTCTCAACAGGATTGAATGAGAGAGATCATCAGCAACATATATACCTTTCTGACTTGAACTGGACTTTTACTGAATTAGAGCATGTTTCTGGAAACCTAAGAGGGTGCCCAAGGACTGGTAAGAGACTAACATCATACAAGTTAATCTGTTGTCCGCTCTGAACTTTTGTGCTTTCTTCAAGGGTCCAAACTTTGCTGAACAATGTTTTTTTTTTTTTCCATCAGTTACTGGCCAGTGGGATAAAACACTGTTATAGCAAGTTAGGGCTGTGTTTATATGCCGTTTCTAGGTAAACGCAGTTGAGCTCTGTTAATTACTGTCAAAAAACTACAGGTGTTTAATCATATGTCTCAGATTAATGTTGTTGTCTTATTGATTGTTTGTATAAGCACTCTTGCTAAATCCCTCTTCTTTTAGGCTATGCTTGGCCTAATAAATTCTTTGAAATATCTCAAGGTATGTCAGTAAATGCTGGATGAGCGAGGTGTGTTATCTTCAGGTGTGCAGAGAAATCACAAAACAATTCAGTGTCTCCTCTGGGGGTAGTGCTACACAGTAAAGTCCTTTCTTTAGCAACTCAGCTTACCCTGCTCTACCCCACTTCAGCAGTCATGGCAGCCTTCTAATCTCTAATATAAGCACTCAGCAGGAGCTCTGGGAGGAGGGAGCAGAGTGACCGAAGCAGCAAACAACTTAAACAGCAGTGCTTCTGCTGTGAACTTTAAGGATGAATTTCTCCACAGTTTACGCACCTTTCTAAGGTCAATGAACACTTGTTTTGAAGCCGGTTTACTTTTAAATGCAAATACTTAAATGGTGACAAATTCACTTTAAGCCTTAACAAAAATTTATTCTGATGCATATTCAAGTCACATTTTATTTTTATGTGGGGGTCCCACTGATATAAATCAGCCTACTCTTGGTATGAATAAGCCCCGATCTTTATATTATTGTGTCCTGGCTGGTGTGGAGGTGTAAGGAGGAAAGCAAAAACACATGTGGCACATTTCCACTTCCTGCCCTACTCTCTGCCGCAGCCATTTGTCAGGGAAAGATCCATTACATTCCCTGGATAGCGGACAAGGAGGTAAGGGCAATGGACTTGATTAAATGATTTTAGTCACTATTCCCCAGTCCAGAGATCTTGCATGCCAGTGGCATGATCAGAGTTTATCTCCAGTTCCTGAAAGCCACAGCTTGAAACAGATATCTTTATGAGAATATCAACCCACAGTTCTTCAAAGAGCCTTGCTCTGATTTTACAGAAATTATAATAATTATGAGCGGCTGCATAAAGTGTTTCACATGTCTACTCTCCATATCGGAGGCTAATTCAGACAAAGTAATGGGTTTACAAAAATAAGAAAATGTCCACTTGGTATTTATTATGCAAGACGGACACATTTTTGCAAAAGTCAGTTAAAAAGAAACATGCCATTGAAGAAATAAATAGCCAAAGACAGCCAGGCAAGTAGTATTGCAAAAAAGAAGGTAACCAATGGTGAACTTAAGGAGACATAAATTATCATACTATTTCTTGTTATGTAAATTATTAAAGCCCAATTAAACCCTCTTAAATGTATCACTACAATTCAGTGAAGCTAAAACACTAAGGCTGGGTTTACATACTGTATATGTGAATTGGATGAGGGTTTCTCCGCATCCAATTAGCTTAACAGGTGAGTGTGACTGTCTTTCAATGGAGCTGGTTCACACAGTTCCAGGGCGGCCATGGTCCAGATTGCAGAAGGGTTCTGTGCATCCTTGGGTCAGGTGCCAATTCAGGAAAAATTTCAGAACGAAATCACACCTTAAACGGTGAACCGTGGCCACACATGTGAACCCGGCCTAATGAACACACCTCTTTTTTTACAGTTTTTTTTATATCTGCCAAGTGCTGCAGCAAGGGTTAAAAAAAAACCTGTGTTGGCATCACAAGGATATTTGGACCATTGCTCTCGCACACAAGGAGCAGTCCAGCTCTGGGACATCTCCCTCCTTCCAAACAGTGCTTAAATGCATAGCACTGCTCGGGGAATACGGGTGATGTTGATTAGAGACCAAAAAATTGGATATTATATTGTTTGTGTGACATAAAAAATGCAACAATCACATTTTTTTTATTCTACATCTACATGATCTCTGAATTCAAAAAATGTATAACGTTTTGGTGTTTCAAGTGTGTTTTGATGGTAAAAATGTGTATCTTGTGCTCGCAAAATTAAAAAATGACTATGGTAGGTTGAGGGTCAAGTAATTTTCTACTCTATCCAAAGCAGTTCAGTGGAGCAGGTCTTACTACAGGAGAGCTGGTGTGTGAGAGCTATGGTCTGAGCCCCCTATGTGCTGGCAGAACAGGGTTTAACCTCTCTGGCGGTATTCCTGAGTGTGGCTCGGGGTTAAATTTCATTACCATTAGCAGTAACCCCAAGCCACAGGATTTGCTTGGGATTGCATTGCAGTATATTGGTGAAGGTTGCTTACCTTGTCCCCAGGATCTTGCGATGTCCCCCCACTGTGTCCGCGGGCTGTGTCCTCTGACCGATGCCTCTGTGTGCCAGGCTCCATTCCCTGTGAGTGTTGCGACGCACGGGGCGGAGCCTGGTGGCAAATTCAAAAAGTACTAAATTCATAACACATACAGTACACTGTAATCTTACAGATTACATTACTGTATGAAATCATTTCACCTCCCTTTTGTCCCTAGTGCTTTGCCCAGTGCCCTGAATGCGGTTTTATATTATATATACTGTTCTTTCTGCCTGAAAACTTGATTGCCCATGACAACCAAAAAAAGTGTCCATTTACGTCAAAAGTGGTTTTAGACCAGCTAGAAACCAGCGATAGTAAATTAGAACACTTACAGAGTTGAGCGATAGTGAATCGTGGGTAAATAAATATTATTATATTATAATCTTTTTATAAATTATTTATAGTTATTTATTATATTATAAATTTATGATTTAGTGTTTCAAACTTTATCATACCCGGGATATTTACTAGACTCTTGTTTTGGACAGATTTAAGTGCGTTATGAACAAGAATTACAGGCCTACAATTTAAAAACGCCAAATTTCTATGCAAAACAATTGTACCGCTTTGAGCTGCAAAAATCTGACATAATCATACCACCAGTGTGGTTATCCTTTGCTTCAGCACTTTGCTGATAAAAAAAAAAAAGTTAAATTGAGGTATGTTTATTCCTGTATATGCTGCCTGATTGCATAGCAGGTATAAAAAAAAAAAGGGGGGGGGGGGTTGAGTTGGGCTTTAAATAATACTTAAATAAATAATGCATTTACATTTTTTCAGGTTACCAATTTATATACTGTAGCACTTATATACTGTATATGTACATACTTTACAAATAGCAATCCACAATTAAAGACATGCTTACATTCAAAGCAGTCTGCAGTTTAATGTTTGTAGAACAGTCATACAAATATACATACTTTTACATTAGAACAGGGCAGAGAAAAAGAATACATTCTAGGTACATGCTGATTTTCTGCCAATTAGACCTAATCTGCCAGATGATTGCCCAGTGTCTGTCACTGTATGGCACCTGATAGACAGATGTTCAGTTAATAACAAATCAGATTGACTTCTATGTTTTAAAAGAATCAGAACTCAGACCATAAATCAAAATGTCTGAACTGGCGACAGATAAAGAAATTGACTTGTTCAAGGTTTTAACAGAGTTTTCAGTATGCACGACTTATTAGAATATATCCTCAACCAACTGTCTAAGAAATGTATTTATTCAGAAACTAACAATAGTCCTGAGGCCAAATTAACACATATGAATGAATACATATGAATGAATACATGCAGGGTTTGGGCAGCAAACCTAAAGCAAATGTGTTATTCGAAAAATAAAATGAATAAAAATGCTACTGCCTATCAGTCTGACCGCTAAACATACAGTAACAGCCACAGACTAACACTGGCCAACAGGTATGCTGCTTCTCTTATTCAATTACTGTCAAAATTTCAGATACAGCAGCAAAATCTTTGTCAATTCTGTTTATAATTGAGCGGCGAGAGTTATCATACACAAGAAAATTAAAAATAGAATTATAAATATACAGCATGTAAATTAGAGTCACACAGTTTGACTAAGAACTGTGATTGGCCCTGTACACCAATCACAGAGATCACAATAGTAAATAATGAACCATGAATGGCTGCCATTCATGACAATTACTTACTTGGTGAGCATGTGTTCGCTGTGATTGGGACACAGGGGCCCGGAACCGACCACTCAATTCCGCTGTGCCTGGCAGACAGTGGTTTAAAATCGCTCTGCTTCTGGGGGAACGAGCTACTGGGAGGATGTCATATGGTGTTCATACAGGATAGAACAACATCTGCCTGCCTTCATTTTAAAATAGGCTGGGTGAGAAGTGGTTGAAGTGGTAATAAACCCAAAAGCAAACATTTACTATATTGCAGCTTACCATTTCCTACATGTGATGGCTACATACATTTTTCTTTTTTAAGCTTCCTTTTTTCTATAGTCATCTGGTGATCCAACCAGATTACCAGTGGTGATCCAACCATGTGACTTGCTGGGATGCTTAAATAATTTCTTTACGTAAACATCATAACACTGCTTTTCCATGGCGTCTTTTATTGCTATGCTGTTGCCATGCTATGCCATGCTGTTCATCCAGCAGATAGAAGATGCGTCCCTTACCTGTATGTTTTTTAACCTTGTGTTTAATCTACTTGAGTGTACAGCTGCATAGATTCATATTGGCCTGTTCACCCCAGTGTCCTTGTAACTTTTAATTAACTCAAAAGACTATGAAAAAGTTCACACAACAGTATTAGGACTACAATGCATGTAAGGGCAAAGTTCTGATCTCTGCTTGTATCCTGAAACCTTACCCTGCCACAAACTTTTTGGGGCATTTGTATCCAGATCATCCTGCCATAACAAAGAAGGTATAGAATAAAAGGCCTTTGGAACAGAAGGGCCATAAAGAATTTGTGATGAATTTGTAATCAGAATTTCAAGAAGATATGTGCATTCCCATCACCAGCAGCACCTCATAAACACGACCTGTCAACCATCCTACAACAGCTTTGAATAATGGACTAGGTCAGGGATATGCAATTAGCGGACCTCCAGCTGTTGCCAAACTACAAGTCCCATGAGGCATAGCGAGACTCTGACAGCAGCAAGCATGACACCCAGAGGCAGAGGCATGATGGGACTTGTAGTTTTGCAACAGCTGGAGGTCCGCTTATTGCATATCCCTGGACTAGGTAAATGAAACATTATACAAGTAAGTATAAGTTCTAGCTGACATAACTACATTGTTAAAAGGTGTTGTAAAGGCTCATTGTTTTTTTTGCTTTGTTTTTTAAATCACAAACATGTTATGTTATACTTACCTCCTCTGTGCAAGGGTTTTGCACAGAGTGGCGCCCAATCCTTCTCTTCCCTCCGCGGCACTCCTGGCTCCTCCTCTTCTCTAGTGCCCTGATGGAGAAGCGATTTCCATGTGGGCACTCAGGAGCGCGCTCCCGAGTCCTGCAGCTGCGTCCATTGACACAGACAGCAGGACCCAGCCTCCCGCATCACTGGATTTGTTTGACAGCAGTGGGAGCCAATCCTGCTGCTATCAATCTATCCAATGAGGACCCGAGACAGTGGCTGGAGCTGGTGTGCTCGTCCCCGTTGCTGGAAAAAATGGATTTAAGTGAAAGGGGGGCTTTGGAGGACAGCTGCAGCACAGAAGGTTTTTCACCTTAATGCAAGGGGCTTAATACAAATGCATGCCACACTTTTCACATATTTGTAAAACATGTTGAAAACCATTTATCATTCCTTCCACTTCACAATTATGTGCCACTTTGTGTTGGTCTATCACATAAAACCCCAATAAAATACATTTATGTTTTTGGTTGTAACATGACAAAATGTGGGAAATTTTAAGGGGTATGCATACTTTTTCAAGGCACTGTATACGTTCCTGGTCACTGATTCAGAAATGAATGAAGTCAAACTAACTTACTTTATTAAATGCAGAGGTCATCAATGACTGTCTCCATAATCCTCATATGACAGGGTCCCTTTATGATCCCTTTTATGGTACAGAATTTATTCTGCCTTTACTGTAAACTGCAAGATAAACTCAACACTGACCTCTAACCCAGGTCAATCCACCAAAAACCACTGCAAAACACATTGAATAAATTGTATGGAACAGTATAAAACCATTAGCGCTAGAACTTTTAAATGCATATTGGGTGTTTGCTTGGTATCATTATGAACTTAGTACTGTGTCACCCACATTCCTTTTCGGGTATAAATATTTTTTTACTATAGATTCCATAAGCGGTTAATAAGAGAACCTTTACACCAGCAAAATGACTGCTACAAGCTGAACCACAGAAACATGCAGATATGATTCTTTTACGACATTTACATTAACAGTAAATTACATCTCAAATTTTGGTAAGGAAGAACTCCGGGATAGGCAAAAAATAATCTATTAGCACACCCCCTACACAAAACACTAAACTGTTAATAACATTTTAAAAATTCTTACAATTCAGAAGAAAAGTCTAATTGGATATTCATGACATCATCTCTGTATTTCAAAAGATAACAGCAATTTCCCTGCCAAGGAGGAGAGGAGACAAAATGGATCACGTCACATCTTCCCCTCGCTATCTAGAGTAAAATGAAACTACCATTCCCATTAACCACAGGGAATTGTAGTGAATGTGGGTGGGTGCACTAGGCCTCTACATGTTGTATGGGTACCCGCCCACTTCAACATAAACACCCCCCCCCCAGGTCCTTCTCCAGCCACTGGCCACAACAGAACATAAACTAATCACCCTGACATGCTGTTTTTAATCACTGTTCTTAAGATGCATTTGTCTTGAGAGACTCGCTCCAAGAGGCCTGCATAACAAAAATCACTGTGGCTTCCTGGACGAGGACCTACAAACCACCTGGGACAAAGTTTCTTCCTTGTGCACTGTGCAGTGGATGGAACTTGTACATATGCAGAGGCAACGTAAGCTCACGTCTAACAAAGAAAAATTACAAAATCTTTCTAGATTTGTTGATATATACAAACATATGCCGAGTTACTCGAGCTGTATCAACATCTCAAATAATTGTAGAAAACTATTTGAGGAAGAACATATTGCTACTAAGCAGAAAAAGTTTGCTAGAGACCTCGAGGACTATGATAGGGGGCGCATATTCGACTGGAGGAAACTGGGTAGGCTCCCCTCGAATCATGAGCTCCCTGGAGGTTACACTGCTAATATGAAACATAATAAAGGTACCCTCAGAAACAACAATATTGCACATCATCCCAGGGATGAGTAACCTAGCTTTCGTGTTCATCAGGCTACCCCCAGTCAAGGGCCACATAGTCAGGGTCGCAACAAAGGGAAAATCAGTAGAGCCAAACTCCCTATTACACATAACACCTTGGATAATAAACACTGCCAATGATCATATTACTGGTAAAAAAAAAAAAGAAAAGCAAATGGAACCCCCCCCCCCCCCCCCCCCCTATAGTCAACAACACTGATGAGTTGGAAATTCTTTAAATATTGGAGGATCTTTATGCAGAGGGACAAACATATGATGATAGTGAGATGGTATCTACTCCTTATAACAAGCTCATCATACATACATCTTTCAAGCTCAAATCCCTCTTCTAGCCTCACCATGCAAAAAGTGAATACATCAAAACTTTTTACTCCATTGTGTACTCAGATTTTGCTAAACTCAACCTAAATCAGCATTTCAAGGGTCATTCCAACCTCACTCCATCAGAGAAATTAGCCTTGGAAAACCTGGAACACAATGACAGAATTATCATTCGAAGTGCGGATAAGGGAGAAGGTGTTGTCATCTTGAATAAGGAGGATTACATACATGAAGCCAATAGGCTTCTATCAGACACTGACACATAATAGAAACTTAACCACTTAAGCCCCGGACCATTTTGTAGCTAAAGGACCAGAGCTGTTTTCAGAATTTTGCACTGCGCTGCTTTAACTGTAAATTGTGCAGACATGCAATGTTGTACCGAAACGAAATTTGCGTCCTTTTCTTCCCAGAAATAGAGCTTTCTTTTAATGGTATTTGATTGCCTCTGCGATTTTTATTTTTTGCGATATAAACGGAAAAAGACCGAAAATTTTGAAAACAAATGATATTTTCTACTTTTTGTTATAAGAAAAATCAAATAAATTTTAGTCATACATTTAGGCCAAAATGTATTCAGCCACATGTCTTTGGTAAAAAAAAATGTCAATAAGCGTATATTTATTGGTTTGCGCAAAAGTTATAGCGTCTACAAACTAGGGTACATTTTCTGGAATTTACACAGCTTTTAATTTATGACTGCCTATCTCATTTCTTGAGGTGCTAAAATGGCAGGGCAGTACAAAACCCCCCAAATGACCCAATTTTGGAAAGTAGACACCCCAAGGAAATTGCTGAGAGGCATGTTGAGCCCATTGAATATTTTTTTTTTTTGTCTCAAGTGATTGAATAATGACTAAAAAAAAAAAAAATTACAAAAAGTTGTCACTAAATGATATATTGCTCACACAAGCCATGGTTATATATGGAATTACACCCCAAAATACATTTTGCTGCTTCTCCTGAGTACGGGGATACCACATGTGTGGGACTTTTTGGAAGCCTAGCCGCGTACGGGACCCCGAAAACCAAGCACCACCTTCAGGATTTCTAGGCACAAATTTTTGATTTCACTCCTCACTACCTATCACAGTTTCGAAGGCCATAAAATGCCAAAATAGCACAAAACCCCCCAAATGACCCCATTTTGGAAAGTAGACACCCCAAGCTATTTGCTGAGAGGCATGGTGAGTATTTTACAGCTCTCATTTGTTTTTGAAAATGAAGAAAGAAAATATATTTTTTTTTTTCAATTTTCAAAACTTTGTGACAAAAAGCGAGATCTGCAAAATACTCACCATACCTCTCAGCAAATAGCTTGGGGTGTCTACTTTCCAAAATGGGGTCATTTGGGGGGGGTTTGTGCCATCTGGGCATTCCATGGCCTCCGAAACTGTGATAGGCAGTGATAAGTGAAATCAAAAATTTACACCCTTAAAAAGCCTGAAGGCGGTGCTTGGTTTTGGGGTCCCGTACGCGGCTAGGCTCCCAAAAAGTCTCACACATGTGGTATCCCCGTACTCAGGAGAAGCAACAGAATGTATTTTGGGGTGTAATTCCACATATGCCCATGACATGTTTGAGCAATATATCATTTAGTGACAACTTTGTGCAAAAAATAAATAAAATAAAAATAAATTGTCTTTTTTCCGCAACTTGTGTCAACATATAAAATATTCCATGGACTCGACATGCCTCTCAGTATATAGCTTGGGGTGTCTACTTTCCAAAATGGGTTCATTTGGGGGGGGGGGTTTTGAACTGTTCTGGCATTTTATACACAACATTAGGAAGCTTACATCCACTCTTCTAACCACTTGCAGACAAAGCCCTTTTTGACACTTTTTGTTTACATGAAAACATATTTTTTTTTTTTGCACGAAAATTACGTTGAACCCCCAAACATTATATATATTTTTAAAGCAAAGGCCCTACAGATTAAAATGGTGGGTGTTGCATTTTTTTTTTTCTACACAGTATTTGCGCAGCGATTTTTCAAACGCATTTTTTGGGGAAAAAATACACTTTTTTAAATTTTAATGCACTAAAACACACTATATTGCCCAAATGTTTGATGAAATAAAAAACATGATCTTAGGCCGAGTACATAGATACCAAACACGACAAGCTTTAAAATTTCGCACAAACGCGCATTGGCGACAAACTACATACATTTTTAAAAGCCTTTAAAAGCCTTTACAGGTTACGCCGTTAGATTTACAGAGGAGGTCTACTGCTAAAATTACTGCCCTCAATCTGACCTTCGCGGTGATACCTCACATGCATGGTGCAATTGCTGTTTACATATGACGCCAGACCGACGCTTGCGTTTGCCATTGGGCAAGAGCAGGGCAGGGCAGGGGTGCTTTTTTTTTTTATTATTAATTTTGCTTTTTTATTTTATTTTTAAACTGTTGCTTCCATATTTATTTATTTTTTATCATTTTTATTGTTATCTCAGGGAATGTAAATATCCCCTATGATAGCAATAGGTAGTGTCAGGTGCTCTTTTTTTGAAAAAAACTGGGGTCTATTGGACCCTAGATCTTTCCTCTGCCCTCAAAGCATCTGACCACACCAAGATCGGTGTGATAAAATGCTTTCCCAATGGCGCTTTTTATATCCGGGGGGGACATTCCCTCCCACTGCTTGTAAAAGCAGTCCAGAGGCTAATTAGCCACTAGGATTGCTTTTACATGAAAGCCGGCCGCTGGCTGAAAAGAATGATACCAAGATGATACCTAAACCCGCAGGCATCATTCTGGTATAAACATTCAAAGTCCAGCAACATAAAAGTACGTTGCTGGTCCTTGTTGGACATGTATTGTAATCTTTTTTTCATGCAGCCTGTTGGCTGAATGAAAAAAAAAGATTGATCGGTGGGTATGCCCACCATTAGAATACTGCCCTTCATCCACCCACTTCTAATGATGGGCATACATGCACCATTTATATATGCCGAAGCATGGGGGCATCTTCCCGCAAAAGTTATGCCGCGTACACATGGTCAGACTTTTCCACGGGCAAGCCTCCGTCGGAATTTCGACCGTATGTACGCGGCATTAGGAGCAAAATCGCTCCTCCGCTCCTCCGCCCCTGCTGCCCCAATGCTTCGGCATATATGCTTTTTTTTTTAACTGTGGTGGTGAAATCACCTCCTACAGCACTGGAGTCGCAGGGATCAGGCCTGTCTCTGCGAACGCTGCAGTTATGTGTGTTGTGTTTTGCAAGTGACAGTGATCGATCGATACTGCACTTGGGTGGCCTGGGCTGGACGGAAGGGGCAAAACGCAGGTGCCAGCAGGTATCTGGGCTGATCCCGCTAACACTGCGTTTTTGGGAACCCTAAACTGCTGGGGACGCTAGTATAGATCTGATCAGATATTGATCTGTTCAGATACTATACCACTAAGGGGGGTGTATGCTTCACGCGTGGGTGTTAGCGCTACTGGCACTAACCCGACGCTGCCTGGGGTGTGATGCAGACCCTCTCTGATGCTAAAACCTAATTGATATCACCCGCCGGGCGATCAGGGGGTTAAACCTTTATTGGGTTATATACGGTGGGTGCCCTGACACTATAAAAAGCAAACTAACTAACCAGCGTCACCCGTAACACTTATATGGTGATTACTGGTGAAAGGGTTAACTAGGGGCAATTAGGGGGTTAACACCTTTATTAGGTAATATATGGGGGTACCTGAAAAATTACTGGCTACCTATCGGCATCACCAACACTAAGACAGCGATCAGAAAAACGATCGCTTAGCGACAGTGGTGATAGGGGGTGAAAGGGTTACCTGGGGGACGATCAAGGGGGTTAAACCTTTATTAGGTAATATATGGGGGTACCCGACGCTATAAAAACCTGCGGCGAACCTAAAAAAAAATAACTGGCTACCGATCGGCATCACCGACGCTAAGACAGCGAACAGAAAAATGATCGCTTAGCGACGGCGGTGCTAGGGGGTGAAAGGGTTATCTGGGGGGCGATCAGGGGGTTAAACCTTTATTAGGGGGGGTTAGGGGGCTACACTGGACCTAAAACTAACTTTAGTGACACTTTTACAGTCACAAATGTCACTGATTGCAGTGATCAGTAAATAAATGGCCACTGCAATCAGTGACACTGTGACTGGGGGCTTGAGGGTGATCTGGGGGGTGATCTGGGGGGGCCTGGGGGGAGATTTATGTGCCTATGTGTCCTGGTGTCAGTGTAGTGTTTTGTGCACTAACCTGCATCTTCTCCTGTGCGGCGCTCGGTATATGTGAGCGCCGCAGGAGAGATGACATCACTTCCTTTGCCTGTGTAAACATTACACAGGCAGGGGAAGGATTCGATTCGCTGGGAGCGATCGAGAGGGGGTGGCCGGAATCGAACGGCCGTCCCCTCATCCCTGATCGCTCCCAAACGAATAACGGACGCTCACTGTAAAGAAGGGGGGTGCGATCGGACCCCCCAACTATACAAAGGCAGTCACGTAGATATACGTGATTCTGCCTGTTGGTGCCATTCTGCCGACGTATTTTTACAGTGGGCGGTCGTTAAGTGGTTAATAGGGACCTATTACACTGCATTGTGGAGGAGGCATACAAGAAGGGTGTAATCAACAAAGCTGAAAAGTGTTTTCTCAGCAGAGAACATTGTATAACACCATATGTTTACCATATACCCAAAGTATATAAGAATTCCACCTGGACGTCCCATCATTGCGAGTATGGACAACCTCAGGTAGAAACAATGAAAGGTGTGTACCACTCCAAGCTGTGAAGCTCCAAGGAATGCTCCCGCCCTGATACTGGAACAGGTGCTGGCTCTGCACTAATGCATGGGAAAGAAAAGAGCCCTGGACTGCCGCACTCTGTATAAACGATTTATTTTCAAAATTAAAATCCAAAGTTAATCCATAGATTCAAAAGTCCAAAAACAGACAAAAACAGAAAACTGACATGCAGGGGTGGATAGCTGACGCGTTTCACATCAAAGATAGATGCTTACTCATAGACTTTTGAATCTATGGATTAACTTTGGATTTTAATTTTGGAATTTTGAAAATAAATCTTTTATACAGAGTGCGGCAGTCCAGGGCTCTTTTCTTTCCTATGGACAATCTCAGAATATGTAGACTTCTTTCTCCAAACGATTGCAAGATCCCTTACAGCCTACTTGAGGGACTCCACTCACGTTTTAGAACCATACAAGTGATCCCCACAATTCACATGGTTATCTTTGGATGTGTGCTCCCTGTACACATCCATCCCCCAAAAGGCTGGTATTGAAGTCCTTGATTACTTTCTGCCCAAAAAAGATTACCTAAACCCCCTTTATGCCCCATACACACAATAATTTTTCATGCCATTTTTTTAAACCAACGTTTTTCTTGTCTTTTTTTTCATGTTTCCTCTCAAGCCTGTCTTGCGTACACACGATCATTAAAAAAAAAAACGCTTGAGCAAAGCGCAGTGACGTACAGCACGTACGACGGCACTATAAAGGGGAAGTTCCGTTCGAATGGCGCCACCCTTCATGTTAGTAAAGTTTGTTGAGCGACGATTCGCGCTTTTCAGCCTCGTGCTTTTCAGTCCGTTACTGTGTGATGAATGTGCTATCTCCATTACGAACGCTAGTTTTACCAGAACGAGCGCTCCCGTCTCATACTTGATTCTAAGCATGCGCGTTTTTTTTCACGTCGTTAAAGCATATACACTATCGTTTTTCACATCGTTAAAAAAAATGACATGAAAAACGACGTGAAAAAATAGAGCATGTTCGAAATTTTTAATGGCCGTTTTTCACGTCGTTAAAAATGCTCTGGAGCATACACACGATCGGTTTTAATGCCCATTTTTAAAAATGGTATTTTTAACGGCATGAAAAACGATTGTGTGTATGGGGCATAAGGCTCAGTTTATCAGTGACTGTACAGCCTTTTGCTACTTCCAGTTCCAAGGTACACACTACTTACAGAAGTCAGGTACGGCCATGGGAGCCCATTTTGCACCATGTTATGCAAATTTATTCATGGGACTCTGGGAGAGGTATATCTGGAAAAACAATCTTTTCAGCAGACACTTGGCATACTATGGTTGCTTTATTGATGAAATTATCATCACCTGGGAAGGCTCTCCAGGTGGTATCCCTGTCTTTGTGGAGTATTGCAACAGTAATGCCTTGTACACAGGATCGGAATTTCCAATGGAAAAAGTCAGACGGAATTTTTTCATCGGATATTCCGACCGTGTGTGTGCTCCATCGGACTTTTTTCCGTCTGAATTTTCCGTTCGTCTGTGTGCAACTCCGACGGAGAAAAAAATCACACATGCTCAGAATCAAGTCGACGCATGCTCGGAAGCATTGAACTTCATTTTTCTCGGCTCGTCGTAGTGTTGTACGTCACCGCGTTCTTGACGGGCGGAATTTGGTGTGACAGTGTGTATGCAAGACAGCGTGAACTGAATTCCGTCTGAAAAATCAGTCAGAGTTTATCCAGACGGAAAATCCGACCGTGTGTACAAGGCATTACCCATACAATGTTCAGTTCACAATGTTGCTGATCCAAAGAAGCTGGTATTCTTGGACCTCCTTTTATTCGGTGATGACAATGGAAACCTCCAAAACTCTATTCAAAGAAACTGTGGGCAACTCCTACTTGATTCGTAGCAGTTGTCACTTAGCTAGTTGGAAACGCAACATACCTTATAGTCAGTATCATAGGCTATGTAAGAACTGTACTAACACTGGTGGATTGCCTTGAAAAAGGGGAAATACTCAAATAATTTCTGGAAAAGAGATACAAGGAGGAGCATATCCAGAATGCCTCTGATAGATACCTCATTAAGGATCATAACAATAAGAGTATTCAAAATATAAATAACAAAAAATCTTTGGATTTCTCCACAAAATTCATTACAAACTATAATAATCAACACTGGCCTATTAACAATACCAAAATATTAGCCTATTTTTTGCAGGACTCAACCCTTGATAACATCTTACCTGCCAAACCTAATACTGTATTTAGACATGCCAAAAATGTTAAAAATCGCATAGCGCCCAGTAATATTAAAGGACTCCAACCAAAATTCGCGGCACTTTCAAATGTAAGAAATCCAACTGTAAAGCTTGTGCTTTTATTAGACATGGTCAGAAAGAATTTGCAGATAGGAATGGGAAAACCTATAAAATCAACCAATTTATGTGGCATCCAATATGTGGTTTAGGAGTTGAGGTGCCCATGTGGTCTATATTTTGTGGGCCGCACCATTCGCACTATGCAAATCAGGTTCAATGAACACAGGGGGTTCATTGAAAAGGGTATAACAAAACACAGTGTGCCACGTCATTTTAGCATGCACCATCATGAGTCAACCAGTGGCTTAGAGCTATTTGGCATAGAAGCCATTTCTATGTGCCTACCAGAAGGTGCCTACCAGAAGGTGAAAGATTCTCCCAGTTATGTCACATAGAAACCATCTGGATATTCACTTTAAAGTTCCATGAGCCCAGGGGGACTAAATGAGGAATTGGAGATCAGTACCATCATCTGATCCCTCATGTATATTTTCTCTTCTGCGGTTTCATATTGACCCATATATGTATACACAACACCCCTCGATCCTCTATTCTAGACTGGTGGTTGATTTTCACATGCTTCATATGGTGAAAAGGGGAGGTGATTGTGATAAGAAGAACCACCCATATATATGTTGGAGTGGGGATAGCCCTACATACAGGACACATTCACACGGTCAAAGTCCTTTCCCTCCAAGCCTTGGATTCAATTTATCCTTTAATGATATGCAAAATATATTTTATAAGCATCCCTAATATATGCACAGCACATCGAAAAGGTAGAATCTAATTAACAAAAATATACATTGTAAAAAAAAATATTTCAGTCAAATTCCTTGACGATCATGTGTGTAAATTTTTTTTCACACACGGAGTCCATGAGATGCATATGAAATATTACAAACCATGGTTCATTATCTCTTCTTTTTTGTAAGGCTAACCCATCCGCCCATATATATTTTTAGCATAATATATAATATATATATATTTTCATTACACAAAGTTATTTTATACATATAATCTATACACAATAACAAAGTAAACATACACATACAGTATCTCACAAAAGTCAGTACACCCCTCACATTTTTGTAAATATTTTATTATATCTTTTCATGTGACAACACTGAAGAAATTACATTTTGCTACAATGTAAAGTAGTGATTGTACAGCTTGTATAACAGTGTAAATTTGCTTTCCCTTCAAAATAACTCACACAGCCATTAATGTCTAAATCGCTGGCAACAAAAGTGAGTACACCGCTAAGTGAAAATGTCCAAATTGGGCCCAAAGTGTCAATATTTTGTGTGGCCACCATTATTTTCGAGCACTGCCTTAACCCTCTTTGGCATGGAGTTTACCAGAGCTTCACAGGTTGTCACTGGAGTCCTCTTCCACTCCTCCATGACGACATCACAGAGCTGGTGGATGTTAGAGACCTTGCGCTCCCCCACCTTCGGTTTGAGGATGCACCAGAGATGCTCAATAGGGTTTAGGTCTGGAGACATGCTTAGTCCGTTCATCACCTTTACCCTCAGCTTCTTTAGCAAGGCAGTGGTCATCTTAGAGGTGCGTTTGGGGTTGTTATGTTGCAATACTGCCCTGCGGCCCAGTCTCCGAAGGGAGGGGATCATGCTCTGCTTCAATATGTCACAGTACATGTTGGCATTCATGGTTCCCTCAGCGAACTGTAGCTTCCCAGTGTCGGCAGCACTCATGCAGCCCAGACCATGACACTCCCACCACCATGTTTCACTGTAGGCAAGACATACTTGTCTTTGTACTCCTCACCTGGTTGCCGCCACACATGCTTGACACCATCTGAACCAAAGACGTTTATCTTGGTCCCTTACCTGGTCTGTGTTTCAGCTTTGGGGCTTGCACTCTCACACCTGCATGGTTAAGTAATCTTCCCTCAGTGTGGATCCACCCTAGCCTCAACAGGAACCACAATTTAACACAGTGTTCTCCAAGCCTGCCTTGCCGAGCAATATTGTGTGTTTGGTTTCCAGTTTCCTGCTTGCAGTGTGCTCTAAATCTGTCTCAGTTACCAATCTTGGCTTGTTCTTGACTATCCCTGCCTGCTTGTGACCCTGACCTTTGGCGTGTTCTCTGTCTATCCTTGTCTGCTAGTCGCCCTGACCTTTGGCCTATCTCCTTACTATCCCTTGTTGTCCTGGGCTGCTGCTTCCTCTCTATCCTCCTGTAGCCTACCGTGAGCGTGTGCTGGGAGACTCTGGGGGCCGTGACCTGGAGCCAGTTGCAGCACAGTCCATTCTCACCACTAGAAGCTCTGGTGAACACCTGCTCTTAGACTCCGCACCCTGGGGAATCTTATGCTCTAGCTTAGAGTGGGATCCGTGTTGGTGCTCCAGTGGACCTGCCTTCCTGAACCATCCGCAGCAGTCAGCCATAGGGTCCACTACCTTAGTGGTACACTCCTGACTCCAGCGGTATGCATCTGTCACCTGGACTCAGGTGACCTGACATGCTCAATAGGGTTTAGGTCTGGAGACATACTTGGCCAGGCCATCACCTTTACCCTCAGCCTTTTTAGCATAGCAGTGGTCATCTTGGAGGCGAGTTTGGGGACGTTATGATGGAATACTGCCCTGCAGCCCAGTCTCTGAAGGAAGGGGATCATGCTCTGCTTCAGTATGTCACAGTACATGTTGGCATTCATGGTTCTCTCAATGAACTGTAGCTCCCCAGTGCCGGCAGCACTCATGCAGCCCCAGACCATGACACTCCCACCAACATGCAAGACACACCTGGTTGCCGCCACACACGCTTGACACCATCTGAACCAAATAAGTTTATCTTGGTCTCATCAGACCACAGGACATGGTTTCAGTAATCCATGTCCTTAGTATGCTTTTCTTCAGCAAATGGTTTGTGGGCTTTCTTGTGCATCATCTTTAGAAGAGGCTTCCTTCTGGGACAACAGCCATGCAGACCAATTTGATGCAGTGTGCGGCGTATGGTCTGAGCACTGACAGGCTGACCCCCCCCCCCAACCCTTCAACCTCTTCAGCAATGCTTGCAGCACTCATATGTCTATTTACCAAAGACAACCGCTGGATATTATGCTGAGCATGTGCACTCAACTTCTTTGGTCAACCATGGCGAGGCCTGTTCTGAGTGGAACCTGTCCTGTTAAAGTGCTGTATGGTCTTGACCACCGTGCTGCAACTCAGTTTCAGGGTCTTGGCAATCTTCTTATAGCCTAGCTCATGTAGAGCAACAATTCTTTTTTTCAGATCCTCAGAGAGTTCTTTGCCATAAGGTGCCATGTTGAACTTCCAGTGACCAGTATGAGAGAGTGAGAGCGATAACATCAAATTTAACAGACCTGCTCCCCATTCACACCTGAGACCCTGAAACACTAACGAGTCACATGACACCGGGGAGGGAAAATGGCTAATTGGGCCCAATTTGCACATTTTCACTTAGCGTTGTACTCACTTTTGTTGCCAGCGGTTTAGACATGAATGGCTGTGTGTTGAGTTATTTTGAGGGGACAGTAAACTTACATTGATATACAAGCTGTACACTCACTACTTTACATTGTAGCAAAGTGTCATTTTGTCAGTGTTGTCACATAAAAAGATATAAAAAAATATTTACAAAAATGTGAGGGGTGTACACACCTTTTGTGAGAAACCGTATATGTATAGAAACATTCTTAATCTTATATATTATTATAAAAATGTCAATTACATTAAGTTTGCAACATCAGTGGTGTATGAGTTATAACCAAATAGATTTTAAGTAGCTGCATGTCTCGGTCCCCCCCCCTTTTTCCCTTCCCCCTTTTTTTTTCTTCCCCCGAACCCTTTTTCTTCAAGTAGGTCCAGCCACCCAAGGGTTAAATAAATCAAAGGGTAATATGTAATGAACACCGCTTGTAGATATGTCTGTTGCTTGTTGAATCATGCCTGTGTGTGTCCAATGAGAGTCCACTGGTTGCCGCCGCTAGGGTTAATAATCCCGGCGCCACCCATATCAGATAAAAGGACCTCTGGGACAGCAATGGGCAGACCTGAAGGAGGCCACGCCCTCTGAAACGCATCATCATATTAACCCCAGAGCGTCCCTTGTCAGCTGGCACAGCTCCGAGTCCAGGCGGGACCAGCCTCACCGAGGATTCAGACTCCCTGGCCGGAAGGAGTGGCTCGCGTGCAGCCTGTCTGCTGCTGCAGACTGGATTCCTTCTTTCCTCAGACTTTGCTCTCCCACCATCCGGAGGATTACATCCTGAATGCTGGCTGCGACTATCCACATGAACACTGTTTTACACAACCCTTGTGAGTGCAACCTGTTTTTAATCTTTGTTTAGTCATTCAATAAAACTGTATTGCACAAGGAGCCGGTGCGCTCTACCTTTTCTTTTAGGTTTTTAATCATTAACTATGCTGAGAAGCCCTCCTCCCAGAGGGGCACTCGCAGTTGCACTCCATATCATGCTTCTCAGCATTTTATGGAGATTGGCAGATGTTTAATATATGCAAGTACAACTTTCAATGTATGAAAGTACGGATCTCAAATGATGTATTACGATATATTTATGTAGAAAGCAAATTACTGGAAGCTTTCTTTACATTACAGGGTGGTGATAAACATCCCTGATGAAGATAACCCACAGATATTCAAAACGGTGTTGGATTTTCCTCTACACATAAAACTGTTATTAAACCGTTGGGAATATACAGTCACTTATGGTATTGGGTATCACCACCGAGTATACCATTTATGCTAAACTCTGTTTTTGATGTTTTTTTATGGAAAGTTATGAGCCTCATGGGGGTTTATTTTTAAAACTTTTGAAGAATATTTTTTTTTTTTTAATATATATATATATATATATATATATATATATATATATATATAAATATGCTTCTTAATTATATTAGTTGCCATGGAAAAAAAAAAAAAAAAAACACAAAAGGTTTTCCAAAATATGTTTAAACAATGAGGCACTATTGCTCCCAATAACACCAATGATGGGACACTTGTCTTCCACCTTACCAAATGTGGTAATGTTCTCTCCCACTGATGCCAGGAAAATTTCCATTCCTGCTGGCCACAGCCCCCCCCCCCCCCCAAAGGGCAACAATAAACTGGCCCTTTGTTTAGAAGGTTTGGAGACCACTGCTTTGGACCGAAGATAATACTGCTCCTTTATTCACAATTCTGTTTCTTCAGTTAAAATGTTAATAAACAGTAGGTACATTTTTTTTAGAATAAGTGCATATGTTCAGCAGGAGAAATGGTGTATATCAATCATATACCTCATCACAGCACATACTGTATACACACTACTCAGTGTATATTACTAGGTGGTGTTTTTTGGTTAAAGGGTTTCCATGCTATCTTTAGACAGACAGGGGAAGAGGTTAAAAATTTGGCATGTTACAAGTAGAGAATACAGTAATGGCCCGTACACACGATCTGAATATCGTACGAAAACTGGATCCAAGGAAGAATCGTACGATAATTGGATCGTTGGTACAGAGCTTTTGAGAGCAGATCATGACAATTCATCTGATATTAGATCGGACAAGCACAAAATTTTTCCTCATACGATACCAGATCATACTATCTTCATTTAATCAGTATAGTTGTCGTCCGAAAAATACAATACAAATACATTACAAACACATGACATCACTTATGATTTATTTTTCTGTCGTACGAGAATTTTTGTTACTTTAGTAACCTATTCAATTTCTACTTGTGACTATTAAAGTGGTTGTAAACCCACTTTGTAAACAAACACCTACAGGTAAGCCTAGATTAAGGCTTACCTGTAGGTACATGAAATATCTCCTTAACCTACACGGTTAAGGAGATATTTGCATTTAAAACCAGCGCCGCTGACGTCACGCGCATGCGCACTAGCGGGCCGGCTTAGTAGCCGGATTTCTGAATGGGGTTAGCCGGCCCGAGCGCGCATGCGTGTGACGTCATCGCCACTCCAGGGCCAATCACAGCGCCGGAGCGGCAATACACGGAAGGCAGAGGGGAGCGAGATGGCGGCGGCGACAGAGGTGTCCGAGCACCGCTTCGGGGGCTTCGATCTCAGGTAAGTGATTCATAATGAGTTAGTATGCTATGCATACTAGCTCATTAGGTCTTTATTTTGCAGGTTGTATAAAAAAAAAAAAAGGCCAGGGGGGGTTTTACAACCACTTTAAGTGAAAAAAGTCGGACGATTTTCGGATTGTGTGTACGGCCATTATTGTGTTTAAAAAAAAGACGGCACTAAGATGTTTGTTTTATACTGGCATCCGTTTAGCAACAATTCCACGAGGTAAAAACCTAATATTAGTCACATCTTTATGACATGTAATGTCAGAAGCCTTGGTACGCATTGTAAATAAATCTTAGTATTTATTTTCTCCAAAGATTAAAACCAGTCACAATCTGTCATTTAGATGTACATCTTTAGCAAACTAAATGGTAGGCCTATTAGAAATTACTAAATCAATAGTCAAGTCATTCATGGCAAACATCCTACTCCAGTGCAGTTTCTACTTGAATTTTTAAATCACTTCGATGTATTTCCATGGGGTATTTTAATTTCCATGGGAAATATATAAAACCTAATTTGACTCAGAGGGTCAGTCCAGTTTTATAGCAGCAGAAATGTACTCTATGTATTATACCCTCTCTTTGTAAACCCCTGCAGAAAATGTGATTATTTTCAGCTCAGTATCCACTAATGCATGCTGTGGTAATTTTAATATGTTAAAGAACCCAGAATTGGCTGCTTTTCATGATGACCCCTCTATTTTATGTATGCTAACAGGTATAACATTTTGCTCATTTTATGGAAGAGGTAGAATCTAGGATCAATTTATTTTTTATGTTTCCAGAATTTAGAATACTTGTTTAATCCCAAGAAAAAATTCCTCATCTACATTATATTATCTGGATTTTATGTTTGCTTCTTCTTACATACCTCCACTAAAAACATTGGGGTTGATTTACTAAAACTGGAGAGTGCAAAAACTGGTGCAGCTGTGCATGGTAGCCAAATCAGCTTCTAAATTCAGCTTGTTCAATTAAGCTTTGACAATAAACCCTGGAAGACAATTGTTTTTTATGCAGAGCTGCATCAGATTTTGCACCCTCCAGTTTTAGTAACTCAACCCCATAGCCTAGCATCTTTTCTCGCTTTATCCATGGTCATCCTCCTTTACTTCTGGAACCCTCCACTACTAGGAGGTTTAGTACATTTGAACAAACCCATGTCATACCTACATACTGTACATATGTCTGACTATTAAATTTTTTTTTTTTTTAATTAAAATACCAAGTATTGTATGTTATAAGTACCTACTTTGTGCAATGTTTTTGCACAGAGCAGCCTGAACCTCCTCTTCTGCAGTACCCCGCTGGTGCTTTTGGCTCCTTTTCTGAGTGTTCTCCCATAGGAAGCCTCTTTCTCAATCTCGAGCCAGGCTCTGTGCGTCTATTAACACACAGGCACACACACCACACCTGCCATCTGCTCAGAGGATTTGATTGTTTCTGCTTACAGAGGCAGTCAGAAGAGAGAGACACTGCAGACGAGCACAGTGCTGGAATGAGATAGGCAAATATAAAGGGGGGTGAGGTTGTGATGCGAACACTGGGACATTTTTTACCCTAATGCAGGAAAGGCATTAAGGTAAAAAATGTTGAGGCTTTAGAACCAGAATAGGAAGGACGAAATGCTAGATTAACCATGTGTCAAAGTTAACACTTAAGAAAAAATCGCTACAACTGCTGCAGTGTCAAACTTGAAGTACCATGACCCTGTACTCTGCACATACTGATATAATTTGCACACTTCCTTGTGGGTGTCATGGAGGTCAAGTATTAACTATGCACTGTAACAATAATGGTCTGACAACATTTCTGTTTCTATGGTGCACTGCTGCACTGTTATGCCGCGTACACACGATCGGACATTCCGACAACAAACTGTGGATTTTTTCCGACGGATGTTGGCTCAAACTTGTCTTGCATACACACGGTCGCACAAATGTTGTCGGAAATTCCGATCGCCAAGAACGTGGTCACACACAACATGTACGACGGCACTATAAAAGGAAAGTTCAATACCAAGTTTGCCACCCTTTGGGCTCCTTCTGCTAATCTCGTGTTAGTAGAAGTTTGGTGAGAGACGATTAGTGCTTTTCAGCCTCGCATTAAAAGATTAAAAAATTTGCAGCGTGATGAATGTGCCATCTCCATTACGAACGCTAGTTTTACCAGACCGAGCGCTTCCGTCTCGTACTTGATTCAGAGCATGCGTGGAATTTTGTGCGTCGGAATTGCCTACACACGCTCGGAATTTACGAAAACCGATTTAAAATCCCCTGGGGAACTCCGCACCAAAATGAAAAAAAAATGGCGTCAGGTTCCCCCCAAAAATCCATACCAGACCCTTATCCCAGCACGCAACCTGGCAGGCTGCAGGAAAAGAGGGGGGACAAGAGAGCGCACCCCCCTCCTGAACCGTACCAGGCCACATGCCCTCAACATGGGGAGGATGTCCCCATATTGATGGGGACAAGGGGCCTCATCCCCACAACCCTTGCCCGGTGGTTGTGGGGGTTTGCGGGTGGGGGGCTTATTGGAATCTGGAAGCCCCCTTTAACAAAGGGGACCCCAAGATCCCGGCCCCCCCCCATGTGAATTGGTAAGGGGTATGTACCCCTACTATTTCACAAAAAAAAGTGTCAAAATGTTAAAAACCACAAGAGACGGCTTGGGACAAGTCCTTTATTAAAAATAAAAAAATAAAAAATAAAAGATTCCAGCGATGTAATCCAATAAATCCATCCTCGATCTCCAGCGATGTAATCCAATCCTCGATCTCCAGCGATGGATGATCTCCAGCGAGGAACACGTACATGATCCTGCCTCCACCAGAGGGAAACATGCGCTGCATCAGAGGGGGGCGGGGTCACCCGTACACGTCACTGGAAAACCCCGGAGTTTCCCCTTGCGTCAGAGGGGAACGGGGTCACGTGACGGGTGGCCCCGCCCTCAGCTACATAAGAGCCGTCAGGCTGGCGCCGCGTCATTCCCCGATCCTGCCTCCGGTGGAGGCAGGATCGTGTGCGTGTTCCTCGCTGGAGTCGCTGGAGATCATCTATCGCTGGAGATCGAGAATTGGATTAAATCGCTGGAGATCGAGGTTGAATTTATTGGATTACATCGCTGGAATTTAACATTTTTTTAATTTTTAATAAAGCCATCTCCTGTGGTTTTTAACATTTTTTATTTTTTTTGTGAAATGGTAGGGGTACAATGTACCCCTTACCAATTCACATAGGGGGGGCAGGATCTGGGGATCCGCTTTGTTAAAGGGGGCTTCCAGATTCCGATAAGCCCCCCGTGCCCGCAGACCCCCACAACCACCGGGCAAAGATTGTGGGGATGAGGCCCTTGTCCCTATCAACATGGGGACATCCTCCCCATGTTGAGGGCATGTGGCCTGGTACGGTTCAAGAACTCATGTTCGACTCGAACAGATAGCCCATCCCTAGTCAGCACCACAGGAAATTAAGGTAAGTCTCTGTAATTGAGCTTCAGAAAGCAGTAAAACATGACAGGATGTCTATCCCACTCCATCCAAAACTAGGGGAAAATATTTTTTTTGTTTGCCATACACTTTAAAGTCACTTGAACGTTCTGCTTAAATTAGCTTAAATAATGTAAACCCTACATTTCATATTCCTGATATGTGCCTGCTGTACCATGTACTTGTATGAAAAAGTATCCCGTTCTCTTTGTATTGTATCCTTTGTGTGAAATCCCTGGTGTTCCTGCCAGTCTCTCTACTTTCCCATTAAAAACTGACCACACCAAGCAGGAGAACACACAGAAGTCAGTTCTCTAGCTATGCTGGGAACTTAATCTGCTCTCCTCCAATGATCAGACTTGTCAAGACATGCCCACCTGCACAGCCCTTCACTGGGAAGTTCAGTGTAATGTTGCTTATCCTCCATAGGGGGAGCAGGGATCTGGGGGGCCCCCTTGTGAAAGAGGGCTTCCAGATTCCGATAAGCCGGCTTCCTGCAGACCCCCACAACCACCTGGAAAAGGTGCTTTAGGGGGGGCAACCCTGCCCCAAAGCACCCCGCCATGTTGAGGGTATGTGGCCTGGTATAGTTTGGGGGGGTCGCTCTCTTGCCTCCCCCTTTCCTGACCTGCCAGGCTGCATGCTCGGATAAGGGTCTGGTATGGGTTTGGGGGGGCCCATGGCATTTTTTTTTAATTATGCCCTGCGGGTTCCCCTCAAATTGCATACCAGACCTAAGGGTCAGGTATGGATTTGGGGGGGGGCACGCATTTTTTTTTTTTTGCCATGGGATTCCCCTCAAAATCCTTACCAGACCCAAAGGGCCTGGTATGGTTTGGGGGGGGCGCACTTTTTCACAATTTTTTTATTGCTGGCAATGGCTAAACGCCGGTGCCAAGCAGTTTAGGAGAATTCTCCAGAACACGCTGGCAGATGGTTTTTCTTCTGCCACAAAAGGCTGCTAAAATCATATGGAAGAAAAAAACTGCGCTAGGACTAGTACAAGATAATAATATAACATAAAAAGGCAGCAGAAATAATGTGATAAACATAGGCAAATTAAATAAAGAAAAAAACTGCGCCAAAAAATTCCTTTAAGGAACAACCCTGATTGACATCAGGATGAAAAAGTCCAAAGATGTAACCCACATTAAGGGGGGAGTGTCCAATATCAAAAAGGGGGGTCCAAATATTCAGTGTACTCAAGATTTCACAATTTATACACCAATACTGATCACCACCGTAAGAAATGGGTCCTTACCACAAACATGCGGATTTGTGCAGGTGGCTTTAGCCCAGACGTGGCCTTTACTCTGAAAAGGGTCCAAACAGGGTCCACAGGTATTCCACCAATTGCTAATGAGAAATCTTGATGGCTCGGTAGCAAACACAGACAAATATATCATAGGGTGATAACGTATTCACAAGAACTGATAGCTGAACACCACCACCGTGATAGTTATAAAAGTGACCACCACCTAAGAATATATCGGCCCCTTACCAGAAATAAAAGAGCATGCATACAGCTGTCCCAGCTCTATCCAGTAAACACAACAAGCGAAGTCGTGCAGGTGGCTTGAGCCCAGCCACGGCTCTTACTCTGGAGAAAGGGTCCAAGCAAGATCCCCAGATACTCCACCAATATTGATGGGAAATTCCTAGGGGCTCAGTAGCAAAAAAATATAATATACCATAGGGTGATACCATATACACTAGATATAGTACTGAACACTAACACCGTGATAGGTTTAAGTGACCACCACCTAAATATGAATTGGCTCCTTACCAGAGGTATGTAAAGAGCAAGCATTCATCTGTACCCAGCCACGGTCTTTGCCTCATATTCAGGACCCACACATGGACACCCAGAGGAGGGATCTTCAATATACTGAAGGCACTGCTTCACGCTCCGTATGAGGTGCAGACAAAGAGAGAGTAGACCATCGAGTAATACCCTCTTTAAAAAGCCACGTTTAATAAATAAATTGTACTTACAAAAAGATGCTTTAAACAATGCCGGCCGGCATAAACAAGTGCCCTTCCGTACTAGAGCTGCGTGGTGACGTCACTGCGTGTCCCCCAGACGCGTTTTGTCATATATGACGTTCTCAATGGGATGGGAAAGCATATGTTTGCATGAACACACAGGATAACATGCAGGGGAGTTTAGAGGCAGTTTAAAAAAAAAAAGTCTTGACGCCCAAAACAGCAGCTGTAAAAACACAGTGTGCATGAGGGCTTAAACTAAATGAGTGTTTTTACAAGGTGATCATTTACAATCACTTTAATATATTCCAGGTGATTACAAAGTTGCTCATATTCTTACAGTTTTAAAAAATCAGCTATAACTTCATTTTGTCAGCATGTAGTAGTGAAAGACTTTTGCTCTCTGTATTGACACAGAGGTCTCTCTGAAAAGGTTTGACAGGCTCCCTGCTAAGTTTAACCTTTTGCTTGGCAATCAGCAAAGCTTACACTCACCGCCTAACTCAGTAAGGGGGGTGTGTTGAACCTCAGCTGTTTAATCACTACTTCCACACAGAGAGCAAGAGTCCTTCTCAGCATGCGGGCAGGTGATAGACTTTGCTACTAAGGCTGTAGCTGCTTTCTAAATAAAAAGAACTGTCAGACTTAACACACCTTGGAGGACTTATCAATTCTGTTGCTAGGCAAAAAAACACTACACAGGAGCAGCGATTCTCAGACAGATTTACTACAAGTGAACAGCTTAGCTTGTAAATTCTTCCCTCGGCTACTTTAAATTAGCACTGCAACAGAAGAGTAACAAAGCTATCTCCTTCAGAGAGACTCCCACAAAAATATTCTCTAGATGGTATCTCACCCCGTCCAAACTTCACACCTTCTATCCCTCAATCTCCCCAAATTGCTTTAGGGGTTGTTCAGAACCAGGCAATATCCTACACATATTTTGGAGCTGCAAACACCTACTTCATACATGGCGCAACGCAGTAGAAATCTTTGAAAACTCCACCAAACAGAGGTTCCCCATATCCCCACAAATATGCCTTTTATATGCTAAGGTTCCTAATATTCCAATCCCTTGCATGAGACTCTTTCACACTTTATGCAGCTCCATCCAATGGATGACTGCTTATAATTGGAGATCCAAAGATCTCCCCTGGTCGCAGGTACTGGCTAGGATGGAGATGATGAAACTTTCGGAGAGAATCTATCACACTCTCCATGATACCCTCCATGTATATGAAAGGAAATGGTCATATTGGCGTACAACATAACTTAACAATTTAGTCCCTAAGGCTCCACTTACACTCTTTTGCGATACCCTGAAATCTTGACCTATAGTGCTTGTTTTGTGTGTTAGTGACATATACCCGTGAACTATATCTTTGTACCTTATTACTATGTCTACAACCAATATTTGCATATAAGAACTCTGTGTTTTTTATATTGATTACCTTTATCAACACCTTATGTACCTGTACATTTGAACTTCCAAATAAAACTTTGTAAACAAATAATAAAGACAACAACCATATAAAAGAAAAAAAAAAGAAACTTGACCGTGACCACTTCTTAACTGTGCATCACTTTAGAGTGAATATTTGTTTAATCTAAATCGATAAATCTATCTCAGAACTTTGAAAATCTGTTGCAGTTGGCTGCCTAGAACTACAGGCATAGGAGTTGGAAATGCACAAAAAAAAAAATTGTTGAAATAAATACCCCCTCTTACACTTTAGCTTTTCATGTCTCTCCTACCTAGAAAAAAAACCTTTCCCCTCTCTCTTGGCAGTTTTTGAATGAGTACCTTTGTGCACATGTGCACAGTTTAGTACACACCCTGGCTTATCTTTGGCATCTGTAAAGCCTCGTACACATGATCGGATTTTCTGCGGACAAAGCGTAGGACTTTTGTCCAAAGGGTGTTGGCCGTGAACTTGTATTGCATACAAAACGGCAAAGAATTGTCGGCCAACAAACAAGAAACTACCTGTTTTTTCAGCTCTTTAACGCCACCCTTTGGGCAACTTCTGCTAATGTTATGTTATGGTGAGCATTGCTTCTGTGCATGCGTGTTTGTACTTTGGATTTTTGTCCGATGGACTTGTGTACACACTATTGGAAAATCCGACAAGACACAATTGTTGGCAGACAATTTTAAAGCATGCTATACCACATCTATTGGCGGAAAATCCCACAACAATTGTCCGATGGAGCATACAAACGGTCAGATTTTCCGACAACATCCTGCCATCACACAATTTTGTCGGAAAATCTGATCGTGTGTACGGGCCTATAGGCTCTATTTACATTGGCTGTGGTTGTAAACCTAGCCGTTTCCTGACTGACTCACGTACTTTTACTGCTGCAGAATGGCTCTCCTGGGCGAAATCCCCCAGAGGGCGCCTGCGATGTATACTAGCCTATTATGCTTTTACTTTGCAGGGAAAAGCAGGGGAAAAAAGAGGAAGTAAAACCCATCAGGATTTACTTCCTCTTTAAAAAAAATCGCTGCTTCTACAGGAGTTTTGCATTTTGCCTGTAGAAGCAGCTCAATGTTATCCTATGTATCCATGCACATTAGGACGATTACAGGCATATTTTGAGCTCAGCGTTTAGAGGCAAAAAAAAAAATAAAAAAAAAAAAATGCTAAACTCTAGTAAACACGCCTAAACTCTGTACAAAAACACTCTATATGAGCATTTTTGTTTTGCCAGTGGCGCTGGAGTTTTTTGTAAGCCCAGTGTGCATGGAGCTTAATGCCCTGTACACACGATCGGATTTCCGATGGAATAAAATCCGATGGATTTTTTCGTCGGAATTCCAATGAAGCTGACTTTCATCAGTATACACCATCAGACAAAATTCCGACAGTCCAAAACGCCGTGACGTACAACACGACGGCACTATAAAGGGGAAGTTAAAATCCAACAGCGCCACCCTTTGCCGATTTCGTGTTAGCGCGTGTTAGTAAAAGTTTGGTGTTAGCCGATTCGCGCTTTTCATTCTCCGTGCTTTTCAGTCCGTTACAGCATGATGAATGTGCTATCTCCACTACGAACGCTAGTTTTACCATAACGAGCGCTCCCGTCTTGTAATTTAGTCTGAGCATGCGTGTATTTTTCTCCGATGGAGTTCCCCACAGACGATCGGAATTTGCCATCGTTTTTTTTTCCATCGGTAAAATTTAAAACGTGTTCTATTTTTTTTTTTATTGAAAGTGTGTAGTACTGCGTCAATCCTATAATAGAAAACTAGTTATGTGCAGCCAACCACTCAAAATCAGACAGGAAAAGGTTAAATAAATATTTAAAAAGTGTGGCGCCAATGAATGATGAGGAATGACCTCAACCGTGCAATATACTGAAATGTGTATATATAAATTTTTAATTGAACACAATATAGTGGTAAATATGCCCTGTGACATGTGCATAATATACAATATTACATGAAAATACCATATAACCCCTCTCTCTTCAATCCACCATGCCCCATAGCGCCCTCAGTTCAGGTATTCAAAGACTTGGTTCTGAGGGACCTGGAGGCATTACCTAAAAAAAGAATATATAGCGACCCTAAAATAAAAATTGGCTTGAAATCTTTGTGTGAGAGAAAAGATCTGACTATACGCCCCGCCGAAATAGGGGCGGAGGCATAGTTGTCCTAGACAAAACTGCTTATCATTTGGAAATGACTAGAATTCTAAGTGATACGGCCACTTATACTCGCCTCAATGGTAATCCGACTCAGAGCTATAAAACAGCTCTGATTGATCTGATTGATACTGGGACACAATTGGGAATCCTTGATAAAAAGGAGCAATGTTATTTGGTTCCTGTTGCTCCACGGATTCCAATATTGTATTATTTACCAAAGGTACATAAGTGCGTGAGCAATCCTCCGGGTCGCCCAATTATTAGCGGAATCGACTCCGTGACTTCACGAATAGGGAGGTATATAGACTTCCATCTTCAGCCCATCGTGAAGTCTATACCATCCTATTTAAAAGATACCCGACATGTAATTTCTTTATTACAACAGGTAAATTATAGCGAGGACATCTTACTTGTGACAGCGGATGTTGCTTCGCTGTATACTAGTATCTCACACGACTTAGGTCTGTCGGCAGTAAATTTATTTCTGTCAAGAGTCAATACCCTTTCCGGCACGCAAAAACGATATATTATGGACCTCTTACAATTCGCTACACACCACAATTATTTCTGGTACAATGGGGATTTCTTTTTGCAACAAAACGGGGTCGCAATGGGGGCAAAATTTGCCCCGAGCTTGGCTAACATTTTTATGGCCAAATGGGAGGAGGATGTCATCTATGCGTATAATCGACCCGAGATTATTCTTTGGGTTCGATACATAGATGACATCCTCCTCCTATGGAGGGGTGACGAGACCTCTCTTGTTTCCTTCATGTCTACCTTGAATGATAATAATGTGGGTATCAATCTGTCCTATGAGACCAGTTATAGGTCTATCCATTTTTTGGATTTGGAAATCTTTTCCAATAATGGACAATTACAAACTAGGACATTTTTCAAACCCACAGACCGGAATGGATACATTCCGGTCGACAGTTGCCATCACCCTACATGGCTGCGATCTGTGCCTCGTAGCCAGATTCTAAGAGTCAGACGCAACTGTTCCAATCTTTCGGACTTTTTCTATCAAGCCAATATACTTAAATCCAGATTTGTAGAGAAGGGGTACCAGGTTTCGGTTATAGAGGAAGAAATCCAACAAATAGCCAAGATTGAGAGAGACTCTTTAGTCAAAGAGCGGGATAAGCCCACTCAGGAACAAAAATATAAGTTTTCCTTTTTTACTACATACTCTATCCAACACAGACAGATAAAAGATATTTTCCAGAAACACTGGAAAGTTCTAAAAAATGATATGGTGTTGGGACCGTCTTTGCCTGATAAAGCCGGAGTAACATATCGAGGAGCACCCTCATTAAGGAATCAGATCGCACCTAATGTTACTGATCCCCCAATAATACCTACCTTTTTTCCTCAATTAAAGGAGTATTATCCCTGTAAGAAATGTAAGGTCTGTTTGATTAACACCTGCGGGAAACGTAAAACTGACACCTTTAGATCTACGTCTACTGGTGTTAGTTACCAAATGAAACATTTTGCCACATGTGCGACCAAATATATTGTTTATTTGCTTACTTGCCCTTGCGGGAAGCAGTATGTAGGGCGCACTATCCGCACATTTTCTATCAGGGTAGGGGAACATCTTACCAGTATTAAAAAGGGTAAGACGAATCATAGTGTTCCCAGACACTATTTGGAGTTCCATAATACAGATCCTAAAGGTACTACATTTCAAATTATAGATAAGTTTATTTCTAGTTGGAGGGGGGAGTCCCGCATTAGGGGGGTCTCCCAGTTAGAAACTTACTGGATTTACCAGCTCAAATGTTATAGGCCGTATGGCCTTAACATTGACTGGGATATTAATGCTTTTATCAATCAAGCTTAATTCCATATAGATTGACTATATCCCCTTGTATGCAATATTTTCGCCATATTAACTGTGATTATAGAAGTTATTTATGTGTACTATATGTGTACCATGACGACATCTTTATATGTTCCTTATTTCCGGGATACTGGTCCAATATTGATATTAATTTATTATATTATATATATACCACCATGTTGTGCACGGATTAGAATTATTATTCTGATCACCGTATATGGAGTAATAGTTATCATATGATGAACTACATATACTGGTTTTTGTAATAGGTTGTTTTGGCCAATAAGCACTACACCAAACACTAAATAATTTTTCCATATTGACATGAATGGATGTTCTCCCTAATCCATTAAGAGATATGTTGTATCATACAAGTATTACTGCTTGGTTTGATACACGTCCTTGAAGATTAGCATTTATGACATTATATATGTCAGGTAGGGCGCTGATCTTGTGTCAGGCATTGTGTCTGATGCTGCGTGAGGGCGAGGATGATGGGAGATAGTCTGTGATCATGATGGCTGGACTCACAGTACACTACAAGCCCCAGGGTTGCTTTGCGGCTGGTCGCGCCGCCATGACGTCATGACGTAGTGACGTAGCGGCGTTGATAGGGGAGTGCGGTACGGCCTCGGGGTGAGACTACATTTCCCAGACTGCCGTATGAGTGACGCTCACGCTGGGACGGAGCGTCACGGGATGCTGACATACCTCTGCACACCGACGTTCATGGTCACATGACGGATGACGTGGCGAGGTCTTTTTTAGCACTCTCTTCCCTATTGACTCACTATTTAGGTGACAATATCTAATACCCTCTATGATTGGACAGAGGGATCCCGGAGATATGGGATAGAAATTAGATCACAACTGTTTCAAATTTATGATTACTCTTCTTATATATAAGCGTGGAGGTCAGAGGGCTTGTTGTATTTCCCAGTAGATGTCTGTTAAGACGAAACCGGTCGGATAATACACCAGCTCCAGCTGACTTGACCACGCTGCCTTCGTTGTTGTACTGCTGTGCTGTGGAGTGTCGTGGCTTTTCTTATATTTGCCTTTTTATACATTTGCTTTTTAAGAATTTTTACCGAGTGTTCACATTGCATGAACTTTAAAACGGATGTTTTAATAAATCGTTTTTGGATTTACACCATGTGGAGAATCTTTTCCCTGTTTTTCATGGCTATGACCTATTGAGGTGCTTTGTGATTTGGGATTGGATCGTTCTTGATATAATAGAAGTGCTGCCAGCTCTAAGAGGAGGCGTTCTATAGATTCCGGTTGTCGCTCCCCTGTCTCTGGAAGAGACAAAGCCTGAAAGATCCATCCGCCGTACGGCGCATTGGATCCATCATAGCTGGTAAGAGTATCCCTTTCTCCTATATGGATCCATGGTGAAGGTACTCCCGGGTGAAAGTATATACCTAGTGGTCTACTACATCCAATATACTTCCCGGTATACGGATAAGGTCATCCCAAGTTCTTCGGGAGATTCTTTGTTGGAACTTTCCTTCAGTGTATGACCATTATATTGGCAGACACTCATCAAAGTTACCCCATATGAACTTGACACCCATTATATAAAAGTTTTGTTTGTTTTGTTTGTATGGGCACGATATAGCTATTGGTTCACCACCTGCTGACTGTCAGGAGAGACAGGTGGATGAGGCATCGTTTATGCTATATGGTATTTTCATGTAATATTGTATTTCTTTTTCGTACATCACGGGACACAGAGCGACTTAGTCATTACTAATGGGTTATATAGATTACCTTCAGGTGTTGGCACTGGCCAATTCCAAACCGGAAGTACCCTCCCCTATATAAGCCCCTCCCATCCGGGAGTGCCTCAGTTTTTTGCCAGTGTCTAAGGTGTTGGCCAAAGAGTAACATGTGTTTTCACTGGGCTTGCGTACAGGTTCTTTTGGGCCTTAGTAAGCTGTTCCGGATCCCACCAAAAAAGCTTCATAGCTAAACGGTCGGTACCCGGGCCTTGCAGCAGAAGAGCGAGGTTTTGCCTGTAATGCCTCTCTTAGGAGGGCTGGACCCTGGGATCCAGAGCTCTGGTCATACCCACGACCAAGATGTTGTCTGTGCAGGGTGCTATACAGGTCCAGGGGAGTGGAATCCTTGGGAACCCGGTCCCTGAAGGTTTAATTACAATGCCTGCCGTGATAGGTGACGTTTGGACTTCTGTGGACCAAACAAAGTCCTGCGGCGGGGATCAGGTAAGTGGGGGCCCCCAGGAACTTGGTTCTATTGGGGGACCCCCAAGCCTAATTTGTCTTTCTGTCTGTTACCTAACGGTATTCCCGCTAAATATCTGTGTTTGCCTGTAACTACTGAAAATGTAAAATTTTAATAGTAGTCAAGAAAAAAAAAAAAAAAGGGGACCGCGGTACCTGTGTTAAACCACTAGAGGCCGCTGTAGTCCATTTTTCTTGTCATGTGGATCTTTGGTTTTTTCAAGTCAAAAGATCCAGGCAGTTGGTAAGTTTCTCTGTGGGAATCCACTTCCTCTGCCCTGTTGCTGCGCTCATCCACCGCACAGGCCCTCCGGCAAAAAAGGGCCCTGGCTCCTAGTCCCTGTTTGATTTCGAAAAGGGCGCCAATGGCGCACGGGCGCGGGCGCGTGCACGCGCCTCCTATGAAAAAAAAGGAGCGGGGCGGGTGGATGACGCTCGATGCGCGCCGCGGCGCTTCTGCGCATGTGCAGGCGTCCCAGCATGGTTAAAAGACACAGTACAAGTGTCAGCTGGATGCAAACAGAGCTAGCAACAAACAGTGGCACACAGAGGCGGTTGATGCAGGCATCCCCATAGAAAGGCACTTTAGTGGACACCAGCTGGTATATAGCAGCAACTGTGTTAGACTATTACCAGCAAAAATTGGTGTATGACGACGGGAATACCTCAGCTTTGTGCTTAAAGGATATGTCGTCCAGACGCTCCGAAAATAGGTCTTCCAGGAAGCCAAAGGGGTCTCCATCGGGCTCTGAGGATATTGGGCATGCTTGTACTGCACCAATCTCCCCTGAAAATTCAGAGGTCAGTAGCCGTAGAAGCCCCGCAGGAATGCCTGGTGCTGCGGCTGTCCCCAGTCCACCTGCTCCTGTATATATAACAGAGGAGGTTTTATCCTCAACTCTGGGAGGATTGGAAGAGAGATTAACAGCATTGATCGCTGCTTCCCTGTCACAGGAAAAGCGCGTCCGATCTCCGTCTCCTCCTTCAGAGTGCCTGTTAGTGGAGGAACAGCCCCACACAGAGATCGACCTACCTGAAGGGGATCAGGATGAGGTTGATTCAGTTATGGAGGAATCAACAGTGGAAGAACCTTTCTCAGCATCTCAGGCTGAAAGATTATGGGTTCAGTCTCTGACTAACATGGTCCGATCAGCATTTAAAATGCCTCTGGCGGAACCACCATCCACTACGGTTTCCTCGCTGGGGTCGCTAAAAGCTCCCCAGGCTGTCTGTTCCTTCCCAATCCACCCTTTATTAGAGGGGCTTATTTACCAGGATTGGGAGCATCCTGATAAAATATTTGCTCCCCCCAAGAGATTTCCGGTGATCTATCCCATGGAGGATAAGTTCATAAAAAAATGGAGGGTCCCTACAGTGGACGCAGCCATCTCTTCTGTTAACAAATCACTGACATGTCCAGTAGATAATGTTCCAATGTTCAAAGACCCAATAGATAAAAAATTGGAGTCTTTACTAAAATCTGCTTTCTCTACAGCAAGCATGGTGACACAACCTGCGGTAGCAGCCATTGGAGTCTGCCAAGCAGTGAAAGATCAGTTGAAACAAGTCTTAAGGGACTTACCAGATCAGCAGGCTCTTGCCCTAGCTGACCTGCCTAGAGCCTTGTGTTTTGCGGTGGACGCCATAAAGGATACAATCCAACAGTCCTCCCGCTTTACGCTGTCTATAGTACATATGCGTAGGCTTCTGAGGCTCAAAAACTGGTCTGCTGAAACTCCCTGTAAAAAACTGCTGGTTAGCTTCCCATTTCATGGAGAACGCTTATTTGGAGAAGATCTGGACAAATATATCCAGAAAATTTCTGCCGGTAAAAGTTCACTCTTACCGGTTAAGAACAAGGGTAGAAGTCCTTCTTTTAAGAGGCCTACTTCTCCAGTCCCGGGCACATCGGCTGTGAAGCAGTTCCGACGGCCTCCGCGGTCAAATTCAGGGGGCAGAAATCAGGGACAATCACAGGGTAACAAGAAGCCCTGGATCAAGAGAGGTACAAAACCTCCCCCCAAGGCATGAAGCGTTGCCCCCACTCAATCGGGTGGGGGGAAGACTTCAGTTGTTCACAGAGACCTGGCGGGACACCATCAGAGACAGAGGGGTGCTCTCCGCAGCAAGTCTGGGATACAAGCTGGAGTTAAAAGGCACTCCTCCTGCCCAATTTATGAGGTCAAACGTGCCAAGAGATCCCCAGAAGAGAGGATCCCTCCTTCTGGCACTAGAACAACTATTGCTCCAAGGTGTAATCATGAAGGTTCCCCTGGAAGAAAGCGGATTCGGGTTTTACTCGAACCTTTTCACAGTCCCCAAACCAAATGGGGACGTGAGGCCCATATTAAATCTAAAAGGGCTAAACAAGTTCCTAAATATCAGGATTTTTCGGATGGAGTCGATCCGATCGGTGGCCACCGCCCTACAAGGGCAGGAATGGTTAGCCTCGATCGACATAAAGGATGCTTATCTGCATATTCCCATCTTTCCGGCCCACCAGAAATTTCTACGCTTTGCAGTAGAAGGGCGCCATTTTCAGTTCAGAGCCTTACCTTTCGGTCTGGCCACAGCACCACGAGTGTTCACAAAAATTCTGGCCCCATTATTGGCCAATCTAAGAACACAGGGTGTAACGATAATGGCATATCTAGACGACCTGCTACTAATAGACCACTCAGTGGAAGAGCTGGAAGTAGCTATTCACAAGACAATCAAGTATCTGGAATATCACGGTTGGATTATCAACCGGGACAAGTCAGCTCTAAGACCAGTCAAAAGTCTGGAATACTTAGGGCTAAGGCTGGATTCAAATCAGAGAAAGATTTTCTTACCTCCAGAGAAGGTGTCGTCTTTAAAAGATTTGACCCACTTAGTGGGTACAAAAAGAAAACCATCCATACGCCTCTGCATGAGGCTGCTGGGAAAAATGGTGGCTTCATTCGAAGCGGTACCCTACGGTCAATTCCATTCAAGGAATTTGCAAAGGGCCATACTGTCAGCCTGGAACAAAAAAGTTCAGGCTTTAGACTTACCAATGTCCCTGTCCCCTTCCGTTCGCAAGAGCCTCCATTGGTGGTTGGTGCCCCAGAATCTGGAAAAAGGGAAACCCTTCAGTCCGGTTTCTTGGAAGGTGGTCACTACAGATGCCAGCCTCATAGGCTGGGGGGCAGTACTGGAGCAATGGTCTCTCCAGGGCAAGTGGTCAGAAGCAGAGAAGGCCCTGCCCATCAATCTCTTAGAGATACGAGCAGCCCGGTATGCCCTAGTAGCATGGACATCCAAACTCCAAGGGTCCCCTGTCAGAATTCAATCAGACAATGCCACAGCAGTGGCATATATCAATCACCAGGGTGGCACCAGGAGTCGTGCAGCCCAGAGGGAAGCAAATTGCATCCTGGAGTGGGCAGAAAATTATGTCCCAGCCATATCCGCGGTTTTCATCCCAGGAGTGGAAAATTGGAGAGCGGACTTTTTAAGTCGCCAACAATTATGCCCGGGGGAATGGTCTCTTCACCCCGAGGTTTTCCAGGCAATATGCCAGCGGTGGGGAACACCGGATGTAGATCTGCTAGCATCCAGATTCAACGCAAAGGTGGACAGATTTGTGTCTCGCACAAGGGATCCTCTAGCTTGCGGCTCGGATGCCCTAGTGTTCCCTTGGGATCAGTTCAAGCTGATATATGCATTCCCACCACCACAATTGTTACCGCGATTACTCCGCAGAATCAGGGTAGAAAAGAAACCAGTGATTCTGGTGGCTCCAGCGTGGCCCCGAAGGGCATGGTACGCGGAGATTGTAAAAATGTCAGTGAGGAGTCCTTGGACCCTCCCACATCGTCCGGACCTGCTGTCGCAGGGACCGATATATCACCCTTCCTTACCAGCCCTAGGTTTGACGGCCTGGCTATTGAAGCCCACATTCTGAAAAAGAGAGGGCTCTCTAATTCTGTGGTATCTACCATGATCAATGCCAGGAAGCTGGTATCCAGGCAGATCTATTATAGGATCTGGAAAGCGTACATTAAGTGGTGTGAGGCCAAGAAATGGCATCCACGTAAGTACGTGATAGGGAGGATTTTGGACTTCCTACAGTGGGCTGTAGATAGGAAGCTGGCCTTGAGTACTATCCAGGGTCAGATTTCGGCCTTGTCAATATTTTTTCAAAGGCCCTTGGCTTCGCATTCACTAGTCAAAGCTTTCATACAAGGAGTGATGCGTATTAGCCCTCCGGTTAGTATTCCCATATGTCCTTGGGACTTAAACCTGGTTCTGTCAGTTCTACAGAAACAACCGTTTGAACCATTGCAACACATTTCCTTGGTTCTTCTCACCAGGAAATTGATTTTCTTAGTAGCCGTTTGTTCGGCTAAAAGAGTATCGGAATTAGCCGCCTTGTCCTGTAAGGAGCCATATCTGGTTGTCCATAAGGACAGAGTAGTATTACGTCCTCATCCAGCCTTTCTTCCTAAGGTGGTATCGAGGTTTCATTTGAACCAAGATGTGGTTCTTCCTTCTTTTTTTCCCCAAACCTAGCTCGGTAGAGGAAAAGTTATTACATTCCTTGGATGTAGTAAGAGCAGTTAAAGCTTATCTAAAAGCCACTGCTCAGATTCGCAGAACGGATACTTTGTTTATTCTGCCGGAAGGCCCTAAAAAGGGTCAGGCAGCATCAAAATCCACTTTAGCCAAGTGGATTCGACAGGTCATAATACAAGCCTATGGCTTGAGAAAGAGACCGCCTCCTTTCAAAGTTAGGGCGCACTCCACAAGAGCAGTTGGAACTTCATGGGCAGTGCATCACCAGGCCTCCCTGGCTCAAGTATGTAAGGCCGCAACATGGTCTTCGGTACACACGTTTACTAGATTCTACCAGGTAGACGTTAGAAGTCAGGAGGATGTCGCCTTTGGGCGCAGTGTGTTGCAGGCCGCAAAAGATCCTCATGCCTGATGGCGCCCAGCTTATGTATCCCTCCCCTCATTTGGCATTGCTTTGGGACGTCCCATTAGTAATGACTAAGTCGCTCTGTGTCCCGTGATGTACAAAAAAGAAAAAGGGATTTTTATAACAGCTTACCTGTAAAATCCTTTTCTTGGAGTACATCACGGGACACAGAGCTCCCACCCCTCTTTTTGGGACACTTATTGCTTGGCTACAAAACTGAGGTGCTCCCGGATGGGAGGGGCTTATATAGGGGAGGGTACTTCCGGTTTGGAATTGGCCAGTGCCAACACCTGAAGGTAATCTATATAACCCATTAGTAATGACTAAGTCGCTCTGTGTCCCGTGATGTACTCCAAGAAAAGGATTTTACAGGTAAGCTGTTATAAAAATCCCTTTATTATGCACATGTCACAGGGCATATTTACCACTATATTGTGTTCAATTTAAAATTTATATATACACATTTCAGTATATTGCACGGTTGAGGTCATTCCTCATCATTCATTGGCGCCACACTTTTTAAATATCTATTTTTTTTTTACACTGATGGAAAAAAAGACCGATGGGGCCCACACACAATAGTTTTTTCCGATTAAAAAAGTCCATCTGTATTTTTTCATCGGAAAAAACGGTCGTGTGTACGTGGCATAAGAATGCAGCCAGTAGTCCAGTGAGGATGTACAGGAGTTACAACAAAAGCCATCCAAGGAGAGGAGATCATCAACGTGGGAACCATGAGATGTAACAGAGAAGTTATTGGTGTTGGCGGATGGAGTAGCCAGGGTCAGCTTTGATCTGTCATCCCATTGGACAGGAACAGGGGTCATATAACTGTTTTTAAGGGAATTCATTTTAATAGAGCAACTCATTTCTTAAATTTTTAGAGCAAAGACCTCCAAAATAATTGCCCTCCCAGGGTTCTCCTCATGCCCAGAATGATTTTTAGCATACAACAGGGGGGATTTCCTTTTAGTATCTGTACAAGGTTTATTGTGACAGATCTGCTAATAAAGATTTCAACCGCATTACTGTGGTATGATCTCAAATTATTATGATTTCTAAGCGAATTTTTTATTTTTTTTTGTAGCACTTCAGTCCATCTGGCACTTAAATCAAGAGCAGAACAGGGATACGGCTAGCATTTACCAAGAGTCTGTGTCATGGATATGCATTAATGTCTGTCTGCCATCTTACCTTCCTCCTCATGTGTTCATCTAGAGACCAGACCTCCTTCACCTGGCTTCCTTTATAATCTCCTCCCAGCCTGACTCCACCCCAGGCCCTATCACTGAACACTATATTAACCACTTAAGCCCCGGACCATTTCGGGCCATTAGGACCAGGCCTGTTTTTGGGATTCGGCACTGCGCTGCTTTAACTGTAAATTGTGCGGACATGCAATGTTGTACCCAAATGAAATTTGCGTCCTTTTCTTCCCACAAATAGAGCTTTCTTTTAATGGTATTTGATTGCCTCTGCGATTTTTATTTTTTGCGATATAAACAGAAAAAGACCGAAAATTTTGAAAAAAAATGATATTTTCTACTTTTTGTTATAAGAAAAATCGAATAAACTCAATTTTAGTCATACATTTAGGCCAAAATGTATTCAGCCACATCTTTAGTAAAAAAAATGTCAATAAGCGTATATTTATTGGTTTGCGCAAAAGTTATAGCGTTTACAAACTAGGGTACATTTTCTGAAATTTACACAGCTTTAAATTTATGACTGCCTATCTCATTTCTTGAGGTGCTAAAATGGCAGGGCAGTACAAATCCCCCCCCAAATGACCCCATTTTGGAAAGTAGACACCCCAAGGAAATTGCTGAGAGGCATGTTGAGCCCATTGAATATTTTTTTTTTTTTGTCCCAAGTGATTGAATAATGACAAAACAAAAAAAAAATTACAAAAAGTTGTCACTAAATGATTTATTGCTCACACATGCCATGGGCATATGTGAAATTACACCCCAAAATACATTCTGCTGCTTCTCCTGAGTACGGGGATACCACATGTGTGGGACTTTTTGGGAGCCTAGCCGCGTACGGGACCCCAAAAACCAAGCACCGCCTTCAAGGTTTCTAAGGGCATAAATTTTTGATTTCACTCCTCACTACCTATCACAGTTTTGAAGGCCATAAAATGCCAAGATGGCACAAAACCCCCCCAAATGACCCCATTTTGGAAAGTAGACACCCCAAGCTATTTGCTGAGAGGCATGTTGACCCCATTGAATATTTTTTTTTGTCCAAAATGATTGAATAATGACAAAAAGAAAAAAAAATGTACAAAAAGTTGTCACTAAATGATATATTGCTCACACATGCCATGGTTATATGTGGAATTGCACCCCAAAATACATTCTGCTGCTTTTCCTGAGTACGGGGATACCACATGTGTGGGACTTTTTGGGAGCCTAGCCGCGTACAGGGCCCCAAAAACCAAGCACCGCCTTCAGGATTTCTAAGGGCGTAAATTTTTGATTTCACTCCTCACTACCTATCACAGTTTCGAAGGCCATAAAATGCCAAAATAGCACAAAACCCCCCCCAAATGACCCCATTTTGGAAAGTAGACACCCCAAGCTATTTGCTGAGAGGCATGGTGAGTATTTTACAGCTCTCATTTGTTTTTGAAAATTAAGAAAGACATTTTTTTTTCTTTTTTTTTTCTTTTTTTACATTTTCAAAACTTTGTGACAAAAAGCGAGATCTGCAAAATACTCAACATACCTCTCAGCAAATAGCTTGGGGTGTCTACTTTCCAAAATGGGGTCATTTAGAGGGGTTTTGTGCCATCTGGGCATTCCATGGCCTCCGAAACTGTGATAGGCAGTGAGGAGTGAAATCAAAAATTTACACCCATAGAAATCCTGAAGGCGGTGGTTGGTTTTTGGGGTCCCGTACGCGACTAGGCTCCCAAAAAGTCCCACACATGTGGTATCCCCGTACTCAGGAGAAGCAACAGAATGTATTTTGGGGTGTAATTCCACATATGCCCATGGCATGTTTGAGCAATATATAATTTAGTGACAACTTTTTGTACATTTTTTTTTTTTTTTGGTCATTATTCAATCACTTGGGGCAAAAAAAAAAAAAATATTCAATGGGCTCAACATGCCTCTCAGCAAATAGCTTGAGGTGTCTACTTTACAAAATGGGGTCATTTGGGGGGGTTTTGAACTGTCCTGGCATTTTATGCACAACATTAGGAAGCTTATGTCACACATCATCCACTCTTCTAACCACTTGAAGACAAAGCCCTTTCTGACACTTTTTGTTTACATGAAAAAAAAAATTTTTTTGCAAGAAAATTATGTTGAACCCCCAAACATTATATATTTTTTTAAAGCAAAGGCCCTACAGATTAAAATAGTGGGTGTTGCATTTTTTTTTTCCACACAGTATTTGCGCAGCGATTTTTCAAACGCATTTTTTGGGGGAAAAACACACTTTTTTTATTTTTAATGCACTAAAAAACACTATATTGCCCAAATGTTTGATGAAATAAAAAAGATGATCATAGGCCGAGTACATGGATACCAAACACGACATGCTTTAAAATTGCGCACAAACGCGCAGCGGCGACAAACTACATTCATTTTTAAAAGCATTTAAAAGCCTTTACAGGTTACCACGTTAGATTTACAGAGGAGGTCTACTGCTAAAATGACTGCCCTCGATCTGACCTTCGCGGTGATACCTCACATGCATGATGCAATTGCTGTTTACATATGACGCTAGACCGACGCTTGCGTTCGCCTTTGCGCAAGAGCAGGGGGGGACAGCGGTGCTTTTTTTTTATTTTTATTTTTATTTTATTATTTATTTGGCTTTTTTATTTTATTTTTAAACTGTGCCTTCCATATTTTATTTTTTTACCATTTTTATCGTTATCTCAGGGAATGTAAATATCCCCTATGATAGCAATAGGTAGTGACAGGTACTCTTTTTGAAAAAAATTGGGGGGTTAGACCCTAGATCTTTCCTCTGCCCTCAAAGCATCTGACCACACCAAGATCGGTGTGATAAAATGCTTTCCCAATTTCCCAATGGCGCTTTTTATATCCGGGGGGGGACATTCCCTCCCACTGCTTGTAAAAGCAGTCTAGAGGCTAATTATCTGCTAGAATTGCTTTTACATGAAAGCCGGCCGCTGGCTGAAAAGAATGATACCAAGATGATACCTAAACCCGCAGGCATCATTCTGGTATAAACATTCAAAGTCCAGCAACATACCAGTACGTTGCTGGTCCTTGTTGGACATGTATTGTAATCTTTTTTTTCATACAGCCTATTGGCTGAACGAAAAAAAGATTGATTGGTGGGTATGCCCACCATTAGAATACCTCCCTTCATCCACCCACTTCTAATGATGGGCATATATGCCGAAGCATGGGGGCATCCTCCCGCAAAAAAGTTATGCCGCGTACACACGGTCAAGCCTTCGTCGGAATTTCGACCGTATGTACGCGGCATAAAAGGTTATGCCGCGTACACACGGTCGGACTTTTCCACGGGCAAGCCTCCGTTGGAATTTCGACCGTATATACGCGGCATTAGGAGCAAAATCGCTCCTCCGCCCCTGCTGCCCCCATGCTTCGGCATATATGCTCTTTTTTTTAACTGTGGTGGTGAAATCACCTCCTACAGCGTTGGAGTCACGGCTTTATGTATCGTGGGAGCAAACGCTGTTGCTGTCAAGATAAATAGATCCGCGCTGCAACTGAATGGCGTACCTGCTAAGCAAATGGTGGTTAACATTAAAACAAAGTAACATTACAGTACAACAGTAAGACCTTACCATGCCATACCTGCAAAGCAAATACCAAAACAAAACCTAGTAAAAAATAAAAAAAATGTTTTAACGCAACCTGTGCCTAAAATATATATATGCCGAAGCATGGGGGCATCCTCCCGCAAAAAAGTTATGCCGCGTACACACGGTCGGAATTTTCCACGGGCAGGCCTCCGTCGGAATTTCGACCGTATGTACGCGGCATTAGGAGCAAAATCGCTCCTCCGCCCCTGCTGCCCCCATGCTTCGGCATATATGCTCTTTTTTTTAACTGTGGTGGTGAAATCACCTCCTACAGCACTGGAGTCACGGCTTTATGTATCGTGGGAGCAAACGCTGTTGCTGTCAAGATAAATAATTCCGCGCTGCAGTTGAATGGCGCACCTGAAAACAAAAAATTACATACCTGAAAAGCAAGCATGATAAAACATTGCAGAATAGAATACAGTAAAAAAAGAGCAGAACAATAGAGAGAAAATAGAGAGAGAGAGAACAATAAAACGACAACTATTTTTGGTTTTTTATTTTATATTTTTTTTGTGTTTTTTTTTTTTTTTTCTTTTTTACACTTTTTTTTGTAACTTTACAACTGTAATGGTTCGGGTCTCTCAAAATGTAACGGCATCTTGGGAGACCCTGTGTAAGTGTGTCCTTGTCTGTGAAATGCTGTACCCTACGCTAAAACTTCACTTTTGAGTGGTAGCGTTCAAAACATTCACCTTGGCAAAGACCAGGCTTGTCAGGACAGAGTGGACAAAAACTACGGGTGTCACGCCTAAATCCGCGCTTGCTACAGACACGACATCTTTTTTGGGGGTGGCTTTGGGTAGGGGTACTCGGGAGGACATACGAATAATGCCTCTCATGCAGCCGGCTTACTGCATTTGGTTTGGGATGGTGAGGTGCAGAACCGCCTGGATACAGGAGTTCTGTGACTATCTCATTCTGGAATTTTAGAAGAGATAACGTCCCGCCTGAAGCTCTGTATAGCACATGAGCGTTCAGCAAAGCCAATTGGAATAATGATAGAGACACTTTTTTGTACCAGCGTCTCGCCTTACGGTCAATTAGATACGGCGCCATCAACTGGTCGTTGAGGTCCACCCCTCCCATATTTTGGTTATATTCGTGGACACAGAGGGGTTTCTCCACAACACCAGTCGCCGTACGAATTTGGACTGTCGTGTCTGCATGAAGGGAGGTAAGAAGGAAAACATTCTTATTGTCCCTCCACTTCATAGCGAGCAAGTTATTACACTTCAAGCAGGCTCTCTCCCCCAGCCTAAGACGGGCATCTACAAGCCGCTGGGGAAAGCCCCGGCGATTAGGTCGCACGGTGCCACATGCTCCAATCTGATGATCAAACAAGTGACTAAACAGTGGCACGCTCGTGTAATAATTGTCCACATACAAGTGGTACCCCTTTCCGAATAAGGGTGACACCAAGTTCCACACTATCTTGCCAGCGCTCCCTATGTAATCCGGGCAGTTGACCGACTCAATCTGACTGTCTTTTCCCTCATAAACCGTAAAGTTCACTACATAGCCTGTTGCCCTGTCACAGAACTTGTAGAGCTTGACCCCGTATCTGGCACGCTTGCTGGGAAGGTACTGCTTGAAAGACAAGCGGCCAGAAAATTTAATCAGGGACTCATCAACGCAGACAACTTGATCGGGAGTAAACAAGGCTGCAAAACGTTCGTTGAAGTGGTTTATGAGGGGCCGAATTTTATAGAGCCGGTCGTATTCAGGGTCCCCACGTGGACGACAAAGTTCATTGTCGTTGAAGTGTATGAACCGCAAAATCTGCTCGTATCGTGCCCTGGACATGGAGGCAGAGAACACGGGCATGTGGTCAATTGGGTGCGTGGACCAATAAGCACGCAATGACGGAAATTTATGTGTGCCCATGTTGAGGGAAAGGCCCAGAAAGGTCTTAAATTCGGAAACCGTAATTGGTTTCCAATTTCTGGCAATTTTAGGCAACTGGGGGTTAGCGGCGATAAATTGACCAGTATATAAATTACTCTGGTCCACAATAGATCTATAGAGATCTTCCGTGAAAAACAGCGAATAAAAATCAATTGGAATAAAATCAGCTGTTTCCACCTGAATACCGGGTTGGGCAGTGAATGGGGGAAGTACGGGTTCTGCAGAAGTGGTGGGGACCCAATCAGGATAGGCGAATTCTGCAGGAAGGGCAGTATGGGCACGACGAGCCTGCCTTTGTCTTCTTGGTGGCAGCGGGACACTACTTGTGCTTGCCACCTCGCCAGCTTGAACTGCACTTATGGGACTCGCCACGTCACCAAGTGTTACTGCAGTGCTGGATGTACGTCCAGGCTGTACTAGGCCGCTGGTGCTTGCCAGTTCACCAGAAGGAATAGCGGCGCTAGTACTACTCTGCTCCATGATACGAGAGACCTGCGGTTCTTGCTCCTCAACAACCTCAGAAGATCGGGATCGGGTACACCTGACCTTAGCAGGGACCTCAACTTCATCGTCAGAGCTATCTGACGTGGGGCCGCTGACGTCACTGTCTTCTACGGGAAGATATTCTGAGCCTGAATCTGACAGATACGTGACCTCCTCTTCACTATCTGTCATGCTCAGAATCTCGTAGGCCTCTTTACTAGTGTACCTTCGTCTTGCCATTTTGGGCTCTAAATTTAGGGGTACACTAGTAAGAGTCACAGGAAAAAAAGCACCTGACTGTCGTCAGCAAATATATCAAACGCTACAAAAAAACTGTTAGCGATCGCAGGGATCAGGCCTGTCTCTGCGAACGCTGCAGTTATGTGTGTTGTGTTTGGTAAGTGACAGTGATCGATCGATACTGCACTTGGGTGGGCTGCGCTGGGCTGGGCTGGGCGGAGGGGCTAAACGCAGGCGCTAGCAGGTATCTGGGCTGATCCCGCTAACACTGCGTTTTTGGGAACCCTAAACCGCTGGGGATGCTAGTATAGATCTGATCAGATACTATACCACTAAGGGGGGTGTATGCTTTGCGCGTGGGTGTTAGCGTTACTGGCACTAACCTAACACTGCCTGGGGCGACGCAGACCCTCTCTGGCGCTAAAACCGAATTGATCTCACCCGCCGGGCGATCAGGGGGGTTAAACCTTTATTGGGTTATATACGGCGGGTGCCCTGATGCTATAAAAAGCAAACTAATCAACCAGCGTCACCTGTAACCTTTATATGGTGATCACTGGTGAAAGGGTTAACTAGGGGCAATCAGGGGGTTAAAACCTTTATTAGGTTAAATATGGGGGTACCCGACGATATATAAAAACCTGACGGGCTACCTAAATAACTAGATAACTTACTGGCTAACCAGTGACACCAGTGACGCTTATACGGCGATCACTGGTGAAAGGGTTAACTCTAGGGGCAATCAGGGGGTTAAAATAATATATGGGGGTACCTGACACTAATAAAAACCTGCGGCGAACCTAAAAAAAAATAACTGCCTATCTAAAACACCAGCGACACGAATACAGCGATCGGAAAAACAATCGCTTAGTGACGCTGAAGTTAGGGGGTGAAAGGGTTACCTGGGGGGTGATCAAGGGGTTAAACCTTTATTAGGGGGGGGGTTAGGGGGCTACCCTGGACCTAAAGGGGCCTAATCCTAACTGCCCTGCAACTTTTTACAATCACAGATGACACTAAATGCAGTGATCAGTAAAATAAATGATCACTGCAATCAGTGACACTGTGATTGGGGGCTTTGGGGTGACCTGGGGGGTGATCTGGGGGTGACTGGGGGGTGATTTGTGTGCCTATGTGTACCTACGTGTCAGTGAACTGTTGGAGCACTAACCTCTGTCTTCTCTCCTCGGCGCCGGGAACGAAAAGACCGCGGCGAGGGAGATGACATCACTTCCTCCAGCCTGTGTTTACATCACATGGCGGAGGAAGCATTTTCATTGGCCGGGAGCGATCGCGAGGGGGGGCGGAATCGAGCGGCCGCCCCCTCATGCCTGATCGCTCCCGAACACTTAACGGCCGCTCACTGCAGTGAAGGGGGGTCCGGATGGACCCCCCAACTGCACAAAGGCGATCACGTAGATCTACGTGATTCTGCCTGTCCGTGCCATTCTGCCGACGTAAATCGGCGGTGGGCGGTCGTTAAGTGGTTAACCTGTGCACTGCAAGCCTGCTTTGCTGATCAACGTGTTTGTTAGGCATTGTGTGTTTGGGTTCCTGCCTGCCGTGTGCTACGTCTGTCTCTCTGTTACGTTATTGGCTTGTCCCCGACTATCCCTGTCTGCTCGTGACCCTTGACCTTCGGCTCGTTCTTCGTTATCCTTGTCTGCTTGTGGCCCCTGACCTTCAGCTTGTTATTCGGTTCTCTCTTATCGTGTGCTGCTGCTTCCCCTCTTTTCCCCTTATCCTACGGGGCGTGAGCTAGGAAACTCCAGGGGCCGCGACCTGGTCCCAGCCTGCAGCTAACATCCTCACCACTAGAGGCCCTGGAGAAGACCAGCTGGGTCTTAGACTCCGCGCCCTGGGGAATCTTGGCTCTAGCTTCCGTTTGGATCCCGGTTGTGCTCCTCTGGTCCCGCTTTCCACAACCACCCAGTTCCCTATCCGCAGAAGCCAGCCATAGGGTTCACTACCTCGCGGTGCACTCCTGTCCCCCTACGGTGTGCATCTGTCACCTGGCCACAGGTGACCCTGACAGTCTGTTGGAGGTCCTAATCAAATAAATGAGTTTAAATAGTTCCTACAAGCAAGAAAGGTTGGCTAAATTAAATTCTTAAATTAACAGCAAATATTTTGGACATCTTATACGAAGAATGATTGGAATGTGGCTCACAAGCTTTTAACGATCATGAATGAATAAGCACTGAACTACAGTGTGAAACGCGTCAACTTACATCTGTTTTTTTTGCTGTGGCATGTATTTTTGTGACTTGATTTTAAAATAAAGGAACCATTTTTTGGAGTGCGGCTGTCCAAACCTTCTTCAATTTCCGCATTTTAACGACCATGAACTAAATTTTTAAAAGGTACAGTTCCAAATGTAATAAAAAGTGAACTCTGGCATATACTAAAAGGTGACAAAAGGAGCATTGAAATAAAGAAAAGAAACAGAAAAGTGTCACCATATTTTTCATAGCAATGAAATGACCATTTATGTGTTTTTGACTGAGAAAACACATTCTCTGATTTGCTTGAGCGCAGAGAGAAACTTAAGAGCCAAATACCAAAGACAGTGTTAAAAAAGTTCGCCGCTAAGATCACACGAGGTGAGCTTAGTCATTGTAACATGCTTGAAGCTGCCAAAGGTTTAAACAACCTGAAGACATAATGTTAACATTACAGTAATGTATTTGTTTTGCTGGTAGAGAATTTTGCATATTTAAATTATGCTGCTGGCGCGGTGGGAATGATAGGCTTCATTTTGTATGACCTTAGACGGGAACTCAACTCATCTAATGCATTCCAATTAGTTTGACAGACAATCCATACAGCAAAAAATAATAAAATTCCAAACAGGGGAGAATCCTGGGTCCTCTAAAATGAGGTACACAGTCATTAAATATGACGGTTTTCAAATTAAAAATGTATTTGCAACCTACAAGCCTGCATTAGAAGTACTTATTTTTTCTAAATATACAATATTTGTTTCCAGTGTGCAAGTGTTTTTGTCTACAATACATAATAAGGTATGAAAAAAGCTAATGTCCGAACAGACCTAAAATGGCAACAATTGCATCAGCCGTTTTCAGTATGTAAAATGCATTATGTACAATATTACCCTCATAATTGTACAGGACTAAAAAGATAAAAGGGGCAACTGAGAAAACCCATGTTTTGTTTTTTGTTTTTTTTTTAACAAATATGTTATCCTGTTTTCCTCTCTGCTGTCAACTTTAAAGTGAACCTGTACTCCACTCTCACATCTATATACCACCTATAGACTAGAGCAATTTTTACAAATCTTGCTATGGGTCTACTGACTCGGCAATAATGTTTTCATTACCTAAAATGATTGTAAATGTAGATGTTTTTTTTTTTTATCTTACTGCAAGATGACATACCTTCAAGTGTGCAGCAGCCGCCCTCAGCTCCCCTAATACTTACCTGAGCTCATCTCTATCCAGCGATGTTGCAGGAGAGACTCGGCTGCCTGGGATTCTCTTCCTCTTTGGCTGAGACAGCAGTGGAGCGCCATTGGCTCCCACTGCTGTCAATCAAAGTAATTGAGCCAATGAGAGGAGAGAGGGGGCGGGGCCTAGTCATGGCTGTGTCTGAATGGACACACGGAGCAGTGACTTAGCTCGGGTGCCCCCCATAGCAAGCTGCTTGCTGTGGGGTGCACTCATCAGGAGGGAGGGGCCAGGAGAGCTGAAGAGGGACCCAAAAAGAGGAGGATCAGGGCTGCGCTGTGCAAAACCACTGCACAGAGCAGGTAAGTATGACATGTTATTTTTAAGCAAAAAAAAAAAAAAAACACAAGACTTAAGATTATAGTAATACACATATATTTTTTTTAAGAACAAAGGCTTTCTTTTGCCAATATTGTCTTGCAAAAATGATTTTTTTTCTCCATGAGATCCATAGACAAAAATGTAATCAAACAAAAAAAAAGCAATTTGTTATGCGTTACATGTAATAGTGTTACTGTACTGTGTCTGGTGCAAGGATTGCAAAGTTATTTACAAATGAAATAAAGGATTTTTTTTTCTTTCCCAATTTTGCATTTTTATTCTAAAGGCTAGGTTCACCTTTCACAGAAACTGGCCCATGCAGAAAAGCGACCCTAGTATTTTTCAACACGCTGTGCGGTTTGTTAAAATATAGTTTGATGTAGATGCCTTACCTGTAGTCTATTCCTATCTCCGTGCTGTCTGGCTGAGTTACTCTATTAGTTACCGTACATCTTTTTGTCCTGGGTTAATGCTGGACACAGATGCCATTGGTGCTTACCCTTAGCATTGCAGAAGTGAGCATGTTTCCTGTTTTAAAAGCTGCACATGGGTAGAACGTGCTTGCTCTTCACCAATCCTAGCAGTCTCTGTGCTCAAAATGTTTGGATGAAGACAATGAATTATTTCAGCCAGGCTGAAATACATGTTCTAGAGAAAACGGTTTAGGAAGTGATTCCCCCTCATTTTGGAGATATTTCTCTTCCTGCAAGTCAGGAAGTAAAGCGAAATCTCCCCAAGGGGGTGTAGATAAAGAAAAAAAAACAGAGTTTTTAAATTGATAAAAATAGGATGTTTGTACTTTCCTTAACCAGTTGCTTACTGGGCACTTAAACCCCCTTTGTACCCAGACCAATTTTCAGCTTTCAGCGCTGACGCACTTTGAATGACAATTGCGCGATCATACAACACTGTACCCAACACTGTTTTCCAACAAATAAGAGCTTTCTTTTGGTGGTATTTGATCACCTCTGCGGTTTTTATTTTTTGCGCTATAAACCAAAAAAAGACAGAAAAATTTGAAAAAAACACTATATTTTTTTACTTTTTGCCATAATAATATCCAATTTTTTTTTTAAAAAAAACGATTTTTTTTTCTCAGTTTAGGCAGATACGTATTCTTCTACATATTTTTGGTAAAAAAAATTGCAATAAGGGGATAGATTTATGAAATTTTTATTATATATTTTTTTTTACTAGTAATGGCGGTTATCTGCAATTTTTGTCAGGCCTGCGATATTGCGGCGGACATATCGGACACTTTTGACACTATTTTGGGACCATTCACATTTATACAGTGAATAGTGCTATAAAAATGCATTGATTACTGTATAAATGTGACTGGCAGGAAAGGGGTTAACACTAGGGGGTGATCAAGGGGTTAAATATGTTCCCTGTGAGTGATTCTAACTGTGTAGGGGAGGTGACCAATCTGTGTCCCTATGTACAAGGGACACAGCATCGGTCTCCTCTCTCCCTGACAGGACGTGGATCTCTGTGTTTACACACAGAGATTCACGTTCTGCCTCTGTAACAGCCGATCGCGTGTACCTGTCGGACATAAAGGCCGCCAGGCACGCGCATCGGCAACACGTGACCCGGCGGACACAGCTGTTCCCCGCCGCGTGCCCTCGGCGGCGCGCAGGGGGAGTGAACAAGGCAGGACGTCTGGGGACGTCCACTCAGCACGAGAGCCGCGCTGCAGACGTCTTTCGTCTATAGCGCGGGTCTCAAATGGTTAAAGGGTAACTTCACCTTTACAAAAAAATCTTTAAGGTGAACTTACACAGGACCCCCTCCTCACCCCCTGTCACATGGGCGGTGTCGACCAATCCGATCCCGCGTAGCCCGTCTTGTCAGCAGGGAAGAAGTAGAGAGAATGCGGAGGGGATTTCTAAGCCCCAATCCGATGAGGCGGCGATAGCAGGACTCAGAAGGGGAGATAACCACGCTGCAGGTCAGCGGGACAGGGGGGACGAGGAGGGGGTCCTGTGTAAGTTCACCTTACAGATTTTTCTGTAAAGGTGAACTTACAATTTATTTATTTTTTTCTCAAAGTCCTATGGGAGACACAGGAATACTTAAATAGTCGCGTTATGCTGCCATCTACAGAGACTGGGACACTGCCAAAAAAAAGTTAATCCAGCCCCCCATATAATCCTGTCTAACTGTTATGCTTCAGTTTTGTGAAAAAGCAGTAAAAGAGCCCATAACACAGAGGGGCTGGACCTGTATCCTTCAAACTTCATGAAAAATATTTTTCTTCAAGTACAAAATTCTTCTTTTCTTTATCGTCCATTGGGGGACACGGAAAATCTGACATAGTTGGGACATCCAAAAGCAGTCCAACTGAGAGGTATGCAACAGACAATGAGAAATCCAGCAGATGTGGTGTCATGAGTAAAAAACAGCATAAATAGAAACTCTAAAACAGTCCAAGAGTCCAATTTCACACTGCAGCAGCGCTGCCCTCAAATCGCTGTTTGAGAGACTTCTATATGTATTTACATATAAAACAATAATGGTGCATAGGAAGATGGATGTGTTGAATAGACAGTCGTTACACAGTGCTCCTTTTCACCAAGGGAAGATCACCACGTGGGGGGATATAAACCCCTTTTGGGGATACACTCACCAGATATAAAAAACAAATCAGCATGGACTCAACATAAACATCTGCCGTGGTCCTGCACTCTCCACCTATTGCTCTTTTTGGAAATCCAGCGACCCCCCTCCCCTTATGCAGGGAGGTTACAAAGTGCTTGGTTGGATCTCTGAACCTCAAAAAGCCAAACTTCTCTCCCCAGCAGCCTTGGATAGTATACACCAGGAGGTTCACAGCTGATCAGGGCTTGTTAATTAGCCAAGTCTATTCAACACATCCATCTTCCTATGCACCATTATTGTTTTATATGTGAATACATATAGAAGTCTCTCAAACGGCGGTTTGAGGGCAGCGCTGCTGCAGTGTGAAATTGGACTCTTGGACTGTTTCAGAGTTTCTATTTATGCTGTTTTTTACTCATGTTTTAATTTTTTAAGCAGCTGCTATTTGCACATTACTCAAACTATACTGGGTTTACTCAATCACTGAACTGTTGATTCCTGAGAGCTGAGCAGTGCTTTTTGTGGGAGGGATTTCAAGCACTCCTTTTAGTTTAGATGTGGTGTCATGGTTATGCAGTAATGTTTGTCTCTCAGCTTACCCCTTCTCCATGTGTTCACCTTAGAGGCCAGCCACTCTCACCTGTCTGCTTAAATAATCTCTCCTCCAAGCATGGCTCCACCCCAGGCCCTATCAGGGAACACTATATTAACCTATGCACTGTAAGCCAGCCGTGCTGATCAACGTTGTTTGTTAAGCTATTGTGTGTTTGGGTTCCTGCTTGCGGTGTGCTACGTCTGTCTTACCAATCTTGGCTTGTTCTCGACTATCCCTGTCTGCTTGTGACCTTGACCTTTGGCTTGTCCTTTGTTTATCCTTGTCTGATAGTCACCCGACGTTTGGCTTATCCCCTCACTATCTCTTTTATCCTGAGCTGCTGCTTCCCCTCTATCCTCTATAGCCTACTGTGAGCGTGAGCTGGGGGGACTCTGGGGGCCGCAACCTGGATCCAGTTGCAGCCCAGTCCATCCTCACCACTAGAGGCTCTGGTGAACACCTGCTCGATCTTAGACTCCGTGCCCTGGGGAATCTTAGGCTTTAGCTCCCTGTGTCATCCCTGTTAGTGCTCCAGTGGACCTGCCTTCCTTAATCACCCAGTGTTCCATCCGCAGCAGTCCGCTATAGGGTTCACTACCTTAGCGGTGCACTCCTGACCCCAACGGTGTGCATCTGTCACCTAGCTCAGGTGACCGGTACCGGCTGGTTATAGGTCCCTTGGACCCAAAACTTGGCACACATGTAGCCCCATTTCTCCTCTACAAGTGTGCAAAGTTTTTTGTCTGGGGGACCTACGGCCGGGGAGCACAGAGTTTTCAAACCCGGGCACCCCTTCCATAGACTACCATGTCAAATGTCAGTCTAGTCATGGACACAGTGAGGCATGGGCACAGTGAGGCATGGACACAGTGAGGCATGGGCACAGTGAGGCATGGGCACAGTGAGGCATGGGCACAGTGAGGCATGGGCACAGTGAGGCATGGGCACAGTGAGGCATGGGCACAGTGAGGCATGGGCACAGTGAGGCATGGACACAGTGAGGCATGGACACAGTGAGGCATGGGCACAGTGAGGCATGGACACAGTGAGGCATGGACACAGTGAGGCATGGACACAGTGAGGCATGGACACAGTGAGGCATGGACACAGTGAGGCATGGGCACAGTGAGGCATGGGCACAGTGAGGCATGGGCACAGTGAGGCATGGACACAGTGAGGCATGGACACAGTGAGGCATGGACACAGTGAGGCATGGACACAGTGAGGCATGGACACAGTGAGGCATGGACACAGTGAGGCATGGACACAGTGAGGCATGGACACAGTGAGGCATGGACACAGTGAGGCATGGACACAGTGAGGCATGGACACGGACACAGTGAGGCAACGTGAGGCACAGTGAGGCATGCAGATGGACACCCTAGGCTTATACTCGAGTCAATAAGTTTTCCCAGTTTTTTGTGGTAAAATTAGGTGCCTCGGCTTATATTCTGGTCGGCTTATACTCGAGTATATACGGTATTTTAATATCAAGACCCTGGTCCCCCAACAATACAAAAATAATTTCTACACATAAAGGTATCCCAAAATTCACTAATCCTCCCCTTCCCTAAAGCCACTAAGATGGTCAAGACAAGGTGTCATGGCTGACTGCAAGGTTTTTTGAACAATGAGTTCTGAGTTTGTCTCCAGCCTGTACTCATTAACATACAATGTAAGAAACCCAGCCACTAAAGCTTTAACACTTTGTAAGGACAGACAGCGTCCAAATCTAGTTACAATTAATAATCCGCCTGCAAAATACAAACAGTGTTATTTGTGGCAAACACAGCAGCCTCCTCACAACCTAAGGCCACAGGCTTCAGCTTGTATAAGAGCTATGTGCACAGCATTTGCAGAGCTTTCAGCAAGCTTTGTTGAAACTTTTAAAACGCTCTTCGACTCCAGTTTGTAAATGATTAATACAGATCCAAAAAATGAGAGTGACGATTGTCACTTTGAACAAGCTGCTAGCAGGCTGCAGCACTACTTGAAGCTTGTTGGAAGCCGGCAGTCGCCTGATAGCAGCTTGTTTAATGTGACAATCAGCACTTCAATTAAGATCTGTATGTAATATTTCCAAACAGAAGCTGCTGGATGCCTTAAAAGGAGAAGTATTGCCAAAGCAATTTTAGCTATACTTCTAAAGCTAGTGCACGAGATATGTAAATAACCTGTCACTCAAAGCAAGGGGGCGGAACGGACAAAGGTGTTTCTCTGTTTCTCCATTTTACCTCACTGAACAATAAAATAGGATTGCTCAGAGCTGGATTAACTCTGCATGGTAAGACCTGGCACAAATGATAGGAAATCTTATACTCTACATTGTGACAGCAAAAAAAATAAAAAAATTTGGGTTTGCATCCACTTTAAGCTTTCACAAAGAGAAAAACTGGAAGCCTTTTGGTTTCTATGCAGAGCTGCACCAGATTTTGCACTCTCCAGTCTTAGTAAATCAACCCCATAGTGTATTGTCCCAGAGGCAGATCACCATAGGGTTCAAAACAAATTTGAAGTGCCAGGGCAGTAAACCAAGTACTTGAAATTAAAGGATAAATTCACCTGTAGTAACACACTACAAGTTACACCTGTATTGAGGGTGTAACACGTAGCATGTTACTATAAAGCACCTGGTGGTTCCCAGTGAATATCAAAAAAATAACTTTTCTTGTGGGATGAAGGCACCAGGAAAGTTTGGATTGCCTACAGTCTTGGAATAAGTTTGCTCAGGAAATCTGTGTTTATATAATGCATTATAATATGGTCATCCTGCACTCATTTATATTATGAGTAGGAATGATTCTGCTCATAATAAAGCCTTAAAGAATGAAATGAAATGGTGTTACAGTGAATGGTTATATCATCCTTGAAATTATATAAATTTTAGGAGGCCCGGCTTCAATAAGCAGTGTATAAAGGAACATCCCATAAAATTTGATAAGGCTTATGTGCACATTCTTATTATGATGGGATGTTCCCTTCCTTCATATTTAAAGAGAAGTATAGCCAAAGCTTTTTTGGTTAAACTTCTCTTATGGATCACAGGGGTGTACTTCCTTCTGCACTCCTGTGACCCATTTTCAGCTGACAGCGGGCTTAAGTCCACTGTTGGCTCACATCACTGAGTCAGTTTAGGTTCTGAAAAGATCCCAACCATATGGTCGGGATTCACCTAGCAGCCTGGACCAGCACCCAGCTCAGCCCCTATTTTTCATCGTCATTGTCATTACTAGACTTAGGCCAATGGTTGGTTTGGAATGTTACATCTATGCTCTGTTAACTGTACCAGATGTGAGACTTTGTATGGCTGTACATGATCAGTCTATGTGTGCTTGCTGTTTTTCTTTTTCCATGCAGACTCCTTGGTCTTAGCTAACAGCTAGTATTGTGTAGATATTTTTTGATTGAGTTTTGGTTTGCTTTTGGCACCTAGAGATACACATACATTTTATATTACTATTAGTGTGTGTTTTTAGAATGACGTATAAAACATGTATGTTGTATAAAACAATTGGTTGTTTTTCTTGAATTGTTTTCTAATACAATATTACTGAATATCCCTGATAGCCCCATATTAGCAGTTTCTTTGGAATGAAGATTGTGAATGGCAGTTTTATTCTATTAGGGGCTCCAATTACATTAATTGGTTGGTTTGGAGGTCCTTTCCATGCTATGTACAGGGGATTTCAAGAGGCCGAAACTAAGTGAAATGTAGGTACTTACACTGCTTGCATTTAGAAGAAAATACATTTAAAGATGTATTAAAGAATACAGAGCTGAATTCAGTTGTGTTTTATACCTACCTGGAGGACAGCTTAACAATACACTATACATACCTTTTGCTGGTTTCTACATATGTCACCAAACAATGTCTGGTCTCTTCAAGACCTTCTTCTGGTTCCTATATAAACATAAAAAACCATGGGGTTACAAAAAGTAAATGGCATTCTTAGGGCAACTGATCCCACAAATTGAAAATTATCCCAGTTTCTATAAATTAGAGGAACATGTCTGCACTTCCAATACCACCTAATCAAATTGAATCTGCTCTGACAAAATGAAAAACGTACAATGACTAATTGCTAAAAGAAATAAAAAAAAAACACACAAACTTTTTCTTTTTATAAATCAGTCCCAATATGAGATATAGGTTCTGTAATGGAATCTATAGTAGTCAGTGAAAGATAAATAAAGTCTGGATAAAGGAACAATTACACAGAATAATCTTTTAAAGAGACAGCTCTGAAACCGGAAGTGATGGAATCCTTGCCGCTTTCAGGATCATTCATCACAGAGAAGATCGGGGAATGGATATTCCTCTATCACAGGGATATGCAATTAGCAGACCTCCAGCTGTTGCAGAACTACAAGTCCCATGAGGCATAGCAAAACTGTCAGCCACAAGCATGACACCAAGAGGCAGAGGCATGACATGATGGGACTTGTCGTTTTGCAACAGCTGGAAGTCTGCTAATTGCATATCCCTGCTCTATCGCCTCTGTAGGCCACTTTCCCAGCTGCTTACTGTGGTCCCTGGGCTCCCCGAAGACATGGAAGAGCTCAGGAACTACTGTGGGTGGCAGCAAAAGGGGGGACATTCTGAGCACTGAAAAGCTGATTTTTTTCTACAAGAAAGCCAGTGGCGGCTTAAAAAAAAAGTGATCAAGGTCGTTGCTGCAAGTCCTGCAAGCAGCATCTTTGTGGTGGTTTGGGATCGGTGTATACATCGCTCCCCTGCCCATTGAAATGAATGGGCAATGCTGCCGAAGAGCCTGAAAAGCACGTCGGCATTGCCGCAAAAGGGGCGCTTTTAACCCCTTGTTAACCCCTTATTTGGGGTGAAAAGCGTCCTGCCCCCTCCCGCAAAGCGGCTCTGCAGCGCCGCTAAAGCGAGCAGCGCTTTACCACGACCTTGGGCGGTCTAGGTGTGAAAGGGCTTGAACGTTTAAACATGTATTGCACTATTGCACTATCACATAAGAATAAATAGGGCGCATCTACTAAGCTGCTGAAAGAATAGAAAAAAAAAAGCCTTTTTTTTTGCTTAATATTTAATGTTGTTAATATTTTTATATAATATGTGCTTAACAGCCAACAGAGTTTATATCACAACAGCTAAATCTATTTCTGTAGTGCATTTTCAAACCTTAAGGCTGGGTTCACACTTGTGCAGTGCGAATTCCAACTCTCTTATCTCTGCAAAAAGATAAGAGAACTGTTCAGCAGATCATCTCAGTTTTAGCTGCGAATTAGGTGACCTGGGAGAGAGGAGGGGAAGGGGGGAAGTGTAGTGAGGTGAAGGAGAGAAATCCTGATGAGAACTGAACACATCTGCGAATCAGATGCGTGCCCATAGAAGATAATGGTCCTGAATTCGCACCCAAGCCGCATCGCAGTGCCTAGAAAACGCACACTTTTTTGGGCAATGCGCAGTGCGAATGCATCGCACATATGTGAACCAGCCTCATTAAAATCAATGTATTTTATAATTTTATGCAAATTTGATGCGGTTTAAGCCACAACCAATTTGCATAGGTGTGAACGGGGCCTTATACCATAAATAACATATTCGATTTTTACTCCAGGAGTATATAATGAGTTTGGAATTTCTAGAAAAATGCTTAAATACTGAATCACAATTTAGCTAAACCCATTTGATTTTAGTCAACTAAAATATGACTAAAACTATTCAGTTGACTAAAATACAACAAAAAACAATGGCATTTTAGTCAAAAGACTTAGGCTAAAACTAAATCAAAATTTGGAGTCAAAATAACTGCTGGTAGGTTAATTGTATCTTGTCCAAATTGGCCCAGTATATATGTGTGTACGACTGTGTCCCCCAAGCGTGTCGAGATCCTACGGGGTAAAATGACCGCACCAGCCAAGCAAACACTGGCTGAAAAAAGCATCTAGAGGCGATTCAGTTCACATGTGTAGCGCTATACAAGTCACTCATTCGTTCATTCATAAACACTGTTCTATCACAGTTGTTCGGTCTGCCATGAATGATTATATGAACAAACAAAAGATTCCTCTTAATCTGGTGCTGGGGGTAATGGCTAAAAACCACTAGAGGCATACCTCAGAAAAGTCATAAAAATGTCTATGCCACAGTTTGTGATAAAAAGATGTATTGCAAAATGTAGGTCAAGGCACAATCCTCAAAGAAAACTAAACCGTTGAGGTTTCACCAACGGTTGCTAAGCACAGTGGCTGTTAAATGGACTTTTTGGCTTCAGAGTCTCTTCCAGCGACTCTAGTGAACGGGAACTGGAGTTACCTTCGCTACGTTGCAGCCCCTGTCAGGGGGAAGACATCCCTCCAAGGGAGTTACCAGAGGCCCCGCCGTCACCAGATTAATGCTGTACCGGGCTATCCGGAAGGGTTACACTTCCCGGCCTCCTCACCTCAGATACGGGTCCCAACACCTTAGGGCCCCTCGGACTCCTCCACCCTCGCGGAACCCAGTCGAAGTTACTGGGCCCCAGGCCTTGGCCATAGTACCTCACCCCAGGCTTAAGGTGCCTGGGATGGACTCCATCCCTCGCTCCGGCCAGGTCAAGGGCACCTGGGCCCGGATCTCTGGAACGCCAGCACCCAGGCCGAAGGTGCCTGGGTGCGGCCGCGTCCTCCAACTCTGAACCCCGAGGTCAGGGCGTCCGCCCCCTTTATCTCCTCTCCCTTTGCGTCACAGCGGGTTCCCCGCCCCGCTGTACCGGCGCCAGGAAAGGACAAAAAGGTACAGTCTTGCGGTGCAGGTTCAACTCCAGCCCAGGGCGACAACGCCACCTGCAGGCCACAGGGAACCGTGCACCACCAGAGTCCTCCAAGAACCACATAAGGGATTCTCAGATTCCCTAACAATTAGTACATCTGGGTTAACTAATGCAAATTCTGGGTTAACTAATGCAAATGCATTCTCACTTTTTCAAATGCTCTTCATGCGTTTGAAAAAGAGGGCAAAGTCCCTGGAAACGCGTCATGCACACCCCCTCTCCTGACATCCACCAGACAATTTGAAAGCTGTCATCCTCTTGTGCAGCTTAAAATGCCGCTGCCAATATCCACACTTTGAGCTGGCTGGCTCCCTGTCATCCTCGGTCTCTGTGTGCTCAGTGAAGCCTACAGCCTCACACTGATCACAGCTGCTGGGTCTCAGGTGTTCCCTATCCATGCTGTTTCATGCTAACTTCAGTGTAAGTGTGCTGCTTGTTTTAATAAAGTGTTTTTTATTTAATACTAACCTCAGCGCCCTGCTATTCATTTTGTTCCACAGTGAGGTGATCCTACCCAGATCTTCTGCAGGAGCTGCAGAGGCTACAGTCTCGGCCCCTTCTCCTATTCAGCCATCCATTTGCCTCATCCATTCCTCTACCCTGTTGATGGTCTACAGATACAGATGAAAGTTCCAATGGACCAAGAGACTCTGCACTTCTCCTAGGAGCGCCGTATGTACTGTGTACTTGTACACACTTTGGATTTGCTAAACAGCGAGATGTGGCATAGGTCAACGATCACAGGAAATTATGCAACCTAAGCTGATGATTTCTACGGCATGTGATGTGCGTTAACTGTCTATAGAAATACAAGCTGACTCAAAAGATAAGAGAATCTGGAGAGCTGCAATTAGAATCTTACAAGCAAAGCATTGGTTCCAACCAATCTGCTAGTGAAAGTTTAAAAGTCTTATGCCTCGTACACACGGCCGAGAATCTCGTCTTTAAAAACATGTCGTTTTTTTCGACGAGATCCTTGGACAAGAAACTTGTCCCGGCCGAGTGTACACACGCTCATTTAAAAAAAAACGCGGTTCTTTGAATGGAGCTTACGCGGTGACGTCATCGAATACGACGAGCATGCGCTCGTCACATTCGATGCCGTCGCCGCCATCTTGGTTCACCCTACCTATGCCTAGGAAGCTACCGCGCATGCGTCAAAGTCATTTCGAGCATGCGCGGGCTTCCCGGCGAACAGGTAAGTGTACACACACACACACAATTTTCTCGTCGAGAAACAGGCTGACGAGAATCTCGACGAGAAAATAGAGAGCAGGTTCTCTATTTTCTTGTCGAGATTCTTGTCGCTTTTCTTGACGAGAAACCATACACACGAACGAATTTCTCGGCAAGAAATCTCTGCTAGCAAGTTTCTTGCTGGTTTTTGCCGAGAAACTCGGTCGCGTGTACGAGGCTTCAGGCACATAAGAAGCAACAGAGCTAGCAGTTGAAAGAAAGTAGAAGAGTTTTCTGCAAAGCAACCTTTATCATCTGAATTTAGAAAATGAGAAAAATGCAGCTACCCATAGCAACAAGTCAGAATTAATCCTTTACTGGTTTGACAAAATACAATTTAAATCTTATTAGTCAGTATGGTTTACTGCACTTTGCTTATAACCATTGTTATGGTGTTATTACATAAACACATACAGTATCTCACAAAAGTGAGTACCACCCCTCACATTTTTGTAAATATTTTATTATATCTTTTAATGTGACAACACTGAAGAAATTACACTTTTCTACAATGTAAAGTAGTGAGTGTACAGCTTGTATAACAGTGTAAATTTTCTGTCCCCTCGAAATAACTCAACACATAGACATTATTTTCTATTTTTCTGGCAACAAAAGTTGGGGACAGCAAATTTACACTGTTATACAAGCTGTACACTGCTACAATGTAAAGTAGTGAAAGTGTCATTTCTTCAGTGTTGTCAAAAGATAATAAAATATCTACAAAAAAAAAGGGGTGTACTCACTTTTGTGAGATACTGTACATTAGGTTGATAGTGTGTATACGAACATACAACAAAAAGTTAAACAATTTTAAATCTTAATCAGCATTCATTGTAGAAAACAAAATATTATGAAGAGTCAACACTGAATATAAAAAATTGTGAATTAATCACATGCATTTTAGCATTCTTGCGTCAAAAGGTTTGGTGCCAATTTCAGCAGGATAAAATGACTTATTTTTCATAATTACTCATTATCCATGAAATGAAAAGTGTCCAGGAGAAAAACAGCTCATTTAAGATATGAACAAAAGCTAATATGATGTAACTGGGAGAAGGGGCACACAGGAGAGGGAGAACATTTTCCATTTTAAAACTAATACATCAAATGCAGCCTAGCAACTGCAGCAGTTTCCAGATAGTACATTCAGGAATTATACTTGCTTGGTCATGCATTTATCCTCCTAGTCTCTGACCCATTTAAAGTAAAATTTTACTCATGTAATACAAAGTGATGCGGGCACATTTTAACTAAATTAGCAAGGAATCATAAATGTCACACATTTTAATGTTAGCTTAGTCATGGTTTCAGAAAGGACTATACAACTTTATGAATGATGAATGAATAGTTATACACCGCTGGTGGGCCTGCACAAAATTCTTAAAGTGTATCTATGGTCAAAATGTAAAATCATATATTCATTTCCACATTGTATTTGATTTATGTCTAACCATCTCCTATTTCTCTGAACCATCTTTAGATTTTTAAACTTTCTTTGTGAAGATTCACACACATTTATATTATTGAACACTGTGACAACGTGTTTACTATGCACTGCTGTGTCACAGAATTAACAGAGCCTGAATTCTAAACTACAGAGGAGCTAAGAGGAGGAATTTCAAAAGTTGGAGTCAGTACAGGAATCACTGCAGGCAGCAAGGTATCATGGGATACATAGTCCTTATACAATAAAGGTAAACAGCAGAGGAGACGCTGCAAAGCATGAAGAGAATCTAGGAAGCAGTGGAAAAAATGGCCAGCAGACAGGCAGGTTTTACAACATGAAAGGAGATTTTTTAAGTTAGCTTATATTGGATTGTTATTAATAACTTTGCTATTAAAATGCTAATGTTATAAAATTAATAAAATTAATAAAAGGATAACAGCCGCCGCACGCCCGGGGGGCGCGCATTGCGGCGATCGGTGGTACGGTGTGTCAGTCTGACACACCGCAACACCGATCTCGGTAAAGAGCCTCAGACGGAGGCTCTTAACCACGTGATCAGCCATGTCCAATCAAGGCTGATCACGATGTAAACAGGAAGAACCGCTGATCGGCTCTTCCTCACTCGCGTCTGACAGACGCGAGTAGAGGAGAGCTGATCGGTGGCTCTCCTGACAAGGGGGGGCTGCACGGATTGTTTATCAGCACAGCCCCCCCACGGATGCCCACACTGGACCACCAGGGAAGCCACCAGGATCACCAGGGAAGGGGGCAACATGTGGATGGCCAGGTGTGTACCGCATGGCCATCCACATAAGAAAAATATTCACAATAGATGCCAATCAGTGCCCACAAATGGGCACTGACTGGCATAATAATGGACAAGAAAAAAAAAGTGATGCCCAGCAATGCCTCCCATCAGTATCATCAGTGCCATCCATCAGTGCCACATCTCATTGCCCATCCATGCCCATCAGTGCCCACATATCAGTGCCACCCATAAGTACCCATCAGTGCCACCCATAAGTACCCATCAGTGCCGCCTATGAGTGCCCATCAGTGCCGCATACCAGTGCCACCTATCAGTGCCCATCAGTGCCGCCTATCAGTGCCACCTCATCAGGGCCACCTTATCAGTGCCCATCATTGCTGCCTTATCAGTGCCCATCAGTGCAGCCATATCAGTGCCCGTCATTGAAGAAAACTTACTTATTTACCAAAAAAATTAACAGAAACAAAGAAAAACTTAATTTTTTTCTAAATTTTCGTTTTGTTTTATTTGTTGCGCAAAAAATAAAAATCGCAGAGGTGATCATATACCACCAAAAGAAAGCTCTATTTGTGAGAACAAAATGATAAAAAAATTGTTTGGGTACAATGGAGCATGACCGTGTAATTGTCATTCAAATTGCGACAGCGCTGAAAGCTGAAAATTAGCTTGGGCAGGAAGGTGAGTAAGTGCCTGGTATTGAAATGGTTAAGCTGGAGTCTAACAGGTAAAGCTATATTATAAAACAGGTAGATCTTTCATTATTTCAAATCATGTTGTTTTTTACGCACAGCTAAATTATGGCCAATGGTAATGTTTTACCAGTACAAAATACAGTTATAATACACATGGAGAGGTACCAATACAGGGGGTTGATTTACTAAAGGCAAATAGGCAATTCAGTTTGCAAGGGAAGTTTCACCGTGCATGGAAAGTTGCCCCAAAGCTCAGTGACCGTGGTGAAGTTTTACAATGTACAATGGAGAATTGGATAGGGGTGTTTGCTTTGAATAATAAACATTTATTAAAAATCTTTTTTGGTTTGTAGTGCTCAGATGCAATGTAGTTCCGCTTTAAAGATAGAGTAGGAATACTACTAAGAGACCAATCAGGAGCCATGAGTAACCTTTTAACCACTTCAGCCCCGGACCATTTGGCTGCCAAATGACCGGGTCACTTTTTGCGACTCGGCACTGCGTCGCTTTAACTGACAATTGCACGGTCGTGCCTTGTTTTCCAAACAAAATTGATGTCCTTTTTTTCCCACAAATAGAGCTTAATTTTGGTGGTATTTGATCCCCTCTGCGGTTTTTATTTTTTGTGCTATAAACAAAAATAGAGTGACAATTTAAAAAAAAAAGCTATATTTTGTACTTTTTGCTATAATAAATATCCCCAATTTTTTTTTAAAAAGCAAATTTTTTCTCAGTTTAGGCCGATATGTATTCTTCTACATATTTTTGGTAAAAACAAAATCGCAATAAGCATTTATTGATTGGTTTGCACAAAAGTTATAGCGTCTACAAAGTAAGGAATCGTTTTATGGCATTTTTATTAATATTTTTTTTTTATTAGTAATGGTGGCTATCAGCGATTTTTATCATGACTGCGACATTATAGCAGACACATCACACACTTTTGACACTATTTTGGGACCATTAACATTTATACAGCGATCAGTGCTATAAAAATGCACTGATTACTGTATAAATGTGACTGGCAGGGAAGGGGTTAACCACTAGGGGGCTAGGAAGGGGTTAAGTGTGTCCTAGGGAGTGATTCGAACTGTGTGGGGGTGGGGCTTACTGTGACACGACACAGGGAGAGGGAGCAGACAATCAGTGTCCTGTCACTAGGCAGAACGGGGAAATGCCTTGTTTACACTCGCCTCTCCCCATTCTGCAGCTCTGTGACCCGATCGCGGTACACCAGCGGGTCCTGCGGGCACGGAGCTTGCGGCAGGGGCGTGCGCCCGCACGGCGCGAAATTCAAAGTGACGTATATATACACGTCACTTTGCGCAGCTGTTTCATTCTGCTGACGTAAAAGTACAGGAGGAGGTCGGCAAGCGGTTAAAGAACTATTTGCAAATACATTTATAAAAAGAACAGTGTAGCGCTTCCATCATATTACACAAAAAACATAATAACCAATAAAAATACATTTTCTCTGTGCATGAATTACCAACCAATATGCTTAAAGTGGACCTTCAATAATTTTTTCATCTATTAAATCTTCTGCCCTTGTTGTTTTAACTTTGGATAGTAAAACATTTTTTTTCCTCGGCCAGTAAATTCGTTATACAGCCCACTTCCTGTTTCTTGTCTGGTCATTAGCCTAGGCTTATGACATCATGCAGAGCTCTCTCTCTCACTCTCGTGAGAGTTTTCCAGGAAGGGAGGGGGTAAGTCATAAGAGAGCCAATGAGAGCTGCAGGTGTGTCACTGTGTGTGTGTAAATCCAGGAAGTGAACAGGCAGCAGCTTCAGGTGCCCACAGTTAAAATGGCTTCCGCCAGACTTGGTGGAGAGAGATTTCTGCAGCATATTTGGCAAATACAGAATCACAGTATATATAAAATATGTGAAGTGGTTGGAGGCAGGGGCGTAACTAGAAATCACAGGGCCCCATAGCAAAATGTTATGTATGGGCCCCCCCCACAAAAAAATGCGGATTTAAATTAAATAGTGGGCGTGGTTTAAAGGGCGTGTGGTTCGAGTCTGAGATGAAAGAAAGAACCCAGATCCTACACCACAATAGCAATATATGTATTCCAGAAAGTTTAATCAACAGATAAAGATACTCCAAACACCTGGTGTTAGCGCTTCAATAATCCTCACCTGTGCCCAATGCAGTGTGGTCTGCCCGTGCCCAATACTGCCTCACCTGTGCCCACTTGTGCCCAATGCAGCATGTCCAGTGCCCAATGCAGCCTCACCTGTGCCCAATGCAGCCTTAACTGTGCCCAATGCAGCGTGGCCAGTGCCCAATGCAGTGTGGCCTGTGCCCAATGCAGCCTCACCTCTGCCCAATGCAGCGTAGCCTGCCCATGCCCAATGCAGCCTCACCTGTGCCCAATGTAGCGTGACCCGTGCCAAATGCAGCATGACCCGTGCCCAATGCAGCATGACCCGTGCCCAATACAGCCTCACCTGTGCCCAATGCAGCATGACCCATGCCCAATACAGCCTCACCTGTGCCCAATGCAGCATGACCCATGCCCAATACAGCCTCACCTGTGCCCAATGCAGCCTCACCTGTGCCCAATGCAGCATGACCCGTGCCCAATACAGCCTCACCTGTGCCCAATGCAGCATGACCCGTGCACAATGTAGCCTCACCTGTGCAGTGGAAGAGGCGAGCCAGTGGCGGAACTACCGGGGAGGATGAGGAATGCATACTGCAGCCCTCAAATGGCTATTGGCGAGCATGGGGCTGCCTCAGAGTGGGGGGGCGAGCACCGCCCGCACGGTCCCTCAGCCAGGGGAAGTGAGGAGAGGAAGAGGCGCGCTGTGCGTACAAGCAGAGAGCTGTAATAGCTTTCATTTGAATGTCCTGCGTTCCCGGGGCTCACCGTCACATAGGCCCACCTCTTGGCCTGGCGCCTTTGATGACGTCACATGTCCCGCATTGGACCAGCATTCTGTCTATCAAAGGCGCCGGGCCAAGAGGTGGGGCTATGTGACGGTGAGCCCCGGGAACACAGGACAAGGACATTCAAATGAAAGCTATTACAGCTCTCTGCTTGTACGCACAGCTCGCCTCTTCCTCTCCTCACTTCCCCTGGCTGGGGGACCGTGCGGGCGGTGCTCGCCCCCCGGCAGTATGCATTCCTCCTCCTCCCCACGGGCCCCTCTCGGTTGCGGGCCCCATAGCGGCCGCGTGTGTCGCTATGGCGGTAGTTCCACCACTGGTTGGAGGGAAGCTTAAGAATGGCAAAGATGTTTTTATTACAAATTATGTGAGCAGACTGCAGATCCTCTCTTATTAGGCCATTGCAAAATTAAATACCACAGAATGAATCTTAGCGTGTCCTTGTGCTTTTTATGTTTTGTGTTTAAATTTATTTTTATTCAATTTTTATAAACACATATAGCTTCCATTATATTTCCATTAAACATATATACATTACATTAAAATAAAACACAACATCACATTTACAACAACAATATGGGTCTATCCTGCAACATCTTGATGATTTTCCTTTCCTCTTCCCTCCTCTCCCACAGCTCTCCCCCATCTATTTCCTCCATTACCCCTTCCCCCCTGGAAGAGAAAAAAAAACACACCCCAACAACCACCCCAAAACCCCTTCCCCCCCCTCATTTAAACTTTAAAGTGCATCGTGCCCTCTTTACCTTTTGAATTAAATTCTATGACTTCTATATTTATAATAATCTATGAGGGGGTGTGAGTATCCCTCTCTGCCCCCAATACGCTTTATCAACCTTGTGTTCCCTCTTAGAAAGTGCATTCGTGCCCTATTACCCTTTTCCCCTTTAAATTTACTTCAGTGACATCTATATTTATTATTAGTTTATGAGAGGATGAGAGTGACACTCTCAACCCTCAGTGCACTCCAACCTAAAAGAAAAAGGGGGAGAAAAATCCAAAAAGAGGGAGGGGGGCATTACTCCTTCACTAAGGTAGCCAGCCGGGATTCCCTAAATACTGCCCTCACTTCTCATATATGTCGCATATACTAGGGAGTGTCTAAACTCCATCCAACCCTTCCAAACTCTGGTGTATCCAATTTTATGTAGGTGTGTTACCTCTTCCATAAATCTTATTTTATCTACCTCCCTCAACCATTCCTGTATCATCGGGGCTTGCTTTGTCCTCCACTGTTTCGGAATTAGTATCTTCGCTGCATTCAGTAGAATTGGAATAATTGCTGACCTATATTTCTTCCTTGGAATGACCGCTGTTGCATGGAACAAACACTGCCATGGATCCAAAACAATTTCAATCCCACTGATCCTCTTAATTAGATCCAATATTTCCACCCAGTATGGTTGGATTCTGGGGCACTGCCACCATATGTGGGCATGGGTTCCCACCTCCCCACATTCCCTCCAGCATACAGGTGAAACCTGGGGATTGATCTTATGTAAATTTACTGGGACATAGTACCATTTGGTTAGTAACTTTAGTTCATTTCTTTTATCCGTGTGTCCACAGAGGTGGGGTGAACGTAATCTAGGACTTTACTTCTCATTATTTCTGGTAGTGGCTGATTCAATTCTAATTCCTAACTCTCCATTGGGCACATGGATTCTCCATCTAAATGTACCATCAACAACTTATAAAATACTGGAAATTCCATGCCTATCTATCCCCCCTTGATCGGCTAGTTTTTCCCATGGGTTCAGCCTACTCATCCCCCGAAGGGGTTTTGGGAGGGACTCTACAAAATGTTGAAGTTGTTTATATCTCCATACATCCCATATCTTTCCCGCAGTTCCGATAGTGAACAAAGGACATTCCCCTTCATAATATCTTTTAGTCTCAGGTAGGTCAATGTGGTCCATTTTAGATATAATTTATTGTCTTTCCCTGGTGTGAAATAATTATTTCCTGTCAGAGGCATTAAGGGGCTATTATGTTGTCCCTGGAGTGCCTTTAATTAATTTATCCCAGGTTCTTAATGCTTCTAATGTAATTGGTGCTGCTTCAACCAGGAGACCTCTATATTGCCTTGGGATCCAGATAATCTGTCCCAGCGTAGATTTACTGATATTTTCCTCCAATTCCACCCATTTTTTTTGCTGAGGGGCATGAACCCAATCCATGACTCTCCGTAGTATTGCTGTCTCATGATATTTTTCCAGATCTGGGAGGAATACACCTCCCTTCTCTTTTGGTCTGGTGAGTATCTTGAAGGTGCAAAGGAAAAGGAATATACTGCGCTTAATAAATGAAATAATCTTAAAAAAAGACTAAATGACCTAAGTGAAGTGGAAATTGAATATGACCCCTAAATATGCAGCACGCTCAAAGTGTATAGACAAACCACTAATGAAGGAGTCCTTCATCCACTGCGAGGGAAGTGAGCTATTCAGGTGTTTGGCTTGGAATTAGCTTGCCTTTGGTAAGCGCGTTGATTTGGTGGTGGTGCACATGTGCAGTTTGGTGCGAGTTTTGAAGTTCACCCTTTTCTTCTCCATTCACATCTCCATTTCAAGATTTACTTAATGGATTCTATTTTGGATTTAATTATGGATTTTTTTATGGACATTCACATTAATAATTGATTTTTATTGGTGTTCATCTAATTATCAATTTATTGGTGTTCACATTATTGCTATTTTTCTTTTTTGTACATCACGGGACACAGAGCGACTTAGTCATTACTAATGGGTTATATAGATTACCTTCAGGTGTTGGCACTGGCCAATTCCAAACCGGAAGTACCCTCACCTATATAAGCCCCTCCCATCCGGGAGCACCTCAGTTTTTTGCCAGTGTCTAAGGTGTTGGCTAAGAAGTAACACGTGTTTTTCACTGGGCTTGCGTACAGGTTCTTTTGGGCCTTAGTAAGCTGTTCCGGATCCCACCAAAAAAGCTTCATAGCTAAACGGTCGGTACCCGGGCCTTGCAGCAGAAGAGCAAGGTTTTGCCTGTAATGCTTCTCTTAGGAGGGCTGGACCCTGGGATCCAGAGCTCTGGTGATACCCACGACCAAGATGTTGTCTGTGCAGGGTGCTATACAGGTCCAGGGGAGTGGAATCCTTGGGAACCCGGTCCCTGAAGGTTTAATTACAATGCCTGCCGTGATAGGTGAAGTTTGGACTTCTGTGGACCAAACAAAGTCCTGCGGCGGGGATCAGGTAAGTGGGGGCCCCCAGGAACTTGGTTCTATTGGGGGACCCCCAAGCCTAATTTGTCTTTCTGTCTGTTACCTAACGGTATTCCCGCTAAATATCTGTGTTTGCCTGTAACTACTGAAAATGTAAAATTTTAATAGTAGTCAAGAAAAAAAAAAAAAAGGGACCGTGGTACCTGTGTTAAACCACTAGAGGCCGCTGTAGTCATTTTTTCTTGTCATGTGGATCTTTGGTTTTCTCAAGTCAAAATATCCAGGCAGCTGGTAAGTTTCTCTGTGGGAATCCACTTCCTCTGCCCTGTTGCTGCGCTCATCCACCGCACAGGCCCTCCGGCAAAAAGGGCCCTGGCTCCTAGTCCCCTGTTTGATTTCGAAAAGGGCGCCAAGGGCGCACGGGCGCGCGCACGCGCCTCCTATGAAAAAAAGGGGCGGGGCGGGTGGATGACGCTCGATGCGCGCCGCAGCGCTTCTGCGCATGTGCGGGCATCCCAGCATGGTTAAAAGACACAGTACAAGTGTCAGCTGGATGCAAACAGAGCTAGCAACAAACAGTGGCACACAGAGGCGGTTGATGCAGGCATCCCCATAGAAAGGCACTTTAGTGGACACCAGCTGGTATATAGCAGCAACTTTGTTAGACTATTACCAGCAAAATTGGTGTATGACGACGGGAATACCTCAGCTTTGTGCTTAAAGGATATGTCGTCCAGACGCTCCGAAAATAGGTCTTCCAGGAAGCCAAAGGGGTCTCCATCGGGCTCTGAGGATATTGGGCATGCTTGTACTGCACCAATCTCCCCTGAGAATTCAGAGGTCAGTAGCCGTAGAAACCCTGCAGGAATGCCTGGTGCTGCGGCTGTCCCCAGTCCACCTGCTCCTGTATATATAACAGAGGAGGTTTTATCCTCAACTCTGGGAGGATTGGAAGAGAGATTAACAGCATTGATCGCTGCTTCCCTGTCACAGGAAAAGCGCGTCCGATCTCGTCTCCTCCTTCAGAGTGCCTGTTAGTGGAGGAACAGCCCCACACAGAGATCGACCTACCTGAAGGGGATCAGGATGAGGTTGATTCAGTTATGGAGGAATCAACAGTGGAAGAACCTTTCTCAGCATCTCAGGCTGAAAGATTATGGGTTCAGTCTCTGACTAATATGGTCCGATCAGCATTTAAAATGCCTCTGGCGGAACCACCATCCACTACGGTTTCCTCGCTGGGGTCGCTAAAAGCTCCCCAGGCTGTCTGTTCCTTCCCAATCCACCCTTTATTAGAAGGGCTTATTTATCAGGATTGGGAGCATCCTGATAAAATATTTGCTCCCCCCAAGAGATTTCCGGTGATCTATCCCATGGAGGATAAGTTCATAAAAAAATGGAGGGTCCCTACAGTGGACGCAGCCATCTCTTCTGTTAACAAATCACTGACATGTCCAGTAGATAATGTTCCAATGTTCAAAGACCCAATAGATAAAAAATTGGAGTCTTTACTAAAATCTGCTTTCTCTACAGCAAGCATGGTGACACAACCTGCGGTAGCAGCGATTGGAGTCTGCCAAGCAGTGAAAGATCAGTTGAAACAGGTCTTAAGGGACTTACCAGATCAGCAGGCTCTTGCCCTAGCTGACCTGCCTAGAGCCTTGTGTTTTGCGGTAGACGCCATAAAGGATACAATCCAACAGGCCTCCCGCTTTACGCTGTCTATAGTACATATGCGTAGGCTTCTGTGGCTCAAAAACTGGTCTGCTGAAGCTCCCTGTAAAAAACTGCTGGTTAGCTTCCCATTTCATGGAGAACGCTTATTTGGAGAAGATCTGGACAAATATATCCAGAAAATTTCTGCCGGTAAAAGTTCACTCTTACCGGTTAAGAACAAGGGTAGAAGTCCTTCTTTTAAGAGGCCTACTTCTCCAGTCCCGGGCACATCGGCTGTGAAGCAGTTCCGACGGCCTCCGCGGTCAAATTCAGGGGGCAGAAATCAGGGACAATCACAGGGTAACAAGAAGCCCTGGATCAAGAGAGGTACAAAACCTCCCCCCAAGGCATGAAGCATTGCCCCCACTCAATCGGGTGGGGGGAAGACTTCAGTTGTTCACAGAGACCTGGCGGGACACCATCAGAGACAGATGGGTGCTCTCCGCAGTAAGTCTGGGATACAAGCTGGAGTTAAAAGGCACTCCTCCTGCCCAATTTATGAGGTCAAACGTGCCAAGAGATCCCCAAAAGAGAGGATCCCTCCTTCTGGCACTAGAACAACTATTGCTCCAAGGTGTAATCATGAAGGTTCCCCTGGAAGAAAGCGGATTCGGGTTTTACTCGAACCTTTTCACAGTCCCCAAACCAAATGGGGACGTGAGGCCCATATTAAATCTAAAAGGGCTAAACAAGTTCCTAAATATCAGGACTTTTCGGATGGAGTCGATCCAATCGGTGGCCACCGCCCTACAAGGGCAGGAATGGTTAGCCTCGATCGACATAAAGGATGCTTATCTGCATATTCCCATCTTTCCGGCCCACCAGAAATTTCTACGCTTTGCAGTAGAAGGGCGCCATTTTCAGTTCAGAGCCTTACCTTTCGGTCTGGCCACAGCACCACGAGTGTTCACAAAAATTCTGGCCCCATTATTGGCCAATCTAAGAACACAGGGTGTAACGATAATGGCATATCTAGACGACCTGCTACTAATAGACCACTCAGTGGAAAAGCTGGAAGTAGCTATTCACAAGACAATCAAGTATCTGGAATATCACGGTTGGATTATCAACCGGGACAAGTCAGCTCTAAGACCAGTCAAAAGTCTGGAATACTTAGGGCTAAGGCTGGATTCAAATCAGAGAAAGATTTTCTTACCTCCCGAGAAGGTGTCGTCTTTAAAAGATTTGACCCACTTAGTGGGTACAAAAAGAAAACCATCCATACGCCTCTGCATGAGGCTGCTGGGAAAAATGGTGGCTTCATTCGAAGCGGTACCCTACGGTCAATTCCATTCAAGGAATTTGCAAAGGGCCATACTGTCAGCCTGGAACAAAAAAGTTCAGGCTTTAGACTTACCAATGTCCCTGTCCCCTTCCGTTCGCAAGAGCCTCCATTGGTGGTTGGTGCCCCAGAATCTGGAAAAAGGGAAACCCTTCATTCCGGTTTCTTGGAAGGTAGTCACTACAGATGCCAGCCTCATAGGCTGGGGGGCAGTACTGGAGCAATGGTCTCTCCAGGGCAAGTGGTCAGAAGCAGAAAAGGCCCTGCCTATCAATCTCTTAGAGATACGAGCAGCCCGGTATACCCTAGTAGCATGGACATCCAAACTCCAAGGGTCCCCTGTCAGAATTCAATCAGACAATGCCACAGCAGTGGCATATATCAATCACCAGGGTGGCACCAGGAGTCGTGCAGCCCAGAGGGAAGCAAATTGCATCCTGGAGTGGGCAGAAAAATATGTCCCAGCCATATCCGCGGTTTTCATCCCAGGAGTGGAAAATTGGAGAGCGGACTTTTTAAGTCGCCAACAATTATGCCCGGGGGAATGGTCTCTTCACCCCGAGGTTTTCCAGGCAATATGCCAGCGGTGGGGAACACCGGATGTAGATCTGCTAGCATCCAGATTCAACGCAAAGGTAGACAGATTTGTGTCTCGCACAAGGGATCCTCTAGCTTGCGGCTCGGATGCCCTAGTGTTCCCTTGGGATCAGTTCAAGCTGATATATGCATTCCCACCGCCACAATTGTTACCGCGATTACTCCGCAGAATCAGGGTAGAAAAGAAACCAGTGATTCTGGTGGCTCCAGCGTGGCCCCGAAGGGCATGGTACGCGGAGATTGTAAAAATGTCAGTGAGGAGTCCTTGGACCACATCGTCCGGACCTGCTGTCGCAGGGACCGATATACCACCCTTCCTTACCAGCCCTAGGTTTGACGGCCTGGGTATTGAAGCCCACATTCTGAAAAAGAGAGGGCTCTCTAATTCTGTGGTATCTACCATGATCAATGCCAGGAAGCCGGTATCCAGGCAGATCTATTATAGGATCTGGAAAGCGTACATTACGTGGTGTGAGGCCAAGAAATGGCATCCACATAAGTACGTGATAGGGAGGATTTTGGACTTCCTACAGTGGGCTGTAGATAGGAAGCTGGCCTTGAGTACTATCAAGGGTCAGATTTCGGCCTTGTCAGTATTTTTTCAAAGGCCCTTGGCTTCGCATTCACTAGTCAAAGCTTTCATACAAGGAGTGATGCGTATTAGCCCTCCGGTTAGTGTTCCCATATGTCCTTGGGACTTAAACCTGGTTCTGTCAGTTCTACAGAAACAACCGTTTGAACCATTGCAACACATTTCCTTGGTTCTTCTCACCAGGAAATTGATTTTCTTAGTAGCCGTTTGTTCGGCTAAAAGAGTATCGGAATTAGCCGCCTTGTCCTGTAAGGAGCCATATCTGGTTGTCCATAAGGACAGAGTAGTATTACGTCCTCATCCAGCCTTTCTTCCCAAGGTGGTATCGAGGTTTCATTTGAACCAAGATGTGGTTCTTCCTTCTTTTTTCCCCAAACCTAGCTCGGTAGAGGAAAAGTTATTACATTCTTTGGATGTAGTAAGAGCAGTTAAAGCTTATCTAAAAGCCACTGCTCAGATTCGCAGAACGGATACTTTGTTTATTCTGCCGGAAGGCCCTAAAAAGGGTCAGGCAGCATCAAAATCCACTTTAGCCAAGTGGATTCGACAGGTCATAATACAAGCCTATGGCTTGAGAAAGAGACCGCCTCCGTTCAAAGTTAGGGCGCACTCCACAAGAGCAGTTGGAACTTCATGGGCAGTGCATCACCAGGCCTCCCTGGCTCAAGTATGTAAGGCCGCAACATGGTCTTCGGTACACACGTTTACTAGATTCTACCAGGTAGACGTTAGAAGTCAGGAGGATGTCGCCTTTGGGCGCAGTGTGTTGCAGGCCGCAAAAGATCCTCATGCCTGATGGCGCCCAGCTTATGTATCCCTCCCCTCATTTGGCATTGCTTTGGGACGTCCCATTAGTAATGACTAAGTCGCTCTGTGTCCCGTGATGTACGAAAAAGAAAAAGGGATTTTTATAACAGCTTACCTGTAAAATCCTTTTCTTGGAGTACATCACGGGACACAGAGCTCCCACCCCTCTTTTTGGGACACTTATTGCTTGGCTACAAAACTGAGGTGCTCCCGGATGTGAGGGGCTTATATAGGGGAGGGTACTTCCGGTTTGGAATTGGCCAGTGCCAACACCTGAAGGTAATCTATATAACCCATTAGTAATGACTAAGTCGCTCTGTGTCCCGTGATGTACTCCAAGAAAAGGATTTTACAGGTAAGCTGTTATAAAAATCCCTTTATTTGTCACTTACACCAATAGTCCGGTATAAGATGATCATTTCACATGTATGCACATATTCATTTTTGTTTAATAATTTTTGCGCAGCTCTTTCTTTCTCAGTATCTTGAAGGCAATGGGATTACTTCTATTGTTCCATACAAAGTTCCGTATTACCGATCTTAGAGTTTTAAAGTACGCTCCAGGAATATTAATCAGAAGACTTTGAAAAATATATAAAGCTTTTGGAAGGATCATCATTTTAAAATCCCACTTATCCTGCCAAACCATGAAAGTCTGTGAGCAGGATACCCTTTCATTTCACTTTTAATTTTGTTCAAAAGAGATATATAGTTGTCTTGGTATAAGTCTGATGTTGATTTTGACAGGAACACACCCAAATACCTCAGACCCTTTTGTTTCCACCTAAAGGGATATCATTCTTGAAGGTCTCTACCTTCAGTTAGGAGAACTGAAATGTTTAAGATCTCAGTTTTTTTCCATGTTTATCTTTAACCACCTCCCTACTGTGCACGAAAACCCCCTTCCCGCCCAAGCCATTTTTCAGCTTTCAGCGCGGTCACACTTTGAATGACAATTGCGCGGTCGTGCGACGTGACTCCCAAACAAAATTTGTGTCCTTTTTTTCCCACAAATAGAGCTTTCTTTTGGTGGCATTTGATCACCTCTGCGGTTTTTATTTTTTGCGCTATAAACAAAAGAATAGCGTCCAGTTTGGAAAAAAAACACTATTTTTTACTTTTTGCTATAATAAATACCCATTTTTTTTTTTAATAAAATTTTCCTCAGTTTAGGCCGATACGTATTCTTCTACATATTTTTGGTAAAAAAAAAAAAATCGCAATAAGCGCGTATTGATTGGTTTGCGCAAAAGTTATAGCGTGTATAAAATAGGGGATAGATTTATAGCATTTTTATTTTTTTATTAGTAATGGCGGCGATCTGCGATTTTTTATTGTGACTGCGATATTGCGGCGGACACATCGGACACTTTTGACACATTTTTGGGACCATTCACGTTTATACAGCGATCCCTGCTATAAAAATGCATTGATTACTGTATAAATGTGATTGGCAGGGAAGGGGTTAACCACTAGGGGGCGGGAAGGGGTTAAATATGTTCCCTCAATGTGTTCTTACTGTGGGGGGAGGGGACTGACTGGGGGAGGTGACCGATGGTTGTCCCTATGCACAAGGGACACAGCATCGGTCCCCTCTCCCTCACAGGGCGTGGATCTCTGTGTTTACACACAGAGACCCACTTTCCTGCTCGTTTCCCGGGCAATCGCGGGTGCCCGGCGGCAATCGCGGCCGCCGGGCACGCGCACCGGGGCCTTGTGAACGCGGCGGGCGCGCGCCTTCTAGCTCGTTTTAAAGGGAGGACGTCATATGACGTCCTCCCAGAACGAGAGTATCCTCCGCCCGCCGTCAATTGACAGTGGGCGGTGGACAATTGGTTAAATTTGATACACTCCCATAGTTCCCTAATTCTTCCAAAAATTTTGGAAGTGTTTGCGTAGGGTCCTTGTGCTTTTTATACATAAAAATATATATTTTATAAAGTGTCTGTGCTATAAATTAAATCAAAATGAATAAATATCAATTTCATAAACATAAAACAATATTTGTGTGTTTCTCTGTGCATTCACAATATTATTTCATGCTCCTATTCCGCTACAAAACGGTGCTTGCAATATCAATCTTGTTGCTTCTATTAAATTCAGTTCCTCTTAAGTCAAATATGCAGACACACACTCCTTCGGTGTCCTGAATGTGTTCAATGCTCAACCGTGACCCCACTCTTACCTCACAGGATGGACCTTAAGTCACAGAGAAAGCTCAATATAAGGCACACCTTTCACATCCCCACTGGTTCCAGTCACTATTCCCTCTCCAGGGTCGCAAAACCTCGCTGCTATTCCAGCACCCCCAGCAAACTCATAGGAATGAAATAAATCCAATAGTGTGTACCATAATTCTGTTTAGCATAACACAATAAAAAAAGCACTTAAATCCCACCTTGAAATAATACACATATATAGCCCCTAAATTAGCCCCTAAATTATTTAAGGGGGCTAATTTATGGCAGCTGGTGGTATATTTTTGGTGGGCGGCAAACAATGCACCCACAATCCGGCACCCCCCTCCACCCGGTCGATCGGGTCACCAGCCTCGCATTTACCCCATTTAGGTTGCGCCGGCTCCAGCTGGTGGCTTCCCCTGCATCACACCATGCATCTCCTCCCTCCTCTGCGCGCTGTGAGTCTCCTCCCACCTCCTCCTCCTAGGCGGCCAATCGGGTGACGGGTCTCATGACACACTTCCTGATTGGCCAGGAGGAGAATCAGTGTAACCATAGTGAATATTCATTCGCTATTGTCACACAAGTGGGTGTGTCCACCCTTTTTTGAAGCCTATTAGAGCCTCTGACTCTAATCATATGCTTAAAAAAAAAACATTGGAATCCATGTGTCCGGCGCCCTGCATGTAGATTATGGGGTCGGATGCATGGATAGGGTGGGCGGTGCCCCTGTGCCCTGTATGGATGGGCCACCACTGTTGTACACTCTAACATATCCTGGAAAAGCACCATGCCATTTCCCTGCAGCTGCAATTTGAAAAGGGTGCAGGGACCTGTATCCTGCAGGAACAGCATCACATTCAAATGCAGCACACAGAAAGTGCACATATGTGAACCTAGCCTAATATGAAAACCTCTAAAGTACTTGTGTGTACACTCAAATAGACCCTGTAAAAGCACCATGTGATTTCCCTTTGGCTTCAATTTAAAAGGGGTGCAGAGACCTTTCTCCTGCATTTCTGAAATGTACAGCAGTCCATTCAAATGAATGGGCAGCTGTGCCAGCGCAAACAAGGCAAGTAAATGCCACACATATGTAAGCACCTAAAGCAGGGGTAGGCAACCTTGGGCCCTCCAGCTGTTGCCGAACTACAAGTCCCATCATGCCTCTGTGAGTAATTGTAACTGCCAGCCTTCCAATGCCTCATGGGAAACAGCTGGAGGGCCCCAGGTTGCCTACCCCTGCCATAAAGTATCATGTGTACATTCAAATAGGCCCTGGTCATCTGCAACGTGGAGATATTGTTAGACACATTTCAAACAGCAACTCTTTGCTTTATGGAAATCAAAAGTTAAATTAAGATTTCCGAGTCTTGGGCTCTCTGATTTGTACATGAAATACTAATTGTTTAATAAGAAAATTAGAAGTAAATAGACCATCTCTATACACAATAAAGGGATTCCATCTAAGGTCCCAAACGCTACTCACATTTTTAACTGGCATGTGAAATTGACATTATAACTTTGTTTTCAACATACAATGATTGATGAACACATAGTAAATGAACAAATTACATTATAGAAAATGAGAGCAAGGAAATCGCTTTCACATTAACTAGATGCTAATTCTTCAACTGTGTCTGAAATGAATTTTTAAATAAATCACTGTGTCAAACTATTGACAACATAAATTTTTACATGTTTAAAAGGAAATTTTAAAAAGCAATGTTTATTGGCATGAAAAAGCCCATTGTCACTGTATATAGAGGAAGCATATCCACAATAGTGTAATTCCATAAAAAAAAAAACTCTTTATTTGTAAAAGCAATAAAACCACTCAAGTGTAAAAAGTATTCCCATGCGCTTCACAATGCATACAAGTCAAATATGGTTCAGATGGGCAAAGCCAACAAGCATGACGACGGGTTCTTTCTCTGGCCAACGCATTTCATCAGAAGTTGACAACCTCAAGGGATCCAATCCCATGAGGATGTCAACTTATGATGAAATGAGTAGGGTAGGGCCAGGACACGGTGACATCACACATGTTGGCTCTGCCAATCTGAAACGCATTTGGCTTGTAAAAAATGTGAAGCATTTGGGAATACTTTTTACATGTGAGCGGTTTTAATGCTTTTACAAATAACGTGTTTTTGTGGAATTACACTATTGTGGGCATGTTTCCCCTATCTATATATGGTGACCACAACTGAGAGGTGGAGTTTTAACATCTGCTGTGATGAGGAGTAGTGCTGGATGGCCAATTCAAACATGCATACCATCACTGCTTTATTAAGCACCTTTCCACTTGGGCACTTTGGATCACCTAATATTGGGAGAGAGGATTGTTTGAAATGATTTTCTGTTGGATTTAAGCCCCGTACACACGATCGGTTTAACCGATGAAAACCGTCCGATGGATTGTTTTCGTCAGACAACCCGATTGTGTATGGGACCCATCGGTCTTTTTTTAAAAAATTTCCGATGGATCAAAAGATAGAAAATACCGATCGTCTGTGGGGAACTCCATCGGATAAAAAAACCCACGCATGCTCAGAATCAAGTCGACGCATGCTCAGAAGCATTGAACTTCATTTTTCTCGGCTCATCGGAGTGTTTTACGTCACCGCGTTTGGGACGGTCGGTTTTTGGACTGATGGTGTGTGGCCAAGACTGATGAAAAACAGTTTCATCGGATTTCTGATGGACAAATCCATCGGACTAAAATCCATCGGAAATCCGATCGTGTGTACAAGGCTTCACACTTTCATAGAAGCAGTGGACTTTTACTCTTGTCATTTGTATTAATGCACTATTTGGACTTACATCTGATCACTTTTGATGATCTTAAACTACAGTTGTACATTTGTGTCATTTGTTATTATTGTTCGGTACACTTAATCCACTTTTGAGTAATACATATGGTTTTGCATGCATTACACTAAACGCACAGTTGGTTTATGAGATTTGATTTATATCATTTAGTTTAACTTTTTTAAGACTTAGTGCTGCCTATGTCACTATGTTGTCTATCAGAACACATGGCATGCAGCCAAGGCCGCTGATAGGGCAGTACAACCAGCCCTCCTGTACCGGGCCAGGCTCAGCAGGGAGGCCCATGCAACTTCATTCTTTAACTATGGTGAAAGCACTTTGCCCAGGAGAAAGCATTCTGATAATGCTCCTAGACTTGCTGTAACATAAATCTATTTTACCTGGGCCCCATCAGCGCAGCAGAGGCGCCCAGGTGGTTATTAGCAGAGATGGACTAATTTTTTTATTTAATTTCGGGGCGCCGGTGTCTAAAGTCAACGCCGCACTTTTTTAAAGTTCCTGCTATCCGAGGGTGATGACAGCCGATCTCTGGTGGAGTGATTCTCCTTTCCTCCCACAGTAACTGAGGAGGGCAGAGGACGGGGCTGTAGCCGGGCAGCGGGAGATGATTGAAGAAAGAAGTGGCCGAGAGTGCAGGTAGCACAAGGATCCCGATACATGGGCAGGCTCACAATTTCTGCTTTCTGGAAGTACAGAGACACAACCAATCTATACATACAGAGAGACATACAACACCTTTTGTACTGTGTGATCATCATCATGATAACGATGACAATCACATGAGCACAGTGAGATGCTGTTAGGTCTTGTTTACTTTTGTATTTGGTGGGGGGGGGGGCAGTAAAAATATGATATGCAGCTCAGCCACAGTTTTACCATCTTCCAATCACTCCCCCTTATGCTTCCAAGGCACTACTGCCATAGTGCGGCAATAGTGATGGGATGTTGTGTAAAACACCCTGCAGCCATACTACAGAAGCAGTGCCTTTGCAGCCTTGGAAGGGGGGAATGGTTGAAGGATGGTAAAACCGTGTTTTAGCTGAACATTTTTACTGCCCCCCTTACACACACACAAAAGTAAACAAGACCCAACAGTTAGCATCTCACTGTACACTGCCAATCATAAGTTGAGGCATTACCCAACCCACAGCTACACACTTACATGGATCCTGTATACATGTGGCTGTGGAACAGGGAATTTCTTGACCACTTATGATTGGCAGGGCACTGCAGCGGCGGGATGGTGGGTGGGGGGGCCCCTGTCAGGTAGGCTGTACGGGGGCCCATCATTTCTAACAGTGGCCCTGCATGCAGCTCTGTCTCTTTATAGTTTTTTTTGTTGCAAGCGCAGTATTTTTTGATTCATATTGTTTATATGACACTGCATTTATTTTTGTATATCTGGGTAATAAACCAGCTAATACATAAAATGGGCAATGTATATTTTCCCAGCTGAGGATGCGAATGCACCCAACACCAATTACATTCGAGAACCTCAGCTGCATAAGCGATTACGCGGTGATCGCCCGCGATAAGCAGTGGGAGGTTTTAGCTCCCAGAGGTTTCAATCTTTGTTGGGTGAATTTGCAGGTGTTAAAGGTACCCTTAAAGATTCTTCTGGATGGATGGTGACACCCACACAACACCCCCTTCTCTACTGCAGTACTAATGGTTTTCATAAAGCCACCATCATTCTAGATCAGGGGTCTCAAACTGGTGGCCCTCCAGCTGTTGCGAAACTACAAGTCCCATCATGAATCTGCCTGTGGGAGTCATGTTTGTAACTGTCAGTCTTGCAATGCCTCATGGGACTTGTAGTTTCACAACAGCTGGAGGGCCACCAGTTTGAGACCCCTGTTCTAGATCAATGCTATAATTAGAAAACTCCACTTGAGGACTGATGGAAATCCACACAAGCCCCCTTTCTTCACACTAATAATGTCACAAGCATAACACCATGGTCTCCCACTAAACTGGCACCTGCACAACTCTTCTATCAGCCACATGTGTGGACTTATGCCACTCACATATTCCTAACATATGCTTGCATATTTCATAACTGATGTGTAGCTACCACTGCAGCCCAATTCTTGTACACTGTTTCCAGAATAAAATGTCCCCTGTAAACCCCTGACTAGTGAAAGCCCAAGTATCTAGCCATCACACATTGATGATTCTACACCCACCCCCAGGCAGATATTCCCAAACGTCCAAACTCCAGTCCACATAAGGAAGCATAAGTACCCCCAACCCTGGGACTGATAACCTAACACTTTTGAACACCCTTAATGTGCCCACTGCACTTGCCTTCTTCATTTGTGGTAACCAACCTGAAATGCAACTCATTGAACAGTAAGGAAGTTTCACACTAAAAACTCAGTTGCAATGGTTTTATGGGTCATCACCATTTACTATTCACATTTTCAAACTTCTCTCTTATGAAGTTCCTTAAGACAGTTCTTTCTGCTCAGCTGTTTGACTTAAAGTATCTGTCTTGTGCCTGGAAACTACAAATTTCATGAAGCATTTGCTTCCAAATGCAACATTCATTCAGGTATTTTTGTGACAATCAAACATATACACCAATCAGCAATCAGCCATAACATTAAGATCACCAACAGGTAAAGTGAATAACATTGATTATCTTGTTACAATGGCATCTGAAAGTTGGCAGGATAGCAGCAAATAAACATGTTGCCGCAGACCAGTCAGAGTGCCCATGCTAAAAGCACCTAAAATGAGCACATAAGCATCAGAATTGGACCACAGAGCAATGAAAGAAGGTAGCCTGGTCCGATGAATCATTTTTTTTTGGATAGCTGGGTGCGTGTGCATCATATACTCAGGGAAGACCTGACACCAGGATGCACTATGAGAAGAAGGCAAGCTAGCGAAGGCAGTGTGATGCTTTGAGCAATGTTCTGCTGGGAAACCGTGGTCCTGTCATTGATGTGGATGTTACTTTGCACGTACATGTAAGGTAAACTGGATTCCTAGCCCCAGAAAGCCAGTGCAGACTCATGCGCGTGCACATTGTACACATGCTAAGTTTTCCGAATGAATAGGCAATGTTAGATATACTGTGCCAGTTTGTTTCGCGTATATTCATGCACGAGTGCGCATACATACCAATTAGCACTTGACGCCCAGTGGCCTATTTAAACTGGTCTATCACTATGAGTAGGTATATATCCTGGAATGTCCATGTAAACTTATGTACATAGGCCGCAACAAAAAGAGCAACTGAAAGTGAGGATTGCAGAACATGTGGCGAATATTAACCACTCGCCGCCCGCCCTATAGCGTATTGACGTCGGCAAAGTGGTTTTAAAATCCTGACTGGACGTCATATGACGTCCGCCAGGATTCGCTGTTATTGCGCGCCCCCGGGGGCGCGCACTGCACCGATCGGGAATGCCGCTTGTCCCCCGGACACAGCGCATACCCAATCAGGGTAAACAGCCAATTTCATTGGCTGTTTACCATGTGATCGGCTGTGTCAAATCACAGCCGGTCACATGTCCAAACAAATCGGAGGCGTGGCGCGCCGATCGGGGATGGCGCGTGTCCCTCGGACATAGCCCATCCTCGATCAAGGTAAACTGCCAATGAAATTGGTTGTTTACCCACGTGATCGGCTGTGTCCAATCACAGCCGGTCACAAGTATAAACAATGTGGCGGTTTCCAGGGATCTCTCCTTCTCTCTCTCACACACCGATTGTGTGAGGAGAGAGAAGGAGAGATCTGCGAGTTTTTTGGGTTTTTTCTATAAAATACCGTCTGCACTACACGCCCCCCCCCAATAAAGAGAACCTGTCACAGCCCATCTGGATCTGTCACAGCCCACCATCAGTACCGCCATCAGTACCATCTGGATCTGACAGGCCATCTGTCACACAGGCCACCAACGGTACCGCCATCGGTACCATCTGGATCTGACAGCCCATCTGTCACACAGGCCACCAACGGTACCGCCATCGGTACCGCCATCAGTACCATCTGGATCTGACAGCCCAACTGTCACAGCCCTTCTGTCACAACCCATCTGTCACACAGGCCACCAACGGTACCGCCATCAGTACCAGCATTGGTACCATCTGGATCTGACAGCCCATCTGTCACAGTCCATCTGTCACACAGGCCGCCATCAGTACCGCCATCGGTACCGCTATCACTACCGCCGCACAGTCCCGCCATAAGTACCATCACACAGGTCATCAGTAACCTGTCATTACCCTCACACAGGCCTGCTATCAGTGAGCTGTCAGTAGCACCACCAGTACCGCCATGTCTCAAAGAATGTACACACCTGAGGAGGCATAATATCCTCACCATGTCGGATGAAGAGAGCAACGGGGAGCTCCCATTATCCGATTCTGGTTCGGAATACGAGCCAGTGGAGGGTAGTGGATCGGAGTCCGAGTCAGCGGAGGAAGCCGCCCCTCCTAAAAGAGTAAGGAGATCAGGACCTAGATCAGAAGACCTGCCTACCACCAGCAGTGCCTCACCCCAGGAAGAGGAGCCGAATACCAGTACTGGAATTACTCATCCAGCCCAAAGAATCCGGGCCCAGTCCTACCTTCCTGATGCCCTGGCAAACCCCTTATGGTTGCCTGCCAACTCAGGATCCGCTACAATCCCCGCTTTCACCGCACAGCCAGGTGTGCAGCCCAACACATCTAATTTTTCCCAATTGGACTATTTTTATTTGTTTTTCCCCGAAGATTTGTTGCAGTACATGGTGGACCAAACAAATCTTTACGCAGAGCAATTTATTGCTGCCAACCCCAATTCGTCCTACGCCCGTATGTTTAATTGGCGACGTCTCACACTAGAGGAATTCAAATTGTTTTTGGGCCTTACTTTTAATATGGGGCTTACAAAGAAAAGCGAACTGCATGCCTACTGGTCCACCCGCCCCATCCACCACATGCCCATATTTTCTGCTGTCATGTCCAGGACACGGTACGATATCATAATGCGCTTTTTTCATTTTAATGACAATTCGCAGTGCCCTCCCTGAGATCACCCCAACCATGACAAATTATATAAGCTTCGCCCCCTAATAAATTATTTTTCCAAACGGTTTTCTGAAGTGTTTATCCCCAATAAAAAATATTTGCGCAGACGAATCCCTTATCCACTTTACTGGCCGGCTGCAGTTCAAGCAGTATATCCCAAGTAAAAGAGCCAGGTACGGGGTAAAATTGAACAAATTGTGCGATCGAGCCACTGGATACGTGCACAAATTTCATATTTACGAAGGCAAAGATTCCCAGGTCCAGCCCTGTGATTGCCCCACATATATAGGAACCAGTGGTAAAATTGTCTGGGACCTTGCATACCACATATATGTAGATAATTACTACAGCAGCTTGGCCCTTTTCCGTCACCTGTATCGTGAACAAACCCTGGCCTGCGGTACCTTCCGAAAAAATAGGAAGGGGTTCCCACAGAATTTGCTTTCAAAACAGCTACAAAAGGGGGAAGCCGCATTCATGAGGAATGAGGAGGTGTTGGCCATGAAGTGGCGGGACAAGAAGGATGTTCATATGATGTCTACAATCCACGACGACAACTTTGTGGAGGTTCAGAGAAGACGTGGCCCCCGTAGTAAAGCCTGAATGTGTTCATGACTACAATATGTACATGGGGGGGTGGATTTAAATGATCAGATGCTACAACCCTATTTATCAACCCGAAAGTCAAATTATTGGTATATAAAAGTAGCATTTCATCTCTTTCACATGGCCCTGTTCAATTCATTTGTCTGCTATCAAAAATCATCCGAAAACCAACCCACCTCCTACCTCAAATATTTGGAAGACATTGTCACTGCCCTGATTTACCAGCAAGGACCCGCCCCAGGAAGCATTCGCTCCGATAGTGTGAGTCGACTGCATGAGCCACATTTGCCCTATAGCATTCCCCCTGCAGAATCCGGAAGAAGACGCCAAAAGAGATGTCGTGTATGCTCAAGAGGAGGAGTTAGAAGAGATACAAGTTATCATTGTCCCTACTGTCCCTCCCAACCTGGCCTGTGTATCGGTGATTGCTTCAAAAATTATCACCGATCTATCAGATACTAGTTCCCCTTATTAGTACAAAAATATTTCACAAGTAAAAGAACAGCTTAAATAGCATTTGGATCTTTTCTGATGGCCTTAGCCCAATCTGCCAGAGTTTGCCATCCTCCACAAAGATGGTTAAGGCTTTGTTAAGACAGCATACTACTCCTGAATCCACAGCCAAGGCAGCCCTTCCTCTATGCTAAATGGTGGGAAAAAGAGCACACAAATGACACCCTGCTCAGTAAATGATGTTGGTTCTTAGTTCCTCAGCCTAACCCCTTTTACAGTAAACTGATGGACAGCAGGAATTCCAAACAGTGCCCAACATTCCTAGTAACAAAGTAGCTGCAGATGCTCAGCCTACATGACCTTCTAACAAAATGAGTTATTAGAGACAGAATCAACTGGGGCTTTGCCGGGGCTCTGAACTCAGAAAACAAATAGCAGCTAACTAACATAGTACAATCAAGTCTGGAAAGCACCATAATTCAGAGGCCAGTGCCCAAATATCATATTCCAGGCTAGCTCAATAATCATTCAGTAGGGTCTGGGTGCAACATTAAAAGCTAGTTCTGAGAAGCTGCCAATCCAGATAGCTGTGTATAGGAACCAGCTTAGCAGATTGCAGGGGAGTCTTGATTGAAGAAAGTAATCATTTTGAATAATATAAAATAGTAAAAAAGGTTAAACTTTTCTAAGCCTAAGCAGAGCAGAGAAAAGGTGTCCCTGCTCATAGGACACTAGGAGTTAATAGGGAATGGGAGTTATTATACTGAACTGGCCATGGTTTGTTTTGTTTGACAGTGTCCAAATCCTCCTGTAGACAGCAGAATAGCCCAACAGTCTCTGAATTATTGTGGCGCTATGGAAAGCAGAGAGAATAAACCAGCTGCAGGTTATCAGTAAGTAACCTGTAAGTAAGTAAGGCAGCATTTCACCCCCAAAGATAGCTTTGAAAGGCCATTAAACTTTTAGATGTAGTTATTACTGAAATATTATAATTTGCCATCGCTTCCTTATATGGAAAAAACAGCTTAGCATTGCATCCCGTTCTTGGTTAAACACATCATTCACAAATTCACTATGCCTATGCAAAGCATCAGCAAAACTGTTTCCCATACCCCTTCACCCTGTACAATGTACTGTGGATTATACTATGTGTCACACTACATCACTCTATGCACTCTTCTTCATGAAATATACTCCACATTGCTTCAATGATTATGTGAATTGTGTGTAAAGGAAAGGCTATTTTCACTGGTCAATATGTAAAGGCTCCTATAGCTCTTTTAGTGGTTATAGTTCAGGCTCCCAACTAGCTATGGCACCCTCTAAACCAGTGTTATAACTGCTTCTGATGTATTTCTCTATCACTGCAATAAATAACTATAGCTGCATTATTGTTCTGGGACTGCAGTCAGAATACAGACGTGAATATATCCACATAGAGAACACAGCTATGACACAACACATCAAGGGATAAATGCTGAGATGGTCCATCTGTACTTTATTCCATCAGAATTAAAGGTGAGAGAGATGAAGTGATAAAGTTTTTTCCTTTATAAATTGGTGAAATGGCCAAATCCTTTCTCAAAACACTGCAAGTAGCAATCTACTTCTGTCATCATTTAATCAAAGTTTAAATGGTCCCACTATACCTTATCCAGCTCTACAATCTTTAAAGCAGGTTCATGCATCACATCGTTCCTGACATGTTCTTCTGCTCTGAACAAAGCCACGTAATTTTCATGAGCTTCCATTTCTTCAGCTTGAAAGAGTAACAGCCAGGTAAGAATTAGTGCAAAGTCAATGGCATTAACGTTTCATTCAGTCACTTAAGTGAAGTCAATAATGATGCAGCAGGGGCATACTAACCTGTCAAATCTTTGCACACATCCAGTTCATTCTCAGATACTGTGGGCGAATATATAATTTTATCCAGCTGTTTACTTGGGAACTGATTAACTGGAGTTCTGGAAAGAAGACAATTATGAAGAAAATAATTTGACAATTTCCTAAGAGTTTCTTCTAAGCTAAATTCTCTGGGCAAAAAGATTAAAAACCTTAAACCATAAATCCGTAAATTCCGGGGCTGTGCAATGAAAACCAGCAAAATTAATTTCTATAAAGGTTCAATAAGCATTGAAAGGCTAAGAACTGCTAAGGCAGCTCTTCCTCATGTTCAATAATGGCTGTTTGGCCTGGACAATCCAATTCACAAAATTACCTCTCCGAGAACTCAACTTAGCATGAATCAAATAAAGCCACCAAAGTCAGTCAAAACAAAAGACTGTGCTAAGGCAAAGCACAATTTGTATTTCAATCCCCGTGCAGCACCAATGTAATTGCAGAAAGCCAAGCAAAATGTTTTAGTGTTTTTTTGTTTTTTTTGTGTGTGTGTATTGGGCCCTAAAGCCTCTAACAGCTATGTGTATGAATTAGAACACAAAAACTGAGGACCTGTTTGTTGTTAGTCCTCCTAAGACTGGGGTGCTCATCCTTTTGAAGAGCAAGGGCCACTTAGGTGATTTAGTAACCGGTCGCAGATCACAATAAAATGAAATGGTTCTGAATTTAACATTTTGTATTTTGAATAGCACAATGAAGATTTTAAACAATCAGAATCATAATTTTCCGTGGGACCAATCACCCTTGGATGTTTACCTACTGCTTAATCACAATCACAACAAGAAAGAAAATGGACAGGCGAACCCGATTAGACAGATCACGTAAAAGGGTCCTAAAGCTGCTATCACACTGATGCACTGCGATTTACCCGCACCACAGGTACAGAGCAGTGCACCTGCAGCTCTCCTGCAGGTTAGCTGTGGTTTGCCATAGACTTCGATTATATCTTTTAGGTGTGGTGCACTTTCTAAAAGCGCACCCAAACTCCTGCATTCAGAAAGTGCACCAAACCAGCAGGATATAATAGAAATATATGGCTCAGTGCAGCCAACCCGCAGGAAAGCTGCAGGTGCACTACACTGCCTCTGCGAATCAGTGTGAAAGCAGCCTAATAACCATTCCAAAACTATTGCTCATACTGTATATGCCCAAGCTCTGCAAAACTCTGATATTATGCTCATTGCTGTGATGGCCAAACTGATTTTAATAAACTGACCTTCCTTCACATCCTGCATCTACAGGAATCGCCATTTTCTGCAGGCAACTCGGCTATAGAAAAGGTTTCTGTCCCAGGCGGAGTGCATTTGGTATCGCTCCGCCTGAGACAGGAGCTGACACTATACAAGGAGCATCAGCTTATGTGGCTCTGCTCCCTCCGTGGCCATTTGCTTCCTCTACTGCCAGATTTATCCACAACAATGATGCTCTGCCATGGCGGGTAGGCAACTCACAAACTGGGCTTGCTGGTCTGCCATCCCAGAGCAGAAGGCCCCAAGCCAAATCCAGTTGGGCACCCCTGTCCTATGAGGTGAGATCTGAATCAGGAAAAGAACACTGGAGATTATTTACTGAAGCTGGAGAGTGCAAAATCAGTCTCACTTCTGCACACAAACCAATCAGCTTCTAACCTCAGCTTGTTTAACCACTTGCCTACAGGGCACTTTCACCCCCTTCCTGCCCAGGCCATTTTTCAGCTTTCAGCGCTGTCACACTTTGAATGACAATTGCGCGGCCATGCTACACTAACCATGTGACACTTGTATAATTTTCTTCACACAAATAGAGCTTTCTTTAGGTGGTATTTAATCACTGCTGGGTTTTTTATTTTTTACACAAAAAAAAAAAAGGACTGAAAAATTTTTACATAAAAAAAACCTGTTTTCTTAGTTTCTGTCAGTAAATGTTGGAAATAAGTAATTTTTCTCCTTCACTGATGTGCGCTGATGAGGCACCACTGATGAAGTGGCACTTATGGGCACTGATGAGGCGGCACTTATGGGCACTGATGAGGCGGCACTTATGGGTGGCACTGATGCGCATTGATGGGCAACAATGATGGGCATTAATGATGGGTATTGATGAGCAGCACAAATAGGCCGCACTGACAGCCAGCACTGACTGGCATTACTAATAGCACTGATTGGTGGCACTTGTGGGCACTGATTGCTGGCACTGATGACGCTGTATTGTAATCAGGGTACTGATGATCAGTGCCCTGATTACATGTCTGCATGCCCTGCGAGGAGATGCCCCTGATCGGCTCTCCTCGCCACACACTCTGTCAGTGTGAACTGATGAGAGCCGATTACAGGCATTTCCGCGTTTACATGACCGGTTGTTTACATGACCGGCTGTAATTGGACACAGCCAATCACATGGTGAAAGAGCCGCAGACATGGCTCTTTACAGGGTTCGGTGTCGTGCTGTGTCCTAGCAACACGGCGTGGCCGCGATTACCGCACTGCGTGCCCTCGCAAGAACGGCCGTTCTGGGACAACGTCATATGATGCCATCCCAGAACGAGAGCCGCACCGCCCCTCCATCATTTCACGGTGGGCAATCGGTTAATTAAGCTTTGGCAAAAAACCCGGAAGCAGATTGGTTTCTATGCAGAAATTAGCCTGATTTTGCACTCTCCAGCTTTGGTAAATAAACCCCACTGTTACCACAAACTAATAGCAGCATTCCTTCATGTGTGTCAGGTATCAGTAAAGATGATGGAGCAGAGAGAACTTGCAAGGACAAAAAAGGCATGGCTTCGATTTACATACAAGTTTAAAGCAAACCAGGTACAGATCACAAAATATTCTAGCTGCTGATTAGGATCAGCAAATTTGTGTATTGGCAGCCCACCAGCTTCAAAAAAGAGATGAATCTGTTAACAGGCTATATTTAGTGACATAAACTATCGCCAACTACAGAAACGCTAACGTTTGATTTAGCCAGGTGAAATTTTACTTTTCAGTGCTGAAACTTCATTAACATTAACAATTTATACAGTGACAGTTTTCCACAGAGCCTTTCAGGTTACACTGAACCAGCCACATCAGTAGCTGCTCCCAAGGAAACGATCCTTGTATGATAAATCGTCTTACAATTGCTGCTTTGTTTTACAATCAACCGAGCAAGTCTTGTTATTGTTTTTTGGGGACATGTGGTACTTTCTTTTGATATACTTTTTTTTTTCTAGATATGAGAAAAAAAAATGGTGAAAAGGTTGAAAAATTATTTTCTGATGATTTCAGAAAAATGGAAGAGATGAGGTCGTTTTTTTTTCTGAAATACATTTTTTTTTGTTTGGAATCAAAGTAATATCAAATTTGTCAGATTTTTCCAAATTAGGGGGAAATACATGGCGTAGAAATACTGGTATATACAGTATATCAGATTTTATTTATGAACCTTTTTTTTCTCACAGTGAAGTTGATTTACTAAATCTGGTGCAGCTCTGCATAGAAACCAATCAGCTTCCAGGTTTTTTTTGCAAAGCTTAATTGACAACAGATTTTGCACTTTCCCGTTTTAGGAAATCAGCCCCACTATGATATAACAACAAAGGCTGTATCTTTCAAATATAAACATTTGTAATTAATCATTTTATATTAGGGTTACTTGGAATCAAAGCAAAGAAAATGTTTCAATAAATAAATTAAAATGTAAAAATAAATTTTTTTTTTTTAGTTTTTAGGTACTTTTTCAGTTTCTTTCGAATATAAGCAGGTAATGATGCTATGCTGCTGTTTTAAATGGCTCTGGGGACTCTAGAGGTTAATAGTTTTTCTGTGGAATCAAGTTTGTATTTTATTCCCCCCCTATTCACATTATCTGCGGTAGGTCACCACTATGTGCCCTGTTCACAACACAAAGCTGGTGTGATGTGTGGTGCAGCAACACCACCAACACAATGGATAGCACTGCATGTCAATTCATTGCTGTGCAAAGACATGAATGCAGTGTCACTATGCAATAATTCAAAAATAGTTTAAAAAAAAGTAAGCAGAGTGATGCTCTGAAACATGCATTGCAATGCACTCTTCCCTGACAGAGCTCACACTGACGGGTCCAAAAACACTGCGTTTTAACCACGTGGACTCGTGTGAACATAGCTTTACTGAAAAGCAGCATAAACAACTGGGGGGTTAGACAATATACTTAAAGTGTTTAATAAGCCACTGTCATATCTTTATATAATCATCTCTGTTTCCTAAACCTGTGTGCCCCTGTCTCTGTGTTTTATTTAAAAAAATGCATCAATACCTGATTTCAGAGCGCCTCTCTGCGCTCACGTGACCGGTCTTGCCTCTCCCCTCTCTCGATCGGACAGCTAGTGTGGGAGGGGACGTCAGGCGGGAGGAGAGGAGGAGAATGGCGGCCAGTCATGTGAGCGCTGAGCCGCGCTCGGAAATCAGGTATAGACTGCATTTTTTTTAATAAAACAGAGACAGGGACACACAGGGTTAGGAAACACACAGGTTTATATGACACATTAAAAGTAATTTCAGCAGCAGTAAGGGAGGGGGGCGCACTGTCACGAGCCGACAGGCAGGGAGGAGGAGAGGAGGACAGAGGAGAGCTGCGGATAATGGGGGCACATAAACTGACCACAGTGTCAGGACTCAGCAGCCATGATAAACCTTGGTAAGTTTACAGGGGGAGGGCAAAACCGGGCAGGATCAGCCAGGTATTTCAGGTGATAGAGGGGGCCAAATTACACAGCACTGTGGTGTATAACATGCTTTAAAGGAACAGGATCCATTTTTTTTTAGCGTAACAAACACTTTAAGTTTCTTCTGGACTCTGTGGTGCAGGGGATTATGTCAACCTTCTGATGACCTAATCTTGGAAGCGATGAGCATTCCAAATCTAGAGCATGCCACAGCAATGCATGTTAGCCTGTTGTAGAGTCATTCTTTTTCAAATAGCACCCTGTCGCACTAATGCAGTTTTGATGTGAATGTGCTGCAGTGCACCATAATGTACAGTAATGCCCTACTGTTTTGATGCTATTGCCCCGAAAAAAAGCTGCATTAAAATTTTGTGGTCCATTCCTGCAGGATGTCAGTCAATTCAAAATGAATGGGCTGCCTTAATAAAACACCTGTACATTAATGCAACGCACAACAAGAGAGAAGTGTGCACGGACCCTAAAGTAGCGCTATGACAGAATAAAACCTGACCACAACCATGTCTTAATTATGCATTTGTTTAGAGTAAAAAATCTGTCTCATCTTCAGTAATAAAATCACAGAGCTTTGCAAATCTCTCCAATTTTGCTGCCAGTATAAAAGGCGCAGGGGTCACAATTATGCTGTAAACCTGTCACGGAAACTTTGCTAACTGAGAGACAGTCTGATTTGTGTCTAACTGTGCTGCTAAGTTGTTGATAAATGTTCTAACCCCCTTACCTTTTTTCATATCTTTACATTTTAATCTACCTTATCCTTCTTCCCAGTGGTTTAATCACTTCAATACCGGACACTTTCACCCCCTTCTTGTCCAGGCAAATTTTCAGCTTTTAGCACTGTCACACTTTGAATACCAATTACTCAGTCATGCAACACTGTACCCATATGAAATTGTTATAATTTTTTGAGACAGATAGAGCTTTTGTGTGGTTGTGTTTAATCACCACTGTTTTTTGTTATTTTTTTTGGTATATAAATGAAAAAATACAGAAACGTTTTCCTTTGTTGTCCGTTATTACATTTTGTAAATTAATAAACTTTCTTTCTTCTAGCTAACCGCTTAAATAATGTAGTACCGTCCCTAGTGAACAGTGATCAAGGGGGCTTTATTCCCGGCAGGTCCACCAGAATGAATATTCGCAGGCTGTTCCACAACCTGCAGTATCCTCACGACTGTCCTCCCACTCGTGCCATTGTGTCCATGGACACATGCAAGGCATTTGATAGTGTGGAATGGCCATATCTTTTCTGGGTACTACAAATGTATGGCTTCGGCCCACGGGTGGTAGCATGGGTAAAACTCCTTTACACTTCCCCGGTGGCTTGGGTGCGGGTCAACTCCTCCATCACTGAACCCTTTCCGATAACTAAGGGCACATGACAGGGGTGCCTGTTGTCACCCGTCTTGTTTGCCCTGGCCATGGAGCCACTAGCGGTACGTATTCGGGCCTCCCCCTCCATCAGGGGCCTCCCAATTGGCACTATAGAAGAACGTATTTCGTTATATGCGGATGACACATTGGTGTATCTAGCTGATACAGATGGGTCACTGCAGGCTTTGCTGATGGAGATTACCACCTTTGGTGATTATTCAGGCTTCCGGGTGAATTGGGATAAGTCCAGTCTTTTTCCACTGGACATGGCTGTGCCCCCCCTCCCCCCTATTCACCTGGATTCCAAATTTCAGGTAGTGTCCTCCTTTAGGTACCTTGGGGTTGTGGTACAAACCCCTTTATCTACATATATCGCCAATAACCTCAATCCCCTATTGATCAGCCTCCAGGAACAGACCAAGCAGTGGATGGACTTGCCATTGGACCTTATGGGGAGGGCCAATGTCCTAAAAATTATTTACTTACCAAGATTACTTTACATCCTTGCTAACTCCCCCTGCAAGGTGCCTAAATGCATAGACACAATATGCACGACTTTCCTGTGGAAAAGCGGCTCCCCCAGGGTGGCACTTGAAACGTTGAGATTACCGGCACACTTGGCGGGCCTGGCATTTCCAAATGTCTTCCTCTATTACTTAGCATCCCAGTTGGTGCACATCCATGATTGGCTGTGTACAGTCCCTGAAAATGCCTGTACCTCCACGGAGGGGGCCATAGCATCCTCCCTGGAGACTCTGCATAATATCATCTACAGAGGACGGGTCCCTGACCGCCCTGGAACCTCTCTACTGGCCACCTCCCTTTCAGTTTTCCGTTACATTGTCAAGAAGGTATCCATGCATACCTGGTCGCAGTCTCCCAACAACCCTCTATGGTTCAACCCCAATCTGCGGCAATTGTACTCTCTTCCTGATCCCAATCGCTGGTACTCTAAGGGTGTTAAATACCTATGTCACTTATATAACGCCCAGGGCTTTAAAACTTTCTCTCAAATGCGCTTAGATTTTGACCTGCCAAACTCATACTTATTTTACTACTACCAGCTTCGGCATGCTATACAGTCCCAGTTTGGTTCCCTAAAAGACCCCGCTGACATGCCACCATAGGAAAAATTGCTCCGACAACCAGATTCCACTAAACTTATTTCCACTTACTATGCAACCCTGCTGACTGATTCTAACCCCAGGTTTCACAAGGCCCAGGACAAATGGACCTCTATGGACATCCCCTTGGAGGATGAGGATTGGTCGGAATTCAGGGATACCTACAAAACTTCTGTCATTGCCTCCAGAGACCGAATCATACAAATTAAGATTTTCCACCAGACCCACCTTACTCCGGCGAGGTTGCACAGGATGGGTCTCTTGCCCTCAGCCACTTGCTTTCGCGGCTGTGGCCAGGAGGCCGATTTCTTGCACTGTTTTTGGTCATGCCCGATAGTTCGGGACTTCTGGGAGGAGGTGGGTGCCTTTATTTCCTCAGCGTTGGGCCTCCCAAACATAATTCACCCCAAGAACTGCCTACTAGGCGTTTTTGGTGACTTACACCTATCAATGCATACCAAGAGACTGCTCTGTATACTATATTTTTATGTTAAGAAAGCCATTCTACTGTCCTGGAAGGGTGCACAACAGACCTCTTTGAAATCCCTTTGGTTGAAACTTATTAATGATTCTATCCCGTTATAAACTTACTTTTGAAATCCGGAAACGGACCAAAACCTTTCATAAAATTTGGGGAAGGTGGTTGGCTAGCCCACTGACTCTCTCAGCACTAACTGGAATACCCTTGCTTAACCTCTGATGGACAGTGCCCTAAGGATCTCTAGTGTCTAGACCCCCACCTTTGTTGTGCCCGTGTTGGTATACATGCCCTTTTACAAGTTTGCCTACTGTATATCCTTTGTATTGATATTCCTTTATTTTTCTATGTCTGAGCATTTTGCTTATCGTTTCGGACCAGTCTATCTGGTACAATGATTGTTTTTGTGTGTATTGTGTTTATTTTTTTTGTCAGTCTGTGGAAAACTTTAATAAAAATATCTTTAAAAAAAAAAAAATGTTTCTTCATAAATTTAGGCCAAAATGTATTCCGTTACATTTCTTTGGTACAAATAGATAATTTATCTGCAAAATCTAATAACAGACATTTTGCAAGTAAATACAACCACACAAAAGCTCTATCTGTCTCAAAAAATGATAACAATTTCATTTGGGTACAGTGTTGCATGACTGAGTAATTGGTATTCAAAGTGTGACAGTGCCAAAAGCTGAAAATTGGCCTGGGCAGGAAGGGGGTAAAAGTGTCCGGTTTCTTCATAAAAAAAAAAAAAAAATCTTCAAAATTGATCAATCTTGGTGTACTGATTGCTTAATTTCTTGAGGCCCTAAAATGCCAGGACAGTAAAAATACACCCCAAAGTACCCCTTTTTGGAAAGTAGACCGTTATTTAGTAAGAGACACCAGTTTTTTGAAGGTCCAAAATTTGGGGAAAATTAAGAAAATATATGACTGATGATGTGGCAGTAATCAGTGACAGATTTTTTTTAATTTTTTTTTTATTTTCTAACTTTTTTTTTTACATACTGTGACCAGAGTAGTGCAGTGTTACTATAGTGACATTGTACTACTCTGGGGAAGTGATCAGGATTTATTTTTCACTGATGATCACTGTTACAAGCAATCATTTTTATGAATGGCATTCATTCGTTGGCATTGTGTACTATTGTGATAGCTGTGATTGGTCCTGTCTGTACCATGTGATGACTGTCACTAATCACAGAGATCAATACAATAGAACACAATGAATGGTTATGAATGAAAGCCATTCTTTGTGTACAACTGTCGTGTAATCGATGTGATTGGTCACAGTGATCACATGGTACCGGGCTGGCCCTGTACAATGATCAGTCAGGCGGGAAGCCGTTAAACTACTGAGCAGTACTGTGTGCCAAAACCTTAGGCACCCAAACCTAACAGACCCACGCAGATTTGTGGAAGCATCAAAAACACTGTGCCTAAATTTTGTTTCCAGGGACAGACAGGATATTACTTTTTAAGAATACTATGCGTGCTTTTTAAGAATACTTAGGAAAAATATGCAAAGCCAAGCAAAAATATAGGAGGAGGACATTTATTAAGGCTACTTTCACACTGAAGCGCTGGATGCGTTGGCGGTATAGCGGCGCTATTTTTAGCCTTGTTTTTGCCTCGATTTGCGGGTGCTAGCGGGGCAATTTTAACTCCCGCTAGCGGCCTCTTTGGGGCGTTTTGGAGGCGCTACCCCATTGGTTTCAATGGGCAGGGGCACTATAGGAGCGGTATTTTTACCGCTCCTACCACACCTCAAAGATGCGGCTTGCAGGAGTTTTTTGACCCTCCTGCATGCGCACCGCTCCAGTGTGAAAGCACTTTGGCTTTCACACTGGATACAATGGAGCGGCTTTTATCGGGGTGCATTGCAGGCGCTATTTTTAGCGCAATAGCGCCTGCAAAGCACCTCAGTGTGAAGAGGGCCTAAAGAACTTGTGTATCAATTAATGTGCAAATGGGTTGCACAACTATTGGCAATATTCTTTAAATCTGTTTTGCGACCAAAGTGACAGTTTTCGTTTTGTATGATGGTGTGACCAAATGACGACTGTACGCTTAGTTTCTCTGTTGTGCCGCAACTGTGAGCATGTATTTGGCGTTGAAATTTAACCTGAGCACTGTGCTCCTTAGAAGTGCTCCTTAGAAGTGCTAAGGAGCACTTTTTAAACACATGCAGAGAAGTTCACTTTCATAGCAGCTAATGTAATACACAGATTGTGTAAGAAAACAAATATGTTCCTACCTTGCGTTATAAAAGAAAGAAGGGCAACTGCAAACAATTACGACAAGTTTGATGAAGGTACTCAAGTGTGTGTGTATGTGTGTGCTCTCACCATACTACTCAATTTTGTACGTCTTGTGGTCATAATGTGAATCCCACGTGTTTGCAATTTGAAGTACACTAATAACCTAACATGTATGTTTCTGCCTCTATGAGCAAATCCCTTTATCTGCCATCATTGCATTACATACAGTATTGTTTGGAACCTGGATTTCATGCTTGGTGCAAGACTTATTATGTGCCTGGTTGGTTTTTACTATCACTATAATCCATATGTGAATATAAAAAACAGGGGCTTGAGTGGGCATTGTGCCAGGACAGGCAGAAATTAAAACAAGCAAGTCTTGTGTAAAAATAACTGGTGTATACTTAAGGATTCCTACAAGATTCAGACTATTCTTTACATGAAAGATTTCCTGCAACGTCTCTTTCATGAGGCATCTTTCACAATGCTGCCAAAATCATCATTTGTAGCTAGCTGTTATAATCAAACAGTTCAATTTAATGTACTAATTAAATGCAAGACCTTGTTCAAGCACGAAATAAATTGTAGTTCGCAAAATAAAGAATGAACTTAGTTCTATATTATTTACATAAACAGAACTGAACAAAAAGCATGTGAAAACATTTGAACTGTTGCCAGCACTATTAATTATAAAGTCATTAGTGCAAATGTAAATGTTTTGGGGCTCATTTATGAAAGTATCTGTACATTTATTTTAAAAAAAATAGCTTTTTATCCAGAGAAACTGCTGCTACATTCATTCTGTGCGAATAGAGCAAAGTGAAATGTTTTCCTTCTATTCCCTTTACAGGTCAGATATTAGTGGTCTGTAAAAAGAATGCATTAGGACCATGAGATGGAGCAGTATTTTCCTGAATCAATTTTGTTCTTTCAAATGAATGAATGAGGGGGACGGGAGCAGAGCACAGAGGGGGACGGGAGCTGAGCACAGAGGGGGACGGGAGCTGAGCACAGAGGGGGACGGGAGCTGAGCACAGAGGGGGACGGGAGCTGAGCACAGAGGGGGACGGGAGCTGAGCACAGAGGGGGACGGGAGCTGAGCGCAGAGGGGGACGGGAGCTGAGCGCAGAGGGGGACGGGAGCTGAGCGCAGAGGGGGACGGGAGCTGAGCACAGAGGGGGACGGGAGCTGAGCAGAGGGGGACGGGAGCTGAGCACAGAGGGGGACGGGAGCTGAGCACAGAGGGGGACGGGAGCTGAGCACAGAGGGGGACGGGAGCTGAGCACAGAGGGGGACGGGAGCTGAGCACAGAGGGGGACGGGAGCTGAGCACAGAGGGGGATGGGAGCTGAGCACAGAGGGGGACAGGAGGAGCATGGAGGAGGACACAGGAGGATACGGGGACAGTCAGGGATGATTGGTGGGTCAGTGTTGGGAATTACAAGCACCGATCTCCCTGTATAGATTTCAATAAAGCAGCTGAAAGCCACAGGAGGGAGAGGAGGAGAAGCGACTGTCAGCTGCTTTATTGAAATCTATACAGGGAGATTGGTGCTTGTAACTCCCTCACTAACCAACCCTGACTGCCCAGGTATCGGATCAAGCATTGGAGCATTTGCCTGAGTACAAGCGCTCGGGAAAATGCTCAGTATCAGCATCGATACCGATACTAGTATCAGTATCGGTGCAACCCTACTTTACACGCACATGAGCTTTAATTGCAGCCCACGCTGTAGGGTTTAATATTGAGTTGGCCCACCCTTTGCAGCAATGACAGCTTCAACTCTTCTGGGAAGACTGTACACAAGGTTTAGGAGTGTGTCTTTGGGAATGTTTGACCATTCTTCCATAAGTGCATTTGTGAGGTCAGGCACTGATGTTGGAAGAGAAGGCCTGGCTCGCAGTCTCCGCTCTAATTCATCCCAAAGGTGTTCTAGCGAGTTGAGGTCAGGACTCTGTGCAGGCCAGTCAAGTTCCTCCACCCTAAACTCACTCATCCATGTCTTTATGGACCTTGCTTGGTGCACTGGTCATTTGGTGGAGGGGGATTATGGTGTGGGGTTGTTTTTCAGGGGTTGGGCTTGGCCCCTTAGTTCCAGTGAAGGAAACTCTTAAGGCGTCAGCATACCAAGACATTTTGAACAATTTGATTCTCCCAACTTTGTGGGAACAGTTTGGGGAGGGCCCCTTCCTGTTCCAACATCCCTGTGCTCCAGTGCACAAACAAGGTACATAAAGACATGGAGAAGCGAGTTTGGGGAGGAGGAACTTGACTGGCCTGCACAGAGTTGTGCCTGATCAAAAGTTTACATACCTTGATGATTTTGGTCTGATAACATGCACACAATTGACACAAAGAGGTTTGAATTGCTATTAAAGGTGACCATCCTCACCTGTGATCTGTTTTCTTGTAGTGTGTGTGTGTGTGTGTGTGTGTGTGTGTGTGTGTGTGTGTGTGTGTGTATATATAAAAGGTCAATCAGTTTTGGACTCCTGACAGACCCTTGCATCTTTCATCCAGTGCGGCACTGACGTTTCTGGATTCTGAGTCATCAGGAAAGAAAAAGAATGGCCAAAGGATCCACGGGAAAATGTAGTTGAACTGTATAAAACAGGAAATGGATATAAAAAGATATCCCAGGAATTTAGAATGCCCATCAGCAGTGTTCAAACTCTAATCAAGAAGTGGAAAATGAGGGGTTTTGTTGAAACCAAACCACGATCAGGTAGACCAACTAAAATTACAGCCACAACTGCAAAGAAAAACCCACAAATAACTTCAGGGGAAATACAGGACTCTCTGAAAACATGTGGTGTGGCGGTTTCAAGATGCACAATAAGGAGGGCAGACGCCAATGTGTCACCAATGAATTCCTCTGCGGTGAGCAGCGTGTATGCGGCATGTGTCATACACGCTGCTCACCACGGAGGAATTCATTGGTGACACATTGGCGTCTGCTCTCCCTCAAGCTGCATTAGATCTCCTGCTGTATCTTACACTGAACGTTATTGTAAGTGCTGCAATTTAAAGCAATATGCAAGTGCTGCATTTTAAAGCTTTTAAAAGACGTTACTACACTATATGCCTTTTTGTGGCTCTGTTTGGAGGAGCTAAAACTTGCAGATGATGGGGATATGAGCGAATCATTTTTACATATGCTGATGCCGATCGGATTGGAGAATTATTGATGTGGTTTGCTGTGCGATTCCTGGAGGTCCAGAGATATCTCATATTACATGCCTGTGGGTCACCTGGTGGCCGAAGTTATCTGGTGAGAGTTTAAGAATTATCACTTCGGGTGAAGCACTATATTGAAGCACTTTGCACTATAGAAAGTCACAGTGACTGGATTATACAGAAGAAGTTTTCTGTTTTTTTGCATTTATTTTGCTTTTTTGCACATATATGGACTTTATGTTTAATACATGAATTGCCTATATTTTATATACATAAGTTATCTGATGGTGTACCTTTACAGGGAATTCATTGGTATAGAATAATTTTACACCAGTTTAATTAATACATTTATGATCTTTATGCCCCTTTATTATTATTTCCATTTGTTTATTAGTATGCACTAATTAGAGGTGCAGCATTTCACAGATCTGATATTTTTTGCGAGGTTGGCGCCAACACCCTATTTTTTATTTCACAATAAGGAGGCACTTGAAGAAAGAAGGGCTACATGGTTGAGTCACCAGAAGAAAGCCATTACTATGCAAATGCCACAAAGTATTCCTCTTACAATACACTACACAGCACAGAGACAAGCCGCAAACCTTCTGTCACAATGTCAATTGCAGTGATGAGACCAAAATTTAGTTTTTTGGCCACAACCATAAACGCTTCATTTGGAGAGGAGTCAACAAGGCCTATAATGAAAGGCACACCATTCCTACTGGGAAACACGGAGGTGGATTGCTGATGTTTTTCGGGATGTGTGAGCTACAAAGGCACGGGAAATTTGGTCAAAATTGATGGCAAGATGAATGCAGTATGTTATCAAAAATTACTGGAGGAACATTTGCATTCATCAGACAGGAAGCTGCGCATGGGACGTACTTTGACATTCCAACATGACAATGATCCAAAACACAAGGCCAAGTAGACCTGCTACAGCAGAATAAGGTGAAGGTTCTGGAGTGGCCATCTCGGTCTCCTAACCTCAATATCATTGAGCCACTCTAAGGAGATCTCAAACATGCAGTTCATGCAAGACAGCCCAAGAATTTACAGGAACTGGAGGCTTTTTGCCAAGAGGAATGGGCAGATTTACCATCTGAGAAGATATAGAGCCTCATCCACAAATACCACAAAATACTTCAACCTGTCATTGATGTTAAAAAGGGGGCAATACACAGTATTAAGAACTGGGATATGTAAACTTTTGATCAGGGTCATTTGGGTAGTTTCTATTGCCATTATGATTTAAAAAAGAGTAAACACAGATTGATAATAAATGGCTTCACCCAAACACTAACCATGAGTGAAAGAAAAGTTTTTGTGTTATCATTCATATTCTCTGAAAAATGGCCAAGAAATCATAAATTCTGCCAGGGTATGTAAACTTATGAGCACAACTTTATACAGTATATATAAAAAACAACTGTGAATGAGTAGTCAAAAACCATTTTCCATACTCTCATCCACCTCTGCGCCACAGAAATATGATGTGATCAGTGATCAAAAATTGAAAAATAAATATAAATGTGAAGGTGTAAACCCACACGCACAGTAGCTGCCGCTTTGAAAATTTAACAAATATAATCCAAATATAGGTGAACAGTAGCGCTCTATAAATAACATAATAATAATAATAATAATAATAATAATGAAAAAATTAGTGCACAACAAAGATTATAAAATACACCCAAGTGAAAAAGGAAAAAGAAAAATTGTGTACAATTTAGTTCATACGGTAGTGAATATCTAAATAAATAATAATACACAAAAAAAGTCCTCGATGTAGATAGTGATCTTCACACCACACCATATGTGCTCCTTATACCTCTCCCCGTAAGTAATGCACTCACCAGAACATTTATTAAAAATCTTGAATCATTGCGCTTACAAGTAAAAACAAACCAAGCATTTGATAAAATCCTACGAATGACCAGCAATGGGAGCTGTATGGAAACCGGAAGTGAAGTGTGTGCGAGGTCCACAGTACAGCGAGACATTGCCTACTGATGTTTGATATATCGCTGGTCGTTCGTAGGATTTTATCAAATGCTTGGTTTGTTTTTACTGGATGTGAAACGCAATGATTGAATATTTTTAATAAACCTTGCACTGTTTGAGACATACTTCACTAGTGGAGCTCTCCTTCTTTTCTCCTCTCACAAGTTCATCCATTTCCCATAACAGAGACTGTGACCGCTCTGTTGGATCCATTACCCAGTTAGGTTACACTGCTTGTCGGCCAAAACAGGAGAGTGTGAGGCATGATGTTCTGGTGAGTGCATTACTTCTTTTTTTTAACAAGAGATGTGAGTGCATTACTTATGGAAAGAGGTATAAGGAGCACAAACAGTGTGGTGTGAAGATCACTATCTCCATGGAGGACTTATTTTTTGTGTATACATACTTTGCAGTCCCAAGTCGCAGAAGTGTGAAAGGGGCATTATAGGCATTTGGCATTTTTTTTATTCCTACCTTTAAACACACCTCTATGTTAGCATATGTGTCCATGCATACATAGGCATTTACAGGCAGGTAAAAAAAACACATCACAAGTGCATTCAGGAGAGGAGCTTTTGGGCAGAAGAAATGCTTGATGGGCAGAAAACATCTAACCGCGCTTAAATGTTAGATATGTTTAAAGGGGTTGTAAAGCTTTGTGTTTTTTTACATTAATGCATCCTATGCATCAAGGTGAAAAAACACCTTGCACTCTCGGGCCCCCCAGCCCCCCCGTTTTACATACCTAAGGCACAAAACTCTGTGGGCGCGATCCCGCAATGGTTTCCCCCAGCTTGAGGTGGCTCTTCATTGGAGATTGATAGCAGCACAGCCATTGGCTCCCGCTGCTGTCAATCAAATCAATGATGCGGCGCGCCGGGGGGCGGGGCCAAGTGATACATTTGGCGGCTATAGCCGCCACTGTATCACACGGGAGCGCGCCCGCAAGCTAACCCTCTTGGGAGAGAGCTTCCCATAACTGGGGTTAGCTCTTGCGGGGAGGAGCCGAGACAGCCGCCGAGGGACACCAGAAGACCAGGATCAGGGCCTCTCTGTGCAAAACAAACTGCACAGTGGAGACAAGTATGGTATTTTTGTTATTTTTAAAAAAAAACCTTTACAACCACTTTAAGCATTTATTCTGGCCAGATATGAATTTATTCAACATAGAAGTGCTAAACGCTTGACGCACCCAATTTCAATACGCAGCTTTAGCAGTGTTTTTATAAGCTTCTTTTTCCTGTCAGGAGTAAAAGGATTTTAGGGCCAGTTCACACCAGAACATGGTACAGGAATAGAGCATTCTGTGCACATTTCCTGCGCCACCTTCAAAACTTTTTGCACTTGAAATCAGAAGCAGGTTTCATTGACCAATGTGAGAACGCTAAGAACCGCGGATTATACTTTTTTTGCCTTGATGATCTTTTTACCCTGTCTGCATATATGATATCCAAATCCTGGAAGTTCCTTTGATGTTGAAATTATCGGACACTTCGGTTGTTACTCTATCAAGATAGGAGAGCCTTATCCATCTGTGACCCTCTGCATTTCACTACAAGCTTATGATGCTCGCTTTTTGGTAAGCAGACTGTGAGCACATTTTTTGTGGTGGTGTGTTATCTGTTCACACTGAAGTCTTTGGTGGTGGAGTTCTTCAATTTCCTGCATCCATTTCTTTCGTCATGAATTATATGGACTGATTTTCACCTTGAAGCGCTGCATTTTTGGTTTTATAGGTTTCATTGTTAACCTAACGACACCCCATATTGCGAACCAGCCCAAAAGAAAAATGAAAAGGCCCATTGTGAATGAGGCCTGTGTTGGCCATGGATGCCTTTTAGATTGTAATTGTATAGGACTGCAGCACTTCTCCATAGTAACATTTAGTTCTGTATTGCTTAGTTCTATGGACCACCACTGCTTCTACTCTCCTTTTATAATTTTTATTATAATTAGCTACATTTTATTTCTGACTCGTTTTGGTCACATTACTTGACTGTTTTCATTTGGTTTTTTTGTATTGTGTGTGGTGCTGCAACCACATTTTGTGTTGAAGCCAATTGGATACAGCAACCTTTGTGATTTAGATTTATATAAGAATTATAATATATAATTATAAGGCCTCATGCCCACGGACGTTTTTACAGCCGCGTTTTTGAGCGCTTTTTACAGCTTAAAAAACGCCTGTTAGTCTATAGCTTCATGCCCACCTAGATGTTTTTGAGCTGCAAATAGCATAGACGTTTTTAAGCTGTAAAAAAAACTCAGGACCAGTGCGTTCCTCAGCATCGGCGTTAGGCATAAAAAAACGGCAAGCATCAAAAAACGTGCAAAAACGCAGCAATCACGTTTTTTAGCTCCGACGTTTTTTTTTTCTTTTTTTTAGAAAAAAATAAAATAAAAATGTATACAATAACATGGACTGGCGTTTTTAAGCTGTAAAAAACGCAGCTGTAAAAACTTTATTTAGAATGAAAGACACTGGTAAGCTTACTAAAAGTAAAGTTGTTTAGGTAGAAATTAAACACACTATACCTTCTGTGTTTCTTCAGCGTCAGTTTCTCTAGGTAGCTTAAACCACTGTCTTTAAATTCGATTTGGAATGGTTTTCCTAATCCAGGCAAAACAGTCTGAACTGCTAAATTGCCAGTAGAATCTAGGAAAAAAATGAATATTTGAAAACAGAACACCAATGCCATATCACATGAGCAAATGATTTCTAAATTAAGATCATGCAGTATTCATTCTAAAAGCCAATTTCCAATTTCATGCACAGAATTTTATTTTTGCGAATAAAGGAAATTCTGGCCCTCTTCCTTCCAAAAACATAAATTGGCTACGTATAAAGGTTCTTTTCAACTGAACTGATGGAACATTATTAATCTTAAATGAGAACTAATGGAAAAATCATAAACCATACATGAATGCAGAACAGGACAGCTCAATTAACATGTTGTAAACAAGCCCTTCGTTTTAGAAAGAGTTGGAACATTGGCTAGGGTTTTATTGCTGTCTTTGTCTCTACTGGAAATATTTACCTCACTTCCTCTCCCAGTTACAGGAAGTCCCCAATGGCAAAGAGACAGGATTTTTTTTTTTAGGTAGATCAGAGAAGGGTTAAAAACGGTGTTGGATTTTGATTGCAGTTTGTGTCCTCCAGTCCTGGAAACCCATTCCATTCATTTCTTGCGCTATGTCACCATGGCAAAAATTGCACTGAAATCTCTCCAAGAGGATCACACACAGAACAATAAGGCAGGGCATAGATTATGTGATATTTTGCGTAGGAGAAAAAAAGAAAAAAAATGTCTCAATTCCCCCATCAACACAGTTAGTGTTGATGGAGGAGTCCCTCCCGCAGAGCTATTATGTTCTCCTGGTGGCGGAGCCATCCCTGCCAGGAGAACACACTGACTATTGCTAGCGGCTATAGCCACTGGTAATAACTACATGCTAGAAATCAGGCATGCTGGTTGTACCCAAGTCAATGCAATCGGCCTGCCTATAGATGGATTGAATCTCAGCTAGTCCCTGCTGAACCTGCGAGGATTCAAACCATCTATGGCAGCCAACTTAAGAGCCAGAATTTCTAACCCTTCCCTACTCTTTTAAAAACTTTTACAAAAAATGTTGGCTGCAATTATGTTTTAAATCATGATATCATCACCCTGTTAATGTAAAGCTGCCCAATCTCATCCAATTTCCTAATTCAAATGCAAGAAGCTTACTAACTCAGGAAAATGCTTTGTATTGTGTAGAAAAATGTAAGAAAAATTTAAAGTTGTTATATCTGAATCATCTTTATGAGATACTAACTGCTGTATGTGTGTGTGTGTGCCCAGTAATAGTACTAACATGCATACATATAATATGCTGCATGATTGCACTTTTTCTAAACAAAGTGATAAATGTACAGTCATTTTGATGGCATTAGTGCACAAAGAATATTGTAAGACATTATATCATTTAAAAAAAAAAGAAAAGAATCAGCAACAGTAAGGCAGGCCATAGACCGTATGAATTTCTTTCTTACAATCACAATTCGCTTGATTCCTCCATCAACACAGACAGTGTTGACAGGGGAATCCCTCCCACTGAGCCATTGTCTTCTCCTTGCGGGGGATGCTGCCCTCACTGGGAGAAGAGAGTGATTGTCACCTGCTATGACAGCCAATAGTGATAATCACATGTAAAATCCAGCAGGTTGTACCCAAGCCGAGTTGGGTAGATATGGGTTGAGTTGCGTACATTCAGCATGCCCATACATGGCTCGATCGAAGGAACTGGCCAAGTCTCTATTCTTTTAATAATTACCTGAGCCCCCTCTCGATCCAGCGATGTCCACGAGAGCCTTGGCTCCTTGGGTCCTCACACTCCCAATGGGCTTTTGGCAGCAGCAAGAGCCATTGGCCATTGAGCCAACCAGGAGACAGATGGGGCAGGGCTGATCCATGTCTCCATGTGTGAATGCCTTATTGGGTGCCCCCATGGCAAGCCCCTGTAAAGTTTTGCAATACGCATGATTGCGGTGCAGAGGTGTGGCATATACAGAGTTAAATCAAACTTTGATGAGACAACATATCAAACGCATATCAACTGTCAAATGCCTCTGAAAAGCGATGCTCTGTAGATCACTTTTCAGAGGGCTGACTAGGGCTGCCGCACATGTGAACAAGCTCTAACACTTGTGCAGGACAGCTTGGTCTGTTGAAAAATAAGTACTGTGAAAAGGAAAAAATAAAAAAAAAACCTGATGCCTATCTTGTTCTCATCCATGGTCTGCCAACATGTGTTGTCTACACTGAAGCCAAAGTATCTGCATCTTTCTAACAGTTTGTATTCTTCATTGATCACGAGTGAATTGCAGAGTATAAATCATATCTGATGAAATAATAGGGCTAAGCATGTCTGACAAGGACACCTAGAACTGAAAGTGCCAGAATAACATTTATGCCAAGCTGACATGGAAATGAAAATAGTAGCTCTCTCCAAGACAGGCTGCTAGGCTTAATTAGTCTGCTATGGGCTATGCAAGTTTGATTGCTTCCTCCCGTCTTCTGAAAGCTTCCATAATTTAGTCGGTAGAAGAATCAAATGAGCACCTTGAATATTTTTGCAGCACCAACCAATCCCTAGGGGAAGGTGCCCAGATGGTGGCTGGGAGTGTATAAATAGTCTAGAGCAAGGGAGAGTAGGGTTCTTCCACAGGAGGAGAAGTTCCTTGCAAGAAGGGCTGCCCCCTTCATAGCAGTCCAGCTGAAGGTCCTAGCCATTTAATCGAGGTCCCAGCTGTGCATAGCTGGGAGGCCTGTTCTGCTGCTAATCCTGTGAGAGCTGAAAGAGGGGTTTTACTGAGGGTGCGGTCAGGAAGCTTCACAAAGAAGTCAGTTTGCCTGACTCTGAGTGAGACATCAAGAAAAAAAAGGGATAGCCCCTGGAAATCTCACATCCAAGATGTCCTGGAGAGGTGAATGGAGTAGCAACTTTAGCCTGGACTCCAACCAGGCCACGCCCAAACATGTTTCACTCCGCCCCCCCGGAGCTTAGTCACGGGGAACATTCAAGTCCTGGGGACACTGAGTACAGACCTAAGAGAGAGGGATCATAGTGATTGTTGCTGCTGTTAACCCCTGGTGCACTAAATTAAGGCCGGTCTTGCCTGGAACATAGCACTGAGACACCATTAGCAGTCAACTTTATGGCCTACTGCTCAAAGGACTGTATTAAGTAGTAGCTGTGTCCTCACATTCTTGTTCAGTGTTCTGGAGTATTCCACAGCTTCCCTAAGCTCCATTCAAGTTAATCTGCAATAAAAAAAGGAAAAAGGCAACCCCTAGACCAGCGTTTCTCAACTCCAGTCCTCAAGGCGCACCAACAGGTCATGTTTTTGGGATTTCCTGCAGATAAAACAGCTGTGATAATTACTAAGGCAGTGAAACTGCTCAAATCACCTGTGAAAATCAATGGAAATCCCAAAAACATGACCTGTTGGTGTGCCTTGAGGACTGGAGTTGAGAAAAACTGCCCTAGACTGTATTCTGAGCCAGAGGAGTGGTGAATGTTGCAGTTTGCCTGGCTGCCATTGCACTAGTGGGAGAAGAACCTGGGACAAAACTCTGCGGCCCTTGTGGAGGTAGTGCCACATACTATATGTATGTGTATATATATATATATATATATATATATATATATATATATATATATATATATATACACATATATATATATATATATATATATATATACACACACACACACACATATACACATACACACACACACATACACACACACTAATATATATATATATATACACACACACACACACACACACACACACACACACACACACACATATATATATATACACACATACACAGTGGGGCAAAAAAGTATTTAGTCAGCCACCAATTGTGCAAGTTCTCCCACTTAAAAAGATGAGAGAGGCCTGTAATTGTCATCATAGGTATACCTCAATTATGAGAGACAAAATGTGGAAACAAATCCAGACAATCACATTGTCTGATTTGGAAAGATTTTTTTTTGCAAATTATGGTGGAAAATAAGTATTTGGTCACCTACAAACAAGCAAGATTTCTGTCTCTCACAGACCTGTATCTTCTTCTTTAAGAGGCTCCTCTGTCCTCCACTTATTACCTGTATTAATGGCACCTGTTTGAACTTGTTATCAGTATAAAAGACACCTGTCCACAACCTCAAACAGTCACACTCCAAACTCCACTATGGTGAAGACCAAAGAGCTGTTGAAGGACACCAGAGACAAAATTGTAGACCTGCACCAGGCTGTGAAGACTGAATCTGTAATAGGCAAGCAGCTTGGTGTGAAGAAATCGACTGTGGGAGCAATAATTAGAAAATGGAAGACATACAAGACCACTGATAATCTCCCTTGATCTGGGGCTCCACGCAAGATCTCACCCCGTGGGGTCAAAATGATCACAAGAACGGTGAGAAAAAATCCCAGAACCACACGGGGGGACCTAGTGAATGACCTGCAGAGAGCTGGGACCAACGTAACAAAGGCTACCATCAGTAACACACTACACCGCCAGGGACTTAGATCCTGCAGTGCCAGACGTGTCCCCCTGCTTAAGCCAGTACATGTCCGGGCCCATCTGAAGTTTGCTAGAGAGAATTTGGATGATCCAGAAGAGGATTGGGAGAATGTCATATGGTCAGATGAAACCAAAGCAGAACTGTTTGGTAGAAACACAACTCGTCGTGTTTGGAGGAGAGAGAATGCCGAGTTGCAACCAAAGAACACCATACCTACTGTGAAGCATGGGGGTGGCAACATCATGCTTTGGGGCTGTTTCTCTGCAAAGGGAACAGGACGACTGATCCGTGTACATGAAAGAATGAATGGGGCCATGTATCGTGAGATTTTGAGTGCAAACCTCCTCCCATAAGCAAGGGAATTGAAGATGAAACGTGGCTGGGCCTTTCAGCATGACAATGATCCCAAACACACCGCCCGGGCAACGAAGGAATGGCTTCGTAAGAAGCATTTCAAGGTCATGGAGTTGCCTAGCCAGTCTCCAGTTCTCAACCCCATAGAAAACCTTTGGAGGGAGTTGAAAGTCTGTGTTGCCCAGTGACAGCCCCAAAACATCACTGTTCTAGAGGAGATCTGCATGGAGGAATGGGCCAACATACCAGCAACAGTGTGTGACAACCTTGTGAAGACTTACATAAAACGTTTGACCTCTGTAATTGCCAACAAAGGATATATAACAAAGTATTGAGATGAACTTTTGATATTGACCAAATACTTATTTTCCACCATAATTTGCAAAGAAAAATATTTCCAAATCAGACAATAAGATTGTCTGGATTTGTTTCCACATTTTGTCTCTCAAAGTTGAGGTTTACCTATGATGACAATTACAGGCCTCTCTCACCTTTTTAAGTGGGAGAACTTGCACAATTGGTGGCTGACTAAATACTTTTTTGCCCCACTGTGTATATATATATATATATAACCCCCAAAATTGGGGTCGCTGTGCCCTAAATTTAAGGGCAGCCTGGGCAATAGTTTGGCTCGGGTTTTCCGATTCTTGTATTGGACTCTGCTCTGCTGTGGTGTTGCCTGGGTGTATAGTTCCCCTTGACCTGCGGGTGACGCTGTTGCCCAGGTCTTGGGTCGAACCACAGATGGCATTGTAGCGTGATTGGGTGTCCTCTCTCGGCAGCCATACAGTGAGCGCAGTCTACCTGTTGTGCATGCCGGGAGAGGCTACATAAGGGGCAGACCCCATCAGGCGGGGAGATTGGCTGGGGGATTCCACGGGGGGACCCCTGGTGGCGAGAGTCGCGCCTTTGGCCCTGCTGGTCAGGGGTGCGTAAAATTGGTCGAGAAGTCTCGGGCACCTTTAGCCTGAGGCTATAGTGTTCCAGGTAGGCTGAGTACCTTCAACTGGGTCTACAACCAAACCATCAGAATCCCAGGGTACCCGAGGGAGGGTGGCCCACTCTGAAAGAGAGGAAACCAGGGGAGGACCTGTCCAGAGGATCGGTGAAGGAAGTCACTGTCTCGGGAGAGGCCTTGTTGCCTATCAAAGGGAAGGATTCTGTGAGTTGTACAATAGCTCCCGTGATGTGCCCATTGGCACTTATGGTTTCGGGCGCTAGAGAGTTCTAGATTCGGGAACTAAAGGATTCTGTGGCAGAGGATCTCCTGAACTTGTCCTTGAAGGGGACGAAATCTAAAGTAACTGTTCGTGTTTCACTCCGGCTGCTAAAACTGTGAGAGGGATTTATCCGGGTGAGCAATACCCACTCAGGCTTGAGTTGAGAATAGGGTAAATGGGTGCCGCGTGCCTGAACCTACCTCCCTACCCAACTCTATCTTCACTTTCTTCAACTAAGTTCCAAGCATGAAAAATAAACTTGTTTGTTGGAGTTTTAACAGTCTGGACATTGGCCTTCTTTTAAGAGAAAGAATAGACTTTTCCCTACACTCTAGGGACGAGAACCAATGGAGGGAGGTAACTCGCTGCGGGACCAAAAAATTGTATGAACACCGCTCAACCTCTTATACCAGGAGGATACGGGCATGTGGCATGGTGTGCCCTACTCTGCAAGTGGAGGAAAGCAGGAGAAAGAGGATCTGTGTGCTACATATATATAAAGCTCCCGGCATGACAGAGGATTATTACAGATGTTAACTGTACTGGGGTGTAGCTATACTGTTGCCAAGAACTTCTCTTGTCTTTGTGAGTTTATAAAATACTTGGATGCAAGGATAATGCGCTTTACTGTGGCTGACACGGGTCTTTTAAGATTGTGAAAAAAACGGTTGGTATTTTGCAGCCAACCAATAAATTAAAAAGATCTGTTCCACAGGTAATATATTACTTACTTGACCAGTCTGCCTGGGAGACTAACTACTGACTTGCAGGTAGACATAGATTCAAATGGGAGGCCATGCAAGGAATGGGTCAACAAACATCACCAGAAACTAAAAATGGCATGACACTGTGAATATCAACATATTCATATCATTGTGACCCAGAGATAATCCAGATTTATCAAACTACTGTGCTCTTCTCTAAAAGTGACATTTAACTATTATATTCTTTAAATCTAAACTCTTTATCATTTTCCTATGTTCAAACTATGTCAATGTCCTTTTTTATTGTATGGGTTTTCAGTACACATAAAATGATCAAATTATTTTACACAAAATACAACCAGCCAGAATAGAGGTAATGATGGATTAATTTTTAGTTTAGCAGCATCTGGAGTAAGAAGACTGCACTCTTGTCTTGTAATACAAAGAGCATGACAGATAATGCAAGTATCTTGCAAATGAGAACTCTCATCACTTTGGAGATTTAACATCCCAATATAGTTAAAGCATAAGGCATCAACAGAGTTTGTTTGCTGGCAAGTGAGTGTTCAGATGCAAAATATGTAATTAGTGAGAAAATAAATGCAAAATGCTAATGTGCAAAGCTTTGATGATGAAGAATCATCTGAATTGCAAAGAAATGTTAGATGTATGGTATATGGATTAAACAGAGTAAAGATGTGTTCGCATTTCTTCAGTGGGCTAAAGAATAAGAAGTCAAGTCTCTTAAGAGTGATTTAAAGAAAGTGGCAGGCATCTTTTAAATAGAACTGTACTACACAAGAATGAAGGATGAAAAAAGGACCATTTGGGGATTTGGGGGAGTTCCATCAGGTGCCCTGAACTAAGGCAACAATTAGCAATTATGGAAATTATGATGGCATGAATTAACCAAACACAGTCATTGTTAATAAAGAACCAAATTCTTAATAAAAAACAAGCAAACAATAGAAATTTTGACATACCTGTAAATTTAATATCTTCAAGTACGGGGGGCTGGAGCTGTGTCAGTGTAAGACCTTGCTCCATAACAAAGGAGCAACCTGAAGCCTAGTACACACGGCCGAGAATCTCGTCAGGAAAAAAAAAAGTAGTTTTTCCTGACGAGATCCTTGACAAGAATCGTGTCCCGGCCGAGTGTACACACGTACGATTCAAAAGAACCGACGTTCTTTTGAATGGCACGAGCGCGGTGACGTCATCGACTACGACGAGCATGCGCTCAACACATTCGATGCCGTCGCCGCCATCTTGCTACACCCTACCTATGCCTAGGAAGCTACCGCGCATGCGTCAAAGTCATATCGAGCATGCTCGGGTTTCCACGGAGACCGGTAAGTATACACACTCTCGGGTTTCTCGTCGGGAAACAGGCCGACAAGAATCCCGGCGAGAAAATAGAGAGCAGGTTCTCCATTTTTCTCATCGAGATTCTGGGCAGTTTTCTTGACCAGAAACCTGAAAGCCTTGTACACACGGCCGGTTTTCTCGGCAAAAAAGCTCTACCAGCAGTTTTCTTGTTGTTTCTTGACGAGAAAACCAGACGTGTGTACGAGGCCTCAGAGGAACTTGGAGTTTTCACAGCATCTGCAGCAGAATTCTCACTATTTGTCCCATGTGCTCCTGCTCCCAAGATGCCTATACTCTGCCATTGCTGACAGAGGATCTTCCCCTGACGAAATCATGGAATGGATGCTGACTGAGTTCCTGTGCCTGTGTCTCTGAGGTATCAGGTAAGAGGTGAGACAGCAAACGATAAGTTTGTATCCTCAGCGGAAGATGGTAGTCAGAAGTGCACAGTTTGGCATCTTATAAGCACTACATCACCAGCAAGAGAGGAACTTTCGGGAGTGAGGAGAAACAAAAGTGTGACGAATTGAAAGAGGTAAACGCTATAATTATGTTACCTATGGGGCTGAATAAAGTGAGACAATAAAAGCCAAGGAATTTTTTTTAAAAAGTGTAGTAACCCATAACCTGTGCCTTCAAATCCACTTATGTGCTAAGCACTGCGGTGCATACTACAGTTCCAGATAACGATCCAAAAAGACATGTATAGCCAGCAACTGGTATGTAAAGAAACCGGGAAACCCTGTCTTAAATTGCCCACATCACTGGTCCTGTTCAGGATCCAGGCTTTGCCCAGCATACCTCCCAGAGGCCTTCAGGGTCTGGGTGCCATATGGTCCTGGACCTATATAGCATCATGCAGCTAACTACATTTAGTGCACCACATACAAAGGTGAGCGGCAAACACAGGATCCAGTGCCAAAGAAAACATTACAGACTGACCCCACTGCAGTTGGGTCCAGGTATAGTTTCCCAAGGGTCACTGATCCAGAAACTGCTAGTGATCCATAACGCAATAAGCAGATCTTGATAGAAGCATCAGTCGAAGCAAAAAAAAAAAAAAACTGATAAAAAATCAAATAGAAAAAAAATATTTCAACAGAAGGGGTCCTTCACCCAAAAAGACTAGCAAAAAACTGGAGCCTCATGGAGTGGGTGGAATAATATGCATACACTGGGAGGCAGTCCCAGCAAAGCTTTTCTCAGTGTCCAATCACCTGAACAACCCATGGTCTAATAATCAATTCCTGTGTCCTGTATTGTACAATTAAGATAAGTATTTTAAATCACTAACAATATAACCCGCTGATGCCAGAACAGCCAATATTGAAATTGCAGCTTTCGAGGCCCTGTCACCCTTCTAGCTATGTAAATAAGCTCATCCCCATCACTACATCATGTTGACTGACAGTATAGTTCATGCAAGAGAAAGGCAGAGAAAAGTACCAATGCATCATATCAACCCAGCTTTTTACTTCTTGTCTCACATCTCCTTAGCTATGACATGATGAGGAAGAGAAGTGAGCATACAGATGAACATTTAGTTATTTTTCTTTATATGGCATGTAGAAGCATAAGGACACCATTTAATGAAAATGTTGCAAGGATTTTAGTTTTTCTGAAATAAAAAATATGTACAGTAATGGGGTCATTGTATATAAATATAGACTTACTTACTGGCACTGCTAAATATAAACATATATACACTTAATCTATACATTGCATTCTATTTTATTTTCAAATTTCTTGTGGTTATACTGGCTGAATGTACCCAGAGTTAAAATGCATTTGCTGTAATGCCATTTCCCGGTCTGCTCCTATGCAATATGCTCTCACATTAATGCACCAGTATTCTACTTTCTACAGTATTCTACTTACTTGGTTTAATTTAAAGAGCACACTCAAGCCCTGTACACACGGCTGGGAATCCCATCAGGAAAAAAACGTTGGTTTTCCTGACGGGATTCCTGGCAAGCTTTTCTTGCTCGCCGAGTATACACACGGCACATTCAAAAGAACCGCCGTTCTTTTGAATGGCAAGAACGTGGTGACGTCATCAACTATGACGAGCATGCGCTCGTCACATTCGATGCCATCGCCGCCATCTTTCTTCACCCTACACTACACTTGTAAGCCACCGGGGCATGCGTCGAAGTCTCATCGAGCATGCGCTGGGTTACCTGGAGACAGGTAAGCATACACACGCACGGTTTTCTCGTCGGGAAGCGGCCCAATGAGAATCCCGACGAGAAAATAGAGAGCAGGTTCTCTATTTTTCTCGTTGAGATTCCCGGCAGTTTTCCCGACGAGAAACCATACATACGGCCGGTTTTCTCTGCAAAAATCTCTCCCAGCAGTTTTCTTGCCGAGAAAATCGGTCGTGTGTACAAGGCTTCACATTGTCCTTTCTAAAGCAAGTAAAATCTGAAAAGTTCTCACATCTGGATATGACAGTCATAGACTGTCAAGTTGGCTCCTTAGCCGATATGGACTCTCTAACTAAACTGTATAGGGTGCCACGTGGTAGACATAAAATAGAGGTATAGGCAGACAGCAGATTCCTGGGAGAGTGGAGCACACTGGAACAAAGAGAGAGACAGATGGACAGAACTTCAGGGAAAGACCCTCAGTGGTACTCTGTCTTTCAAAGTATACAGAACGGTCCCATGGAAAAGCAGGAAATGTGGATCTCTGAAGGCGCAGAGTCCAAGCGCCATCAAAATTTTACAAGGACTCCATTACATGCTGACCCCCCGATTGTGACCCCTGGGTCCAATTTGACCTAAGCATCAAGCAACTATGAACAGATAAACACAAGATAGCAGTGAACTTGAACAGACAGCTGGATACAGGCAAGAGGTCAGAGCAGGCAGCAGACACAGATAACCATGATACAATAGGGAGGTCAGGAAATGCAACGGACTTGGAAAACCAGGATACAAACCAAAAAAGTCAGGGCAGGAGGCAGCGGACACAGATAAACAGGACACAAACCAAAGGTTAGGGCAAGCTTCAGACATAGATAAACAGAAGAAAAGCTGGGGTCAGTACACAGAAGTCACACAAGCACAGGATACAGGCAAGAAGGAACCCACTAGAAAGGGGCATGTAGCAAGCTTGTAAAGCTTAGCTTATGCAGAAAGCAAAGCAAGGGGTTGCACCAAGTTTAAATAGATAGGTCAGGAGCAGAAAGCCACAGTGATTGATTGTGGCTGGAAGGACAAAGCTACGCAGGTTGGCTGTGGTTGGAAGCTGCACGGATTGGCAGAGGCATTACAGGAATACCAGTAAGTGCGGGTGGCCACTCGCTAGAAGGGCAGATATGATGCTGGAATGCAGGGGGTAAGTAGGCCAATAGAACCCCCTCTTAAGAGGCCTCCCTATATGTCTGAAACCAACTTTAAAAAGATAATTTCTTACAACATGAGGTAAGAAGACATCCAATGTGGATATCCAAGACTGCTCAGAGCCATATCCTTTCCAATCAATGAAGCACTGGAGTGTACCTCTGGAGGACTGAGTCCAAGATTTAACGCTCTTAAATTTTCCTGGTTGTCTTTGTATATGGGAGTAGTAGTAGGAGCAGGCCAAGGAAACGTGTGGAGGAGTTTAAGAAACAAAGAAATGAAAAGAATTGTACATTTTGAGTTTTTCTTTCTCGTACATCACGGGACACAGAGCGACATAGTCATTACTATGTGGGTTATATAGATACCTTCAGGTGCTGGCACTGGCAACTTCCGAAACCGGAAGTACCCTCCCCTATATAAGCCCCTCCCATCCGGGAGTACCTCAGTTTTTTGCCAGTGTCTAAGGTGTTGGCTAAGAAGTAACATGTGTTTTTCACTGAGCTTGCGTACAGGTTCTTTTGGGCCTCAGTAAGCTATTCCGGATCCGACCAAAAAAGCTTCATAGCTAAACGGTCGGTACCCGGGCCTTGCAAGAGAAGAGCAAGGTTTTGCCTGTAATGCCTCTCTTAGGAGGGCTGGACCCTGGGATCCAGAGCTCTGGTCATACCCACGACCAAGATGTTTTCTGTGCAGGGTGCTATACAGGTCCAGGGGAGTGGAATCCTTGGGAACCCGGTCCCTGAAGGTTTAATTACAATGCCTGCCGTGATAGGTGAAGTTTGGGCTTCTGTGGACCAAACAGAGTCCTGCGGCGAGGAAAAGGTAAGTGGGGGCCCTCAGGAACTTGGTTCTATTGGGGGACCCCCAAGCCTAATTTGTCTTTCTGCCTGTTACCTAAGGTATTCCCGTTAATATTCTGTGCATGCCTGTTACTAAGAAAATGTAAAAAAAATTAATAGTAGGCAAGAAAAAAAAAAAAAAAATGGTAAGACCGCGGTACCTGTGTTAATCACTAGAGGCCGCTGTGGTTCTTTTTCTTGTAATGTGGATTTTTTCTTCCAAAGTCAAATCCAGGCAGTTGGTAAGTTCTCTGCTGGGAAGCTGTGTCCTCTGCCCTGTTGCTGCGCTCATCCATCCCCGGGCCCTGCGGCAAACAGGGACCCTGGCTCCCATCTAGTTCCTTTTTTTTTAAAAGAGCGCCGAAGGCGCATGTGCACGCGCGCGTGCACGCGCCTCTATATATGGAGGCGACCTGGAAAAAGGGGCGGAGCTGGTGGATGACGCTCGGTGCGCGCCGCGGCGCTTCTGCGCATGTGCGGGCGTCCAGCGTGTTTAAAGGAACAATCACAGCTGGCTATTGAAGTGCACAGACAGAGCTAGCAACAGTAAATAAGGCACACAGAGGCGGTTGATGCCGGCATCCCCTAGAAAGGCACTTTAGTAGACACCAACTGTTATATAGCAGCAATTGTGCTAGACTATTATCAGTAAAAGTGGTATTACGGCTGGAATACCTCAGCTTTGGGCTTAGGAATATGCCGTCCAGAAGCTCCGGAACTAAATCTTCCAGGAAGCGAAGGGGGTCTCCATCGGGCTCAGAGGATCTTGGGCATGCTTCTGCTGCACCAGTCTCCCCTGAAAATTCAGAGGTTAGTGACCGTAGAGACCCCGCAGGAGTACCTGGTACTGTGGCTGTCCTCAGTTCACCTGCTCCTGTGTATGTAACAGAGGAGGTTTTTTCCTCAGCTCTGGGAGGATTAGAAGAGAGATTGTCAACATTGATCGCTGCCTCCCTGTCACAGGGAAAGCACGCCCGATCTCCGTCTCCTCCTTCAGAGTACCTGTTAGCGGAGCAACAGTCCCATACAGGGATCGACCTGCCTGAAGGGGATCAGGATGAGGTTGATTCTGTTATAGAGGAATCAACAGTGGAGGAACCTTTCTCAGCATCTCAAGCTGAAAGATTATGGGTTCAGTCCCTGACTAACATGGTCCGATCAGCATTTAAAATGCACCTTGCGGAACCATCAACCACTACTGTTTCCTCGCTGGGGTCGCTAAAAGCTCCCCAGACTGTCTGTTCCTTTCCACTTCACCCTTTACTGGAAGGGCTCATTTACCAGGATTGGGAACATCCTGATAAAATATTTACTCCCCCCAAGAGATTTCCGGTGGTCTATCCCATGGAGGATAAGTTCATCAAAAAATGGAGGGTCCCTACAGTGGACGCAGCCATCTCTTGTGTGAATAAATCACTGACATGTCCAGTAGATAATGTCCAAATGTTCAAGGACCCAATAGATAAAAAATTGGAGTCCTTATTAAAATCTGCTTTTTCTACAGCAAGCTTGGTGACACAACCAGCAGTGGCAGCTATTGGGGTCTGCCAAGCAGTGAAGGATCAGTTGAAACAGGTCTTAAGGGACTTGCCAGATCAGCAGGCCCTTGCTCTAGCTGATCTACCTAGAGCCTTATGCTTTGCGGTTGACGCCATAAAGGATTCAATCCATCAGGCCTCCCGCCTTACGCTGTCTGTAGTACATATGCGCAGGCTTCTATGGCTCAAAAACTGGTCTGCTGAAGCTCCCTGTAAAAAATTGCTGGTTAGCTTCCCATTTCATGGTGAACGCTTATTCGGGGAAGACCTGGACAAATATATCCAGAAAATTTCCAGCGGTAAAAGTACACTCTTGCCGGTTAAAAACAGAGTTAGAGGTCCCTCTTTTAAGAGGCCTGCTTCTCCAGTCCCTGGGGCATCGGCTGTGAAACAGTTCCGACGGCCTCCTCGGTCGAATCCCGGGGGTAAAAATCAGGGACAATCGCAGGGTAATAAGAAACCCTGGGTCAGGAGAGGTACAAAACCTCCCCCAAAGTCAAATTCATGAAGGGTTGCCCCCACTCAATCGGGTGGGGGGAAGACTCCAGTTGTTCGCAGAGACCTGGCGGGACACGATCAGAGACAGATGGGTGCTCTCCGCAGTAAGTCTGGGATACAGATTGGAGTTAAAAGACTCTCCTCCTTCCCATTTTATGAGGTCAAACGTGCCAAGGGATCCCCGGAAGAGAGTCCCTCCTGTTGGCACTAGAACAACTATTGCTCCAAGGAGTAATTATGGAGGTTCCCCTGGAAGAATGGGGGTTCGGGTTTTACTCAAACCTCTTTACAGTCCCGAAGCCAAACGGGGACGTGAGGCCCATATTAAATCTAAAAGGGCTAAACAAATTCCTACATATCAGGACTTTCCGGATGGAGTCAATCCGATCGGTGGCCACTGCCCTACAAGGGGAGGAATGGTTAGCCTCGATCGACATCAAAGATGCTTATTTGCACATTCCCATCTTTCCAGTCCACCAAAAATTTCTACGCTTTGCAGTAGAAGGGCGCCATTTTCAGTTCAGAGCCTTACCCTTCGGTCTGGCCACAGCACCACGAGTGTTTACAAAAATTCTGGCCCCATTATTGGCCAATCAAAGAACACAAGGTGTAACGATAATGGCATATCTAGACGACTTGTTGCTGATAGACCACTCAGTGAAAAAACTAGAAGTGGTCGTTCACAAGACAATCAAGTATCTGGAATCTCACGGTTGGATTATCAACCGAGACAAGTCAGCCCTAAAACCAGTCAAAAGTCTGGAATACTTGGGGCTAAGGCTGGATTCAGACCAGAGAAAAATGTTCTTGCCTCAAGAAAAGGGGTCGTCTTTGAGAGATTTGATCCACTTAGTGGATACAAAAAGACACCCGTCCATACGCCTGTGCATGAGGCTGCTGGGAAAAATGGTGGCATCGTTCGAAGCAGTACCCTACGGTCAATTCCATTCAAGGAATTTGCAAAGGGCCATACTGTCAGCCTGGAACAAAAAAGTTCAGGCCCTAGACTTACCAATGTCCTTGTCCCCTTCCGTGCGCAAGAGCCTCCGTTGGTGGTTGGTTCCCCAGAATCTGGAAAAAGGAAAATCCTTCAGTCCGATTTCTTGGAAGGTGGTCACTACAGATGCCAGCCTTATAGGCTGGGGAGCAGTACTGGAGCAATGGTCTCTCCAGGGCAGATGGTCAGATGCAGAAAAGGCCCTGCCCATCAATCTCTTAGAGATACGAGCAGCCTGGTATGCCCTAGTAGCATGGACATCCAAACTCCAAGGGTCCCCTGTCAGAATTCAATCAGACAATGCCACGGTAGTGGCATATATCAATCATCAGGGTGGCACCAGGAGTCATGCAGCCCAGAGGGAAGTAAATTACATCCTGAAATGGGCAGAAAGATATGTCCCAGCCATATCCGCGGTATTCATTCCAGGAGTGGAGAATTGGAAGGCGGACTTTCTAAGTCGCCAACAATTATGCCCAGGGGAATGGTCTCTTCACCCTGAGGTTTTCCGGACAATATGTCAGCGGTGGTGAACACCGGATGTAGATCTGCTAGCATCCAGATTCAACGCAAAGGTGGACAGGTTTGTCTCTCGGACAAGGGATCCCCTAGCTTGCGGCTCGGATGCCCTAGTGTTCCCTTGGGATCAGTTCAAGCTGATATATGCATTTCCACCGCCACAATTGTTACCTCGATTACTCCGCAGAATCAGGGTAGAAAAGAAACCAGTGATTCTGGTGGCTCCAGCGTGGCCCCCGAAGAGCATGGTACGCGGAGATTGTAAAAATGTCTGTGGGGAGTCCTTGGACCCTCCCACATCGTCCGGACCTGCTTTCGCAAGGACCGATATACCACCCTTCCTTACCAGCCCTAGGTTTGACGGCCTGGCTATTGAAGCCCACATTCTAAAAAAGAGAGGTCTCTCTAATCCTGTGGTAGCTACCATGATCAATGCCAGGAAGCCGGTATCCAGGCAGATCTACTATAGAATCTGGAAGGCGTATATCGCCTGGTGTGAGGCCAAGAAATGGCATCCACGTAAGTACGTAATAGGTAGGAGTCTGGACTTCCTACAGTGGGCTGTAGATAGGAAGCTTGCCTTGAGTACTATCAAGGGTCAGATTTCGGCCTTGTCAATATTTTTTCAAAGGCCCTTGGCTTCGCATTCACTAGTCAAAGCTTTTATACAAGGAGTGATGCGTATTAGCCCTCCGGTTAATATTCCCATATGTCCATGGGACTTAAACCTGGTTCTGTCGGTTCTACAGAAACAACCATTTGAACCATTACAGCATATTTCCTTGGTTCTTCTCACCAGGAAATTGATTTTTCTAGTAGCCATTTGTTCGGCTAAAAGAGTGTCGGAATTAGCAGCTATGTCCTGTAAAGAGCCATATCTGGTTATCCATAAGGACAGAGTAGTGTTACGTCCTCATCCAGCTTTTCTTCCTAAGGTGGTATCGAGGTTTCATTTGAACCAAGATGTGGTTCTTCCTTCCTTTTTCCCCAAACCTAGTTCGGTAGAGGAAAAGTTATTGCATTCTTTGGATGTAGTAAGAGCAGTTAAAGCTTATCTAAAAGCCACTGCTCAGATTTTCAGAACGGATACTTTGTTTATTCTGCCGGAAGGCCCCAGAAAGGGTCAGGCAGCGTCAAAATCTACTTTAGCCAAGTGGATTCGACAGGTCATAATGCAAGCCTATGGCTTGAGAAGGAGACCGCCTCCGTTCAAAGTTAGGGCGCACTCCACGAGAGCAGTTGGAACTTCATGGGCAGTGCATCACCAGGCCTCCCTGGCTCAGATCTGTAAGGCCGCAACATGGTCTTCAGTACACACGTTTACTAGGTTCTACCAGGTGGACGTTAGAAGTCAGGAGGATGTCGCCTTTGGGCGCAGTGTGTTGCAGGCCGCAAAAGATCCTCATGTCTGATAGCGCTCAGCTTATGTATGGTATCCCCCCCCCTCATTGGGCATTGCTTTGGGACGTCCCACATGGTAATGACTATGTCGCTCTGTGTCCCGTGATGTACGAGAAAGAAAATAGGATTTTTATAACAGCTTACCTGTAAAATCCTTTTCTTGGAGTACATCACGGGACACAGAGCTCCCACCTCTCTTTTGGGGACACTTATTGCTTTGCTACAAAACTGAGGTACTCCCGGATGGGAGGGGCTTATATAGGGGAGGGTACTTCCGGTTTTGGAAGTTGCCAGTGCCAGCACCTGAAGGTATCTATATAACCCACATAGTAATGACTATGTCGCTCTGTGTCCCGTGATGTACTCCAAGAAAAGGATTTTACAGGTAAGCTGTTATAAAAATCCTATTTTTTTAGAAATTTGAAGCAAACATGATTTATCTTGGAGATGATCATATAGGGGCCAATGAATTTAAGAGGCACATTTTAGAGATGGCACCTTGAGTCCTATATTCTTGATGGAGAGCTAGACTCATCCCCTTGGCTAGAGAGGTGGTGGTTTGAATCTGTGGAGGTCTGCAAAGTTTTGAACTTCTAACAAAATTGAATTAAAAGAGCTTTAAGCAACAGCTAAAGCAGGAATATCAGGAGAGCAAGGAATGGGAAAAGTTGTGGATGTCTCCTACAGATCATAAAGTAGAGAGTTTTCCAAGAGCTGGAACTGATATGTTTTTTGTGGGAGAATTTAGCCAATGAAAGGAGAGAGGCCCCGTTGTCATGACAAACAGAGAGCAAACAGCAGAGTTGTACGAAAGGTCAGTGAAAAAGTAAATGTCTATGTGGGGCCATGGCTCCTTGGGGATAGGTAGGTGTAGAAGAAAGAGCCTTCTGCAGAAAAGGCCGTGAGACCAGAGGATTATGGGAAGCCTGGAGCCAGTTATTGCAGGAATATCAATCGGATCTGATGAGACTCATGAGCTTCAAGAATATGAGATATCCCCTAGATCAGGTAGTCAGGAATAAGCCAGTAGGTTCCTTAGCCCAAGCAAGACATTAAGGTGGCACCTACATTGGAACGGACCCCTCCACTACACTGTACAGGGGGAGCAAGAGACATGGCATCCCCCAAGGCACAAATTCTAAAAGCCATTGTATTTTTCACCAGGGACCCCCTAATGCAAGCCCCTCACAGGGGTTTGAACTCAGCTGCTTGTTGACCCCAGGTCCTCACTCCTGGGTTCATACTGATTTAGGCACCATTGATTTGGAGAAGAGGAACCCCAGATAGTGGTGGATTGGAACAGATGGATGGATACAAGCAAAAGATGAGGGTAGAGAGCTGACAAGGATAAACATGATACAAGCCAGAGGTCATACCAGGCAGTGGACATGGTTAACCTGGACAAAGTCCAGACAAGCGGTAAACACCAATAACTGGAAGACAGGCTAAAGTTATGACTCAAAAGCCACACCAAGTACAGGATACAAGCACAAAGAATTAAATAGAAAGGGCAATGGTAGCTGGCCTGTAAGGCATTGTGTGGGCAGTGCCAAGTTTAAATAGGCAGGTCAAGAGGAAAAAGCCATGTTAATTATCTGCAGCTGGAAGGAAGATCCTGCACTGACTGGCTATGGCCAGTGACTACAGATCAGTTGAAGCTGGATAGAGGAAGCCATGTTACTTGGTCAGGGCTGGAAGCTGCTCTGATTGATGACAGACAGCAGATCATAGTGCTAATAACACCCAGGGAATGGCATACTGGAAACCCTTGTGTTGTATGAATCAGGTTATGGTAGTAAGTTGTAATAGTGAAAAGGGTATAATTCTGTTACACTCAGCATGGGCCACACAGGATCTAAGCATTGGGACATCACAGTGCTAATTAAAATGGCAAATGCAGTCCAATATTCAGTATATTAGTGTGGAATTATCTTTTATATTAGATCTCCAGTTTCCACCAAAATACCCCATTTCATTCCAAATGCCATATATAAAAAAATAATTTTGACTTACAGTACCTGTAAATGTCATATCTTGACGTACAGTACAGGGCATGGGGAGTATTCATAGACTGAATTATAACCTGGTATCTTTAAGTGATTGGACACTGGCAAAGCTTTTGAAGACATGATACACTTTGAATAAAGTTTATGACAAGAGAACGAGGCCGGAAGTTTTTAAAAATGGAAAAAGGAAGCCTGTCGTCATTTAAGGCTAAGTTATTTTCAGGTTCTGATGGTAGGAAGGACAGAATGCGAAGCAGAGAGTAAGCACTGGGATTGAAGTGCATGTGTTCACACCAGGCAAAGAAGTATTTCCCAGGACACTGGTAAACCTTTCTGCAAGTGGCTTTTCCTGCTTTTAACAAAGTAGGAATGACATACTCAGGCCAGGGGTTGTCTCCTAATAGTCTGAGTATGTCTATGCACCTTCAGGGCTAATTTGGTGTAATAAGAATTACCAATTTTTTTATTTTGCTCAATTATGCAGGGCAGGTGAGGCAGAATTTGCACTGGATGGAAGGCACAGATTAGCCTGAGATCAGGGAATTATCAAAGAATCCACAGCCACTGCTATGGGATCATTGGTTCTGACCAAAACCAGAGGAAATATGTGGTTGAACCTGGAGGTCAGGATATCCACATCCAGTGTCCTTCATCTCTTACATATCAGGTTGAAGATGTCAGGGGTGTCCTGGGATGTGGACAGCAGAGATTGCTGCACAGTGTTTCTCCATCCTTGATATGATCTGGCTTGTTTCCTTCAAGGCTGCATAATTCCTCATTCCCCCTCAGTGGTTCATGTAAGCCACAGCCATAGCACTGTCTGACTGCACTAATTGGGTGTCCTTGCAGAAGGGGGGGTTCAGTGGTGCACAGTAATACATATCACTCTAGGCTCCAGGATGTTGATGGGGAGCTTGGATTCCACCAAAGACCATGCTCCTTGAACTGTGAGGGACTGGAAAACTCCTCCCCAGCATGAAAGGCTGGTATCTGTCATAATCACTTCCCAGCGATATGGAAGAACCAGCTTCCCCATTGTTAAGGCTGGACTGGAGATTTGTGAAGCCAAGCCAGTGAATTTCTTGCTTGGCTAGACAGAAGCACGATTAGGTCAAGAAGGAGTCTGTTTGTTCCATGCCAACAAGATGTTGTGTTGGAGAGGTATAAAATAAAAAATTGGGCAAATGGAATAGCCTCAAAGGAAGCCACCATGAGATCCAGAATTCTCGTGGAGAATCTAACAGGGGCGTCTTTTTGATCTCTAGCCCGAAGGAGAGTTCTGACAGAGAGCAGTTTCTTCTGTGAAAGAAAAACTTTTGCTTAGGATGTGTCTCAAATCAAACTATCAAGTATTCCAGGTAAAGAGAAGGTAGGAATGCAAGTTTTTGGAAGCTTATCACCCAACTGAAATTCTGAAGCATCCGAATTGTCGTTTAGACATCTGCTGTAAGGGAGATGAACCCTTCAGAGAAAAGTCATCTAGATAGCTTGTACCCTGGATGCCCTGAGTTCTTAGAAGGGCAGGAAGAGGTGTAAGAACCTATGTGAATACTCTGGGAAGAGAGGATAGGTCAAATGTCACTGTGACAAACTGGAAGTAACGGTTTAATAAAACAAAATGTTGGGACTTTATATATGAGACAACAACTGCTATAGCGTTCATGTGTCTCCATCCCTGAATCATATAGGGATGGAAGTAAGAGCGCTGATGAGGTGGGATCAATGGGAATATGCAGATAGGCACCTTAGATGTCAATGGAAGCAAAGTATTCCCCGTGTGTTAGACAGGTAATAACTGGCTTTGTGGTTTCAAATGCAAACTTTTGTAATTTGGAGGTACTATATTTGTTTAGGGATTTTAGATTCAGGATAGTACAAATGTCCAATGGGTTTTTCATTCTGTGAACAGGTTTTAAGCCTTTGAACCTGTCCTGTAGATATACTAGCACAACTACTCCCTAGGAAAAACACACAGTATGTGGTGTGGTGTTTTAAAAGAGATGGTTCAGGGCATTCTGCAAATTTGACTGTACTTGGGCAGATTTTGGTTGATATAAGAGAAGAATGCAATAAGGGGGTGGAGTTTTGAACTCTATTTTGTACTCCTTTGAAACCACTGATTGATCCTACAAGTCTGGGACATCTGTGACCCAGAAGGAAACTAACAGATGTCTTCTCACTCTTAGAAATTAGGGTGCCCTTTCATTTGGAAAAGGGCTTTGAGGATTATTTAGAGGTCTTTGTGGGCCAAATCTTGAACTGAAAGGAAGGGCTGAACTTAGGGTAAGCCTAGACACAGTGTTGAGGGGCTCTGCATTTATTCCTGTGACATCTTTAACCACTTGCCTACTGGGCACTTTCATCCCTGTCATGCCCGGGCAAATTTACAGCTTTCAGGGCTGTCACACACAATTGCGCGGTCATGCAACACTATACCCAAATGAAATTTTTATAATTTTTTTCACGCAATAGAGCTTTCTTTTGGTGGTATTTAATCACCCTTGGGATTACATTTTTTTGCTAAATAAACCAAAAAAAAAGGCGGGGAAAAAAAAATGTCATAGTTTGTTATAAAATTTTGCAAACAGATAATTGTTCTCCTTCACTGATGAGCGCTGATGAGCCTGCACTGATGGGCTGCACTGGTGGGCACTGATAGGCACTGGTAGATGGCACTGATTGTCAGCACTGGTGGGCACTGTTGGGACTGCACTGATAATCAGTGCCCTGATTATCAGTGTCGATGTCCCTTTAACAAAAGCCGGTTATTGGCTTTCTTCTTCTCTCCCCACACTGGCAGCGTGAGGAAAGAAAAGCCGATAACCGTCTTGTGTTGACATCCGTGATTTGTCATTGGACACAGCTGATCATGTGGTAAAGGGCCACTGTGATTGGACCTTTATCCCGATCTGTAATCAGCTGAGTCTAAAGGATTTGGCGATCACAGGGGGCGCACATGAACCGCAATCATGGAGGACATCAATAGATGCCTACTCGGCTAAGTAAGCCCACACTGTAGCCGTCATTCGGCTATAGTGCGGGCGGGAAGGGGTAATAAACTTGTCAAGTGCCTGACCAAAGAGATGTTTTGCTTCGAAGGACATACTGTATGTGTGGGGCATGTTTTACAGGCAGCTTCAGTTGACCAGGCTTTGAGCCACAAGATTCTGTGCATGTGAATGGAAGTCAGAGCCATTCTGGAAATTTCTGTCATTACTTGTTCTAGGGCATCCACATAAAAGAGCATGGCAGTAGAAGACTACCGGCTGCCCTGTATAATAAAATGGGAGGCGGAATTAAACCGTACGCTCACTCCAGATCAGCAATCCAATATTATCAGATTTGCACTTATTCAATCTGTACTAAGATACAGGAAACCAATTTCAAAATACTGACAAGATGGTACTATACACCAACCCTTCTACATAAATTCTTCCCACACACTACTGATTGTTGCTGGCGATGCCAGGGGGAACGGGCAATGATGCTACATATAGGAGGAAAAAGAAAGCTGTGCCACCCTGAAATATAAACAATAAAAAAACAATAAAAAATTGACAGTCCAAAATTTTTATTTAAGACAGCTCCTTCCTAGCCAAAGGCAGATGACCTGCTCGATGCTGCACCGAATAATATTCACATAGTGAAACAGTTCTTATTTGCAGGAGAGGAGATGGAACCACAGTGACGTGACTTATAACAATAGTGAGAATCCACCACTGTAACATAAAGCAGCTTACTAAAGGGCAAGCATATTTCAGCAGTCGGCTGTGACCCAGCCACGGCCTTTAGATCCAGCAAGGAAGTTCCTCTTATGATGCAAAAGCTTACACGTCCCCGCACTCATGCAGATACATTCTCGGCATATATGGAAGGAAAGGAGTAGACCATAGTGTGACTCCGTTTTAACGATTTATTAAAAAAATAGGATTTTTTGTACTCACCGTAAAATCCTTTTCTCTGACATCCATGGACTGACACGGTGTCTCTTTACACTTTACACGTGGGTTATGTCCTTGCTTGCAGGAGAAGACCTAGGCAGAATGTGAAATGTTATACATACATTCTAAAAGCCAGAGCTGAACAGCCCCACCCAGGGGGCGGTCCCTCCGGACATAACCCTCCCACTACAGTCAGCAGACTTCAGTTCGTAACAAAGCAGTACAAACTTAAAAGGAAGGGTGGGTGCCGTGTCAGTCCATGGATGTCAGAGAAAAGGATTTTACGGTGAGTACAAAAAATCCTATTTTCTCTTACCATCCATGGACTGACACGGTGTCTCATTACACTTTACACGTTGGATGTCCCAAAGCAGTGTCAAGAGGGATGGGAGCAGTATAAATGGAAAAACCAAAACTTCACTCCAAGAAGGCAGAGCTCCTCAACGGAGGAGTCGCAACTTTAAACAGCGGCCTGCAGCACCCTGCGGCCGAAGGAAGCATCCGAAGATGCAGCCACATTAACCTTATAAAAAACTTAAAAGGCATGAACAGACGACCAGGTCGCCACCTTGCACACTTGTGCAACCGACGCTTGATGTCGGGAAACCCAGGAAGCACCAATTGCTCTGGTGGAATGCGCCGTAACCGGAAAGGGAGGCACCCGCCCTTTGAGAGCATAGGCTTGAATGACGGTTTGTCTGATTCCCCTAAAAATTATGGCAGACGAAACCGCTTGGCCCTGTTATGGACCAGAGACAGTCACAAACAGTGAGTCGGACTTCCAAATAGAAGCAGTAGCAGACAGGTACACCCGTAAGGCTCGTACCACCTCCAATATGTGCAGCGCAAACTCTCTGGGATGCGATGGGTGAGGACACAAGGATGGGAGGGCAATGTCCTCATGTAGGTGAAAGGTCGACACCACCTTTGGCAAAAAAGGAAGGTCGTGGATGCAACACCGCCTTATCCTTATGGATGACTAAATATGGCGACTTGCAGGACAAAGCCGCCAACTCAGACACTCGTCAAATAGAAGTGATTGCCACTAAAAAGGCCACCTTCTGAGACAAGACAAGAGGGGAATATCCCGGATATTCCCAAAAGGAGGTTCCTGGAGGACAGAGAGCACCAAATTCAGATCCCACGGTGGGAGAGGAGGTTTGACAGGAGGGAGCACATGGCGAACCCCCAACACAAGGTGCTAACCAAGAAAATGACCCGCTAGAGGTCGCTGAAAGAAGACGGCCAAGGCCGAAATCTGATCCTTGATGGTACTTAAAGCAAGCTTTTGGGTCACTCCACACTGCAGAGGACGCAGGATTCTGGGGACGGAATACGTCCGAGGACGCCAGTCCAGCGCTTCGCACATGGTGATATAAGCTTTCCAGGCACGGTGATAGATCTGCCTGGAGGAAGACTTCCGTGTCCTTAACATGGTCAAAATGACCGAGTCCGAGAGACCTCGGTCCCTCAACACCTGGCTTTTAACAGCCCTGCCGTTAAAGCCAGAGACTGTAAGCCGGATGAAACATAGGACCTTGAGACTGAAGGTCCTCCCTCATCGGCAACCGCCAGGGAACGTCCGCGACGAGACGTGCCAGATCAGTGTACCAGTGATGCTGAGGCCAATCCGGAACAATTAGGATCGCCAGAGTTTATATCAGGCGATAAGGACCCTATGGGGCCACCAACGCATCCGAGGCATCGCCCAAGGATCCCTGGATCTGGCCACAACCTCGACCCTTGCGATTGAGTCGAGAGGCCATCAGGTCCACATCCGGCGTGCCCCACCGTCGGTAAAGGAGTTTAAATATGCAAGGACCACTCTTCTTGGTCCGGTGTCTGGCGATTGGCGACTCAGATAGTCCGCCTGCCCATTGTCTATGCCCAGAATGTAAAATGGCCTACAGAGCCGGCACGTTTCTTCCGGCCCACTTCAGGATACGGACTACCTCGGAAGCCGCATCTGAGCTCCGAGTTCCCCCTTGATGGTTTACATACGCCACCGCCGTGGCGGTGTCCGTCTGGCTCCTGATGGAGCGACCCCGTACTCTCTCTGACCTGAGGAGAGACACAGTCTGATGGCCCGTATTTCCAGAACAGTGATTGGTAAATGGACTCGTCCGGAGTCCAAGGCCTGAGCCGACAGGACTCCCCAGACTCCATCCCAGCCCGTCAGGCTGGTGTCCGTCGTGAGTACCGTCCATTGGATGGGAGGGGAACGACTTTCCGGACCGAAGAGCCGAGGATCTCAACCACCATGTCAGGGGCGCCCTGACCAGGTGAATCACCTGGATCTGAAGATCCAAGGACAACGGGGATTTGTCCCAGGTGGACAAGATATCCTTCTGCAATGCCCTGGTGTGTGATTGGGCATACGGAACGGCCGCAAAAGGAGGCCACCACGAGTCTCGGGACTCTCATGCAAAAAACGGATTGACAACCATTTTTGGGATGTCAGCACCCGCACCGCAGACTGAAGTGTCAGCAACTTCTCCAGAGGTAGGATACCTTTGCCTCCAAGGAGTCCAGAATCAGAACTAGATACTCCAGACACTGAGTCGGGACCTGGACTGACTCCTGAATGTTCAGGAACCACCCGAGTCCCTGAGGGTCTAATTGACGATAGTCACCTTTCCTCTAAGTCTGATCCACTTTCTGCTCTTAACAGAAGATCGTCCAGATAGCCTACGACAGCAATACCTCGCTGTAACAGAAGGCTAGAACCGGAGCAAGCACCTTGGTGCCGAGGCTAGGCCGAAAGGAAGAGCCACAATCGATAGTGGACTTCGCTGATCGCAAGCGCAGAAACTTCTGGTGACTTGCGCAGATCGGAACATGCAAGTAGGCGTCCTTGAAGTTCAAGGACGCCAGAAGAAAATCCCTTTGGTGGAGTGTAGCGATCACCGTGCGAATGGATTCCATGCGGAATTTCTGCACCTTCTCGAAGGCATTCAGGGCCTTGAGGTCCAGGATAGGTCGAACCACGTCCTATTTTTGGGACGACAAACAGATTCAAGTAGAATCCCTGAAAACTCTCCTGTGACGGAACCGGCACAATCACTCCGGACCTGATCAAATCCTGTACAGCCCCCAAGAGGGCTGCCCGACAGGTAGGAAGGAGAGGAAGATTTGAGGGAAAGAATCTGTCTGGGGGCCAGGATCGGAATACTATCCTGTATCCTGAGGTGACCACCTCGCACACCCACCAGTCGGAGATTCGGGAGGACCACCGATTCGTGACCTACAAAGTCGTCCCCCCACCCCAGAGTCGGGCGGAGGCAAGACTTCACGCGGAGGCGGGCTTGGGAGCCGCTTGTTCGGCTTACGCACCCAGGGGCACTTGTGCCCACCAGCCGCACTGCCGTCAGTCTGAGAGGGCCTACCCGTGGACTCTGACTGACGAAAAAAACCCGTTTTGCTGGAAAGGAAGGCCCCTGTTTGCGGCGGGCCTCCTCACCCTTGCTAGTCTAAGGAAGAAGAGTGCTTTACCTCCCATGACATCCATGATGATGTCATCCAGAGCAGCACCGAAAGGTCTACCACCTTTAAATGGTAGATCCGTCAGGAGCTTCCTAAGGCTAGGTCAGCAGACCAGCACTTCAACCAGATAAGACGACGCAATACCACTGCCGAGACAGAGGCCCTGGATATTAAAGGGGCCGCGTCCAACGTGGCGTCGCACACATAAACCAGGCCCTGAACCAGTTGGTGGGCCAAAGCAACTGTGTCTGGAGGAAGATTATGCTCCTGTACAGCTAGGTGCAACATTTTTGCCCAACCTGTAAGTGTTTAAGACACAAGGGTCGCCGCTACCACAGGCCGTAGGGCGGATCCCAACAAGGCAAACATGGCTCTGCTCACCACTTCTGACCTCCTGTCAGTGGGGTCCTCAAATGCAGGAGTCCCCTCCATCGGGAGAGCGATGGCCTTGTTCAACCGGGCGACTGGAGGGTTGACCCTGGGGGAGAAGCCCACTTTTTAAGTAGGGCATCTTCAAGGGGTATCTGATAGACAAACGCCGCGGGACCATAAAAAAAATTCTTCTGCGGCTTTTCCCAGACCTTATCAATGAGCTGGTCAAAGAAAGTACATATGGAAAAACCTCTTTAGAAGGCCTGGCCTTAAAAGAACCAAAGGAGACTGTATCCGCCTGAGGTTCTGCATCCGCAGCATTTTAGCTTGAGAGTGTCCCTCACCGCAGTCATGAGTACACTAACAAGCGCCCTGTCATTTACTGACTCAGAACTGGAGTTTTCCTCATAAGGAATGTCCTGTTCAAAACCATCCAATACATTCAGAACTAGGGTCCTGAGCGGTAGTGGCTAGGCCCATATCTGAATCAGCGCACTGCCCTCATGAAGTAAAGTGGGGAGAGGGCGCTTTTTTGCTCCCTTGCGCTTGCACACAGCTCCCATCCTGGTCAGAAATGATTCCAGGACTGCCCACAACTGGTCCCTAGGGACCGCAGGTGCTGAAGCACTACCTGTTGTCCACTGACATTTAGGGGAAGCTGGTGACAGAGACTCCATATTGCCCCCCTCTGAGACTCCTCAGATAAAAAGTCCACCCACAGGCTGTGCTGACTGAGGAGGGGGGGCGCCCAGGGGACTCACCAAACCGGACCAGGGACCGCTCAGTTCCGCTGTTTGTACCGCGCTGTGTCAGCGCTGGTGAGCTGTGAGAAGATTGTGAGGAGATTCGCGCTGTTACAGCAGCGCTAGAGGCCAAAACTAGTGCTGAAGAGCGCGCAGGCTACAAGAAAATGGCCGCCACACTTCACTGAGGCGATCCGCGGCAAGATGGCCGCCACGACTCAGCAAAAGTGAAAAAAAACAGCACACACACAGCGCCACTCGGCGCTCAGGCCCCAAAACACACAAAAAAAGGCCCCAAGCATATCTGCAGACCAGCATTAGCCCCTCCAATAACAGTGTGACCCCAGGCACCCCACACAGCACAGCGCCAGCAATGGTGACAGAGAGTGACAATGAAATACAGGGGGATACAGGGAAAATCCCCCACAGAGAAACACACAGCCTTTTGTACTCACCTGCAGGCAGGAGAGACTACTTACCCGTTCCCTGAGGGACCCACTGGTGTGTTTCTGACAGGACTATCACAGTGCAGTACTGAGTAGCTGTTGGCCCGGTCCACCGTGAAAGATACAGTCAGTCAGGAACTGTTCAGTCTCGAGAGGACCGTGGGAGCATGAAAGCAAACCCGGCCACCCCTGGAGTCATGGGGCCTGTCGTGAACCGAGTCTCACGCACACAAGGCGAGGATCAGCACGCTCGATGGTCGGACAGGGAAGACTACGAGGATATCTTGCACCCAACCTGTTGCCCAGCCGACAGTTGATAGAAAATTCTCAAAAATAAAATAAAAAAGAATTCCAGAAAAGGAATAAAAATAGGTCAGGAGACTCGCTCCTGAGAGAGCCAAGTCTTCTCCTTCTGCTAGGCAGAAAAAAACTGAAGTCTGCTGACTGTAGTGGGAGGGTTATGTCCGGAGGGACCGCCCCCTGGGTGGGGCTGTTCAGCTCTGGCTTTTAGAATGTATGTATAACATTTCACATTCTGCCTAGGTCTTCTCCTGCAAGCAGGGACATAACCCACGTGTAAAGTGTAAAGAGACACCGTGTCAGTCCATGGATGGTAAGAGAAATTGTACTTACAAATTTGCAGATTAAAAACAGCATTAAGAATTCGCCAGCCGGTGTACCAGGAGCCCTCACACCTCACAGGAGTGAGGGCTCCTGCTACGCCGGCCGGCGAATTCTTAATGCTGTTTTTAATCTGCAAATTTGTAAGTACAACTTACTATTTTTTAATAAATCATTAAAACTGAGTCAGTCACACTATGGTCTACTCCTTTCCTTCCATATATGCTGAGAATGTATCTGCATGAGTGCGGGGACGTGTAAGCTTCTGAAGCTTTTGCATCATAAGAGGAACTTCCTTGCTGGATCTAAAGGCCGCGGCTGGGTCACAGCTGACTGCTGAAATATTCTTGCCCTTTGGTAAGCTGTTTTATGTTACGGTGGTGGATTCTCACTATTGTTAAGACAAGTCACTGTGGTGCCATCTCCTCTCCTGCAAATAAGAACTGTTTCACTATGTGAATATTATCCGGACAAGCATCGAGCGGGTCATCTGCCTTTGGCTAGGAAGGAGCTGTCTTAAATAAAAATTTTGGACTGTCAATTTTTTATTGTTTTTTTATTGTTTATATTTCAGGGTGGCGCAGCTTTCTTTTTCCTCCTATATCCGTTTGGTGTTTATCACACTCATAGCTGCTGCCTAATTTTGCAGTGTCTAACTGTAGTTTTATTGTTAAGCTAGCGCAGTTTTCTCTTTTCCAATGATGCTACATATCTTTTGGTCCTGCCCCATACTCGATCACTTCTGGAAAGAAGTCCAAAGGATGGTCCAAAAGTTTACGGATTACGAGCCATCGGTAGACCCTGTCTTTTTTCTTCTACTTGTATCCAATATACCAGCTAAAATTAACAAACAATCTATTATACGTCACTCTCTTAATGCCGCCAAGTCTTATACTCCTCTCACTTGGAAAAACCCACAGCCACCGATAATTGGCCTTTGGTTTAACAGGGTGGAAGACAAACAAAATGGAGGATCTGGTGCTTACAGCACAACATAAACGTGAACGATACTCCGAAACCTGGACATTGTGGAATATGTTTGTTTACTCTGAGGAAGAGATAGCTCTATTTGGTACACAGACCACTGGCCAAACTAAAAACTGTATGATATTAGTAACTTCAACCGGAGGATGGTAAAAAAAAAAAAAATTCACATGGCCACCATTATTTTCCAATACTGCCTTAACCCTCTTGGGCATGGAGTTCCCCAGAGCTTCACAGGTTGCCACTGGAGTGCCCTTCCACTCCTTCATGACGACATCACAGCGCTGGTGGATGTTAAAGACATTACGCTCCTCCACCTGTTTGAGGATGCCCCAGAGATGCGCAATAGGGTTTAGGTCTGAAGACATGCTTGACCAGCCCATCACCTTTAATCTCAGGTTCTTTAGCAAGGCAGTGGTCATCTTGGAGGTGTGTTTGGGGTCATTATGTTGGAATACTGCCCTGAGGTTCAGTCTCCGAAGGGAGAGGATCCTGCTCAGCTTCAATATGTCACAGTACATGTTGGCATTCATGGTTCCCTCAATGAACTGAGCTCCTCAGTGCCGGCAGTAATCATGCAGCCCCAGACCATGACACTCCTACCACCATGCTTGACTGTAGGCAAGACACGCTTGTCTTTTTACTGCTCACCTGGTTGCCGACACACATGCTTGACAACATTTGAACCAAATATGTTTATCTTGGTCTCATCAGACCACAGGACATGGTTCCAGTAATCCATGTCCTTTGTCTGCTTGTCTTCAGCAAACTGTTTGCAGGCTTTCTTGTGCATCATTTTTAGAAGAGGCTTCCTTCTGGGACGACAGCCAAGCAGACCAATTTGATGCAGTGTGTGGCGTATGATCTGAGCACTGACAGGCTGACCCCCCACCCCTTCAACCTCTGCATCAATGCTGGCAGCACTCATACAACTATTTCCCAAAGACAACCTCTGGATATGAGCATGTGCACTCAACTTCATGGTGGGCACAGGCTTCATGGTGGCACAGGCTGCATTGGTGGGCACGGATAAAGTTAATATTTTTATAACTTAATTCTGCATAAAACATTTAAGTGTCATGTCATGAGATAATTTATGAGGGTGGGTTCAGGGGCGGGATTAGGGGCGGGGCAGGGTAGGGGCTGGGCAGGGCAACTGGTGGCGAGTAACCCTTGAGGCCTGGCTAGTTGTTGGCTGCCCCTCCTCTACACTAAAGCCGGTGCCGAGACTGATCATGTGACCAGACCGTAACGGCTTTAGAATAGGCAATTATAAGCATCTTTTTTTCACAGGGTCAATATAATAGTCTTAGAATGGGGGTGGAAGTAGGTTTACAACAAAAACAAATCTCCTGCGCTCCGGTGTTTCACTGCGTGCGGATAGTGTGGACCATTCTTTTTTTGTATAAAAAGGCACAAACTAGAATCTTGCAGCCCTCCTCAGAACAATGGGAGTTCATAAAACTTAAAAAGAAGAAAAAAGAAAGGAGGGCGCACCGACTTAGTGCATTACCAGATAAAAACTTTATTAAAACTTATAAAAGACAAAAGTGGTCCTACCCACAAACAAAGTTTTTATATAGGCATTTCTGGCAATCACTCAGAGTCCCGTGACAGCTGCAACCAGGATACGGTGACCAGAGGGTCGGACGGTACCCAAAAGTAGCCATTCAGCTGCTTTCGGGTACCGTCCGACCCTCTGGTCACCGTATTTGGAAGTAGGTTTAGCCTTAGTTAGATTTTGATTGAACTTCCACTTTAAGGGTGCAGGGGCACACCAGAATCCCTGCACAGCAGAACAGCAGTTGAAGACCTCCAGCATGTAAAACATAAATGGCAACCGCTTTAATTGATTTTTTGGTAGGTTTCTTAAGTAAGGTGAACATAAAAAGCTCCTTCCATGTGTACCTTACTTTAAAAAGCTAGTTATAATTGAATTAAAGCTTCCAGCCTGATCCTTTAAAGCCTGTTTAGTCTTAACATTAAAAAATAAAATTAAAAGATCAGCACAGGAGACACAAGTTACGATCAAAGCAAATCATCCCTTGTGATACTGGCTGCACATTTAGTTGAAATCTTCAGCCTTCTGACGCCATACCCCTGCAGTAATAATCTTCCAGTGCTGTGGGGTCCGCCTCCTCATTTCATAGATCGCTTTTCGTGCAAATAAGCTATAGTACAGCTTCTATGAATGGAGGAGGTGGGTAAAAAGAGCAGGAATACTTGTCACTCATGATGAGTGCCTGGGACAGGCCCCTCAACTCATATAAACCCTGCTGCACTGGAAGATTACTACTGCTTGGGTATGGGGGGGGGGGGGTTCAGAGGACCAAAGATTTCAGCCAAATCCATAGCCAGCAGCACAAGGGACACTTTGCGTTGATTGTAAGTACTGTCTCTTGTGCTGATTTTTTTTTTAATGTTTTGTCTAAACTTAGGCTTTAAGCCTATATATTCCTACTATCCAGGGACAATATGAATGTGTAAAGAGTAGGAGGTAACCGCAGGCTCCAACACTACCTGCAAGTCTGAGTACCCCAAGATTCAACAAGAATAGCAGGTTATCAAAAATTGTGGTAGGTATACTGTATACAGGCATGTCTAGGTGCTTGTACTTTATACTTGTAGCAATTTTTATTTGGATTTTTTTATGACAGTCTCTTTAAGCATTTGACAAATTGGCTATTATATTATATATAAAATGGGATCTTTATTGTATTTCTACCTCACAAGCAGTGAAAAAATAAAGATAAATACAAAACAAAAGTCACCGCTTAAAAAAAAAAAAAAAAAAAAAAAGTAAAAAACATGGAAATACACAGAAAGCTAATTTGCCCATCTATAAGGATATACCAGAAATATTCCTCTGTGTAAATAAGGCTTACCTGTGCCATTTTCAGTGGTATCGAGAGGTTGTGATTTGGAATGAGTTTGATTTCTCCATTCCAATAAAGCTTCATTAAAATATTTTGCAGATTCCTCTTCATTAAAGCTTCCATGCAGCAATGACCCAGAAGTGTCCGACAAATACAATTTTCTCGCTTCTGAGCTAAAACCCTGGAGAAGTTTGAAATCGAGCTTGAGAATATTTTGTACAAATTAGCACTGCTTTGTAAATATTTGTACACAATCAACTAGTAATGTTAGAGGGTTTTTTTTTTTTGTGTGTGTGAAAGAGATCATGTTTTAATAGGAAATGGAAAAAGTAATTTATGAAAAATATGAGAGCTGCACGATTTTGGCTAAAATGAGAATCAATTTTTTTGCTTAGAATAAAGATCACGATTTCGTTTTTTTTTTTTATTCAGTAAAGTGCATTTAAAAAAATATATATATTGCGTTTAAAAGACCGATGTGCAAATACGGTGTGACATAAAATATTGCAACAACCACCATTTTATTCTCTAGGGTCTCTGCTAAAAAAAAAAAAATATTTTCTAGCAGAAAATAAGGATTTTTTTCTTGTAAGCAACAAATGTCAGAAAAGCTTTGGTCTTTAAATGGTTAAACCTCCCCTCATGTACACGCTGGAGTTCTTTCCTTTGATGAAAGAACGAAAAGATACTTTGTTTCTACTTATTCACATGTTGTGATAAAACTTGGCAGGCTGCCTGGATTTTTTTTTTCATTTTTTTTTTAGCCGTTAGAACTCTTTGCTCTTGTTAGAAAGAATCCTGACATACTGTTTTGAAGATCGGGAAGGGAAAAATATCGCAATTTTGATTCTTAAAGCAAAGTTCCACCCAAAAATGGAACTTCCGCTTTTTGGAACCCCCCCCCCCCCTCAGGTGTCACATTTGGCACCTTTCAGGGGGGAGGAGGGAGCAGATACCTGTGTAATACAGGTATTTGCTCCCACTTCCGGGCATATATCACCATAGTGACCTGCGCCACATCTGTCGCCTACTCCGTCCCCCCCCCACTGTCTTCTGGGAGGCACACAGGTCCCAGGAGACAGCAGGGACCAGTGGGATCACGCAGCGCGACTCGCGCATGCGCAGTAGGGAACCAGGAAATGAAGCCGCAAGGCCGAGAGACAAATCTGCTTCGGGATCCGACATCGCGGGTGCCCAGGAAAGGTAAGTGCCCATATATTAAAAGTCAGCAGCTGCAGTATTTGTAGCTGCTGACTTTTAATATTTATTTATTTTCGGCAGGAAATCCGCTTTAACGATTAGTCGTGCAGCTCTAGCAAATATACAAACTATACATATGTACGTATGTGTAAATGCAGTATGTATGTACTAAAAAGTAGAGTATATACTGTAGATGCATACTTCTTTTGTTTGAGTAAATGGAACATGACTTGTTATATATATACATATACATATACACACACACACACATACACATATATACACACACACACACACACACCGTATTTGTCGGCGTATAAAGGTGACTGGGCATATAGGACGACCGCCTATTTTTTCCAGTGAAAACATCGGTTTTGGGCTATACTCGCTGTATAAGACTACCCCCCCCCTTCTGAGGCAACACCATTTTTTAAAAAAACACATCAGAAACATTAAAAAACACAAGCAACAACTACTCATCCGCCATGCTGTGATATGTTATACAGTGAATCAAACTATACCAACACAGACAGAGATCTCTTGAATGCCACACCTCTGGAAAGTAGAATTTTCACTAACCAAAGCTATACCACTTTTGGGTTTGGGTTTTTGGGTTACATTCTGTCCACCAAAATGAATTTAATAAATGTATTAAATTCACTAGTAATACAAGCTCCCCCCTGTCATATGTCCCAGATTCACCTGTCCCTCTTGGGTGCCTGGGACCTCAAAGGCAAACAGCAGGATATATAGTACTGGGAGATCAGTAAATGGATTTACCCTGTGAAGTATGGTGAGCGAAGTATTCTTTTAATGAATACAAAGCCTGATGGGATTGGCAGAGGCTGCAACATCATCAGCCCGTGCCTCTCTCTCTCTCAAAGCCAATCCAAGCAGGCTACTCTATGTAGCCTGCTCGGATTGGCAGAGGTTGTTACTCCAATCCGAGCAGGCTCTGTATTCATTGATATAATGCATCGCTCGCTGGGATTGGCTCAGCTGTGTATACTTTATGTAGCTGAAGCTACATACAGTATTACCGGACATCCAGCGGGCAGACATCCATCGGGCGGCATTCTATACCTGGTGTCTAGGACGACCCCCGATTTTTGGGCATTTTTTTTTAAAAGTGTAAAAGGTCATCTTATACGCCGGAAAATATGATCTTATATTATATATATATATATATATATATATATATATATATATATATATAAATAATGAAAGGCCAGTGCTCTGTCACTGTAAGAAGAGGCAGTTTGGGCACAGCTCCAGGTGTGACATTGGCTGACAGAGGTGTGGACAATATTAGAGTAACTTAGGTTAGGAGCGGCAGGGTTTGCGTCACCTATGGAGAAAACAGTATATTCCTCAAAGCATATTAAGTTCTAGTGTGGATCCTGGAGTCCAGAGACTTTGTAAAGCTTTGAGGGGGGATTAAACCTCCAACCTGAGATCGACATGTATCCTGTTAACATTCCTCAGTAATTATCATGGTGCCACCTGACAAGTTTTTTCTAAAACAAAATGTTATGTCTGCAAACATTTAGACCTCGTTTGTCTCCCTTTCTTGCCAAGTGCCATCATTTAATGGACAATTTACATCAACTGTCCCTTCAATGAAATCACCAGCACCTCTGACAACACCTCCTCTGACATTAGCACCTATGAACCAATCCCTTTATGCACAATAAATGTCATATATATATATATATATATATATATATATATATATATATATATATATATATATATATATATATATATACGCAACATGCTCTCCTAAGCAGAAACTAGTATTGGTACGATAATGGCAGAATTGATCAGCATACCAGAGCGCGGGGGATCTGCCATGGACAAATGAAAGACAAAGTCCTGTGTTCTAAAACTAAGGGAAGCGTTCTCAGCTATCTGTAGAAGAAGAAGGAATCGCTTAATGTGACTTTACTTTTTTAGGGCTGCTAGTCACTAACATAACATGAGACAGTTAAACAAGTATTTTTACTGTCATTCTCCAGAAGTAAAAATGTAAGATTTAAAGTTTAGCTGTCCTTTAATATTTGTACAGGCAGTCTTTAGTATTTGTACAGACAGTACAATACATGATGGAACTGATGTATGAAATCTAAAAAAAAAAAAAAAAAAAAAAAAAAAGCATAGTCCCATACCAACCAGATTCAGTGTTTTATTTTTGTTCTGCCTAGAATAATAGCTAAAATTTGACCAGTTTTAACCTTATACTTCCCTTTCCTCTACTCTGTCTATTTTATCATTTGTTTTTTTCCTAATCAATGCGTATATGTGAATTGAATCCTCTTTAACAATATATACAGAACACTTACCTCGTGACCAGCTCCTCCTTTCCCCTCAAAGGAAGTAAATCCAGCTGGGATTTTCCGCTCAGTAAAATGTTTGTCTTTTTCAAGTCTTCCACTGGACTCATCAAGATTCAGTTCTTTTTTGAATGCATGCAAAGCATCTAATTTGCCATCTTGAGATTTCCCCTGCAATATGAAATATTAGAAGTAAACTGAATTACTAAACAATTTCGCTGCTGACATAAATGCATGAAATTAGCAACCCACCGGCTCCCAGTATGTTGTGCAGATACTTCCAATGGACATTTCACTTTTGCAGTACTTTCTGTACGAGCTAAATTTCTTGTCGAATAGTCTGCACTTAGCTCATTATTTAAAAAATATGCAAATTGGCACAGAAGAAGTGTACTTAAGGAAACTACTAAAGATGAACAGAATTGTTTCTTCGGCAATATTCTCTTCTGCAGCTCTGAGTACATTTATCTTTTCAAACCGAAGAATAAAAGACGCTGTTAAGTCCAGGTTATGCTGAAATTGGAATGCAACGCAGAGCAATGTCGGATTTTTTGACACATTTTATTTTTATGGCACTAAGCTTTGCATGTGTTGGCAGTTGTAGTTCAATTAAATTAAAAAGTAAAGCCCTCGCTGCTTCATTTAAAATGCACTTTTATATGGTCTGCAGGTGTATCTTAAGAGGCAGTTACTTATGTAAGACTGCACATTTAAGACGTTCATTTCCATACTAAACAAGACACATCTCTGCTTAATATCAAACTAACCATAATGCAAGAGGAGAAGAAAAAAACAGTAAAAATGTGAGCTAGAATTTATTAAATTAAAAAACATTCACTGAAGTCATACGCCAACAGACTAAAAGAGCTTAGAGGTTGTTGCTGCTTAATAGTTGCCAAGGAAGAAATCACAGAAATTTTCTGGTGCCGGGGGAGCTCACTGGCTCAGACTGCAAATGATAGGGGGCAACAGAAAATCATTGACATTACTTTCTCTGACTTGATATTCTTACAAATGCTAAAAAGTGTAGTAAAGAGACAAACATTGTATGATTTAGACTACAAAGATGATGTATTCCCATGCTGCTGAATTTTTTACCTTCTTGTTGGCAACTGCCTTATTGACAACACACTGATTTCAGTTTGTTGCAAAGAAACACAAGACTAAATATGACCTGAACTGTGGAAGCTGTGCCCACAAGAAAGGCAAGCATGGGGCAAATGAGTAGTCACCAGTATAGACAGCTCAGGTCTCGCTCTTCAGTGAGCAGAGAGCTGGTGACTGTCAGTCACTGGTTCTCTGTTTTGCCCCTCTAGCACTGGAGTGTCGGGCTATGGAAGGGGCATGAACAGTTGCCTCAGTCTCGCAGCTGTGCACTGAGAGGCTGAGTCAGCTACCGATCCAGGCATCTGGGAAAAACTGACTGTAAAGTCGGGATCGATCCAGAGCCTGGACCGGCTGAGTGACATCATCCGACTTTAGCCTTCTATCAGCTAAAAATAGGATTTTTTACTCACCGTAAAATACTTTTCTCTGAGTCCATGGACCGACACAGCTTCTCTATTGACAAAGTGGGTATTATCCGTTAATTAGGAGTGACTAGGCAGAAAAACTTGTAAAAAGTGTTGCATCACACCTTCTACAGTACCGCCCAGGGGGCGGACCCTCTGGGTATACCCTCTCAGTCTGCACATCGCAGATCAGTTAGTCAAAAAGCAGTACAAACTTAAAAGGAGGGGTGGGTGCTGTGTCGGTCCATGGACTCAGAGAAAAGGATTTTACGGTGAGTAAAAAATCCTATTTACTCTTTCGTCCATGGACCGACACAGCTTCTCTATTGACAAAGTGGGACGTCCCAAAGCAGTGTCAGAGAAAAAAACGAGGGGTGGTAACAGCATAAAAACAAACTTCACCCCAAAACACAAAACAGCACTCCTCCAACGGAGGAGTTGCAACTCTAAACAGCCGCCTGCAAAACCTTGCGGCCGAAAGAGGCATCCGAAGATGCACCTACATCAACTTTGTAGAATTTTGTGAAAGTGTGAGCGGACGACCAAGTCGCCGCTTTACATAGTTGGGAAACAGACGCTTGATGTCGGAAAGCCCAAGAGGCACCTATTGCCCTGGTCGAATGCGCCGTGACAGGAAAGGGGGGCGCCTGACCCTTTAAGGCGTAAGCCTGGATTACTATCTGTCGGATCCACCTAGAGATGGTGGCCGATGAGACTGCTTGGCCCTTCTTGGGACCAGCCACCGAAACAAACAGTGAGTCTGACTTCCGGAACAGGGAAGTAGCAGATATGTATACTCTCAAAGCTCGGACAACGTCCAAGGAATGCAACGCCGACTCCTTAGGATTCGACGGCTGAGGACACAAGGATGGAAGTACAATGTCTTCGTTGAGATGAAAAGCCGAAACGACCTTCGGAAGAAAGGAAGGCTGCGGCCGCAGCACCACCTTATCCTTGTGGAAAATCAAATAGGGAGCCTTGCAGGACAAGGCTGCCAGCTCAGAGACTCGTCTAACTGACGTAACAGCCACCAAAAAGACCACCTTCTGAGAAAGTGTCAACAGGGGAATATCTCTAATATTCTCAAACGGTGCCTTCTGAAGCACCGAGAGGACCAGGTTCAAGTCCCACGGAGGTAACGGGGGGCGGACCGGAGGGGCCACATGTCGAACCCCCTGCACAAATGTACTCACGAGAGAGTGAGTCGCCAGGGGTCGCTGAAAAAAGACAGCCAGGGCAGATATCTGTCCCTTACTCGTACTTAGGGCAAGCCTTTGGTCTACCCCATGCTGTAAAAACAGCAGGATTCTGGAAACCAAATAGGTACGCGGATGCCATTTCATTTCCTCACACATGGAGATGTAGGCCCTCCAAGTGCGGTGATAGACCTTCCTAGAGGACGGTTTCCGAGCACTTCTCATAGTAGAAATTACTGAGTCTGACAGGCCCCGGTCTCTCAGTACCTGGTTCTCAACAGCCATGCCGTTAAAGCCAATGACTGTAAAGCAGGATGGAATATGGGACCTTGCGACAGCAGGTCCTTCCGTAGTGGTAGGCGCCAGGGGACGTCTGCTACCAGACGTACTAGATCGGCGTACCAAGGACGCTGAGGCCAATCTGGAGCGATTAGGATCATTGGAATTCCCTCTGCCTCCACTCTGCGGAGCAGAAGAGGAAGAAGCCTTAAGGGAGGGAAGGCATAGATTAGCCGATACTGGCCCCACGATGCTACCAACGCGTCCGTTGCGTCTGCCCATGGGTCTCTTGACCGGGCCACAAACCTCAATACCTTCCGATTGAGTCGGGAAGCCAGAAGATCTACGTCTGGTGTGCCCCATCTTTGGCAGAGGAGTTGGAACACCTCCGGGTGTAAGGACCATTCTCCCTGGTCCAGCATCTGGCGGCTCAGGTAGTCCGCCTGCCAGTTTTCCACACCCGGAATGTACACGGCCGACAGTGCCGGTACGCTCCTCTCTGCCCACTTCAGGATGCGAGCGATCTCCGATGCTGCAGCTGAGCTTCTTGTTCCTCCTTGATGATTGACATATGCCACTGCTGTGGCGTTGTCTGACTGGATCCTGACTGGACGCCCTTGCAGTCTCTGAGACCATTTGAAGAGGCACAGCTTGATCGCCCGGATCTCCAGGACATTGATCGGCAGGAGGGCTTCCTCTGGGGTCCAGCGACCTTGCGCCGACTGGACACCCCAGACTCCCCCCCCAACCTGTAAGGCTGGCGTCCGTCGTGATCACTATCCAGTAAACCGGAAGAAATGACTTCCCGGCCATTAGAGCCGGTGCTGTCAGCCACCATACCAGGGATCTCCTGACTAGGTGGCTCACTCGGATTTGATAATCCAGAGATGAAGGGCATCTGTTCCATCTGGACAGAACTTCCCTCTGTAACACTCGAGTGTGGTATTGAGCATATGGGACCGCCTCGAAGGAGGCTACCATGAGGCCCAACACTCGCATGCAAAAACGGAGTGACGACCAATTCCTGGAAGTCAGCTGCCGTACTGCAGCCCGGAGGGTCTGCAACTTCTCCACAGGGAGGAATACCTTTGCCTCTGAGGAATCCAGAATCAACCCCAGGTACACTAGGCGTTGAGTGGGCACCAATACTGACTTTTGCGTGTTTAGTATCCAACCACAGTCTCGAAGAGTCTGACAGGTAATGGACACGCTTACCTCTAATTCTGAGCTTGAAGGGCCCTTCAGCAGAAGGTCGTCCAAGTAACCTGTGATAGCGATACCCCGCTGTCTTAGAAGTGCCAGAATCGGAGCGAGCACCTTGGTGAACGTCCTGGGTGCTGAGGCAAGGCCAAACGGGAGGGCCACAAACTGGTAGTGGTTCTTCCCGATAGCAAATCGCAGAAACCTCTGGTGTCTGGAGTATATGGGGACATGCAGGTATGCGTCCTTGATGTCCAAGGAGGCCAGAAAGTCCCCCGGATGGAGAGCCGTGACTACAGATCGAACCGACTCCATCCGAAAACTTTGTACCTTCACAAAGCAATTGAGGGCTCTGAGATCCAAGCTTGGACGAACCCCCTCCTTCTTCGGCACAATGAACAGATTTGAGTAAAAACCCCGTTCCAGTTCTGGAACTGGAATAACTACCCCGCGTTCCAGTAGACCCTGGACCGCCCCATACAGGGCCTCCCGACGGGTCGGTAGTAGCTGGAGATTGGAGGTGTTGAATCTGTCCGGTGGACAAGAGAGAAACTATCTTGTAGCCTGAGGAGATTACTTCGCAAACACACCTGTCGGAGATTAGTGCTGTCCACTGAGTCGCGAATTTGCGAAGACGTCTCCCCACCCGAGAGCTGGGTGGGGGTGGACCTTCATGCGGACGCAAATTTGTCCGCAGGCTTATTGGGTATGCGGGACCAGGGACGCTTTTGTCCTTGGGCAGGCGCTTTATCGGCCTGGGGTCTTTTCCCTGTCGCCCTAGGGGGACGAAAAAACCACTTGTGTGCAGTAAAGGAGGGCCCTTGCCCTTGGCGTGGCCCCTTACCCTTGCTAATTTGGGGAAGCAAAGTGCTTTTACTTCCTGTGGCATCCTTGATGATGTCATCCAGAGAAGCCCCAAAAAGTCTGTCGCCCTTAAAAGGCAGATCCAACAGGGCTTTCTTGGAAGTCTGGTCCGCAGACCAGCCTTTTAGCCAGATCAGGTGGCGTATTGCTACTGCATAAACCGAAGTTTTAGACAGCAGGGGAATAGTATTCATGTCTGACTCGCAGACAAACCTAAGGCCCTGGACCAACAGGTCGGCCAATGTTATCTCATCAGGAGGAGCATCTCGCTCCTTAACCCCTGGAGTAGCAATCTTGCCCATTCAGTAAGTGTGTGAGACACTAGGGCCCCCGCCAATGCCGGGCGTACTGCCGAGCCTACCACTGAGTATAGGTAGCAAGCGAGTGCTTCAGCCTTCTTATCCACAGGGTCCTAGAAAACAGGAGCCCCTTCTACAGGAATTGTGGTGGCTCTATTAAGTCTGGACACCGGAGGGTCCACTATAGGGGGAGAGGTCCATTTCTTCAGAAAACTCTCCTCAAAAGGGGTACCGTACCGCAAACCTCTTTGGGGCTGTAAAGACCCTCAGTGGGTTCTCCCATTCCTTGTATAAGAGTTTATCAAAAGACACACAAGGGAACACCTTAGCAGTGCGGGCAGGTCTATGAAACCCAAGTGGACCGGAGTCTCTGCTGCTTCTGCAGTATTTTCCAATTTTAGCATATCCCGCACTGCAGTAATAAGGTCAGATACCAAAGCCGTCTCGCGTACTGACCTGGACTTTGAGTCATTCTCACTGTCCGGTCACGGTCTGCAGTCTCTGGTGCGTCAGAATCTGGGCCCCGAGCCATAGCTGGACCTGGTTCTGCACCAGAATTATCCCCAGAAGCTTGCAGGGGATGGGGCGTTTACTACCCCCTGTATTCCCGTGTGCTGCTTCCACCCTGGCAGCAAACGCCTCTAGGATTGCCGACATAGCGTCCATAGACACCTCAGGGACACCAGCTGCTAAATCTGGTGTTTCAGGGGAGAAGACATCTGGCTCAGATGCCATGCTGACCACACGCTGACACTCACAGGGCTCCAGGCAAGATATCAATAGGCCACCCTCCTGCGCTGCAGAGATGCTGGGTCACCCAGAGGACTCACCACCCTGGATAGGTACTGCTATGCTGCGCCTATGATGCTGTCCCCTTGCTGCTGTGTCAGTCTGCTTCTTTTATCAGCACTTCCTGTGTGAATTTTCGCGCCAGTGTAATGCACCCTAGAGGCCGGAGGCTCTCGCAAAATGGTTGCCAAAACCGTCTGTATGGAAGATAATGTGGGCTCTAAGAAAATGGCCGCCGACAGAAGATAGAGGTCAGGCAGCCATAGCCCACAAAAAAGATGGCCGCTGAACGGCAATATCTGCATACAGGGTGGACAAACATGGCCGCCGATCACCTGATAGGGGCCAGTGGGTGTGGCCGAACTACAGGAAGATGGCCGCCAGGCAGTTACAAGAGGCCAAACTTGGCATGGACCACCTCAAAATGGCCGCCGACAGCATGGAGACACAGAAACACAGGTAAGCAAAAATGACATTTCTTTTAAATGTTAGTTACAGCCAGCCCCGCTCCAGTGGGACCCCCTAGGTGACCCCCAGCACCCAGCAACCTTTAGCTAGAAGCCCAGGGAGGAGGGAAAGGCAGGGAGAGAGGGAAGAAAGGGGCCACAACCACTTACTTGATCTCTCCAGGAATGTCCAGCTAAATCACCCAGCCGAGGCAGGGGAGTTTTACTTACCTATCCTGCATGTATTCTGCTGGAAGACATTCCAAACAGATCATCGTCCGCGCACGGAAGGTGACTGTTGGCCAGGCATGCTGTGATTGGACCCAGAAGGGACGATCATATGTATGCCCTGGAGCATGACGCTCACCGGACAGGCTGCTGCGACTCGGCCGTAAGGTCAGCCGAAGCTGAGCGGTCCGATGCAAGCCTTGGAGCGTAAGCTCACCGGCCAGGCTGCTGCGACTCGGCCGTAAGGTCAGCCGAAGCTGAGCGGTCCGATGCAGGCCCTGGAGCGTAGGCTCACCGGCCACCCGTGGAGCGACGGGCATGTCGTGGAAAACCCAGCGCGTAGCTAGGGTCGGCACACGCTCGATGGCCGAAACTGGGGAGACTACAAGGATCGAGGATCCAGCCTGTCACCCAGTCGGCAGTTGATCGAAGATCGCAGGAAACAACAAATGTAGCAAAAAAATAAAAATATATATATCTTTTTTCCCCGGACCAATGAGCCCGAAGGGAGCCATGTCCTACTCCTTGCTAGACAGAAAAAAACTGATCTGCGATGTGCAGACTGAGAGGGTATACCCAGAGGGTCCGCCCCCTGGGCGGTACTGTAGAAGGTGTGATGCAACACTTTTTACAAGTTTTTCTGCCTAGTCACTCCTAATTAACGGATAATACCCACTTTGTCAATAGAGAAGCTGTGTCGGTCCATGGACGAAAGAGTAAAGAGGTTTTAGACTACGATGATCTATTCCCATGCTGCTGAATTTGTTAACTACATGTTGGCAATTGCCTCATTTACGAAAGGGGTAGTCCAAGAAATAAAGTCAACGTAAAGTCCAATTGATGGTTTTTATACTGCCAGCCTTTGATAAGATGAAACTGAAGCAAGAAGGGTAACCTCTGTGGTTTGTTCATGGTTCACAGGATGGAAATGTGTAGGTGAAGTCTCTAACATCAATGAATTTCACTTGAATTTTATTATCGTAATAGAGAAGCAAAGGATGAGTCATACAACCCTTTAACAAATGTTACTTAGGCCTGCAATATACCATTAGTCAAAGACCATTCAAACGTCTATATAATTCTACTTGCGAATAAATTGGGATTGAGTTTCTTAACCACTTGCTTACTGAACACTTAAACCCCGTTCCTGCTTAGACCAATTTTCAGTGCTGTCACTCTTTGAATGACAATTGCTACAGTGTACCCAAATTACATTTTTATCATAAAAATAGAGCTTTTTTTGTGGTATTTAATTACTGATGGGTTTTAATTTTTTTGCTAAATAAAACTAAAAAAGGACCGAAAATTTTGAAAAAAACACAACAAAAAAACGGTTTCATAGTTTGTTCTAAAATTGAGAAAACTGGTAGTTTTTCTCCTTCAACGATGTGCGCTGATGAGGCTGCACTGTTGGGTACTGATAGGCTTCACTGATGGGCACTGATAAGGCGGCACAAATGTGCCCTGATAGGTGGCACTGATAAGCACTGATGAGGTGGCACTGATAGATGGCCCTGATGGGCACCGATGATCACTGATGGGTGACACTGATAGGCAGCACTGATCTGTGGCACTGATGAGACACTGATGGGCATTGATTGGCAGCACTGGTGGGCATTGATGGGTGGCACTGTGGGCACTGGTGGGTGGCACAGTGGGCACAGAAAATGCAGCCGTGGCTCTCTGTGTGAGGGACCGATGTCCCCCTGACAAAGTTACGGATTACTGATCTTCTGTTTACATCACGTGATCAGCCATCATTGGCTGACAGCCGATCACGTGATAAGGGGCCGAGATCGACCCCTTCCTTACTCTGATCTGTGATCAGCCGAATCTCATAGGCCAGAAGTTTTTTTCCACCCAAAATGCACTTCATTCATTAACCACTTAACAAGTTTTAATCGCTTTTATGCCCAGGCCATTTTTTGCTATTCAGCACTGCACTACTGTAACTGGCAATTGCGTGGTCATGCAACACTGTACCCGAATGAAATTTACTGTATATAATTTTTTTCACACAGATTTATTTTGGTGGCATTTGATCACCACATCTAAAATTCAATTGTTTACAAATTTGAAGTGGTGCTATGGTTCAAAACGAAAAAGAATGATAAAACTACATAAAGAATACAAACAGTATTACAAGGTAAATATTGAGAAACGTGAATTATCCGGTTTCTGATGACCTATAAAACTGAACAACTCAATTGAAAAACAAACTAAAATCTTTTAGGGAGGTGAAGTATAACTAAAAAACTAAAATAATGTGGTTGCATAAGTGTGCACAACCTCTTATAACTTAGGATGTAGCTGTGTTTAGAATTAAGCAATCATTTAAAATGTATGTTAAATAGGAGTCAGTACACACCTGCCATCATTTAAAGTGCCTTTGATTAACCCCAAATAAAGTTCAGCTGTTCTAGTAGGTCTTTCCTGACATTTTCTTAGTCGCATCCTACAGCAAAAGCTATGGTTCAACAGAGTGCTTCCAAAGCATCAGAGGGATCTCATTATTAAAAAGGTATTAGTCAGGAGAAGGGTACAAAAGAGTTTCCAAGGCATTAGATATACCATGGAACACAGTGAAGACAGTCATCAAGTGGAGAAAATTTGGCACGACAGTGACATTACTAAGAACTGGATGTCCCTCCAAAATTGATGAAAAGACGAGAAGAAAACTGGTCAGGGGGGATGCCAAGAGGCCTATAGCAACATTAAATGAGCTTCAGGAATATCTGGCAAGCACTGGCTGTGTTGTACATGTGACAAAAATCTCCCGTATTCTTTATATGTCTGGGCTATGGCGTAGAGTGGCAAGACGGAAGCATTTTCTTATTAAGAAAAACATCCAAGGCCAGCTAAATTTTGCAAAAACACAGCCTGAAGTCTCCCAAAAGCATGTGGGAAATGTGTTATGGCCTGATGAAACCAAGGTTGAACTTTTTGCCCATAATTTCAAAAGATATGTTTGGCACAAAAACAACACTGCACATCATCAAAAGAACACCATACCCAAATTGAAGCATGGTGGTGGCAGCCTTAGACAAGGTAGATGGAATTATGAACAGTATGCCAATATACCAGTCAATATTGGCACAAAACCTTCAGGATTCTGCTAGAAAGCTGAACATGAATAGGAACTTCTTTCAGCATGACAATGACCCAAATCATACATCCAAATCAAGAAATTACTTCAGCAGAAGAAGATTAAAGATTACGAATGGCCCGGCCAGAGCCCAGACCTGAATCCAATTGAAAATCGTGGGGTGATCTGAAGAGGGTGGTGCACAGGAGACCCCCTTGCAATCTGACAGATTTGGAGTGTTTTTGCTAAGAAGAGTGGGCAAATATTGCCAAGTCAAGATGTGCCATGCTGATAGACTCATACCTATAAAGATTGAGTGCTGTAATAAAATAAAAAGTTGCTTCAACAAAGTATTAGTTTAAAGGGGAGTTCCAGCCTTTTTTATGTTTATTAAAAGTCAGCCGCTACAAAAAGTGTAGCTGCTGGCTTTTAATAAACAGACACTTACCTGTTCCACTGTCCAGCGACGCGGCCGCCCGGAGCTTCACTCCTCTTCCCCCCTCTCCACCGGCGCCTCCATTCTAACTGTGGGCAACTGGCCGTGACAGCTTTCGGCTTCACGGCCGGGCACTCACTGCGCATGCGCGAGCGGCGCTGCGCTCCCTAAAAGGTCAGGTGATCGTCTACAGGGAGGGGCCGCCAAAAGGCGATATGACGAGTCGCCTAAGCGGTCCCTGGGCGGAAGGAGGAAGTGGGACAGGAAGTCCCACTCCTACTGAAGCCCCCACTCCCCCCCCAAAAAATGACATGCCAAATGTGGCATGTAAGGGGGCGAGGAGTGGTTTAAGCGGAAGTTACACTTTTGGGTGGAACTCAGCTTTAAGGGTGTACACCATGGATATGCATTTAGCGGAACTCCAGCTGTTGCAAAACTACAAGTCCCATCATGCCTCTGCCTCTGGGTGTCATGCTTGCTGCTGTCAGAGTCTCGCTATGCCTCATGGGAGTTGTAGTTTGGCAACAGCTGGAGGTCCGCTAATTGCATATCCCTGGTGTACACACTTATGCAACCATATTATATTAGGTTTTTTTTTATTCCCTCCACCTACAAGATTTCAGTTTTGCAATTTGTCAGGGCTCAGCAGCCATAATATACCGTGGTCATTTTACATGGGGGAGGACATAGCCAGGCAGGATCAGCCAGGTTTTTTTAGGTGATAGTAGGGGCCAAATTTCCCAGCACAAGCACTGTGCTGTATAACACGCTTTAAAGTGGATGTAAACCCAATTAATGAAATTTGAGCTGGGCACATATATCTGCAGTGTTTTCTTATCTCTCTTCAAAGCACTAAGTCCCGTGGCTTTCTCCTGCTCCATTCTTCTGTTATCAGCATGAAAACTTCTGCCAAGTTCTGACACGTGAGAAAACCAGCCTGAATTTTGTGTCAGGGTGGGTGCTATAAATAGATTAGCAAAAAGATGCTCTGCAAGTCTCTGCCTATGTGGAGGGGGGTGTGTGCATTTCTTCCAATCAGCTGTCTCCCAGTGTAATCCAACACTACACTGCTACTGCTGAATGAGGAAGTGAAAATTCTAACACGATGTGCACTTTTCTAAACAGTATATAGAGCTGAAGACAGCAAATATACATGTAAAACTTATATAGGAGGATTTGTTTCATCCCTGTATATCATCTGAGGCTGTTCACATCACTGGGTTTATGTGAGGGTTAACATCCACTTTAAGGGAATAGGATTAATAATTATTTTTTGGTTAACAAACGCTTTAATGTCTCCACTGCTTCAAGGGAAAAGCTCTACACTATCCGCTACAACACCAAACATAAGCAAAATATAACTATTTTTCACTACTTCCATTGGGAAATCACAAACCATATATCCTTATTCAAAATAATATACTGTACATCAGTCAACTTTTATAAATAAATCATCAATTTTATCTATACATTTTAACATCAATTAAGGCCTGGTTCACACCTATGCATTTTTTAGTGCATTTGCAGTTTTGCAGATACACTACAGTCCATTTACCATGGTTTCCAATGGGTCACGTTCACATTTATGCATTTAATGGAAAGGGCCAGGGACTTTTTCCTGGTTTTTGGTTCCATAGACTTCAATGAATCAAAAACGTGCATTTAAAAAACGCAAAATGCACCTGGAATATGTAAATTGCAACCTTCATAGGTGTGAACCAGGCCTAAAAGAGAACATCTACAAATACCAAGCTGTGACAATTCCCGTTGCTTATTTTTTTCTTAACATTGTCACTTTAAACATATGCTTCATGGTCCACCACACTCTTCATTCCTGTACATTATTAATGTACTGTAGGTGGCCACCTTACACCTAGATCCACATTCAAGATTCCATCTGGATTAATCAATATGCAGTGACTCACAAATTAATATGCCCCCACTGAAAGATAACACTTGTAGTAAGAGCAGTAGTTTCAATAGGTTAGCCACTTCCCTCTCAGGGACCCTTCATACCATATCCAGGGCCCCCCCTGTTAGTAAGCTAAAATGCTCTGCTTTCTGCAGTGATCAAATTAGGCAAGTTTTGTTTCCACATGAGACCCTGTCCCCGTAAAAATGTTATAGGCTAGAAAGACAGAAGTATCCACTTTTGTGACGCTGGAGTAAGTGGACTTAGGCAGGCCATACATGGGTCGAATTTCGAAATAATTTTCTTTCAAAAATCTCATCTAAGAATTTTCGTTCAAATTTCACACCATTGGTGGGCTGTAGCAACAGTCAATTTTTCATTTGGCCATCAAATTTGAGTAATCGGGCATGATGGAAAATTTTTGAAAAACGAACGGTTTTTGAATTAATGATGGAAGAACCGTGTGAGAAATGTAATCAAAAAAGAAATGAGCATGTGCAAGAAAAGAAAAATTCCCGGAAACAAAAGAAGATTCCCAGCCGCAAAAAAAAAATGCAAGTTAGACTTACCGGTAACTTGTTTTCCAATAGGCTTTCAGGACAGCACCTGAGAGATCATGGCTCCTCCTCCTACAGGAAACACCTCATCAATTAATTCTTTAATTGGAGGCCTCCACGTTGCTTCCATCAGTTGTTTGTAGAGAACCTCCAGCCCCAGCTGCAACACATAAGCGACAGTTATTACATAGTATTACAGCCACAGCATAAAAAAGGGCGGGATCCTGCTGTCCTGAAAGCCTATTGGAAAACAAGTTACCGGTAAGTCTAACTTGCATTTTTCCAAAACGTCTCTCAGGACAGCACCTGAGAGGATAATCGAGACTTACCCCATTTAGGGTGGGACAACAGCCTGTAAGACTTTCCTTCCGAAAGCCTGGTCCCCAGCCGTCATGAGATCTAATCTATAATGACGGGCAAAGGTCGTCAGACTTGTCCATGTAGCTGCCTTACAGATTTGTTCGGGGGTGGCACCAGCTTTTTCTGCCCAACTCACCGCCGAAGCTCTAGTAGCATGAGCCCGGATACTTACTGGACTCTCCTGGCCTGTAAGGGAATAGGCGTCTGAGATAGTCATTCTCAACCATCTGGCAATGGTTCCTCTAGAAGCTTGTCTTCCTTTTTTATTTCCGGAAAATAGAATGAATAGTGCGTCTGAACGCCTAAAGTCTTTAGTAGCTTCCAGGTAACTTAAGACTGCTCTTTTAACATCCAGGGTATGGAATTATTCTTCCTTCTTACCCGACGGATTAGAACAAAACATAGGAAGTATCTCCTGGGTTCTATTTTGAACTGAAGCAACCTTTGGTAAAAAATTAGGATCCGTCTTAAGCACAATTCTGTCTGAAAAAATATAAAAAAAAAAAAAAAAAGGTTCCCTGATAGATAAAGCTTGCAGCTCACTGATTCTTCGAGCTGTTGTAATAGCTACTAGAAAAATTGTTTTTAAAGTAATTAGCTTCAGGGAGGTTAAATTAAGAGGTTCGAAAGGTTCCCTGGTCAGGGCCTGTAGAACGACTGACAAGTCCCATGACGGACAGCTTTTGATCACTATCGGTCTAGCCCGAGTGAGGGCTTTAAAGAATCTGTTTACTAGGGGTTCTGATGAAATAGACTTCTCAAAATATACCCCCAGTGCGGCAACCTGAACTTTTAGGGTACTGATCGCTAGGCCCTTGTCTGCTCCTTCTTGCAGAAATTCCAAGATAGAAGAAATCTGGTTTAATGGTCTGCCGGATGTAGTGCACCAAGAGTTAAAGACTTTCCAGACTTTGTGATATATTGCTCTGGTAACATTCTTTCTGCTAGATAGGAGGGTAGCCACCAACCTATCCGAGAATCCTTTTCTCCTTAAGAGCTGCTCCTCAGAAGCCAGGCTGTGAGTTTTAGCTTTTCTACTTCTTGGTGAAACAGAGGACCTTGTAACAGAAGGTCTTGTCTCAAGGGAAGGTGCCAGTATGGTTTGATCTGCATCTGTAGAAGAGCCGAAAACCAAGGCCTTTTGGGCCAGAAGGGAGTGATGAGGATTACTGTCATATCCTCTTTCCGGATTTTTGTTATGACCTGCGGAATCAGCTGAAATGGAGGGAAGGCGTAAGCCGAGGTGAAAATTCCAACTGTGTGCCAGAGCATCTACCCCCAGAGATGACTCAGAGGGATATTTGTGTATTTTCCTGAGTCGCAAAGAGATCCACTCTTGGCTGTCGCCCATTTCTTCACTATTAGATTGAAGACATCTGGATTCAATTGCCACTCCGCTTCGTACACCTGGTTCCTGCTGAGGAAATCCGCTATCCTGTTTAGGGTCCCTTTTAGGTGGACCGCGGACAAGGATTGAGTATGGAGCTCTGCCCAATTTAGAATGCTCTCTGCTAGGCCTTGAAGTATTCTGCTTCTGGTGCCCCCTTGTCGGTTTATGTAAGCCACCGCTGTGGCGTTGTCTGACAGGATTTGTGTATGTCGCCCTTGGACTTCTTCTGCAAAGAACAATAAGGCCATTTCTATCGCCTTTAGTTCCCTCCAGTTTGAAGATCTCAGTGCTTCCCTTGTGGACCAAGATCCCTGAGCCCAACGACCGCTCACGTGAGCCCCCCAACCCCAGGAGCTGGCATCGGTTGTTAGCCTTACCTGGGTTGGAAAGGACCATAACAGGCCTGCTGAGAGTCTTGCCTGGTTCTTCCACCACCAGAGACTCCTCTTTACTTTGGTGGGGATCTTCACCAGTGAATCCAGTGAATTCTGCTGGCGATCCCAGATTTTTAACAGAAACTTTTGCAGCGGTCTGAAATGGAGCTTTGCCCACTGTACTGCTGGTATGGAAGAAGTCAGGGTTCCTAATGCTGACATGACCCTCCTGATGGACAGAAGCTGACTGGATTTTAAGAGAGACACAACCTCTAACAGCTTTTCCCGTTTTTCTTCTGGGAGAAAAATCTTTTGCTCCACAGAGTTGATACGGAAACCCAGGAATAACACCTCCTGAGAGGGAATCAGATTGGACTTTTGGAGGTTTAGTATCCATCCGATGGATTCTAGGTGAGCGTGTGCTCTGTCCAAGTTTCTCTGAAGTCCATCTCTGGTTTGGGCAAACAGTAGCAGGTCGTCTAGATAAGGAATCACTGAAATTCCCTCTAGACGCAAGGGTGCTAGAGCTTCGGCCATTACCTTCGTGAACACCCTTGGAGAAGATGACAGGCCGAATGGAAGAGCTCTGAATTGCAGGTGTACCACCTTCTTCCCTTCTCTCAGTGCTAACCTCAGATATCTCTGAGATCTGGCAGCAATAGGAATGTGGAGGTATGCGTCCTGCAAATCTATTGACGCCATGAAGCATCCTCGACTCAGGAGGCTTCTTACTGAGAAAATGGAATCCATCCGAAATCTTTTGTATTCTACTGACAAATTCAGCATTTTTAGATTTAGGATGAGGCGGTACTTTCCTGAAGGTTTCTGTACAAGGAAAACGTGAGAATAGAACCCCTGGAAGAACTCCTTTGTTGGAACCGGAACAATGACTCTCTGGGATATCAGTTCCTGAATTAGGGACTTCATGGCGAGTGCCTTGACCAGATCCCTCGGGACGTTTGTCACTAGGAATCTCTTTGGGGGTTCTTCTGTGAATTCCACCACATATCCTTGGGAGAGCATGTTTACAATATACTGATTTGTAGTGATGTCTCTCCACTGGGGAATGAACTCCTTGAGTCTTCCCCCTACTTGGGGCGGATTGTCACTGCGGCTTTACGGGGGTCGCAGGAGGATGGAAGAGCACTCCACTCCTACCTTTTGGTTTCTGGGAAGACCACTGCTTCCTTTTGGTTTGCGTTTTTCCTTCCTGTTGTCCTTTTTGGGGACGAAAAAAAACGCTTACGGGTCTGTACCTGTTGTTTTTTGACCGGAAACGCCTTCTTTTTGTCAGCCGTACGGTCAAGAATGGACTCCAGCTCAGAACCAAATAGCAAATCCCCTGCAAAGGGAATGCTACACAGTCTATTTTTAGATGCAGCATCTCCTGGCCAAGTTTTAAGCCACAAGGCTCTCCTAGCAGAATTGGTCAAAGCCGCTGACCTGGCTGACATACGAATGGATTCTGCTGAAGCATCCGCAATATATGATACCGCTGCAGAAAGCGTTGTAAATGAGTCCAGAATCTCCTGTTTTGGAGAATCCGCCGTAACATGGGCCTTCATCTGGTTAATCCAGTGTTCTAAATTCCTAGCGACACAGGTTGTTGCCATTGCTGGTTTTAGATTGTTCATCACGGACTGCCAAGCCCTTTTAAGAAGCAAATCCATTCTTTTGTCCATGGGCTCCTTTAACATGCCCATGTCCTCAAAGGCAAGGTCAGTTGATTTTGAGACCTGTGAAAAAGCAGAGTCCAATTTTTGGAACCTTGTTCCAGATGGAATCCGGGTTGTCCTCAAATGGAAATCTTCTCTTATGAGACCGGGAAAAAAAAATGGCTTTTTCTCAGGTTCCAACCACTCTTTTTTAATCATGTCCGAGATTATTGAATGGACCGGAAAAACACGGCTTTTTGGATCACCCAAACCTGCATACATGCGGTCATGTAGGGAGAGCTCCTTCTTTTCCTCTTCAATCCCCAAAGTCGCATGGATTACTTTTAAAAGTCCTGCGACTTCAAGCGACATTTTGTACTTAGAAGCGCTCTCTGCTTCATTTTCTTCCTCCTCAGAGTCTGTTCCATCCGGAGCAAGGGAAGCAGATTCTTGGGAAGAGTCTATCGGACCTCCCAATAATATTTGAGAGCCGTCTAGGGGTTCTGAAGAAGGCTGAGGAGCCCTAGGTTCCCTTGAAGGGCCTGGTTCTTCTCTTAGGTTTGACCTAAAAGCTTGAAAGGTGGCACGGAGTTCATCCTTAATTGTAGATACTAGATCGCCACAAAAGGATGGAGACTCTTCCCTGACTACATTTGCAGTGCAATCTGCACAAAGCGATTTGGTCCAAGCCTCGCTTAACTTTTCCTTGCAGACAGGGCACCTTCTCTTCACTGGTTGAGCAGAACTTTTGGCCTGCACAAACAGAAAAGAAAAAAACCAGGGACCACGCTAAGAAAAAACTGTTACACAGTACAAATCAATACACTAAGGTGCACATAGGAAAAAACACTTTCACTTCCTTGTGCCCCGCAAGCCATGCACCACTACCACCTTTTACAAAAGACCCCTAGATATTATGCAGGCATGCTAAATCACCAGCCACTGCACCACCAGGGAGATGGGGGGTGGGGGAGATGGGGGGGGGGAAGGGTGAATACCCCCCCACAGGAGAAAACGGCCCAGTGTAAATAGGACACAGTCCCTTACCTTAGCCTTGCTGGTGCCTTGGCTTGCCCCCTTATCCGCTGCATCGCTATCCATAGCTGTCTGCGGACGCGTGGTGAAGAAAAACGCCGGTTCCAGATTCGAAAACGCCGCCGCGCTGACCTGGAACCGGAACTTTAAAGGCACCAGGTGACCCTGCCCTCTCCCTCTGCGCTTTGCAGCCGGAAATGACGCGCGCGCCGACCCAGAAGTGCTGCCTCTTCCCATACAGGACACGGCCGAGGCTCTCCTTGGCCACCAGAACAATGGCGGCAGCCGTAAAGCTCCACGCCTCTATTCGCAAGCGGTCGGCGAGAGTACAGCAAACCACCGATCTGAAGACAAAAAGGAGGCAGCCCTCCCGGGCTGTACAGGCTCTCCCCGAGCACGGAAGAGGGAGAGGGAGCCCACGGGACCATCCATGCTAGGAGGTAAGTGGGAGGATCACTCTCCTAAGAAAAAAACTAACTGAGAACCTTTGTCTCCCAGGAAAGCCCTGAGAGATCGTGGCTCTCACCAGACAGAGGTGTTCCTCCGGCTGGAGGAAACACAAAAAACTGATGGAAGCAACGTGGAGGCCTCCAATTAAAGAATTAATTGATGAGGTGTTTCCTGTAGGAGGAGCCATGATCTCTCAGGTGCTGTCCTGAAAGACATTTTGGAAAAATTCTGTAGCAACAGGAGGTACAATAGCTTGGTTTGTCGAATTTCGAAATCAACGGTGGCATCATGGGATCACAAAACACACAAAATTTCAGATTTTCAAAAGAAAATTATTTCGTAAATTCGACCATGTATGGCCAGCCTAAAGGGCTTGGCTCAGGAGAGGACTTAGCCTACTGACACATGGAACCTGGCTGTACTACAGATGGTCCCTGATTGGGGATTGGATGAAAACCTATAGACACTCCTGCTCATACATCAAGTGCTATCTTAGAACGAGAGGATATTAAAGAGTAACTCCACTTTTGTTAAGGAAAAAAAAAACATTCCCCTGAGTGATCTGTGTACATTGCAAGGAGTTTAACAAACTTGCAGATTCCTATCTTTTGTTATTCTGAAGAAATCCCTGTGTGTTTGCCTATGTCCATGTGCACAGAGAATCGAATGGGAGTGGTTTCATAATTATCAATCAGCTGCTGCACCTGCAGGGCTCCAATGAGGAAAACTGCAGGGTCTGCATTCCTTGGACATGATTTCCTATTGGAAGTATCTCACCAAAAATGAAATTTTTGTTGCAGGGGATGCCTAATATCTGAGGTGTACCTTAGTGCAGACTTCTGGGAAAATCAGTGAGCCAATCACTAAAGCAGGATTTGTCCCAGAAGATTGCAGGGAGGGAGGGGGGAGAGGAGAACTTCTAGGCGATCTGAGTGAAAGTAAGAGCGGGTCCCTGTTAAAACTAGGTACCTGCTCCCCCCATAAGGGGCGTTGGGTGCTTGGCATACTTAAAGCACAATTTTCCCTTTTGGGTGAATCTCCTCTTTAGCCCAGGTTCACACTGGGCTGCGGCAATGAAGCCGTGTGAGTTTAGCTGAACTCGTACGATTTGACTCCCGCTGGTCAGTCCCAATTTCGGGCCGCAATTACAGAGACATCTGTGCAGGTTTCTGTACAGATGTCAATGTAAATCGCGGCCCAAAATCGCAAAAAGTAGTACAGAAACTACTTTTTGAAATTGGTGCAGCACCGCAGATGCGGCGTCGCACCGGTTAGGACAGTGCCATTGCCGGCAAATGCCGCCGATTTGACATGTCAAATTGCGCCAGTGTGAACCAGAGCTTATTTCCGAAAAGAAGTAGTGACGCCCAAAAGTAATGTTTTATTAATGTTTGATGTAAAAGTATTTACTCTTACCGAGGCTAAAAAAAAGGTTTGCGTTGGTGCTGGGCTTTTTTATTTCAAAATTTGTTTACTTTGTTCATGTATCATTCTTTATACAAACTTAAAAGAGGGATTCTACTTAATCTTGTTTTCTCAATTGACAAAAAAAAAAAAAAGAAAATTCCTAAAGCTTTAAAAGTGCAATTAATAAACATACTTTGTGTTTGCATTCTTCTCAGATTCAACAGGGACCAAATACTTGAGAATTTCAAAGTGTACACCAAATCCTATCTACCATGAGAGTTTACATAATTTGAACCAAGATTAAGGTCTTGTTACAGTATGTCTGTTCTTTGACAACAGTTGCAAAATCCATGAAACTTTAGCCATGTTTTGCTACTGTTGATGCAGTGTTAAACAGACCAGAAAATTTAAGAATCTCGTCATGTTCTATTTTCCTAACCAGCTTATTCAGAGCAGCTTCAGTGGGGCAGCATGAGACTTTGTTCTGCTTCAACAGATTTACTGTGAGCAGCTGATCAGCCATAGACATGCGAAGAATCAATTTTATTGGTGAGACAGACAGGCAATAAAGAGCTATCATTGCATAACATCATTCTTATTATGAAAGTGATATACTGGAATATTTCTAGTTTAACAATGCGACGGGTAGTGAAAAAAAGCATTGCATTCAAGTCTGACAAGTCACAGAAAAAGTGAAAAATGTGTATAAAATACTCCTTCACTGTAAAAGTTGATTTTTTTTACATAACTTACTGGACTGTGACCCATTAATGGAAAAAGAATATTCTCATACTTGATCATGTACAAAATTATAATAATTCATCAATATATTCAGATCAAAGTGATGCCATTTGCAAGAGAAAGGAAGAAAACCAACTTATTTGAAGAACAATGATACTGAGACTAAGTGATTTGAACTGGAGGAAAGGAAAACAGGAGATATCAATAACAGTATCAGATTTAAGCTTTCATTGTTTAACCTGCACAGGAAAAATGAAAGCTGAAATTCAGGCTACTTAAAAAGCTAGCAAAGTACTATGGGTGATATTTACTAAAGGCAAATCCACTTTGCACTACAAGTGCAAACTACAAGTGCAAAGTGCACTTGAAATTGCACTGAAAGTGCCCTTGGAAGTGCAGTCGCTGTAAATCTGAGGGGTAGATCTGAAATGAGGGGAAGCTCTGCTGATTTTATAATCCAATCATGTGCAAGATAAGATGCTGTTTTTTATTTTCCTTGCATGTCCCCCTCGGATCTACAGCGACTGCACTTCCAAGTGCACTTTCAGTGGAATTTCAAGTGCACTTGTAGTTTGCACTTGTAGTTTGCACTTGTGCAAATAACCCCATATGTCTCTTACTGCAGAACTTAATGTGTATCTACTGTATACGCTAACCTTTTTGTTGTGATGTCTCATTGGGGAGCTACCCCCTCTCTATTTCTCCTTTTGATCATTGCCACCAGGTAAAAAGTTTTAGAAACTCATATGTTTGTTATAGCTGTCACGGGGTGATGGGAATCTTTTAATAAAAGGACACATGTTCCACTGACAGCTAAAGAGAACCTCCTCTTATAACCTATAAGTTGTAATTAGAGTCAGGATGGGAGCCAAGCAGAAGTGAATCCTGTAGATACAAGATAAGGGATGGCCAATAGGAGGTGAAGGCTCACCTGAGAAGTGTAAAGCAGAGCAACACAAAACAGATTAGACCTGTGAGCTGAGACAGCAAAGGGGGAACCTTGTTGGGAGAGGGAGGTCGATGAAACTGGATATGGAACACATAGGAAAAAAGTTATAGCCTGGGCATTGGATCAGGACTTAAAGCTGGAAGTAAACCCAATGATTTAATCATTTCAAAAAACAGTTACATTCCCGGCATGCCGGAAATGCCAACTGTCACATTGGCTGTGCTCTCAACCAAACTGTCACACCATCCAATGGCTGGTGTCATAACTGATCACATGTGCAGCATCATGGCAGTTGAAGATTAAACAGAGGCCAAGATGGCAGCTTCCTTGGCTGAAAATTATAGGAGGGTTTACTTAAACTTTAATGAAGTACATGAATGGGATGAGTCCACATGAGAGCAGGTGGTGCAGGCAGAGTTTTCACCAGGGACTTCCTCACAGGAGTGTCGGCCTTTGCAGTGTGCTGATCCCAGGTCTACGCTGCTTTAGGCACCACTGACCACAAGATGGAGAATGCCAGGAACAGTCCAAAGTTTAGAGCAGGCAGCACATATGAATTACTAGAACTTGCCAGAGATCAGGGCAGGGAGCCGACAGATTATCAGGAAACAAGACAGAGGTTAGTACACAGGAAATCAGTGGACAAGAAGGCAGACTGGATAGGAGGGGCACATCAGCTAGCTAATAATAGCGTTGCTTGGACAGTGAGCCAAGAGATGCACCAGATTGAAATAGGCAAGGCTGTAGGAAGAAGCCACTCTGATTGGCAGTGGCTTGATGGGGGAGAAGGCAGCACTAGAGGACAGAGGATCGCTGCTGGATTGTATAAAGCTAGGCAAAAGAAAAGCGCCATTCTCACATGCCATGACCCATCACGAGTGGTGAGACGCTCTGAATGGAAGTGGCTGCAGCAATATGGGTAAAGAACAAATTATGTTCATCAAAAGAAGATGCCGTCTTTGTTATATCAAACAATATTTCTGGGTTGAGAACTTTTTAAATCTATGATCAACAGGATGGTTATTGCTAATCATTTAGCCAGCATCAAAGATTATAAGCTATTTTCCTTTCTTTATCCCTTTCTTATACCAAAGAAATTGTAAGCTTCTCCACCCTCTACATCCCTGCCTTATAGCTCATAAGATTGCAAACTCTACCACCTTCTATACCCCTGTCTTATAGCCCAAGAGGCTATAACCTATTTAACCTTTTTTATCCCTGCTTTAATAATAAAAACATTATAAGCTCTTCAACCTTCTACATCCTTGTGTAATAGCCCAGGAGACTGTAAGCTCTTCCACCTTCTTTATACCTGCCTCATAACTAAAGCAATCAAATCTCTATCCACCTTCTACATCCCTGCCTCACAGCCCAAGCCTCTTTAACTTTCTTTATCTCTGCATTATACCTGAAAACATGGCTAGTGGTAAGGTTTTGTACCTTGTTACCATAGATAGTAGGAAAGTAAACATACAGGTGATACCTTTCATGTGGCTACCTTGATATCTTAAATGCAAGCTTTTCATCTTACATCTTTTTTATCAACTTCAACATACTATGGTTTTTCAGTTACAGGACAAAGATTATTTTATTAATATTTAATAATTACACACCTTCCCCAACCTGCATGATTACTAGAAAGAATGAAGGAGCTGCCTAATTGGCATTTGTTCTTGGTTGAGGTCGCCTGCTGATGTAAGGTCTGTGGTTGATGGCATGAGGGAGATGGCAAGGCAGTAGGGGAAAATTGGGCCCATCTTTAATATGATGTTATATCTAAATACTGTATTTATTGGCGTATAACACTCACTTTTTTACCCTGAAAATAGAGGGTAAACTGTGCCTGAGTGTTATACGCAGGGGGCTGTGGAAAGTTTTTTTCCTGAAACTTCCCTCTTAAAGTTAGGGTGCGTGTTATACGCCGATGAATACGGTACTTGATTTTTGAAAGACTTTTATAATGAAAATCATTCTGGTTACTAAAAAATACAAGCATTCATACTTGGGCTTTTGGAGCAGTTTCTCAGTGAGTCTTCTTGTCTCGTGGCATGGCCTCTCTTTTAACACTATCTGTGAATAATATTCTACTTGAATTTATTAGAACTTAATCAATGTATTAATGACACCCTATTAAACATTGCCCGGTTTACAGTAATCTCAGTATATATGTGTATAAACCAGGGATCCCCAAACTACGGCCCTCCAGCTGTTGCGGAACTACAAATCCCATGAGGCATTGTAAAACTCTGACATTCACAGACATGACTAGGCATGATGGGAATTGTAGTTCCTGAACACCTGGAGGGCCGTAGTTTGAAGACCCCTGGTATAAACACTTACCAAGCTAACTATATACCGCTGCTGGCTCCAGATCTCAAGGCGTGCTTCCCCAAAGTCCAAATAGAGGACCGTGGGCCATGAGTATCTGACATGTATTGTTCTGATGAAACAGTGCATGTACAGTGAGAAGGGGGAGCAGGGGGATGGCTGGCCACCCGGCTATCCTTCTGTGGATGCATGCAGCATCTGTAGGTGGAAGCTGGGCAGTGTGTGCAAGTGTAGCTCCGTAGGACCCTCCAAATACAGATATTACAGCCAGCTCTGGGGGGGGGGCATCTGATAGAGATAGAAAGATAAGTATACCATGTAAGGTAATTCATCAGAAGTAGGGATGAGCTTCGTGTTCGAGTCGAACATACGTTCGACTCGAACATCGGCTGTTCGATCGTTCGACGAAGATCGAACGATTTGGGCCGTTCGCGCCAAATTCGAGTGACGCGAACGGCCCACAATGCACTACGCCATCGCAGTGTCATCCAGGCGCTGTGATTGGCCAAGCATGCACTGTGACCCCGCATGCTTGGCCAATCACAGCGCCGGCAGCGAGGAGAGCAATGATTGGCCACAGGCAGGATGCCTGTGGCCAATTATTGCTGAGGGTGTTTAGTACACGCCCCACACTATAAAAGGCCGCCAGCACGGCGGCCTAGTGTAGTGTGTTCCGGAGCATGGAAAGAGAAACATAGGCAGGGACAGTGACATTTATTTTTTTCTTGCTTAACCTGGATTCCTTTAGTTTAGGGAAAGAGAAGGATAGGTAGGGAGAGTGTCAGTGTGTTTTACTGTGCGAATCCTTGTTTCTAGGGACAGGGAAGGACAGTGAGGGAATTCTCCTTGTGCTATAGTGTGCTTTAAAAAAACATTTTTTCTAGGGACAGAAAACTATAGGTAGGGAGAGTGTCAGTGTGTTTTACTGTGCGAATCCTTGTTTCTAGGGACAGGGAAGGACAGTGAGGGAATTCTCCTTGTGCTATAGTGTGCTTTAAAAAAACATTTTTTCTAGGGACAGAAAACTATAGGTAGGGAGAGTGTCAGTGTGTTTTACTGTGCGAATCCTTGTTTCTAGGGACAGGGAAGGACAGTGAGGGAATTCTCCTTGTGCTATAGTGTGCTTTAAAAAAACATTTTTTCTAGGGACAGAAAACTATAGGTAGGGAGAGTGTCAGTGTGTTTTACTGTGCGAATCCTTGTTTCTAGGGACAGGGAAGGACAGTGAGGGAATTCTCCTTGTGCTATAGTGTGCTTTAAAAAAACATTTTTTCTAGGGACAGAAAACTATAGGTAGGGAGAGTGTCAGTGTGTTTTACTGTGCGAATCCTTGTTTCTAGGGACAGGGAAGGACAGTGAGGGAATTCTCCTTGTGCTATAGTGTGCTAAAGCATTCCTCATCAACCATCTTTGAAATCCTTGTTTTTTTGGACAGTCAGGGAAATTGTCGTTGTGCTATTCTGTGCAAAAGCAATCATCCTCAACCATATTTAGAAATCCTTAAGTAAAGGGACAGAGGAGGACACCTGAAGGTAGCCCTTATTGCTTTTTTCCCATCTCCCTGCAGGCCATCTATTAGAATGTCTGGAAGGCAAACAAGGAGAGGCAGACAGTCAGGAGGCAATAAAAGAGGGCAAGCAGGCTCTGTGTCTGGGGGCAACAGTGCTGGTCGTGGACGCGGTGCATTGTCATCAGCACATGGCCATGGGACACGCTTGTCCTTTTCGGCAGCTGGACATGTTGAGCCACATCATGCCGAAGACTTGGTAGAGTGGATGACCAAGCCCTCCTCCTCCTCCTCATCCTCTCTCACCCAGGCTCAGGGTACTGGAAAAGCAGCTGCCAAAGCGTCCTCTTCCCTGGTATCAATGTCAGACTCATCATCAGTCACTCCTTCCCTAGACCCACCATGTCCTCCTCCTGTGGAGTCCCCCGAACTGTTTGAGCACAGTGTTGGGTACATGCTCCAGGAGGATGCCCAGCGTTTCGAAGGGTCTGATGATGAAACCCAGCTAGAGGAAGGCAGTAGCGTGAGAGCAGACAGAGGGGATGCTCAAGAAGGACACCAATCTGGCAGTCATGTTCCAGCAGCTGCAGCATACTGCCAGATTGGCTCCAGTGATGAGGAGGGAGGTGATGATGAGGTCACTGACTCCACGTGGGTGCCTAATAGGAGAGAGGAGGAGGAGGAGGAGGATGAGGAGGAGGCACATCTCCAACGAGGCAGGATGCCCTTTGGTGGCCAGCGTAAGGGCAGTACACCGACGGAATCACACCGCAGAGCTCCGCCTGTGCAGGGCGCTGCCTCTGCCCGTCATTCAAAAAGTTCTTTGGTGTGGGCCTTTTTTGAGGCTAGTGCATCAGATCGCACAGCTGCTGTTTGCAACATATGTCTCAAGCGTATATCGCGTGGCCAAAACATCAGCCGCTTGGGTACCACATGCCTGACCAGACATATGTTGACCTGCCATGCAGCTCGTTGGCAAGCCTACCTCAAAGACCCACACCAAAGAACAAAGCGGACCTCTCCTTGCACCGCATCAGCTGGGATCTCCAACCCCACTATAACTTCAGTCCTCTCTGAAACATGCACTGAGAGGAATGAAGGTGTAGAATTAGGTGTGTCACAGCCAAGTACTTGCGGCCACTCTGCTAGCAGTACACCGACGTCCGATTCTAGCAGGCAAATTTCCCTGCCCCAGCTGCTGGACCGTCAAAAGAAGTTCACTCCCAGCCATCCACATGCCCAGCGGTTGAATGCTAGCTTGGCTAAATTGCTAGCGCTTCAACTGCTGCCTTTTCAGTTGGTAGACTCGGCCCCCTTCCGTGAGTTTGTGCAATGTGCAGTTCCTCAGTGGCAGGTTCCCAAACGCCACTTTTTCTCACGGAAGGCTATTCCGGCTCTCTACCGGCATGTGGAAGGCAATGTCTTGGCCTCGCTGGACAGGGCGGTCAGCGGTAAGGTGCATATTACCGCTGACTCATGGTCCAGCAGGCATGGACAGGGACGTTACCTTTCTTTCACGGCCCATTGGGTCACTCTTTTGGCAGCTGGGAAGGATGCAGGACAAGGTGCAGTAGTGTTGGAGGTTGTTCCACCGCCACGCCTCCAAAATGCTACTACTGGTTGTGACACACCTCTCTCCTCCACCCCCTCCTCCTCTTCCTCCATGGCCTCTTCCTGTGGTTTGTCCTCGGAACCAGCGGTGCTCCGTAGGCGTTCAAGGGGCTACGCAAGTACGCAGGCAAAAAGATGCCATGCCGTGCTTGCGCTGGTGTGTTTGGGGGACAGAAGCCACACTGGGGCAGAGGTCCTGTCTGCTCTGCAGGGCCAGGCCGAGAGGTGGTTGACGCCACGCCAGCTTAAGCCAGGAATGGTGGTTTGCGACAATGGCACCAACCTCCTCTCCGCCCTCCGACAGGGACAACTGACCCATGTGCCCTGTGTGGCTCACGTCCTTAACCTGGTGGTGCAGCGGTTCTTGGGCAGGTACCCGGGCTTACAGGATGTCCTGAGGCAGGCCAGGAAAGTCTGTGTGCATTTCCGCAGATCTTATAATGCCAGTGCTCGCCTGGCTGAGCTGCAAAAGGAGTTGAACCTGCCCAAGAACCGCCTTACATGTGACATGCCCACCAGGTGGAACTCAACGTTGGCCATGCTGCAGCAGCTGCACACGCAGCAGAGGGCCATCAATGAGTACCTGTGCGACTACGGCACCAGGACAGGGTCAGGGGAGCTTGGTTTTTTTTCTCCACGCCAGTGGGGCATGATCAGGGATGCATGCACTGTCCTGGCACCATTTGAGGAGGCCACGAGGATGGTGAGCAGTGACAGTGCATGCATCAGTGACACTGTACCTCTTGTCCACCTGTTGGAGCACACGCTGCGTGGAATAATGGACAGGGCACTTGAGGCAGAACAGAGGCAGGAAGAGGAGGACTTCCTTGCCTCTCAAGGCCCCCTTTACCCAGACAGTGTTCCTTCTGTCCCACCCATCGCACAGGAAGAGGAGGAGGAGGAGGAGGAGGAGGAGGAGGAGGAGGAGGAGGAGGATTGTGTCAGCATGGAGGTGGAGGCTGGCACTCAGCATCATCAGCAGCAGTCTTTTAGGGATGATTTACAGTCCCAAGAAACCAGTGGACTTGTACGTGGCTGGGAGGAGGTGGCTGTGGATCATGTCGTCCTTAGTGACCCAGAGGACTCCGGAGCGAATGCCTCAGCAAACATACGCTGCATGGCCTCCCTGATCCTGCAAAGTCTGCGGAAGGATCCTCGTATTCTTCGGATCAAGGAGAGGGACCATTACTGGCTGGCCACTCTCCTTGATCCACGGTACAAGGGTAAGGTTGCGGACCTTATGTTACCGTCGCAGAGGGAGCAGAGGATGAGACAACTCCGGGAGGCCTTGCAGAAAGGTCTGTGCAACGCGTTCCCAGAGACTGGGAGGTTACAAACTCCTGGTCCTGGACAACGAGTTGCTGAGGCTTCGGCCAGTCAAAGAAGGAGCGGTGGGGAAGGTGGCCGTCTGACCGATGCGTTCAGACAATTCTTTAGTCCGCAGCCCCAAAGTATGATCGGTTCCAGCAACCATCGCCAGCGTCTGATAAACATGGTGCAGGAATATCTAGGGGCAAGGTCAGACTTGGACACCTTCCCCACCGAAAATCCTCTGGCTTACTGGGTCTTGAGGATGGATCACTGGCCAGAGCTTGCACAGTATGCAATTGAGCTACTGGCCTGTCCTGCATCCAGCGTTCTTTCGGAACGCACATTCAGTGCTGCTGGAGGATTTGTCACGGATCACAGGGTGCGCCTGTCCACTGACTCGGTTGATCGACTGACTTTCATCAAGATGAACCAGTCTTGGATCACCACCAGCTACCACACACCTGATGCTGATATAACAGACTAATTGATTTTAACATGTCACATCCCTTCAAGACTGATGCTGATGCTGAGTGCCTGTGCTGTTATGTTGACTGGCTATCCTCCTCCTCCGAGTCCTCAATGATACGATTGATGATGATAGCTTGGAAGATCATTTTTGTTTATGGGTGCCGCCACCAGTGGCTAAGGCCCAATTTTTCAGCCCCTGTTTTACAGGGGCGTGTAATTACAATTCTTGATCTAATAATTCACAGCAGGGCCCATTCCTGCACCCACCAAGAGTAACTCTGAGGGCTTACAGTGTTGTGGCAACACCACCACCACCACCACGAAAGGCCCAATTTTTCAGCCCCTGTTCAACAGGGGCATGCAATTACAATTCTTGATCTAATAATTCACAGCAGGGCCCATTGCTGCACCCACCAAGAGTAACTCTGAGGGCTTACAGTGTTGTGGCAACGCCACCACCACCACCACCACGAAAGGCCCAATTTTTCAGCCCCTGTTCAAAAGGGGCATGTAATTACAATTCTTGATCTAATAATTCACAGCAGGGCCCATTCCTGCACCCACCAAGAGTAACTCTGAGGGCTTACAGTGTTGTGGCAACACCACCACCACCACCACCACCACGAAAGGCCCAATTTTTCAGCCCCTGTTCAACAGGGGCATGCAATTACAATTCTTGATCTAATAATTCACAGCAGGGCCCATTGCTGCACCCACCAAGAGTAACTGTCAGGGCTTACAGTGTTGTGGCACCAGCACCACCATCAAAGGCCCAATTTTTACTACCACTGTTCAACAATTATATGTAATTAAAATTCCTGATATAATAGTTGACAGCAGGGCGTTCCAGCACCAACCAAGAGTAACTGTGAGTGCTTACAGTGTTGTGCCAACACCAACAACTAAGGGGCCTATTTCTGCAGAGTATATACGGCAGGTCCCTACTTTCAAACATCCAACTTACAAACGACTCCTACTTGCAAACGCAAGAAGACAACAGGAAGTGAGAGGAAATCTACCACTAGGAAGGAAAATTCTCTCCTGTAAGAATAAATATGGGAGAAAGGTGTCTCCTCTGTACTGATGCTTTATCAGCAATCCTTGTTTCAAGAAAAACACCACATTTCAAAAACAGTTGTCATTGGGACGGAAAGTGAGGTGAAATGTTCTGAACAGGGGCACAGACAGCAAAACAAATGTTACAGGGGTGATAACCCTTACCTATGTTTTCCAAAAAGTTTAAAAATAGATTTTTGGGCTGGAGCTACACTTCAACAATGTACCTGTTCAAAATTACAAACAGATTCTACATAAGAACAAACCTACAGTCCCTGTCTTGTATGCACCGCCTGTATACGGCTGTTCAGAGTATATAGGGCCTTTTTTATTTTATGTGCGGGGTTCCCCTTAATATCCATACAAGACCCAAAGGGGCTGGTAATGGGCTGGGGTAGGGGGGGGGGGGGTCATGGGGTAGCTATGCCATTTTTCTTAAAGATTTTCATCCATATTACCGGGACCAGACATTACATTAAAGCCGCAAGCAGTTTTAAAAGGCTTTTTTTCCCTTTAGAAGTGTCATTTTGTGCAGGGACAGTTCTAAACACGGGAAACACGTGGCACTTCACAGGCATACTTTAGACACCCCCCAGGTACGATATTTAAAGGAATATTTGACTTTTTTTTTTTCACTTTATGCATCATTAAAATGACTGCTCCCGAAAAACGACCGTTTTTAAAACTTCTTTTTGCATTGATACATGTCCCCTGGTGCACAACCCGGGTTCCCAAACCCTTTTTAGGACAATAACATGCATAATAGTTGTTATAATTAGCACTTTAGAATTCGAACGTTCGCATCCATTGTATTTAATAGGGTTCTAATGTTCGTACGAACTTTCGGTCCGTTCGCGGGTTCTGGTGCGAACCGAACCCGGGGGTGTTCGGCTCATCACTAATCAGAAGTAGAAAAAAAATAAGCTATACTATCACCTTAAACCAACAGAAGTAATTATTTTACATGTTTTTCACTGTTTTACACTTACGTCACAAGGAAAACAACATGCTTTTATACTAACATGTTTTTTTTTTTCCTGCAAACTCTACCATAAAATGGCAAATATGATTACAGCCTTAAATATCTACAATAGTTATGTTTGAAACATATCTATACTATTTATTATTTCAAATACCCGTATGTGTGCCTATCTGTATATAACAATGAAGTAAGTCTGCACATTCTGTTACCATAAAATATACTTTTTTTCCAGAGCTATACGGATTATTTTCATCTTACTGCCTTGCAGTAGGGACCTCTGGCTTTGCGAGATGGACTCTGCTTACAATGCAGTGCACTTGCTGATCCTCAGAACTCTATTACACACTCCTCTAGAGAAGGCATTTTGCATGTTATTCATACCAAGTACAGAATCTGAATGTTGACTGCTCAGAAAGAAGCAAGGCAGGTTGGATAGCAGTATTTAAGATGATATCATTTATTGATGAAATACTAATTTTTATATAGAATTAGAATTAAAAGTCTGTAAATATAAGCACCATTTTTAGATGAACTGTCCCATTACATGGTGATTTTAGCAAGAAATAAAGTGTATGCATGTTGTAACCAGCAATCAGTCTCTTAACTTGTATCAAAATAACTTTTCCTACTGTATGTGTTAGCAGAGAATCTTTTTCAACTGGGTCACAGACATGCAAAAGCAACACAAACGAAAACACTGCAAGAGTATATTACCATCACGCTAGAATCAGTTTAGGATTTAGCTAAATCTAAGAATTAAGCCAGCATATTAACTGCAAAGCTTCTTTAAGACTCACTTTGGATTAACTTTTCTTAGTTTAATTAGAACAATTTTAAAAGAATGCAATTGACTCTAAATTTATTTTTGTTAATCCATTCATTAGAATAAGAAACACTTTCACTGTATATATCTTCCTTGCTTTATACTACAGCTGTCCTGATCTCATCGTTTTAATTAACTGGATTGGAAGTATCTATAATTTATGAAGTGTTAATTGCAGAAGTGGGTATGGAATTATTCTAATGCTATACGTTTCCAATGAAGCACTGCAAGATACACAGTTACTTATATTAGCCACAGATGCCCATTTGTGAATGAAAAGCAGGAGACATTTCTCCATCCTGTATTGTACTGCTGTTGTGTGTTGTGGGTGTAAAGGCTGTACTTCCCTATTCATCACTGGCAAGGGAAAGATTGGATAGACACCTAAACTCTTGTGTGATCAATCTAGGACAGGGGTCTCCAAACTTTCAAAACAAAGGGCCAGTTTATTATCATTCAGACTTTAGTGGGGCCGGACTGTGGCCAGTGGGATTGGAATATTTCCTGGCATCAGTGAGAGTAAACATCGCCATGTTTGGTATTAGGGGGAGGAATAGTGCCCCATTGTTGGTGCCAGTGGGAGGAATGTTTTCCCATTGTTGTCAGTTGGCAGAATAGTCTATCAGTGGGAGGAGAAGTGCCCCGAGGGCCAGATAAAGGCAAGCAAAGGGCCACATCTGGCCCCCGGGCCGCAGTTTGGAGACCACTGATCCAGGATGAGCACACAGTGCTGGAGAGGTGCAGGGGCAAATTGTCCAGACAGTGAGAGGTACCCAGCTATGTGCAGATCGTCTCAAAGCATATAAAACGGCCAAGTTATGAATTCTTCCAGGCATGGCTACTATATGCAATTGCAGTAATTGGTGGTAAAAAAAAAAAAAAACATTACGGCTAAGCATGGCAGTGCACAGTTAGTACATTATGGATTCATTGATTTTGAATGGCACCATTGTGCATCTCAACAATAGATCTTTCAAAAGTATGGAAAATATCAACCACACTCCAGAACTTAGCTCTTCTTTTTGTGTTTAATTTGCTTGTGAGCAAGCCGGTATTGATAAAATAAACCAAGGAAAGTTGGTTTCAGGTGGAGACATCAATGTATGCAGTCTTTGTTTTTCACAAATTAAACACAGAAGAAAGAGCCAAGTTCTGGAGTGCGGCTTTTATTTTTTATACCTTTGACTGAGAGTGTAGACGGGTGGTGGCTGTGGTAGCCAGCACCTGGGTTGTCCACAGGGGATGAAAGCAGCAAGTTCGGAGCAGAGCCATAGTTATGTGTATGTTCTTGTAACAATACACCTGTGTTAGGCTAGGTTCACATCTGTGTGGGTGGTTCCCATGGCAGGTCGGCCCCTTTTCCCGCAGTCACAACCACCTGCAGAGAAAAACGCACTGGATGCTTGCGGGTGCCATTAATCCTAATTAGAGTTGAGAGGACACCTGAATGTTCGGGTTCGACCGAACTTTGGTAAAAAGTTTGAGTTCGGGACCGAACTTGACCCCGAACCCGAACCCCATTGAAGTCAATGGGGACCCGAACTTCTGAGGACTATTCACGCTTGTTTCCCGTGCTTAGAACTGTCCCTGCACAAAGTGTCATTTCTGAAGGAAAGAAAGTCATTTAAAACTCACTCGCGGCTATAATGAATTGTCGGCTCCCGGCAATACATAGAAAAGTCATTGATTAAAAAAAAAAGCGTGGGGGTTCCCCCAAATTCAATTACCAGGCCCTTCAGGTCTGGTATGGATATTAAGGGGAACCCTGCCGCAAATTAAAAAAAATAAAAATAAATGCGTGGAGTACCCCCAAAAATCCAGACCAGACCCTTTATCCGAGCAGGCAACCTGGCAGGCCGCAGAAAAAGAGGGGGGGATGAGAGAGTGCCCCCCCTCCTGAACCGTACCAGGCCACATGCCCTCAACATGGGGAGGATGCCCCCATGTTGATGGGGACAAGGTCCTCATCCCCACAACCCTTGCCCGGTGGTTGTGGGGGTCTGCGGGCGGGGGGCTTATCGGAATCTGGAAGACCCCTTTAACAAAGGGGACCCCCAGATCCCGGCCCCCCCTATGTGAATTGGTAATGGGGTACATTGTACCCCTACCATTTCACAAAGAAAGTGTAAAAAAAAAAATAGACACCATTGGGAAAGTCCTTTATTAAAAATAAATAAATAAATAAAAATTAAAAAAAACATTCCAGCGATGAAATCCAGTGTCCCGCGGTGATCCCGATGTCCAGCGCTGTCCAGACTAAATCTCATTGGCTGAGCCTGAGCGGACCTGATGGGGAACTTCCTCTGCAGTGTATTAAATTAATAGACCCGCCCCTTCTAAAGTTCCCCATCAGGTCAGCTCAGCCAATGACGTAGGTGTAAGGCTGAGGACCTGATGCGGAACGTGATAAGGGGCGGGTCTATTCATGTATTAAACTGTGGAGGAAGTTCCCCATCAGGTCCGCCCCCTCGTATGTCAGACCCCGCCTACGTCATTGGATGAGCGGACCTGATAGGGAACTTCCGCCGCAGTATAATACATGAATAGACCCGCCCCTTCTCACGTTCCGCATCAGGTCCTTAGCCTTACACTACGTCATTGGCTGAGCGGACCTGATGGGGAACTTTAGAAGGGGCGGGTCTATTCATTTAATACACTGCCGAGGAAGTTCCCCATCAGGTCCGCTCAGGCTCAGCCAATGAGATTTCGTCTGGACAGCGCTGGACATCGGAGTCGCCGCGGGACACTGGATTTCATCTCTGGAATGTTTGTTTTTTTTTTTGTTTTTTTTTTAAGGACTTTCCCAATGGTGTCTGTGTATTTTTTTGTACAATGTACCCCATTACCAATTCACATGGGGGGGCCGGGATCTGGGGGTCCCCCTTTGTTAAAGGGGTCTTCCAGATTCCGATAAGCCCCCCGCCTGCAGACCCCCACAACCACCGGGCAAGGGTTGTGGGGATGAGTCCCTTGTCCCCATCAACATGGGGACATCCTCCCCATGTTGAGGGCATGTGGCCTGGTACGGTTCAGGAGGGGGGGCGCTCTCGCCCCCCCTCTTTTCCTGCGGCCTGCCAGGTTGCGTGCTCGGATAAAGGGTCTGGATTTTTGGGGGTACTCCACGCCATTTTTTTTTATTTGGGGTGGAGTTCCCCTTAATATCCATACCAGACCTGAAGGGCCTGGTAATTGAATATGGGGAAACCCCCACGCTTTTTTTTTTTTTTTTATCAATGACTTTTCTATGTATTGCCGGGAGCCGACAATTCATTAATAGTCCCGAGTGAGTTTTGAATGACTTTTTCCCATCAGAAAATTACACTTTGTGCAGGGACACTTCTAAGCACGGGAAACAAGCGCGACTTTACATACATATTGCCGAACACCGGACCTGAACCCGAACATACAGTCAATTGTTCGGGTTCGGGACCCCAAAAGTTCGGTACGGACCCGAACTTTACAGTTCGGGTCCACTCAACCCTAATCCTAATGGCAAACCGCACTGTGGAAATTGCACCCGAACTGGGAACTGCACTTGCAGTTCCCGTGCAGATTGCAATTTAAAAAAAAAACATTTTCACTGTTTTTCAGATGGCAGTGCAGCCCATTCAAATGAATGGGCTTCTGCGCCCACAAAAACTGTGGCTGGCAGAGCCGCATAGATGTGAATCTAGCCTTATGCTAGTCACACTTGTAACTTTGCCTCAGCCACTTCAATCGCTGCCCCAGTATCTCAGGTTTCACACAAGAAATCACCCCTTCTTAATTGGATGCCTCCCCTAAACTACCAGTTACGGTGACAACCAGTACTCCTATCACAATGTTTATCAATTTTTAAAAGAAAAACATCTTGTTTATAAATCTATATGCACTGTACAGCAGCCTTATTTGCTTTCTAAAATACCCAGACTTTGTTTTTAGCCTTGTAGGGCAGTATATTTGAGTCCTACCACTACTTATCACAATGCAAGTTTACCAGTAAGGTGGCACTGAAAATGGCATGCTCTCTGTGAGGCTGATATTTTATTTCACCAGTTGATGGGCAGGAATTCCCCAATGATCACAATGAGACTAATCTGTATAAACAATACAGTGATAATGACGACAACAATGGTGAATGTTAATGTTACATGGACAGAAACTAGTTCTCTTGCTGCAAACATTGGTTGTTAGCCCTTGGCCTCTGAAATCCCATTTTTAACCACTTCAGCCCCAAAGGATTTGGCTGCCAAATGACCAGAGCACTTTTTGCAATTCGGCACTGCGTAATTTTATCTGACAATTGCGTGGTCGTGCGACGTGGCTACCAAACAAAATTTACGTCCTTTTTTCCCCCACAAATAGAGCTTTCTTTTGGTGGTATTTGATCACCTCTGCAGTTTTTATTTTTTGCGCTATAAACAAAAATAGAGCGACAGTTTTGAAAAAAAAAAAAATATTTTTTACTTTTTGCTATAATAAAAATAGCCCCCGAAAATATATATATAAAAAAAAAAAATTACTCAGTTTAGGCCGATACGTATTTTTCTACATATTTTTGTTAAAAAAAAAAAAAAAAAAAAGTCGCAATAAGTGCATATTGATTGGTTTGTGCAAAAGATATAGCGTCTACAAAATAGGGGATAGTTTTATGGCATTTTTATTAATATTTTTATTTATTTACTAGTAATGGCGGCAATCAGCGATTTTTATCGTGACTGCGACATTATGGCGACACATCGGACACTTTTTGATGCTATTTTGGGACCATTGTCATGTATACAGTGATCAGTGCTATAAAAAGGCACTGATTACTGTGTAAATGACACTGGCAGGGAAGGGGTTAACCCCCAGGGCGAGAAAGGGGTTAAGTGTGTCCTAGGGAGTGATTCTAACTGTGTGGGGGCGTGGCTTACTGTGACACGACAGTGATCACTGCTCCCGATGACAGGGAGCAGAAGATCACTGTCCAGTCACTAGGCAGAACAGGGAAATGCCTTGTTTACACAGGCATCCTCCCATTCCCACACGGTGGCAAATTTAAAGGGATGTACATGTACGCCCATTTGCCTGTCCGTGCCATTCTGCCGATGTAAATGTTTGTGCGACGGTCGGCAAGTGCTTAACCACTTCATGCCGATATACGTCAGCACTTTGAAGAGGGATATCTTTGTTATGGCAGCAGCTAGCTACCATAACCCCAGTATCCTCTTCTTCAGTGAGCAGTCCAGTTTCAGATAAAAGTGGTTTCTGCAGCGGATTCGCAGTGAGATCACTTATCGGCAGCGGGAGAGGGCCCCCCCGCCGCTTACCGGAGCGGCCAGCAGCGGTGGAGGGTGATCGGATCCTTCTACCTATTAGGCATGGAGATAAGTGAGGGGAAGATGGCCCCCAACCGACTCCATACCATTGCAAAACGTCACTTCCGCCCATAGCTCTTAAAAGGGACATTTTTATTTTTTTCAAGCGACAACTTTTTTTTTTTTTTTTTGCATTTTAGTGTAAATATGAGCTCTGAGGTCTTTTTGACCCCAGATCTCATATTTAAGAGGTCCTGTCATGCTTTTTTTCTATTACAAGGGATGTTTATATTTCTTGTAATAAGAATAAAAGTGACACCCTTTTTTCTTTTTTTAAAAGAACAGTGTAAAAAAAAAAAAAAGTAAAATAAATAAGGAAAAACTTTTTTTTTAACGCGCCCCGGCCCGCCGAGCTCACGTGCAGAAGCGAACGTATACGTGAGTAGCACCCGCATATGGAAACAGTGTTCAAACCACACATGTGAGGTATCGCCACGATCGTTAGAGCGAGAGCAATAATTCTCGCCTTAGACCCCCTCTGTAACTCAAAACATGGAACCTGTAAAAAAATTTAAACATCGCCTATGGAAATTTTTAAGGGTGTGTGAGGGGGTTAGCTCGGCAGCGGGTGTGTGTGACCCCCGGGATGGGCTCCCCACACAAAACAGGCCCAGCAAACGGAGGTTGTGGTTTTCAAAATCAAAAAGGTGCGGTTTATTTTCTATTTACAGTGACAAAACACAGCAAAGCAAAAGAAACATAACCAAAATAAATCCTGGTCAAGTTGACCTCTGACTAAACATACAGGTTTCCTAACAACTGGGATCAGCCTAGTGCTGTCCTAGTCCCTAAGTCCCTGGTTTTAAATGTCCAAGCAAATAGCCACACAGGCTTTTTCTCACCGCACAGGGGTTCATTCTCCCTAGACAGTCCACACAGGTCTGGTTCCAGGCATGAGCTAACATCTAATGAAGCTGGGAGTTCTTATAGAGGCCTAAATGAGCTGACAAGGTTCAGCTGGTCTCCTCATCTCTGTCTGCACGACGCCCCACACTCTCCCTAGAGGTATGAGTCATCCATGAGCCCACTAGCCTTATACAACTCTCCACCTAGTTGTATAAGTCGGCGTAAAGCCTGAATCTGGGCGAAATATATCTACCCCCCTGGATGCAACCAGGTGACTTTACCTTCCTGCTGTCACATACCCCCCCTCTTGTTTTAACCTCGGGGTTGGAACACCAGCAATCAGGCATTCATGTACTCGAGACAAAGCATCCACATTCCCCATTTGAACGCCAGGGCGATGCTTTACTGTGAAGTTGAATTCCTGGAGGGCCAGGAACCACCTATTCACTCTTCTATTTGTTTCCTTGTTTTGAGCCATCCACTTTAACGGAGCGTGATCCGTAACCATGTCAAAGTGCCTACCTAGCAGGTAGTACCGAAGGGAATCTAGAGCCCACTTCACCGCTAAACACTCCTTTTCAACGGTGGCGTAATTTACCTCATGGGACTTCAACTTCCTGCTGAGGTAAATGACTGGGTGCTCTTCCCCGTTCCAGACCTGGGACAATACTGCTCCTAACCCCACATCTGACGCATCACTTTGTACGACAAAGTCTTTAGAGAAGTCGGGTGAGTACAACACTGGCTGGCTACATAAGGCTTGTTTCAAGAATTGGAATGCTGCCTCAGCCTCGGGGGTCCATTTAATCATGACCGACCCTTTCCCCTTCGTCAGGTTGGTTAGGGGCACAGCCTTAGAAGCAAAGTGGGGAATGAATCGCCGATAATACCCAGCGATTCCCAGAAAGGCTCGTACCTGCTTCTTGCTGTTGGGACGTGGCCAACTCTGGATGGCCTCGACTTTGTTGAGTTGGGGTTTTATTACCCCCCTCCCAATGGTGTACCCAAGATATTTGGCCTCCTCCTGCCCAATGGTACACTTCTTGGGGTTAGCCGTAAACCCCGCTTCCCGAACAGAGTCCAGGACTGCTTGCACTTTTGGCAGATGTCATCCAGGTAAGCCGCAGCATACTTCCGATGGGGCCTCAGCATCTGGTCCATTTTCCGCTGGAATGTGGCCGGCGCATTCTGTAACCCGAACGGCATTCTTTTATATTGGAACGCCCCGTCTGGGGTTACAAATGCGGTTTTCTCTTTGGCCGACTTGGCCAGGGGGATTTGCCAATACCCTTTTGTGAGGTCAAGAGTCGTCATGTATCGGGCTGTTCCCAGCCGGTCGATCAACTCATCTATACGTGGCATGGGGTAGGTGTCAAATTTTGTAACTTTGTTCAACTGACGAAAATCGTTACAAAATCGCCAGCTCCCATCCGGTTTAGGCACCAACACAATGGGACTAGACCAATCACTTTGGGACTCCTCTATCACCCCTAAGTTCAGCATTTTCTGTACTTCCTCCCGTATTGCCTCCCGTCGAGCCTCTGGGATCCGATAGGGTTTTAACTTCACCCTTTCACCGGGCGGGGTAATGATGTCATGCTCTACCCCCGATGTTTGTCCTGGCAGCTCAGAGAATACCTCCTTGTTGCGAAGCACAAACTCCTTAACCTCCTGTTGTTGGGGTTGTGACAAGGTGGCTGCTATTCCAACCTCAGGAATCACGCAACCAGTTTGAGCTGGTGACCAAGTGTCTGCGACTAGGGACTCTCTATCCCTCCAGGCTTTCAACAGATTAACGTGATAGATCTGTTCGGGCTTTCGCCTTCCTGGTTGTCTGACCTTGTAATTCACTTCGCTCACTTTTTCCATTATCTCGTAGGGGCCTTGCCATTTGGCAAGGAATTTACTTTCAACCGTAGGGACAAGTACCAATATCCTATCCCCCGGGGAAAAGGTACGGGTCTTGGCTCCACGGTTGTACACTCTCTGCTGTGCCAACTGCGCTTGGGCCAAATGTTCCTTCACGATGGGCATTACCTGTGCAATTCGATCTTGCATCAGGGCGACATGCTCAATCACACTCCTGTGGGGAGAACTCTCACTTTCCCAAGTTTCCTTGGCAATATCCAACAGCCCTCTTGGGTGTCTCCCATACAGTAACTCAAAGGGGGAGAATCCCGTAGAGGATTGGGGCACCTCCCTAATAGCAAACATCAAATAAGGAAGTAAACAGTCCCAATCCTTTCCATCTCTATCCACCACTTTCTTCAACATTTGTTTTAGGGTTTTGTTGAATCTTTCAACCAACCCATCGGTTTGGGGGTGATACACAGACGTACGCAATTGCGTCACTTTGAACAATTTACACAGCTCTTTCATAACCCGGGACATAAAGGGTGTACCTTGGTCCGTAAGCAGTTCTTTACAAATACCCACCCGGCTAAAAACAAGAGATAGCTCTTTGGCTATGGTTTTGGCCGAGGTATTTCGGAGAGGGATCGCTTCTGGATAACGGGTGGCATAGTCCATTATAACTAATATGTACTGGTGCCCCCTAGCGGACTTGATTATAGGACCTACCAAATCCATGGCGATCCTCTCAAACGGGACCTCAATGATGGGTAGAGGGACCAGCGGGCTACGGAAATGTGGCATCGGGGCCAACCTCTGACACACAGGGCAGGAGGAACAATAATTTTCTACGTCCTTCATCACCCCCGGCCAATAGAATCTCTGTAATACCCTCTCTCGGGTTTTCTCTGTCCCCAGATGACCTCCAAGAATGTGCCCATGGGCCAACTCCAACACCAACTTCCTGTAAGGTTTGGGCACCACAAGCTGCTCAACGGTTTCTTCTGCCCTTTTTGCCACCCGATACAGTAGGTCCTTCTCTACGCTGAAGTATGGGTAAGTGCAGGTATTATCTGGGTTCACTAACTCGCCATCTATTTTCACTACGTTTTCCCGTGCCTTTATTAGGGCGGGGTCTTTCAACTGTTCTGTGGCAAAGTTTTCCCTGTGAACCTCAAGATCAGAAAACTCCACAGACGGTAGGTTTTCGTCTGAGGAGGTGGGCTCCTCTCCAGTTTCTTGAGTCTCCCCTGCCAATACTGATAAGGGAAATTCCGGAGAGTCCTCACCACTCTCAGGGGAGTTCTGGCTATCACATTCCTGGTACATAGGGGCACCAGTGAGGGGCTCAGGATCATCCCACAGTTCCCAGAACTTCGGAAAATCCCTTCCCACAATGGCGTCATGCGGTAACTGAGATACTAAGCCCACTGGATGAGAGAGGGTACCTTTGGGGGTCTCGAAACACACTGTAGTCACTGGATACTCTCGGGTGTCCCCATGCACACAAATAACAGCTACCTTGCTATTCCCAGAGACCTCTGTTTTAACTAACTCAGCCTTTATCAGGGTCACAAGGCTACCTGAATCCAGCAACACCACAACATTTCTACCATTAACACACATTTTGCATAAATGTTTCTCAGTTCCTCGAATGGCAGTGCATGCGACTGTCGCACACAGCGACTGACGTCTGCCCGTCAGAAAGTCACACTGCATGGGTTCCTCCACAACCGGGCAATTGGCTGCAATATGTCCCGCTTGCCGGCAGCGGTAGCAAACGATCCTTCTTGCCGCCTCTTGAGCCGCTGATTTCCCAGGCTGTTCTCGCCAAACTTGGGGTAGAGCTCCCACCCTCTCACTCTCTCCACCCTCACCCCTTGGAATCCTCTTACCCGCCCCTGGGGATGGTCTGGTCTTAGGGTGGAAAGTCCGAGTGTCTCTGGAAGAGGCCGTCAGGTTCTCTGTAGCCAAGTATTTCTCCACATGATCCACAAGACCATCGGCCGTCTCTGGGTCTCCATGGCTTACCCACTTTTGGATGGCAGTAGGAAGAGCTCTCAAAAACCGATCCATTACAACACGTTCCACAATCTTTGGTGCGGACAAAGTCTCTGGCTGTAGCCACTTTCTGCTCAGGTGAATGAGATCATACATTTGAGACCTGGGGGGTTTTCCAAGCTGGAAAGTCCAGTTATGCACACGCTGAGCCCGGACAGCCTGGGTGACACCCAGCCTTGCCAATATTTCAGCTTTTAGCATCACATAGTCTTTTGCTTGGTCAGGCTCTAGGTCATAGTAAGCCTTCTGCGATTCACCAGTTAACAGAGGAGCCACCAGTCCAGCCCACTGCTCCTCAGGCCACTTTTCTCTTTCAGCAGTCCTTTCAAATGTGGTCAAAAATACCTCTGGATCATCCTCTCCAGTCATTTTTGTCAATAAACGACTCACCCCAAAGGACGCGGTATTAGTGGGACGGCTTTCCTCACTGGTCTGCGGACGTTGCTGCATTACTGCTTCCATTTGTTGTAGTCTCTGCTCTTGCTTCTGTAACAGGTCTATGAAGCGGGCCTCAGATTGCTGCTGGGCTTGTTGATGAGCTTGCTGCTGGGCTGCAAGGCTCCTCTGCAAACCTGCATTTGTCTGCTGTTGATTGGCATTTGCTAGAGCCAGCTGTTTCAGTATCTCCTCCATGCTGGCTTAAAAAAACTGCCCGCATTCTCCACCAACTGTGAGGGGGTTAGCTCGGCAGCGGGTGTGTGTGACCCCCGGGATGGGCTCCCCACACAAAACAGGCCCAGCAAACGGAGGTTGTGGTTTTCAAAATCAAAAAGGTGCGGTTTATTTTCTATTTACAGTGACAAAACACAGCAAAGCAAAAGAAACATAACCAAAATAAATCCTGGTCAACTTGACCTCTGACTAAACATACAGGTTTCCTAACTAACAACTGGGATCAGCCTAGTGCTGTCCTAGTCCCTAAGTCCCTGGTTTTAAATGTCCAAGCAAATAGCCACACAGGCTTTTTCTCACCGCACAGGGGTTCACTCTCCCTAGACAGTCCACACAGGTCTGGTTCCAGGCATGAGCTAACATCTAATGAAGCTGGGAGTTCTTATAGAGGCCTAAATGAGCTGACAAGGTTCAGCTGGTCTCCTCATCTCTGTCTGCACGACGCCCCACACTCTCCCTAGAGGTATGAGTCATCCATGAGCCCACTAGCCTTATACAACTCTCCACCTAGTTGTATAAGTCAGCGTAAAGCCTGAATCTGGGCAAAATATATCTACCCCCCTGGATGCAACCAGGTGACTTTACCTTCCTGCTGTCACAGGTGCAATTTTGTCGCCATTCCACGAGCGGGCGCAATTTTGAAGCGTGACATGTTGAGTATCAATTTACTCGGCGTAACATTATCTTTCACAATATAAAAAAAATTTGGGCTAACTTTACCGTTGTCTTATTTTTTAATGCAAAAATGTGTATTTTTTCCCCCAAAAAAAGTGGAATTGTAAGACCGCTGCGCAAATACAGTGTGACAAAGTATTGCAATGACCGCCATTTTATTCTCTAGGGTGTAAGAAAAAAATATATATAAATGTTTGGAGGTTCTAAGTAATTTTCTAGCAAAAAAAAAAACCTGATTTGAACTTGTAAACACCAAATCTCAGAAAGAGGCTCAGTCCTTACGTGGTTAATTGTTTGTTTTTTTCTCCCTCTTCCTTTCTCTTCTCCTTCCCTTTCTTCCTTTTCTCTTCCCACTCCATACTTAAACTTCTTTTTCTTTTCTTTAACCTGCAATCTTTCCATCTCTCTCTCCTTTTTCAATGGATTGTACCCAATCTTTTTTATTATAAAGCGGTCATTCCTATTCCCCTTTGTTCCAGCCCAGTGTTCCTTTACCTTCCCTCTCTACTGTTTTTACCCACCAGGAACTTACTTTACTCTTGAAACAATGGAAATGTACAATCCACAGACTGTTGGCTCCTTCAAAGCTCTTTTTCTTAAAGGTCTCTAGCATTATATAAGAACATACCAGGTCAATGCAGATGTGTAGACCAAACATTTGTCAGTAAGCTTTGCTGGATAGTAATTTGGAGAGTAATATTAGGGATGATTTACTAAAACTAGAGCATGCAAAATGTAGTGCAACTCTGTAAAGAAATCAATCAGCTTCTATCTCCAGCTTGTGCAATTAACCACTTCAGCCCTGGACCATTTTGCAGCTAAAGAACCAGGCCACTTTTTGCGATTCGGCACTGCGTCGCTTTAACTGACAATTGCGTGGTCGTGCAACGTGGCTCCCAAACAAAATTGACGTCCTTTTTTTCCCACAAATAGAGATTTCTTTTGGTGGTATTTGATCACCTCTGCGGTTTTTATTTTTTGCGCTATAAACAAAAATAAAGCAACAATTTTGAAAAAAAATGCAATATTTTTAACTTTTTGCTATAATAAATATCCCCAAAAAATATATAATTTTTTTCCCCCCTCAGTTTTAGGGCGATACGTATTCTTCTACATATTTTTTGTAAAAAAAAAAAAAGGAAAAAAAAAAAAAAAAAAAAAAATCGCAATAAGCATATATTGATTGGTTTGCGTAAGACTGCATTCACACCTGAGCGTAGCGTTTCGAGCGTTTTTACCGACGTTTTTGCCGGCGTTTTGTCGCGTTTGCATACGGCGTTTTCAGGCGTTTAAGTTTGTCGTTTTTCTTTTTAGCCAATAGGAAAAATGATCATCTATGACATAATTTGTTGCTATGTTTTTAGCTTTTTTTCCATCTGCTTCCAGGGTGAATATTGTACTTCCGGTTCATCATTGTGCTTTCTGCTCCATCTGTTTGTACTATCTTCTGCAAAGATGAGTGACGATGAGATGGCGTGTTTTGTGGCAGCAGCCACTGTCACCTCATATTTTCTACATGAAAGAGAGAAGAGAAAGAAGAGGGCACGCAGATACTGGATCCACCCCGTAATTGCAGAACGAGAAGAGAGAGGCCAATTTTGGGTCATGTACAGTGACCTACGTGATCATGATACATTTTTGGACTACACTAGGATGTCCATAAAAAGGTTAGTCAAACTTATTTGGATTCATGATGTTTGACATTGTTCCTGTCTTATGTCCACAAATAAACCCCATATATGTTATTTTTTTTTTTTTTCGCAGCTTTGGAGGAGTTACTGGCTTTACTCAATACTCGGTTGCAACGAATGGACACATATTTTCGTAACAGTATACCCCCTGTGGAACGACTAATCATCACACTGAGGTAATTTTTTATTTTGAAATTCATGACGAACCCAATATGAATCCGTCGGTATATGCATAAAATAAACACCAATCACACATTTTTAAAGGCAAACAAAAACTTAGATTTTTTTAAATATAAAATATTATTGAAATATCACGTTTTTTCTTTTATTTTTTTTGTTTTGAACATATACAGCTCAACCATACCAAAAAAATAGAGCTAGCTTAGCTCATAAAACAAACAATAAATTTAGAGGTTTTGAAAGGTTTGGGAGGAGTTGACTCCCTCATTAGGTGTATTCACCCCGTGCATTGCATGGCCATATTGTGACCAGCTGGAGGTAGAGGCATTCTCAGTATGCTGCCAATTAGAAGGTGGTGGAGGTGGTGGTGTTGGCAGAGGAAAGAAATTGGAAGGTGGTGGTGTGGGCAGAGGAGGGTAATGAGAAGCTGGTGTTGGCAGAGGAAGGTGGCGAGGAAGGGTTAAAGAATGTGGTGCTGGCAGATGGGGCGGGGGGGATTTGCATAGGGACCATAAGGTGGCGGAGGTTCTGAGGACCTATATGTGGAGGTTGGTGGAATGAATGTCGCTATATAGCGGATGGTACCTGCCAACATGTCTGATGGTACCTTCTCCATCAGACCTTCCAGGCATCTGGCAGAAACCTGAACATGAGACCCATTGTTCATTCTGTCCGACATACTGGCCATAATGTCCAGCATGCGGTTAAAATCCGGTTCAGGAGCCTTTCTTCTTGTTGTTCTAGCTGGTACATGAGCAGACATGGGGTGTGTTCTATCCTCGTCTCCCACAGGTGTCACTGATGTGGACCGTGCTGGAGTCGAGATCTTGGCCTGGTTGATCCCCTGATGCTTGGCTTGCACATGATGCTTGGCTTGTTTGCTGACTACTATCTGTGTCCAACTCATTATTTGTAGCACTGTCCTCCCAGCTGTTTTCAGTAATTATTATAACTTTCTCTTTACATTTTTTTTTTATGACATTAGTACAGATGATAGCTTACCGCCCCAAAGCCAGCAATGGCCGAAGGAACTCCAGTTCTTTTGCATGGAGATAATCCCTCGGAGCACATGCCGCAGATCCACTCCGAAATTCTCTCACAAGTCTAAGATGTCGAGTGTAGGCATCACAAATGCTCTTCCACTTCGTTTTTAAAATTTTTACTGTTAAAAAACAAATTTAAATATATATTTATTTATTTATTTATTTGTACACTATGGCTTTCGGGTTGGAAAATCAACAGCGAGTTACATAGTCCGTGACACGTGCTCTGCTATTTGGGATGTGTTGAAAGATATGGTTTTTAAAAAACCTACAACAGAAGATTGGTCACAGATCTCAGAAGTTTTCTGGCAACGCTGCAACTTCCCCAATTGCGTTGGAGCGATTGATGGGAAACATATTCGGATCATAAAGCCCATGGGTAGCGGAAGCCAGTATTTCAACTACAAGAAATATTTTTCTTTTGTTTTAATGGCAGTGGCTGATGCTAATTATTGCTTCCGTTACATAGATATTGGGTCATATGGCAGCAGCGCTGACTCGATTTTTGCCAATTCTTCATTTGGGACACCTGCTACGTACCAATTCTCTGGACCTTCCGGCAAACAGTCCACTCCCGGGCACAAATGGCCCTCCCCTACCCAGTGTTTTTGTGGGAGATGAGGCCTTTGCTCTGAGTGAGCATCTTCTATGGCCTTACTCGGGGCACAATCTAACTGAACAGGGCAGTGTGTTTAATTATCGGCTTACACGAGCACGTCGCTTTGTTGAATGTGCCTTTGGCATATTGGCAAACAAATGGCGGGTACTGCACACTCCTATTGTTCTGAACATGCAAAATGCGGTCTGTGCTGTTAAAGCTGCATGTGCCTTGCATAATTTTGTAAGGCAGCGGGATGGATTTGAGTTTGAGGACCCAGTACATGAGAACATGGAAAGAGCTCATTGGACCGGTGATCGTGGAAGTAGACAAGGAACACGTCAGGGATCAATTTGCCTCCTACTTTATGTCTCCAGCAGGACAGGTCCCATGGCAGCTTGAGGCAATTCAATAAATTTAAATCTTTAGTTCTTTGTTCATTAAACCATATTACTATGCTGTAAAGAATAAATAATAAAATAGCTTGATGTATTGATAATAAGTCCCAGGTTTTATTTTAAATATATATTTATCTTTGTGTGCAGTATCCATACAATATCCACTAGGGGTCAGAGTGTGCCATTATGTATTTGTGACATGTTGACAATACTATACTCATACTCCTATGCATAGGCTCCTTTCACACTATTTCAGGCGCCTGTATAGCGCCTGAAGAAAGTGGTGTGCTAGCAGGACGGTAAAAAAAAAAAATCCTTCTAGCAGCATCTTTGGAGTGGTGAAGGAGCGGTGTATTCACCACTCCTAAACCGCTCCTACCAATTTAAATCAATCAATCAATGGGGCAGCGCAGCTATACCGCCAGCAAAGCGCAGCTGCAGCGATGCTTTGCCGGCGGTTTTAACCCTCTTTCAGCCGCTATCAGGGGTTCAAACCGCCCGGCTAGCGGCCGAATAGCGCCGCTATTCCTACGGTAAAGCGGCGCTAAAAAAAATATAAATATAAAAAAATAGCGCCGCTTTACTGCCGAAGACCGCACTGCAGCTCCGCCTTACCGCCGACGACCGCACTGCCCCAGTTTGAGCATTAGGTCCATTTTTTTATACTTTTATACAGTAGGAGGCATTAGATGAGCCATTCCAGTTCATCCTGGCCACATTCCTACACATATCCAATTTGTGTGTACACATATGTGACCATAGTGAACTTCAAGTGCACATCTATTGTCAGTTTTCTCATATGTATGGTTTTGGAAGCAATGCATATGAATTTAAGCTAGTACTGTTTTTCTGGTTGTACTAAATAACAATCATCCTATTATCACGATATGGTCGGTTATGTTAGCAGGGGTTTATCTTACCTTTATTATCCTTTACACGGCCAGTTAGGTCTGCCCAGTTTGGGAAAACATTGATGGCAATCTGGATCCATGCCCTCCTCTTGCTCGCTCTCAGCTTGTAGAATGGATCTCTTGCATCATAGAGACAGGGGTGATCCTTTACCATTCGAATAAAGGTCTCCTGATCCAGAAGACATACTGTCTCCTCCATCTCGCTCTCCATGCTGGTCACCGTGTCCATAAAAAAAATGGTGATCTGTGCACTTCCTGTTTATGTTTTATGTCATTTCCTTATGTAAAATATATTTCACTTGAGCAGATACAGCAACAAAACGCCCGTAGAAACGCTCGTTGTCGCGCTAGACGCTTGAATCGAGCGTTTCCATTAGTTTCTTTGGGGATACAAACGCCCAAATATGCCCGATTCGCGCGACAGAAAAGGGTCCTGAACTTGATTGAGCTTCAGGCGTTCGGCTCCAGGCGTTTTGGAGTGGAGATGTGAACCATCTCCATAGAGAATAATGTGTTTTTTCCCCTCTAGCGTTTTGTAGCTTCAGGCTACAAAACGCTCAGGTGTGAATGCAGCCTAAAAGTTATAGCGTTTACAAAATAGGGGGTCGTTTTATGGCATTTTTATTAATTTTTTATTTTATTTTTTTACTAGTAATGGCGGCGATCAGTGATTTTTTTTCGTGACTGCCACATTATGGCGGACACTTTTGACACATTTTTGGGACCATTGTCATTTTCACAGCGATCAGTGCTATAAAAATGCACTGATTACTGTGAAAATGACACTGGCAGTGAAGGGGTTAACCACTAGGTGGCGCTGTAGGGGTTAAGTGTTCCCTGCATAGTGTTTTACTGTAGTAGGGATGGGCTCTGTGTCACATGACACCGATCTCCGCTCCGAGTACACGGAGCCGAGATCAGTCATTGTCACTAGTCAGAGCGGGGAGATGCTTGTTTATACAAGCATCTCCCTGCTCTATACCTCGCGGGATCCCTGCGGCGATGGAGTCCGCGGGACCCGTGGTCCGACTCACGGGGATGGCGGCAGGGTCGCGAGCGCGCTGGCGGCGGCGCGCTCGCGACCACACGGCAGGCATTTAAAGGGCCGTGATTATGCCTGTCCGTGCCATTCTTCCGACGTATATGTACAGTGGCTGGTCCTTAAGTGGTTAAGCTTTGACCATAAAACCAGGAAGCTGATTGGCTACTATGCATAGCTCCACCAGATTTTGCACTCTCCAGTTTTAGTAAATCAAACTCATTGTACTGCACTTGATCATATACAGTGGAACCTTGGTTTACGAGCATAATCCGTTCCAGGAGAATGCTTGTAATCCAAAGCACTCGCATATCAAATCGAATTTCCCCCATATACGTCAATGGAAACAAAGATAATTCATTCCGCATTGACTTCTATTGCATGCAATACCGCTTGTGGCCAGAGGTGGGGGGGCACCAGAGAGACTCGGAAATACTCCGAGACAGCTCGGCTGAACTCGGAAACACTTGGGAACTGAGTATTTCCGAGTATTTCCAAACGGTTCGAGTGTCACCGGCGGCCCCGAACCTCTGGCCAAATGCGGTACTGCACACCGCAGAGGCATCAATCCTGCTCGTGTTGCGAGACAACACTCGCAAACCAAGTCAGGATTTAAAAAAAAAAAAAAAAAAAAAAAGTTGCTAGTCTTTCAAAAACGCTTGTAAACCGCGTTACTCGTAAACCAAGGTTCCACTTTACTATATGAAGCATCTTATTGTTTATGATTTATTTATTACATCTGATGATAATAAAGTCAGTTGCAGTTTTAAAAAAAAAAAAAAAGTCAGTTTCATAAATCGGACACAAAACTTCTAAGCCATTTCATGTAACTAAAGACCTTCAATAAGGCTATTTGACTGTCTGTTAACTGCTTACTAAATGCTTTGTAAGCACTTGAATAGCATCTGATTAGCATTCTTATTGACTTGCAAACTGAATGCCATATTAGAACATCTTTGCAAGCCCATATAATACGCAATTCAGGTGAGCTTGCTGTAGAACCACATTTGGCTGTTAACTGATGAGAAAGCAATCAGCAAATGCTTTTTTCAAACTCAGTGTGAATGAGCCCTAAGGGATTCGATTCGCTCATCAGTCCACAAATCCAATTGACATGCCTGCTGCATTCCACTGCTACAGATGGCAGTACCAATTCACATACCTTACTGTTTTACAGTCAGTAGCAATTTACAAGCACTGTTAAGGGAGCACATGTTGTGTCCAAACACTAGCGCATTATATATTTTTTTTTTCCTTATAGCTACTGTTTGGCTTCAGTACAAGCATACAGTACTAACATTAAGCTATGGGTTGCTAGTAAAACAGAAGTGACCAGGAGCACCACCACCAACTCTTACCATCCAGTCACCACAAATCACCCATCATTTGTAATATAGTATCTATGACATAGTGCTGAGACTTGTTTCAAACTGCTTTTGTGTCAGACTAAAGCCACTTGTCATATGGTTGTGTGCTTGGCAGTTTACTTTTCTGAGAAATACAGAGGACTTTGCTCATGAAACACACTGGACTACATTTTTTATTGGCTCAGATTCCGAGCCATCCAGATAATAAAGGACACTGGCCACCACAGGGATTTAGTGAGCTGGGGAACCATGTAAAAAGATGAGAGCCAGCAGGAAAAGAAATTAAAGCCACTGGGCAAGCAGAATGTGTACTCTGAGATGGACTGTATAACAGACAATCTAAATTGCCTGCTCTGACATTACCATTTTCTGCTGGGGGAACCTGCAATGTCTGTACATTCTAAGCACATTCTCCCTTGCCCTTATGCTTAAACCTGATAATTGGCCACCCAGGCACCAAGCTCTGAGCTGTGGAAGGCAGAAGGCAATGTCACAGGTTTTATTATACTTGGAAGTACTAGGTTTTCCACTGAGGCTCTGGTATTCAAATGGTAAAGTGACTAATACACAAATTGGCAGTTAAGTAAAGCTTTACCTAAAGCGGAGTTCCACCCATATAAGTGTAGCTGCTGACTTTTAATAAATCGGACACTCACCTGTCCCACGGTCCAGCAATGCGAGCGAACGACGCCCCACTCCTCTCCCCCTCCTCTCCTCGGCATTCTGATTGTGGGCGCACGGCTGTGGCTTCACAGCCAGGCACGCACTGCGCATGCGCGAGCTGTGCTGCACACTTTTATTGGTCTGGCAATCTTCGGGGACCTGTGACATGTCCCAGACGATTGCACGGAGGGAGGGGGAAGAGGTGAACTTCCTTCCGGCGCGGCGGAGCCCCGAGAGGAAGTGGGAGCTGGATGCCCCTAAAAAGAGGGTATCCACCCCCCCCCCACCAAAAAAAAAAAAATGACATGCCAAATGTGGCATGTCAGGGGGTCACAGTCACTTAAAGCGGAAGTTTCATTTTTGGGTGCAACTCCGCTTTAAAGTTGTTGTAAACCTCTGACATGATATATGAACAAAGCATATCTCCCTCTATAGTGCGTACATGTCTCAATCCAGAGCACTAATGCCGCGTACACACAACTGTTTTTCATGACGAGAAAAATTTAATTTTTTAAATTGGTCATGAAAAACGATCGTGTGTAGGCTCCAGAGCATTTTTCTCGATGAGAAAAAAGGCCATTAAAAATTTAGAACATGCTCTATTTTTTCTCGTTGTTTTTCACGTCGTGAAAAACGGCCGTGTGTAGGCTTTAAATGACGGGAAAAAAATCTGCATGCTCAGAATCAAGTTATGAGACGGGAGCGCTCGTTCTGGTAAAACTAGCATTCAGAATGGAGATAGCACATTTGTCACGCTGTAACGGACTGAAGAGCACGAGGCTGAAAAGTGCGAATCGTCTCTTACCAAACTTTACTAACACGAGGGTGGCGCCATCCGGATGGAACTTCCCCTTTATAGTGCCGTCGTACGTGTTGTCGAACGTGTTGTACGTCACCGCACTTTGCTGGAGCATTTTTTTTTCACGATAGTGTGTAGGCAAGCCAGGCTTGAGAAGAATCACGTCGAGAAAAACGTCGTTTTTTTCAATGACATTAAAAACGACCGTGTGTACGCGGCATAAGTGTCTGTCTGCTGCCCAATTTCACTGTTTTCTGCATGAGTCATTTCTGACAAGTTTTCCTGACACCAATAGGTAAAAAATGTAATGGGGAGGGGCTTCAGCACACAGCCTGTGGTTGAAAGCCTCAGCTCTGTTCCTGTGTGAAGGTGGGTGTCCCTTATCTCCAATCAGCTCTCCTCACTGAGCTCTACAGTCTGTAACGTCATCTCCCTGTCCCTGCTTTCTAAAAGCTCAGGTAAGCTGTGTAAATTCTGCATTTTTAACAGCTGTAGAGAAGAGAGGGCTGCAGATAAATGGACACAACATATGTATACAAGGATTTGCTTCATCTCTGTGTATCACCTGAGGATCGTCATTTAATTAGGTGTAGCCAGGAGCTGGCTATTATGTACAGCGTTATTAATGTGGGGTTGTCTCCCTCAAGTGTTGGCTTGGACCCTGTGTGTAATTTCCTTTTAGACAAAACCTAGAGCAGAGCAAAGCATCGTGGGATGTGTAGTTCAGAATACTGAAGTTTTAATTCTAAGCGGGACTGGCTTGAACTACCACTACCAGAATGCTGAGAAGAGAAGAACAGACTGCTGGGAGAGGATATAAAAAGGGCTGGTTTAGGCCTACATCTCTTTCTTGGGATGCCAGCTGGGTCTGCCAGCAGGAGCTCTGTGTTAGTGTGAGATGCTTCCGAGTTGTGGCCTGCACAGCAGGTAATCATACAGCTGCATCCAGAGGGACCTCTGCAGACAGCATCGCTTCTCACATGCAGCAGAACGGAGACTGTTCCAGATCCTCCAGCGACGCCTGCATTTCACATCCGGGTAGGCCGCGGCGTGGTGTGATGGGGTCAGACGCCATTCCCAGAGCTGTGATTCAGAGGGAGTTCCTGAAAGAGTGTCTTCATTATCACCTGCATCGTTGCCAGCATCTTCTGTAACCAGTGTGGTGAGCGGGCAGTTGCCCATTTAGATTTTGTTAAGACATTGCATATAGACATCCCGTCAACCCAGCTTTCTGGTACTTGTGGTGCCACTGGAAGTTCTCGCATACTCTAAAGCCCTGTGCACATACTCGGTTTTCCCGTAAAAAGTCCACAGGGAAAAGCGAGGGGAAAGCAGAGAACCTGCTCGGTTGCTTTTTCCCCCTACACGCGGCCGGGTTTCCCAGCAGGAAAACTGCCATGAGAGCTTTGGCCGGGGATCCCAGCCGTGTGTATGCTCCATCGGCACTGCCTCGCAGTGTTTCCCATAGGAAAGCAGTGGAAAATCTGGCGGGGAAAAAAAAACGCTGGGAATCCCGACAGGAAAATAGAAAGCAGGTTCTCTATTTTCCCGCTGGGATTCCTGGCTGGTTTCCTGTCAGGAAAACGGCGAGGAAGCATACACTCATCCGGTTTTCCCGGCCAAAAGCTCTCTTGGCAGTTTTCCTGGCAGGAAAACTGGTCGTGTGTACGGGGCTTAACGAACACTGTATGCAGACATCTATATCCTGTTCACATCTTTATCATCAGCAATCTCATTGGATACAATAATATTCCAGCCATATAGGAAAAGTGTGATGTGAAATAAAGATACACCACAGAGCAGTCAAATTTGCTATACCCCATCATCAAGGATTACCCTGTTATAAAATGCATCAAGGCTAGCTGAAGAATTGCTAGATTCCAAGGAGTAACACTTTAACCCTTTTATCCTCTTTATTTGCTCAAGTGACTAAAGTTGTTTTTAGCACAAAGGGTCTGCTCTCACAATCTCTGGAACTCAATTTAAAGGAGCCACACAATTTAACCACAATAGTTTGCATAATGTTTGTCATGTTGTACTGTTAACCCTTTCATGCCTAAACCTATTTCTGACATTTGTTGCTTACAAGTTAAAATCCATATTTTTTGCTAGAAAAGTACATAGAACCCCCAAACATTATATTTTTTTTAGCAGAGAATCTAGAGAATAAAATGGCGATCGTTGCAATATTTTATGTCACACTGTATTTGCGCAGTGGTCTTTCAAATGCAATTTTTGGGGAAAAAATACATTTTTATGAATTAAAAAAAAACTAAACAGTGAGGTTAGCCCAATTCTTTTGTATAATGTGAAAGATGATGTTATGCCGAGAAAATAGATACCCAACACGTCATAATTTGAAATTGCGCACACTTGTGGAATGGGGACAAACTACGGTACCTAAAAAATCTCCATAATCTCGCTTTAAAAAAAAAATACCGGTTACCAGGTTAGAGTGGCAGGGGAGATCTAATGCTAAAATGATTGCTCTCGCTGAGGATCACGGCGATATCTCACATGTGTAATTTGAACACCGTTTACATATGTGGGCGCGACTTACGTGTGCATTTTCTTTGCTGCGCGAGCTCGCGGGGACGGGGTCTCTTTAAATTTTTTTAAAAATGTTTTAGTTCTTTTTTTACATTGTCACTTTACAAATTTTTTTTACAAGGTAATTATCCTACTTATTGAAAAAGTAACTGGATGGATCTAAGGAAGGGGAGGGTCCCTAGGGTCACCAAGAGAACATCGTTCAATTGATTTCAGAAAGGTGTGTGAGGTGGGGGGGGGGGGGGGGGTGGGGAAAGGAGGGAGGATGGGGAAGAAGAGCACCAAGTTCTTTAAACCTCAAAGTATTCAGATCGCCAAAAACGGCGATTCTGAATACTGTAATTTTTTTTTTTTTTAAACAGTGCCATTGGCAGCTGAGTAAACCGGAAGTGACGCTGTGACGTTGCTTCCGTGTTTACTCATAGGAGACTGATATGAAGCAGTTTCCAGCTTCCATCCAGTCTCACACTAGCCGGCCAAATTGCCAGATCGTGGCTCAGGTCTCCCGGTGGGACGGGAGGCCCGGGAAGAGCAGCTGAAGGCAGCGGCAGGGGGGACGTCCCCTCTCACTCCTTCGGGATAACAGCCGAGCGGCTTTTAGCCGCATCAGTTGCTATCCCTGAAGATCTGGACGCTCGCTCTAAAAAACGGTACCAGGATGATGCCTGCAGCTATCATCCCGGTATAACCCCGAAAAGCCGAAGCCGTATATGTGTGTATTGTCGGCGCTAAGGGGTTTTAATGGCCTGTGAGTTGAGGAAACAGAAGGGAGTGAACCTGACATAGCACATTAAGTGTCAGTTCCCTACCCTTCTGCTGACCTGTTCACATAGGTTACTGTGACAAATACAGGGTCTGGCACAATTTGGGTCATTTTGCATGCTTTGCATTTGTCTTTATAACCAAAAGGTTACCAATTGCAAATAGTGTTCAATAACAGTGCTATATTGCTCAGATAAACATACCTTTGTGATTTACAATGTTATGTTTTACACTTTTATGTGTCCCTTTTACCACAGTAAACAAACTTGAACTGTTTCACTGGTATTGTGTAAGTTTCTTATTATTGGTGACAGTTGGTAAAAATTACTGAACCCAGGGTGTCAGATGGAGGATTTGCAGAGTCGGGGAAACCAGTGGGGTATAGATTATATCAGCGGCCCTTAGGAGGGTAGCGCGACATGGGTATATGTAAGGGGTTTCAGGTACTTTAAAGCAGATCTCTCTAAAAAAAAAAAAAAAAATCACTACACTGCAACTGGAGCTTCCAAGACCTATGAGGACCCCACCATTGGACAACCAATATCAAGTATCCATTTCACCCAACAATAGCATGGACACATGAAGCGCATCACATATTCAAGATTAATGTGATATTTGGGATTTTCTTAACCACTTCAGGTTTTACCCCCTTCATGACCAGACCATTATTTGCTATTCAGCACTGTGCTACTTTAACTGGTAATTATGCGGTCATACAACACTGTACACAAATTAAATATATAATTTTTTTCCCACACAAATGGAGCTGTCTTTTGGTGGTATTTGACCAACACTGTTTTCTTATTTTTTTATTATATGAACAAAAAAAAAAATGACCGTAAATTTTGAAAAACAATATTCTCTACTTTCTCTTAAAAACGTATCCAATAAAAAAATAAAAATAATAATGTCTTCATAAATTTAGGCCAAAATGTATTCTGCTACATGTCTTGGTAAAACAAATCCCAATAAGTGTATATTAAAAAGGGGTTGTAAAGGAAAAAGTTTTTTCACCTTCATGCATCCTATGCATGAAGGTGAAAAAACATCTGACAATACTGCCCCAGAGCCCCCGTTTTACTTACCTGAGCCCTCGAAAGTCCCACACTCGGCCCCGACATCCTCCTTGCCATTCAGCCTGGCCATTGATTGGCTACAGTGGATGGATTGAAAGCAGCGCAGCCATTGGCTGGCGCTGCTGTCAATCACATCCAATGATGCGGCGCGCCGGGGGGCAGGGCCGAGTGATACAGTGAGCAGCAATAGCTGCTGGCTGTATCACTGGAGCGTGCCTGCAATCACTCACCACCATGCGAGCTCGCTCGCATATAGGTGGTGAGTAATTGCGGGGAGGAGCCGAGACAGCCGCCGAGGGACCCCAGAAGACCAGGATCGGGGCCACTCTGTGCAAAACGAGCAGCACAGTGGAGGCAAGTATAACATGTTTGTTATTTTTATTTATTTTTCTTTACAAACCCTTTAAATTGGTTTGTGAGAAAGTTATAGCGTCTACAAACTAGGGTATATATACTGGAATTTACGTGACTATAGACACTATACTGGTAATGGCAGTGATCAGTGACTTGTAGCGTGACTGTGATAGGGTGGCAGGCAATCTGCCGCTAACAGGCACTGGCTGGGAGGGTCGCCAACTGACAATGACGTTGCTAGTGACACGAATACAGTGATCGTACTGTAAATTGTACTAATGACACTGGCTGCGAAGGGGTTAATATAAAGGAGCAATGAATGGGTTAACTGTGTGCCTAACAAGTGTAATGGGTGCCGTTTTTTCTTACTGATCTGTCAGTTTTTCCTCCCTACTTTTCAGGGAGAAGAAAACAGCCAGATAGCTGTTCTCTGTACACAGAGTTCTGTGTGTTTGTAAAGACAAAACGCTGTGCTGCGATTGGACACAGCTGATTAGCAGGTTTCAGTTAAAATCATTGACTGAAATCTGCTGGCAAACTCATGCGGTGTTCTATCACAGCATAGACTAGCAGGGGGTGCTCGCAAGCGTGCCGACAAGCGGCCGCGGCTCTTTGACCATGTGATCGGCTGTGTCCAATCACAGCTGGTCACATATAAACACGGAGATGCCGGTAATCAGCACTCCTCGCCTCACACTGACAGAGTGCCCACAAGTGCCAGCAATCAGTGGCAATTAATGATGCCAGTCAGTGCTGGCTATCAGTGCCGCCCATTAATGCTGCCTATCAGTGCCCATAAGTGCAGCATATTCGTGCCTCATCAGTGCCACCTCATCAGTGCAGCCCATCAGTGCCGCCTCATCAGTAAAAAGGAGAAAAATTACTTATTTACAAAATTTACTGACAGAAACCAAGAAAAAACATATTTTTTTCAAAACTGTCGCTTTTTTTTGTTTTTTTAAGGAAATAGTAAAAAACACAAGTGATTAATTTTTATATTCTTTATTTTATCGAAAAATATCATATACAAAAGAAGTAAAAATATTTTCCCTACTTAATAGGGACATACATTGACAAATTGTATTTCCAAACCTTTGTCTACCCTTACTTTCCCCCTCCCCCCCCCCCCCAGAAGTGGTTAAATATAAACTAAAATAATAAATACCACCAAAAGAAAGCTCTATTTGTGTGAAGAAAATGTTAAAAAAAAAATTCACATGGTTACAGTGTAGCATGACTGCGCAATTGTCATTCAAAGTGCGACAGCGCTGAAAGCTGAAAAATGGCCTGGGCAGGAAGGGGGTGAAAGTGCCCTGTATTGAGATGGTTAAAAAAAAAAAAAACTGTTTCCAAACAGATATAATATGTACATTGGAATATGCCAAATGTGCCAATATGGAGCCTCTGCTAAAGGTTTGTTAGTTTGAAAACAATATCCTCGCACGTAGTAGCTACAAATCATGTGATCTAGTCTACCTAGGCCTAAGGAAACACGATGGAGCAATATTTTTATTCATAGAAACAATTTTTTTTTTCTAAAACTAATAATGAGATTTGATAATGGTAACACAGGATATATGAAAGTGGAAAATTGAAAGGCAGGCCCCCTTTAAATGCAATAATTTTTATGTCGGACTGTGGTGTAACGTTAAATTAATGTAATGGCACTTACAATATTCCTGGCAAAAATCATAGTTTGCACAGATATTACTGATGCAAAGACAACACAGAAGAAGGGCAAGCTGTACTTGCTACACATTATAATTATGGACTCCAGTAATAATTCACTGTTAGTCATGCGCTACCAATGCATAATGATGTAATATCCCTTTGACTGTCAGGAGCAGCTGCAATGTAGCAGGTCCCAACAGAGATGCTCAAGTTAACCCAGTTTCCTATGATTAATAATTTTAATTCCAATATAAACAATACAGCATGTGAGTGATTGGCATTGCTTATAATAATGTTGTACAGAAAAAAAAAAAAAAAGGCACTTGTGGTGCATCTAGATTTTTTTAAGGTGACAGCCTGTATGATACCCGATTGTTTATTCATAAACAAACAGAAATGTTTAATTAGATTACAAAAATCACTGACTCCTACATTGAATCCATGTTCCTTAGGTGATTTTTACAACAGCCATAATGATTTATTACACATGGCTAGCTTATTACATGTGGTAGATCATGATTTAAAAAATAAATAAAAATAAAATAAAAAATGTATGCATGAATAAATGCCACAAGAATTTCAAATGTTAAAGTAAAATGAATGACGTTAAAAATGACTAATGTTTTTAGTACGATTACTAAATAGAAAACGATAAATCAGCATTTAAGCAATGCAACAAAAATAATCAACGGTAATAACAAAAATGATACTAACACTACTAAAAATAAGACTTTACAAAAAAAAAATGCATTGCAGAAAGATGGTCCTCTCTAAATGGGAAAGTGGAAGTACCTGAATGGGCGTAGTTCTGTGTACCTTCAATGCCCCCTTCTGGTGAATTTTGGCAAAGCATTCAGCACAGTATTGCTCGCCGCACTCCAAACACATCTTCAGTGAAAAGCATTGAATAGAACAAAAACAAATTACTGTATTGACCAGAGGTTCCAGGAATTCCATACATGTGTTAAATTATACAGCAAGCTCACAGATAATCGCCTGAAAGCTCAAGTGTTATCAGTACAAATGCTTTGGAAAATGGGTAAATATTTCAAACAAGTGCTCTGTGCATGTATACAGAAGTGGATCTGCAAAGATGAAGAATTTGTATGCTGAGGACACAATTAGAATAAAAAAATATACTTACTATGCGAATATAAATGCTTACATCAAGTTAGAAGATGATCTGATAATCTCATGTTTATCCACATCCAGAACTCATCAAGTAATTCTCAATCAACCTGATGTAGTAATAATGCCTCACGTCCTCACACTTTCATACCAGACCAACCACTTCGCATTAGGTTTGTATTCTTATTGTTTGGAAGGCAAGACCCTTATTTTTATATTTTAAAGGCTAGCTCCACCCAAAATTAATATTGGTTCTGCATATGCATTGGTGGGTTAAAAAAGCATCTTATAATAGTTAATGGCAGTTTTAATGGTGAAATTACAGCAGTTAAGGTCATGATGATGACAAACCTTTGTATCCCCCCCCCCCCCGCCCCCTCTAATGTTTTATTCTCCTTTATAAGGAATCTATTTGGAAATGTAATATGATCATTTGGCTTTGTAATAGCTGCAAGCACTGGAGTTGAACAAGGAAGTCTGGTGGGAAATCTTACCACTAGAGTTCTTTAGAGATATAAGCCAGCAAGTGAGCAGATCCGAAAAATACAACACAAGGCTGCAAGATTTGTATGGAGTTGACCTTTAATAAGAACTTGCCAGGACAAGTGCCATGGCTGTCATTGCGTAACAGAAGGTCAAAGGTCACCCAAAGCCTGTCAGTTGCTGTCCTGTCAACTACCTGACATTATCTTAAATTCTCTATGAGGTTGCCCCCCATCATTCCAACTAAAGTTTCCTGCTCAATCAACATCCATAAAGCTTATTAAAGTGGAGCTCTCGCCCCCCCCCCCCCCCCAATTTTTTTTTAAAGTCAGCATCTACAAATACTGTAGCTGTTGACTTTTAATATTTGGGCACTTGCCTGTCTAGGGAGGCCACGATGTTGGCACCCCAGCCAATTTTGCAATCGGCTCTCGGGTGCTGCCTGCACCATTCCTTGTAAGGGTAACTGGCAGCGAAGCCTTGCGGCTTCACAGCCGGGTTCCGTACTGCGTATGCCCGAAGTGCGGTGTGCTTTCTGAATGGCCCGGCAGCGGTGGAAGGAGAAGAGGGGCAGAACTTCCTCTGTGGGACCTCGCCGTGGGAACCGGTACCCGAAAAGGTGCCAAAATGTGGCAGTGGAGGTGGGGAAGGAAGCAAACAAGTAGAGCTTCCCCTTTTAGGTGGAGCTCCGCTTTAGTAAGCCTGAATAATTATAATAATCCAAATAGCCATATTCTCACGTAAGCCCAATTTGTTTTAACTGTTTCTTATACCATTCATTGCTCCTGTTCCCTTTGTGCTTTGTAAATAATTATCTTCATATTTCATAACTTTTTAACCGTTTTAACTTTTTAAGCATTTAGCAACACTACCACAGCATTTGCGACTGCATGTTGGTCGCATCGATGAAAAATGGAGTGTGACCTATTTAACATATCAGCACACATCCCACTTAAGAATTAACCCCAATGCAAAAATCCTTGCAAATATCCAATTGAATTGTGAACAATTGCAAAAAGTGCATACATTTTTTAAATACCGGTAAAAAGTATGTTATACTTACCTGCTCTGTGCAGTGGATTTGCACAGAGCAGCCCTGATCCTTCTCCTCTCGGGTCCTCTGTCAGCGCTCCTGGCTCCTCCTCTTCTCGGTGTGCCACCATAGAAAGCGGCTTCCTATAGTGGCACACCTGCAGGTTCAATCCCAAGCCGTGCTGCCTTTGTCACAGAATTTGATTGACAGTAGCAGGAGCCAATGGCTCCAGCTGCTATCAATATGCCCTGTAAGGAGGGAGAGAGCGAAGAGATCTGCTCGGGCACAGCACTTGACTGAGATGGGGCTCAGGTAAGTATAAGGCTGCTTTCACACTGAGGCGTTGGCGGTAAAGCGCCGCCATTTTTAGCGGCACTTTACCATTGTTTTTGCAGAGGTTTTCAGCCTCGCTAGTGGCCGGAAAAGGGTTAAAACCTCCTGGCAAAGCGCCACTGCAGCGGCGCTTTGCAGACGGTTTGACTGAGGGGCACTACAGCGCTGCAAAAATGCGGCTAGCAGGACTTTTTTACCATCCTGCCAGCGCACCGCTCCAGTGTGAAAGCCCTCGGGCTTTCACATTGGAGTGAGAGGAGAGGCACTTTCAAGGCGCTTTACAGGCACCATTTTTAGCGTTATAGCGCCTGCAAAGCGCCTCAGTGTAAAAGCAGCCTAAGGGGGAGCTACCAGGGAGAGCTGCACACTAAAGGTTTTTAATGCAGAGAATGCATTAAGGTAAAAAAAACTTCTGCCTTTAGAACCACTTTAATCATTTACTGATGAAAAATTATAAATTTTATGAGATTTTGCGCCATTTTAAAACCTGATCTTTACCAATTATATGATTTGTGTCTCATTTGCAATTATTTTATTTGCATAAACAGCTGCAATTTTGGTGCTACTCTGGCGTTTAAGGAGCCAACCACAAGAATATTAGTCCACATCAAAGATGTTTTGACAACAGGGATACCCAGGAATGAAAGATGTGACAGCTGTAAAAAGGACGCAATTGCATTATAAAATTCTCCTCAGTGACCTTACTTAGTATGTTATAGAAAAAAAAAAAATCAATCTTCCTTTTAAAGCATTCTGTAAGGTCTCCGCCATGGTATCTTCTACTGTCAGGTACTTTAGAAAGGTTCGCCATAGAAAGACAGATGTTTGGGGTTATTTATTAAGAAAGAGTAAATAGCAGTGATGTGCAGAAACGTAAAGCAATCAATACTGAAAATGATTGGTTGGAAGTAGATACTGCACTTTGTTGTACCTTAGTAAACCTAATAGCAGCGATGTGTAGAAACGCATAACAATCAATAATGAACATGATTGGTTGGTAGTGGATACTACACTCTGTTGTAACTTAGTAGGCCTTCAAAAACAAGTTTATTTTTCATCAAACTCTTTATACATACCAGTATTGCTCTTTTATTTTCACATTGTCCACAAGCTTTCCCCTTTAATCTGGGTTTCTCAGTGGTTGGCATATCTGCAGGCCCTGATGTCTTCAGTTTCTCAGGCTCTTGAGAAAACATAATACAGTTCAAGTCATGCACAAAGAATAGCACGGACGACTGAGGAAAGCATTCAATCACCTGTAATATATTAGGTGTCCTGTACTCTGGCAGAAACACGTCACTTACTGGCAATCCACAGTCACAAATTATTCTTCAATGTGCAGTCTGCGATTAACAGAAGCTTGGAGTATTCAATATTTGTTCCTTCACAAGCCACTAGTTAACATATGCAGTGAGCGATGCATTAGTTTAATTTAACAGGTATGGTTATTGACAAGAGGCCAGCAAATGGAAATTTAATAAATCACAGTGCATCTGACTAATGGAAGCAGGAAGTCATAACTGCAAGTGAAATATGGGGCCAATTTACTAAGAGGACAAAATTAGATAAAACCTCCAATGAGGCTGATAAATGACAGCGATATGACTGCATACGTTCACTAATTGTTTCGCAATTAAAGGTGGCATCTCTCTTTTCCTTAATTAAGGAGGACAGCTTGGAAAAGAACAGGTGCCACTAAAAACAAGACCCTAGAAGCATTGGCCTGTTTATTTGTTGGTCAACTATCACCACCATGGAAGTGCATCTCTGCAAGGCTATGGAACAGTGGCAGCCCGATTTGGGGGTATTAACCAGTGAGCAATGGAAGATGGCATTAGAGGCAGTACATGCCTAGTTCTTTAACCGCTTCCTTCCCGCTGGACGACTATATGCATCCAGTCTTTGAAGAGGAATACCGTTGCTAGGGTAGCAGCTAGCTACCATAACCCCGGTATCCTCTTCAAGAGCCGGCGGTTCTCTTTCAGATAAAAGTGGTCTCTGCGGCGGATTTGCCGCAAGATCACTTCTATCGCCCCTCCCCGGAGCCCTCCGCCGCTTACCGCTTTGGCCATCGGTGGAGGCGATCCGGACCTGTCCCTAGCCTGACATGGAGACCAGTGAGGGGAAGATGGCTCCAACCCATCTCCAAGTCATTGCAGGGTGGAAGCGACGTCAAAACGTCACTTCCGCCCATAGCTCTTAAAAAGGGACATTTTTTTTTTCCTTCAAATGACAAATTTTTTATTTATTTATTTTTTATTGCATTTTAGTGTAAATATGAGATCTGAGGTCCTTTTGACCCCATATCTCATATTTAAGAGGACCTGTCATGCTTTTTTCTATTACCAGGGATGTTGTTTACATTCCTTGTAATAGGAATAAAGGTGACAATTTTTTTTTTCTTAAAAGAATAGTGAAAAAATAAAAAAAGGTCAAATAAATAAAAAAAATTAAACGCGCCCCGTCCCGCCGAGCTTGCGTACAAAAGCAAACGCATACGTGAATAGTGCCCGCATATGGAAGCGGTGTTCAAACCACACATGTGAGGTATCGCCGCGATCTGTAGAGCGAGAGCAATAATTCTAGCCCTAGACCTCCTCTAACTCAAAACATGCAACCTGTAGACATTTTTTAAACATCGCCTATGGAGATTTTAAAGGGTAAAAGTTTGTCGCCATTCCACGAGCGGGCGCAATTTGGAAGCGTGACATGTTGGGTATCAATTTACTCGGAGTAACATTATCTTTCACAATATAAAAAAATTAATTGGGCTAACTTTACTGGTTTTTTTTTTTTATTATTTAAAAAATAAGACAAGTGTATTTTTTCCCCAAAAAGTGCGCTTGTAAGACCGCTGCGCAAATACGGTGTGACAGAAAGTATTGCAATGACCACCATTTTATTCTCTAGGGTGTTAGAAAATATATATATATACATACATACATACATACATACATACACACACATACACATACACATACACATACACAAGATATATACAAAAATATATACAAGTTAAAATGTTTTTTAACTTGTAAACACCAAATCTCAGAAATAGGCTTAGTAATGTAGTGGTTAAATACCATATATACTCGAGTATAAGCCGAGTTTTTCAGCACATTTTTTGGTGCTGAAAATGCCCCCCTCGGCTTATACTCGAGTCACCTTTTTGCGCCTGATCTTCCAGACTTTTGGGACCCGGTACTGGCCGGCCATAGGTCCCCTGGACCCCAAACCTGGCACACATTTAGCCCCACTCTTCCTCTACAAGTGTGAAAAGTTTGTTGTCCAGGGGACCTACGGCCGGGGAGCAACGATTTTTCAAAGCCGGGCACCCCTTCCACAGACTCCCATTTTAAACGGTAATTTCTCTGTTTAATTTGGGGACCCGTTACCGGCCGGTCGTAGGTCCCCTGGACCCGAAACTTGGCACACATGTAGCCCCATTTCTCATCTACAAGTATGCATAGTTTTTTGTTTGGGGGACCTACGGCCGGGAAGCACCAATTTTTCAAAGCCGGGCACTCCTTCCATAGACTCCCATGTTAAACGTCAGGTGAGGCATGGGCACAGTGAGGCATGGGCACAGTGAGGCATGCAGATGGACACCCTAGGCTTATACTGGAGTCAATAAGTTTTCCCATTTTTTTGTGGTAAAATTAGGTGCCTCGGCTTATATTCGGGTTGGCTTATACTCTTATACGGTACATCCCAGCGCCTTTCGCAACTGTACATTTTGTTGAGCATATATTATACCCATCTCAAATTGCTTAAGATGGGACATCTCCCTGGCCCTTCCTGTCCTAAATGTAGTAGGGATCATGGAGATCTTATCCATGTGTTATGATAGCGCTGTCCAAAACTACATAGATACTGGGAATCCATAGTTTGTACAATTAAATCGTGCATTTCAGTGCACAATATCCTTTGATCCTAAGTGTTGTCTATTGGGTATTCTAGATGAATTAGTACCAGATGCTTTTGTTAAGGAAGCAGTCTCCAGAGCCTTGTTTTTAGGCACACAGAGTCAACTTGCTTCACTGGAAAAGTGCCTCCCTTCCTACCCTTAGGTAATGGGTAAATCATACGGGCACCATCCTTAGATATGAATGTGTTATTTACTAACATGGAGGATGCCTGACCAAATTTGAGAAAGTGTGGGGTCGGTGGCTGGATATTCCTGGTCTGGCTCCAATAGAATTAGTCATGGATAGATTGCTGGGTTAACGTGCTGCTCTTTTCTGTACTTTATTTATCGCAATGCCAGGTTAAACCATGCTACTGGAATTCTATATGGCATTTTTTTGAAGTTGGTAGATTCGAACTTTGGGGGGAGCTGTGTGGCTTAGCTCAGTTGGTAGCAACTTCATCCATCTTTGACTGGTATTGAGTTTTGATAGTTTGTTCTGTGTTATTGTAACTATATGTAACAAATGTATTTGGATATCTGACTGGTTTTGGAACCTCTGAGTTTGTAATAAAAAAAACAAATAAAGTTTTTCTGACAAAAACTATCACCACCATACCTACCACAATTTGCACTTTGAGGCATTAGCAGTGTAACATTCATACTGCCAGTGGCTTCACGGAAGACCTGACACTCTGAGGTTGTGCTCCAGAGGGAGTTGTGCACTGCTTATGTGGAATGTTTAATAATTATGACAGCATTCATAAGAAAGCAATGGCTACCCAACAAGAGATGCAACGGTAAGGATAATTGGACTTAAACTGGTTGTAAACCTCAGACATGAAATATGAACAAAGCATATCTCTCTATATCTCTCTATGGCTGCTGGCCATCCGCAAACGCTTGCTGGAGAGACAGAACGATGGTCTGCCTATGTAAACAATGCAGACTGTCATTCTGTCAGACAGGAAGAGGCACATCTGTGATTCCTGCTAATCAGGAACACAGATGTCTTTCTTTGAGTGCATCGTCCCTCACACAGTAAGAAAACACTCATAGTGTACACAGTTAACCCTTTTATTGCTCCCGATTTTAACCTCTTCCCTACCAGTGACACCAATACAGTGATCTGTGCTAAATTTAGAATGTTCTAAAGCAGAAAGGAAAAAATATAAAAAAAAAAAAAAAATTCAAAATTTTTACTCTTTTTGTTTATAGCGCAAAAAATAAAAACCGCAGAGGTAATCAAATACCACCAAAAGAAAGCTCTATTTGTGGGGAAAAAAGGACATCAAGTTTGAGTACAGCATCGCACGATCGCGCAATTGTCAGTTAAAGCAATGCAGTGCCTTATCGCAAAAAATGGCCTGGTCAGGAAGGGGGTAAAAACTTTCGGAGCTGAAGTGGCCAATGTGGAAATTTGCCCTCTCAATCAACATTGGCTATTTTTAATCCTTATGCTGCTACCATTAGTAAATAGATAGAAAGTTATATTAAATTCACTGGCTTTAAACTTTTTTTTTACATTTCTTCAGCCACTTCCTGCATTCTATGCCTAGGCAAATGATGTCATACATCCCAGGAGTCTACAAACAGGGAGGAGGGGTCTTCTCAGCTACTCTTCTCAGCATGCCCTCCTCCCTACAAACCTGAGCTAAGGACAGATGGATTCCAGGAAATAAATGAATGTTACATGAATCATTTGCCCTTAGTCAAGAAGGCCACGGACAGAAATGCTAAGGGATGCTTTTCAAAGTGATGTCTCAGCAAAACAAAGCATGGAGACATGGATGGATAGGTGAGTTTACTTTGAATATTAAAAATGAATTAAAAGGCATTTTTGGTTTGTGGTGCTCAGATGCAGTGTAGTTCCGCTTTTAGAAAAAGCAAACCTGTCTTGGTCATAGTAACCACATGCCGTCTTTTGTTTACTAAACTGAACTGGAAAGATACAAAAACTTTAAAATGTTTTCTACAAATCAACTTGGACATTTTCTATTCAAAAAAATGTTGAATCCTTTTATTGACATACAAGTGGGGCTACATATTGGCCACATACAGTTGTGCTCATAAGTTTACATACCCTGGCAGAATTGATGATTTCTTGGCCATTTTCAGAGAATATGAATGATAACACAAAAAAAAATATATATATTCACTCATGGTTAGTGTTTGGCTGAAGCCATTTATTATCAATCAGCTGTGTTTACTCTTTTTAAATCATAACAGAAACTACCCAAATGACCATGATCAAAAGTTTACATACCCCAGTTCTTAGTACTGTGTATTGCCCCCTTTAACATCAATGACAGCTTGAAGTCTTTTGAGGTATTTGTGGATGAGGCTCTTTATCTTCTCAGATGGTAAAGCTGCCCATTACTCTTGGCAAAAAGCCTCCAGTTCCTGTATATTCTTGGGCTGTCTTGCATGCACTGCATGTTTGAGATCTCCCCAGAGTGGCTCAATAATATTGAGGTCAGGAGACTGAGATGGCCACTCCAGAACCTTCACTTTATTCTGCTGTAGCCAAAGACAGGTCAACTTGGCTTTGTGTTTTGGATCATTGTCATGTTGGAATGTCCAAGTACGTCCCATGCACAGCTTCCTGGCTGATGAATGCAAATATTCCTAAAGTATTTTTTGATAACATACTGCATTCATCTTGCCAACAATTTTGATCAAATTTCCTGTGTCTTTGTAGCTCACACATCCCCAAAACATCAGCGATCCACCTCCGTGTTTCACAGTAGGAATGGTGTACCTTTCATCATAGGCCTTGTTGACTCCTCTCCAAATGTAGCGTTTATGGTTGTGGCCAAAAAGCTAAATTTTGGTCTCATCACTCCAAATTACTTTGTACCAGAAGGTTTGAGGCTTGTCTCTGTGCTGTTTGGCGTATTGTAAGCGGGGTACTTTGTGGCATTTGCATAGTGATGGCTTTCTTCTGGCGACTCGACCATGCAGCCCATCTTTCTTCAAGTGCCTCCTTATTGTGCATCTTGAAACAGCCACACCACATGTTTTCAGAGAGTTCTGTATTTTACCTGAAGTTATTTGTGGGGTTTTCTTTGCATCCCGAACAATTTTCCTGGCAGTTGTGGCTGAAATTTTAGTTGGTCTACCTGACTGCGGTTTGGTTTCAACAGAACCCCTCATTTTCCACTTCTTGATTAGAGTTTGAACACTGCTGATTGGCATTCTCAATTCCTTGGATATCTTTTTATATCCCTTTCCTGTTTTATACAGTTCAACTGCCTTTTCCAGCAGATCCTTTGACAGTTTTTTTTGCTTTCCCCATGACTCAGAATCCAGAAATGTCAGTACAACACGGGATGAAAGATGCAAGGGTCTGTCAGGAGTCCAGAAACTCATTGACCTTTTATACACACACACCAATTACAAGCAAACAGATCACAGGTAAGGATGGTTCCCTTTAATAGCCATTCCCTTTGTGTCAACTTGTGTGCATGTTATCAGGCCAAAATCACCAGGGTATGCAAGCTTTTGATCAGGGTAATTTGGGCAGTTTCTGTTGTGATTATGATTTAAAAAGAGTAAACACAGTTGATTGATAATAAATGGCTTCAGCCAAAATCTAACCATGAGTGAAAGAAAAGTTTGTGTTATTCATATTCTCTGAAAAATGCCTAAGAAATCATAAATTCTGCCAGGGTATGTAAACTTATGAGCACAACTGTACCTGTATGTACATTTTCTATAACAGTTCTTAGGCCAGTATTATATTTCAAAGAGGAAAAAATATATAGGTCCTTGTAATGGAACAGGTAGGTGGACTGATGAATGCTTAAATGACCTATGTTCCTTCTGGACCTTGTTACACTGGAGAACTCTGGAACCTGACACCACAGCGGTTTTTGTTTTATGGACCGTGGACACTTTGTAGCTCATAATGCTTATAGACATCCTCCTTATATTCTACTACAAAAGCACAGGCAACACAGAAAAGGTACAATACAGTCACAAATGAAAAATGTAAACTAATTCACATACCAACCTGTTGACTGCGGTGCCACCCAGAAGCACTGTAAGAGGACTGCTACATCTAGCTGCAATGGATTTTAATTAAACCCCAAATGAAGTATGATTTTTTTTTCTTAATCTAGCACTGCCATATTGTGTCCTTAATTATAAATAAGAGTTGATTGATTAAATTTACTTCTTGCCCGAGGTTGCTATCTAAGCATGTAGCATTTTACCTGGAATTGGATTTTTGAGAACTTTTAGCTTCACTTTCCCTGAAGAAGCCTAAAATAAACAAAATAAAGTGAATTATGAAAAACAGGATCAATGAAGCAAGACAGAGTATGAGTGACAGCTGTCAACAACACAGTGGGTTTCATTGCTCAACGTTTCTTTCATATAAACTGACTGTTTTGCCTAATGGTGGCAATTCCAATTCAGATGCACACAAAAAATGACAATTGGAGAATTACATTTTTTATTCATAATGGTTGCTATGGGAGAATACAGAGATTCTACAGACCCAAAAGGGGTTGATTTACGAATGGCAAATCGACTGTGCACTCTGCAAGTGCAGCTGCTCCAGAGCTTAGTAAATGAGATAAAGCTTCACTTTGCAAAGAATACCCAATCACGAGCAAGGAAAATAAACAAAATAAAAGCATTTTTTGCTTGCACATGATTGGATGTTGAAAGTCAGCAGAGCTTCTGCTCATTTACTAAGCTTTGGAGCAAAGTGCACAGTCTCAATCCCGAAGTAGATAGGTACTTATAAAATAAACATTATTTCCACTCATCATACATTTACATTTTCTGCTATACAGGCATACCCCACTTTTAAGTACACAATGGGGTTTATTTACTAAAGCTGTAAAGTGCAAAATCAGGCTCACTTCTTGCATAGAAACCAATGAGCTTCCAGGTTTCATTACCAAAGCTTAATTGAACAAGCTGGGGTTAGAAGCTCATTGGTTTATATACAGAAGTGAGCCTGATTTTGGTATTTACTGTTTGTCATATATTGTAACAGGTCTGTACCTTAGCAACATTTTCCTTTTTGTGGTTTTGAGTTTGATGTCCAATTTTTCCAGATTTCCAATGATATCCATTTGATCGTCTGCAAAAAAGAAAGATAAACGCATAAAATTGTATTTTATTTATTTCAGGGACATCATTCATGTAAAATTGAGTGCACCATTAAACTGAGAAGAGAAAACTCATCTGATTTGATCATCCTATATGGATTCCACATGGGTGCAACCGATGGAGCGGTTCCTAGCACAATTTATTGGGAAGAGGTTCCATGGCAAAAAAAAAAATGCTGGAAGCATTATACCTTCCTTCTGTGCTAAGGACATCCTGGTATAGTTAGAAAAACACCGGGGGTTATTTACGAAAGGCAAATCCACTTTGCACTAAAAGTGCAAACTACAAGTGCAAAGTGCACTTGAAATTGCACTGAAAGTGCACTTGGAAGTGCAGTCGCTGTAAATCTCAGGGGTAGATCTGAAATGAGGGGAAAGCTCAGCAGATTTTATCATCCAATCACGTGCAAGCTAAAATTACGGTTTTTATTTTCCTTGCATGTTGGATCTACAGCGACTGCCCTTCCAAGTGCACTTTCAAGTGCACTTTGCACTTGTAGTGCAAAGTGGATTTGCCTTTAGTAAATAACCCCCATTGTGTCCAGGCAATAGGAAGTGTTGACTAGAACTGTTCAGCAAGTTTTCACCATGGCCTTTATAGGGTCAATGGCTATGAAATGATGAGGACAATGAAGGACACCAAGAAGTGGGCAACTTACATCCCATTATTTCATAATTTCAGGAACAAGGAACATTTACAGTACAATACAATCTTCAACTCACTATCTCTGCTTTAATGTGGTCATCTATTAAGTCGGGGGAATTTTCTAAAACTGGAGCAGCTGTGCGTAGCAACCAATCAGCTTCTAACTTTGGCTTGTTCAAATAAGATTTAAAAATTAAAAAGGTAGAATTTAATTGGTTGCCATGCACATCTGCCTCTGACTGTGACTGCTCAAGTCTTACCAATTCCCCTCCATGTCTCTGCTAATCTGTTTTATCCTCCTCTGTTGGTTTCCATTTCAATCAGTCAAGTGTGTATATGGAATGCTATTTCTTACATATAACTAAAGCCCCGTACACACGGTCTGACTTTTTGCCAACAAACTTCAAAATGAGCAAGTTTGACAAAAAATCTGACCGTGTGTACGCTCCATCGGACAAACTTTTTTGGTTTTCATCGGACAAATGTTCGGTCTGCAAACGGACAAACTTTTCACCAACAAAAGTCCAATGGAGCAAAGTCCGACCATGTGTACAGAAATCCATCAGACTTTTATCCGATGGACAAATAAGCATGCCCAGAACCAATGTTAAAATCAACCAACAATAGCAGAAGTTGACCAAAGGGTGGCGGTAAAGAGCAGAAAAACCTCATGATGTTGGAAAAGTTTGCAGAAAAGTCCTGCCGTGTGTATGCTATGGGTGTGCCCGGCCAACTCCCTTCAGACAATAATCCACGGAAAAGTTTGTTTGAAGTCCGACCGTGTGTACGAGGCTAAATACTGGTAAAAAACACTTCATTGGGTCTGTGGATTTTCACTGCTTAAATTCCTCAGAAGACCATCACCCCCTGTACCAAATTATTCTCTTTCTTTTTGACTTATATCCATCACCATCATTACACATCACATTAAAGCAAGACTAAAATGCTGTGTCTTGGTTTATCCATAAAGAGGTGATCAAATCAATAGACCATTACGTGCATATAATATTTACATTACATTACAAAATCAATATATCCCTAGAAAAGGCATGAGTTTGTAATTATATGGGAAATAATGGAGACAAACGGCTCCAGCAGCACTTGTCCATATGTCAGCACATATAACAAGTCACTATAAAAGTCAGCAAAAGCCGCTAAAACAAAGTGAATCGGTGGGTGTATATTGTTCATCTAATGTGTATAGTCACTCACTTCCCAGACCATATTTCTTACTTCTGTCCATAGACCTCCTGTTTACACAGGCATTGCTTAAAGAGAGGCAGCAAAATCACGGCAAAATAATGCGGTAAAATCAAGAGACTTGCAGGTCGCACAAGTGTGAAAGGAGCCTTACCTGCCTTACCTACCTTACCATGCACAGCTCAGGATATCATTTCAGAATGATTCTGTGTCAGAACTAAGAAACTGTCATGCACATGCAAGGCAATTATCTCATCAATCAAGATGGCAGAAGATGCCTGGGAGTAGACTGAAACACCTGCGATGGAGGGGGGCGCAGGTATCACAGTGCTGGAGAAAGGCTTCTTTGCTAGGCAAGTCTACCATAATGTGCAAACATGCTGCATTTACTTTTACATTACTGCAAAAATCTTTTAGGGGCCCAATAGGTTTGTTTCTGTGTTTCATCGGTTTGATTCTGCTATAATGCAACTGCTTACATTTCTTCAGTTAAATGTCAAATTAATCATTTCTAAACATATTTTCTTTATTATGTTTAGGACTAAAGATGATTTAAAAAAATATATATATATATTATATTTTTATTCAGGTAAAAAGTGTATATTTGCAAATAAACATTTTACTTTTAAACCGGTTCAACCAACAGGTGGCACTCCAGAGTTCACTGGCTACAAGTTTTCTTTAATCCTTTACACCCCTGGTGTCCATCCTGCAGTGCAGAGAAATGCATGCGTACCTTTGATACTTATTGTGTTGCCCTACAGACAGTAACATTTGTTTCCCTTGAAAAAGAAAGGAAGGCTGGACAACAACAGGAACAATCCAACGTAGTTTTTTTTTTTTTTTTTTAAGTCAAATGACAGCCACCAAGACAATGACACAGGACCCAGGAGGAGCACTGTTGACAGTGTGAAACGCGTCACCTCCTAGGTTCTGTGTCATTGTCTTGGTGGCTGTCATTTGACTTTTTTTTTTTAAATAAACTACTTTGGATCGTTCCTGTTGTGCAGCCTTCCTTTCTTTTTCATCGATCATCAGTGGCGAGTCGCGGCGTGCACATAGCGCATCCGGATTGCAGCGATTGCTCAACTGGAGCAAAGTTCCTGTCTTTGAACTATTTGTTTTCCTTAGCTAGGTTCTGACTCATGGCAGTGATGAAACAATATCCTTTAGACTTTTTTTTCTAAAGGACTGGGCTTTCTGCGGTGATGTACATACTTTTCCTCTGTTTATTTTTTTCCTCTTTTCCTTTATAATGGATCTTGCTGAGTGTTATAGCAAATGTGGTACACATAATTTTAAGGGGGCTGTAGAGACCACAAATTTAGAAGCACCGATTTGTAAAGGGGCCGTATAAGCAGTGATTTCTAGCAGTCTCATATAATGTATATCCAGTCTATGACTGCCTCCTGAAGCATGTTCCCAATCACCAACAACTTCTATACCATGTCTGCCATCGCTGACCACCTCCTGTTGCATGTCCACAATCTGACATTTCTGTAGCATGACATTCACGAAATAGAATGCACAACTCCTTGGTGATGTTGGAGGCTGCACTTGAGATGCTCTATATATCAAGAAAGTTGATCAGTACTTCTTTACACTATGCTCTTAAGAGTGTCATTTGATCCCTTATTCAGCTGCCACATACACATGCAACCGTGGGTGTCGGGTGAGCATGCGCACTATCAACACATTAACTATTGCTGCGCATTCAATAATTCTAGGGCCATCATTCACCGATGAGCTGTTATGGTTGTCAAAGCGTCGCCCCCTGGAACACTTTTGGTACATAGTTTTTTTTTACTGTTTTACATGTGCAGTACCTTCTAGTAGTGCTAGGTTGTTAGTGTAGTAAAATGTAAGTTTAGCTCAGGGCTAAGCCTGAGCTATGAATCTGTGTCAGGGTTTAGTGACTCAAGGCTGGGTGACTCATCCTGGCAGCTTCTCTGGTGCCTCTCCCTGTTTTCTGGGACATTGGAGAATGTTCCAAACATAGTGGGTGGAGGTTAGGAGGAGCTACTTGGAATATTTATGAGGGCCTCAGCCAATCCCCAGTAAATTCTGGCTTGGGGCAGGCCACCTCATAAATAGGCATAAGTCATGCCAGGAGGGGCAGCTGGGTGGGAGATGGAGTTCTGAGGAGGCCGTCGGTGGCCCTTGAGGGTGCCCCCTAGTCTGGGGGGGGGGGGGGTTATTTGGGGCAGGGGCTCAGGTGCTGGAGGGTCGTACCAAAACACATGGAGGAAGCATTTCCTGGAGGCACGGGAGCAAGTAGAGAGGATAGGAGAGGGTCAGCACATCTGGGAGTCCTCCTCAGAGTTAGCCGAGTGGGCTGGTCAGTGTCAGTCTGGAGGACTGTGGGGAAAATTTAGCCTGGAGGGCTAGTGAAAGGGGCAGCTGCAGCCAGGTGGGTTGGCAGTGACTGTCAGATATTCACAGTGTTCCTGCCGAGTTGCTGGAGGAAGAAGTGGAGCTGTAAATAGAGACTCTATATTAGGAAGAGTTGTCCCTGAAGTTGTAGCTGAAGTCAAGTGGGCATCCCATACCCTCCCATCCCTATCCAAGTTATTACCCTCAATAAATAACAAAAATAAAGTCACGGAGTGTTCTCTGACTCTGGAGTGCCTGGCTGTACAGGGTGGGGGGATCCCAGTCTACTTGCGACTCCTTAGGTGGGTGCGCTACACATGTATGCACAATTTCGAGACTTGACATGTTTGGTATCTATTTACTTGAATTGGAGGATAAGATAATTGGTAAGAGGATGTACCGTATATACTCGAGTATAAGCCGACCTGAATATAAGCCGAGGCACCTAATTTTACCACAAAAAACTGGGAAAACTTATTGACTCGAGTATAAGCCTAGGGTGTCCATCTGCATGCCTCACTGTGCCTCACTGTGTCCATGTGCATGCCTCACTGTGTCCATGCCTCACTGTGCCCATGCTTAGATGCACATTTAACATGGTAGTCTATAGAAGGGGTGCCCAGGTTTGAAAAATGTGTGCTCTCCGGCCGTAGGTCCCCCAGACAAAAAACGTTGCACACTTATAGAGGAGAAATGGGGCTACATGTGTGCCAAGTTTCGGGTCCAGGGGACCTATGACTGGCCGGTACCGTGTCCCCAAAGTCACCAGAGAAATTACCGTTTAACATTGGAGTCTATGGAAGGGCTGCCAGAGTTTGAAAAATCGGTGCTCCCCGGCCGTAGGTCCCCCAGACAAAAAACTTTGCACACTTGTAGAGGAAGAGTGTGGCTACATGTGTGCCAAGTTTGGGGGCCAGGGGACCTACTGACAGCCGGTACCAGGTCCCCAAATTTTGGGAGATTAGGCGCAAAAAGGTGACTCGAGTATAAGCCGAGGGGAGCATTTTCAGCACAAAAAAAATGTACTGAAAAACTCGGCTTATACTCGAGTATATACGGTATCTTTCCAATGTGAGAGATATCCTTGCTTAGACATTTGTCTCCGCTGTAAGACTTCTCATTTTTTTCCCCCATTTCCAATGGCATTGGTGATCAAGACAGAGAGAGTGAATCTACCCAACAGGGACACAAACAGCAACAAAAAACTGACAATGGCTCTAACCCCTCACCGATCTGCTTGTGCTGGGTCAGTGAAATGGAAAGAACTGGAGCAAGAAGGTAAGACAACCCGCATTTCAGAAGATAGTGAGCCATTGCAGCACCTATTTACAAGTGAACGTATATACACTCACCGGTCACTAGATTAGGTACACCTAGCTATTACTGAGTTGTACTCCCCTTTGCCTTCAGAACTCCCTTAATTATTCATGGAATAGATTCAACAAGGTGTTGGAAACATTCCTCAGAGATTTTTGTCCATATTGACATGCTAGCATCATGCAGTTGCTGCAGATTTGTGAACTGCACATCCATCATGCAAATCTCCTGTTACAGCACATCTCAAAAGGTGCTCTATTGGATTGAAATTTGGTGACTGTGGAGGCCATTGGAGTACAGTGAACTCATTGTCATGTTCAAGAAACCAGTTTGACATGATTTGAGCTTTGTGACATGGTGCATTATCCTGCTTGAAGCAGCCATCAGAAGATGGGTACACTGGACATGGTCAGCAACAATACTCAGGTAGGCCATGGTGTTTAAAAGATGCTTAATTGGTACTAAGGGGCCCAAAGTGTGCCAAGAAAATATCCCCCACACCATTATCACCACCACCAGCCTCAACCGTTGATACAAGGCAGGATGGATCCATGCTTCCATGTTCATCCCAAATTCGGATCCTACCATCTGAATGTCGCAGCTGAAATCGAGACTCATCAGACCAGGCAACTTTTTACAATATTCTATTGTCCAATTTTGGTGAGCCTGTGCGAATTGTAGCCTCGGTTTCCTGTTCTTAGCTGACAGGAGTGGCCCCTAGTGTGGTTTTCTGCTGCTGTAGCCCACCGATGTGTTCAGAGATGGTATTTTACATACTTTGGTTGTAAAAAGTGGTTATTTGAGTTACAGTTGCCTTTCTATCACCTTGAACCAGTCTGCCCATTCTCCTCTGACAACAAGGCATTTTCATCCACACAACTGGCGCTCACTGGATATTTTCTCTTTTATGGACCATTCTCTGTAAACTCTAGAGATGGTTGTGTGTGAAAATCCCAGTAGATCAGCAAAGTTTTTGAAATACTCAGACCAGCCCGTCTGGCACCAACAACCGTTCAAAGTAACTTCAGCAAGTCATCTTCACCACATATAGATGAGTAAATGCATTGAGTTGCTTCCATTTGATTGGCCGATTAGCAATTTGTGTTACCAAGCAATTGAACAGGTTTACCTGATAAAGTGGCCGGTGAGTGTATACTGTATGTAGGTGTCTACATGCAGATGTTCACATATGGCAGATGTAGGGCGACTGCTAGACATGCATCCAAATCTCCCTTACTTCTGAAGCCCAGTCCGTGTTCGGATCACTGTCCAGAGGCTACCGACAGAAGGCGGGGAAGTTATGTGATGCCTACTCACCAACTATTTTAACCCCATTTTTGCTGACAAACATGCGGCAACAGCATGTATTGCATGCGGTTGCACAGAGTTTGTGGCAATTCCTCATTTACTTAAATGTGCAGTATAAAGCTGGCAACCCGCCCAACCGAGCACTACAGGTCTGGTTAACTTTGCCAATAACGGAAGCAAAGGATCACGGTTGCAGCATGTAAACATCCCTGTTCACTGCCTATTGCAGCTTAGACCCCTCTTACACTGGGGCAATTTTCATGCATTTTAGCACTAGAAAAAGTGCCTGTAAAGCGCCTGAAATCTGCCTCCTATGCCGCCCGAGTGCTTTTACACTCGGGCGATGCGCTTGCGGGACATTAGAAAAAGTCCTGCAAGCAGCATCTTTGGGGCGGTTTGGGAGCTCTGTATACAGTGCTCCCAAAACACCCCTGCCCATTGCAATGAATGGGCAGTGCTTCCGAAGCGCCTGAAAAGCGCTTCTGAATCACTGCAACGCGGGTGTTTATAACCCCTTCTTTGGGGTGAAAAGCGCCGCTTACACAGCGGTAAAGCGCCGCCAAAACGAGCAGCGCTTTTCCGCTAACGCACGGGCGGTTCCAGTGTAAAAGGGGTCTCAAGGGGGACAGTTGGCATTTTTTGCTGCCCCCCAATCGCAAGTCTAAATGAGGACTTGCATGCTTCAGTACTTGGGTAAGTGTACATGTATTTGAACCCAGTCTAATCAAAATGTCAAAAATACCACTTCCACACAGCAAAAGGCTTAGTCGTGCGCAGGGGGTGTGCTGGGTGTGCCCGGGCACACCCTAATCACCCCGTGCGGTGTAGATTCCCTCTGATGATATTTCACAAAAGCCCCCCAATAGGGCTCCTATTTTTTTTTTTTATAATAAAATAGAAATAAAAAACCACTGCCCTACTGACATCAACCGCTACCCTACAGAAAAGTCCACTGCTCTACTAACACTGTCAATGTTTTATTACATTTGGGGTGCACACCCCAATGTAATAGGCTGCGCACACCTATGGCAAAATGTATAGCTACAATCTCAGCTTATATATTTATACATGTATGGTATGTATTATATGTTGTAAAAAACTGTAAGAGGTTTTACAGCATCTCTTTAGATTGACACTGGTGGCATTTAATAAGATCCGGAAGGGTCAACAGCCATTACCCTCTTTAAGCCTGGTCATTTCTAGTTCCATCCCTGCATACACACTTCTGGCGCTAGCTGTGTAATGAAAAATAGTTTATATCAGTCAGAAGATATCGAGAGAAGTCCTGCTGTAAATCATTTTCCCATCCTCTGCTGTATCCTAAATCCTCTGCAAGAATCATTGCACAGACGACAAGAAGCAGTATTAGATATTCAGTAAAATCTGCAAGTGCAAAAAGCGGCTGAAAATCTTTTTTCATAGCACAGCGAGTCAGTGAAACATGAACTGTGGGATGATTACCACAGCAACTGCTTGCTGGAGTAATCCTTCTGCTGAAACAAAAAGGATTGTTTCTATTTACACTGGAGTGAGAACAATGTGTCAGTGCAACAAAGTACAACAGCAACTGGTTATTTTCAGCATGTATCTGTGTATATAGAAATGGGAAAGCTGTAGGTGATCATTCACTTACTCCCGTTCCTCCTTCTCTCTGCTCATGCTCTGGCGCAACTGGATCAGCTTCTGCTCCATTTCCTCATTCTGCATCTCAAGCTGTACGGTTTCCATACGAAGTTCTCGAATATTCCTAAACAGACAACATAGAATAGACATTATACAGCCATTTAAAAGGAATGTGTACTGCCTTTGTCCTGTTCAGACAGACATTCTGCATGCATGGAAACAACTAGTGCCGTATTGCCTAAGCAGCCACAATAAACTGGACCTTTAAAGTGTTACTAAACGCACAACAGTAAAAACAGTCTGTATATGCAAAAAAAAATAATACTTGTTATACACACTGTGGAACCTAAAAGGTTAATCCTGCACATTGTGTAAAAAGGCTCTTTGATCCTGTCTTCTCTGATCCTCCCTTTCTTCCACAGTCCCCAATCCATTTCCTGATAAGACAGAGCCTTTAGAGTCACACTGCACATGCTCAGTTTGGTGTGTATTGCTAGAGTTTTAATTTTTTTTTCTTGGGTGGGTGCATATGATCAGCACAGGGCCAATCAGCACTGACCAGACAGAGGGTCAGGGGTCATGCAGCCTCATACGACAGTCAGAGGAGAATGAAAACTCCTCCTACAAGCTTTAACCAGTGCTCAGCTGCACACTGATAGAATACATAAGACTATTATATACTGCTGATAAGAAAAAGGTATTTAGCAGTTTATTAGCAGCAAAATAATTGTATTTCCATGTTCTGTGTACCATGGGAGACCAGATATAGTGAATGCAGGGTCCTGGGTTTATTAACACTTTAATAGCAGGAGTGGCAGATCTCTATCTTTAAAGGTGCAGGCTTCAGGGCTGTCATTCTTATATAGTCATCTCAGTCTTGGGTTTATTTACTAAAACTGAAGAGTGCAAAATCTGGTGCAGGTCTGCATGGTAGCCAATCAGCTCCTTACTTCAGTTGAGTCAATTAAGTTTTGACAAAAAAAAAAAAAAAAAAGAAGGGGAAGCTTTTGCACTCTCCAGTTTTAGTAAATCAACCCCATAAGACTCAGTTCACACTAGTGCGGGATGTGTGTTCGGGTTCCCGCACCAGCAACCACCCACAGCCGGATCGCACTGCTCTTGCGAGATGCACGGGGCTGCCATTCATTCTGAATGCCACCCCCACGCATCTTAGCCTGGCGTGCAATCGCAGGTGCAGGAACCGCAGGGAAACCGCATGGTCAAAAAGACCATGCAGTTTCCCTGTGGGCGCGTTAAAAAAAAAAAAAAAAAAAAAAAAGTGCATGCACCTTTTTTTGTGCATTTTACACGGCACAGCAGCCCATTCAAATAAATGGGCTGCCATGCCCGAGCAAACGCAGGACACATGACCTGCACTAGTATGAATTGAGCCTTAAGAAATAAAGCAAAAATCAAAAAAATGATAGACACGGACCCTGCACTTTCATAAACAAACTAGCAATGATGGTTCCTATATCTCGCTTTCTACAGGTTCCTTCACAGGTTAGCTGTTAAAGTAGTACTTATAGGCAAAACCTTTTTTTTTTTCTTCATTTTGTATAGAGCAAGGGAAGGTTATATCCCCTGTCAGATTTGTTTCACCATCTGTGTAGGAGGGTGAAACTCCTCTTTAGGTTACAAGATTGTACATCTGATCCAACCCTAACGGCAATATAGAATCTAGACCTCTGTGACATATGTAGATTTGTCACTACCTTAAACCTCGTACCCACTACTAGTTTTTTTTTTTTCGTTCAACCTAGCTGGCTGACCAAAAAAAAAAACTGACAGTTTAGGTCGGATCAGGAGTACTAACTATGCAATGTTAGGTCAGCGATCTCCCCTGCTGTTTTATTGCGTTCTGACAAGGGGACGGCCCCCCTCCAGAACACATTTCGGTCAGCGCTCTCAGTCATTGGCTGAGATCGCCGATCGGGAGCCAATCAGCAGACCTTTTTCAGTCATGCCCCTTCGACCGAAGCCGGCACAACGACTGGCTTCTGTCGGACAGGCTGCCGTACATTCGGGCCAAAATGTCGGCTGGTTTCTATTGAACCGGTCGATGCCATCCGATATTCGGCCCGTGTGTACTAGGCTTTAGAAAGCACACCCACAAAGCCAAATCTGACTCTAAAGCCTCGTACACACGACCGAGAAACTTGCTGGCAGAGATTTCTTGCCGAGAAATTCGTTCGTGTGTATGGTTTCTCGTCAAGAAAACCGACAAGAATCTCGACGAGAAAATAGAGAACCTGCTCTCTATTTTTTCGTCGAGATTCTCGTCAGCCTGTTTCTCGACGTGAAAAATTGTGTGTGTGTACACTTACCTGTCCTCCGGGAAGCCCGTGCATGCTCGAAATGACTGAAGCATGCGCGGTAGCTTCCTAGGCATAGGATAGGGTGTACCAAGATGGCGGCGATGGCATCGAATGTGACGAGCGCATGCTCGTCGTATTCGATTACATCACCGCGTTCGCTCCATTCAAAGAACCGCGGGTTCTTTGAAATGAGCGTGTGTACACTCGGCCAGGACAAGTTTCTTGTCCAAGAATCTCGTCGAAAAAAACGACGTGTTTTTTACGACGAGATTCTCGGCCGTGTGTACGAGGCTTAACATCCTTTTAGACCCACTGGTCACATGAACTGTTGGACTAAAGAAAATGTACTGTAATAGTTGCTTAGCATACAGAGGCCTTGATAGGTCATTAGCTACCTGTGTTCTAAAAAATAAAATTAGCTCAGCAAACAAAATGGCTGCCTCTATTGTATGGGTAAGGCAATTAATAATTACAATTAAATTAAAACAAAAATAGCAATAATTACATTGACAGAGAATACCATTTATTTTAAACACATCTTGGTTTACTTTTTTTTTTTTTTTTAAATAAACACCATGACTTAAAATTTCTCAAGGCTTAAAAAATTTCCTAAGGCTCCACATTTTTCCTCCTATTAAAATCTGGATAAGCAGTTAGTATATTATATGAAGCATTGCACTTACTTTGTTTTTAATCTGACAGAGTTCCCACTCTTTGCAGGAGGGAGTATAACAAAATCGCTGCTCATGGTTTCAGCAGAAGTCACTTCTTTCACAGCCGAAAAAAAAAAAAGGAGCCTGACAAAAGACATAGCAGAATAATGATTGTAGCACTGTGGGTTACTCATAAAAAACGGTATTCCAATATATTTGCCGATGCATGATTTGTAGTTAAAGATAAGACAAGCAAATGAAACCTCTCTCTGCTGTCACTCCTGCTGTGTAGAACATTGATATAGCAAAATGCAGACTCAAGCCATTGTTTTAAACATCAGAGTTTATTTCTGTATTCCTTTTACTTGGCTGCTTCTTGCTTGGGATAAACGATGAATAAATTGGTACAGCTTGAGCACTGATCACATTTAGTCATCCCCTTATCCAACCCACCAATCAGTAAAGTACAGATGGATCACAAAAATGAAGGGAACCAAGATACAGCTACTGCAAGCGGTGTTCCGTTATACTGTGAATAGAGAAACTAACCATACATACAATCTAAAGTTTTAGATCAGAGATGCTGAATCATTTTTTAAGTCCAAAGTATCAGTGTGCCATTTTGAAACGACTAGTTAATCATTTTGCAAGAACAAAACAAAGACAGAAATCTAGGACTTTGAACGAAGTCAGCGACCCCCCACACCCCCCCCCCCCATCACACACTATAGCCCTGCAGGCCCGGATCCTCCGTGGGTATGGTCTCTTTTGGCCGCCGCCATTGAAATTGCCGCCACTGCTCGCGGCCATGATGCCTTTGGATGGCCCTTTGCTGTCGGCACTAGGCCTCCACAGCACAGACTCATGTAAGTCACTACCCTGATGGGATTGCCCGCATTGTACCTCCTTATTTGTCCATATGGGTCTCCATATAGACATACATTTACATATCCTTATAACCCCGTTCATTGATTTCAGATACTTGAACGCGCTTGCTCCTGAGGATTGGCCAATTTCCATGAAACACGTAGAGATAATATACACCGCGTTCTCCAAATCCAACTCCGAGTCCATACATTTTTAAATTTTTACCCACTATGATAGGGATCCATGAGGCCTTGTTTACAATATTTATGTGTGTATTTATATATGAACTGTGATGAATCATGAAATTGTAACCTTGTGACTTCTATATCTACCCGTGTTAGTATCATGATTAACCACTGGGCACTTAAACCCCCTTAATAACCAGACCAATTTTTAGCTTTCGGTGCTCTCACATTTTGAATGACAATTACTCAGTCATACAACACTGTACCCATATGAATTTTTTGTCCTTTTTTTCACACAAATAGAGCTTTCTTTTGGTGGTATTTAATCGCTGTTGGGTTTTTTATTTTTTGCGCTATAAGAGAAAAAAGACTGAAAATTTGTAAAAAAAATGATTATTTTTTCGTTTCTGTTATAAAATTTTGCAAATTACTATTTTTTCTTCATAAATTTTGGCCAAAATTTATACTGCTACATATCTTTGGTAAAAATAAGTACAAATTGGTGGATATTATTTGGTCTTTTTGAAAGTTATAGAGTCCACAAGCTATGGTGCCAATATCTGAAAATTGATCACACCTGAAGTACTGACGGCCGATCTCATTTCTTGAGACCCTAACATGCCAGAAAAGTACAAATACCCCCCAAATGACCCCTTTTTGGAAAGAAGACATTCCAAGGTATTCAGAAAGAGGCATTGTGAGTTTTTTGAAGTTGTCATTTTTTCCCACAATTCTTTGCAAAATCAAGATTTTTTTTTTCTCTTTTTCACAAAATTGTCATATTAGCAGGTTATTTCTCACACACAGCATATGCATTCCACAAATTACACCCCAAAACACATTCTGCTATTCCTCCCGAGTATGGCGATACCACATGTGTGAGACTTTTACACAGCGTGGCCACATACAGAGGCCCAACATGCAGGGAGCCCCTTCAGGCGTTCTGGAGCACCCAGGCCAATTCTGACATTTCTCTCCTACATGTAAAAATCATCATTTATTTGCTAGAAAATTACATAGAACCCCAAAACATTATATATGTTTTTTTAGCAAAGACCTTAGAGAATATAATGGTGGTTGTTGCAACTTTTTATCTCGCATGATATTTGCGCAGCAATTTTTTTAACGCGTCTTTTACGGATAAAAAATGTTTTGTGCTTAAAAAAAAAAAAAAAAAAAAAAAAAAACACAGTAAAGTTAGCCCAATGTTTTTGCATAATGTAAAAGATGAAGTTACGCCGAGTAAATAGATACCTAACATGTCACCCTTAAAAATTGCACACACTCGTGGAATGGCGCCAAACTTCGCTACTTAAAAAAATCCCCATAGGCGACGCTTTAAATATTTTTACTGGTTACATGATTTTAGTTACAGAGGAGGTCTAGGGCCAAAATGATTGCTCTCGCTCTAACGTTCGCAGAGATACCTCACATGTGTGGTTTGAAAACCGTTTTCATATGTGGGCGGGACTTACATATGCGTTCGCTTCTGTATGCGAGCTCACGGGGACAGGGGCGCTTTAAAAAAAATATATTTTTTTTATTGTTCATTTTACTTTATTTATTTTAGTTTGACATGTTTTTCCGCCCCAAAAAATTTTTTGATCACTTTTATACCTATTACAAGGAACGTAAACATCCCTTGTAATAGGAATATGGCATGACAGGTCCTCTTTACAGTGAGATATGGGGTCAATAAGACCCCACATCTCACCTCTAGGCTGGGAAGCCTAAAAAAAAAAAAAAAACAAAAAAAAAAAAAACAACAATCCTGGCTTTGATCGTAGCGGTGAGTCGGTAGAAGCACCGGAGGGCAGCGGGAGGGGGGACATCCCCTCTCGCCTCCCGTAAGAATGATCAAGCAGTGGAACAGCCGCTATGATCATTCTTATGGTGCAGGGAATCGCCGGCTGAAAAAGCTGATATCTGAATGATGCCTGTAGCTGCACCCATCATTCAGATATCCCCGTTCAAAGTCAAGGACGTCATATGACGGCCGGCGGGCGGGAAGTGGGCATTGCGGAGTATTGCCGGGCATTGCGGAGTATTGCGGACTATGGCAGGGTATTGCGGACTATGGCAGGGTATTGCACGGGGTATTGCAGAGTATTGTGCAGGGTATTGCAGAGTATTGCGCAGGGTATTGCAGAGTATTGCGCAGGGTATTGCGCAGGGTATTGCAGAGTATTGCGCAGGGTATTGCAGAGTATTTTGCAGAGTATTGCGCAGGGTATTGCAGAGTATTGCGCAGGGTATTGCAGAGTATTGCGCAGGGTATTGCAGAGTATTGCGCAGAGTATTTTGCAGGGTATTGCAGAGTATATTGCAGAGTATTTTGCAGGGTATTGCAGAGTATTGCGCAGGGTATTGCAGAGTATTGCGCCAGGGTATTGCAGAGTATTGCGCCAGGGTATTGCAGAGTATTGCGCCAGGGTATTGCAGAGTATTGCGCCAGGGTATTGCAGAGTATTGCGCCAGGGTATTGCAGAGTATTTTGCAGAGTATTGCGCAGGGTATTGCACCAGGGATGGCTGAGCAGGGATGGATGGATGGCTGGATCTGTGACTGCAATTGTCACAGATCCAGCCCACAGAGCTGCTGCTGCCATCCGCTCCCTCCCCTCTCCTCTCACACTGTACCGATCGGTACAGAGAGGGGAGGGAGGAACCGGCGTCATCAAATGACGCCAGTCTGTTTACAAGTGATTGCTCCGTCATTTGACGGAGCGATCACGTGGTAAACGGCCGCTATCGGCGGCGATTTACCGTGATTCGTGATCCGCCGGGTCCTCTGGACCCGGCGGTCACGGAGTTTCCCGTGTGCGCGCCCCAGGGGGCGCGCGGGAGCGTGATTCTGGGAGGACGTTATATAACGTCCTCCCAGAGTTAAGCAACCACCTTGTCGACGTTATTTGTCGGCAGGTGGTTGTTAAGTGGTTAATTGATTTTCAAACTTAACATTGAGATCATGTTTGTATATTATCTTATATGAATTAAATTATGTATATGAATCGATTAACAGTTTACATTCATCAAGCTATTCTTTTGCCATCATATGCTTCATTCAAAGTCCCAAATTTCTGTCTTTGTTTTGTTCTTGCATATTGTTAGGGATGGAGGTTCATAAGCTTACCAGGTCATGGCCTCATTTAAAGTCCCAATTTTCCCCTTCCCCGACCCTTATTATATCATTAGTTAATAATTTTGACATTATCTTGGAAACCCAGTAAAATTTGTTTCCCAAGATATTCTAATAAAAAGTACTGTATTTATTGGCGTATAACACTAACTTTTTTACCCTATAAATAGAGGGTAAACTGTGCCTGCGTGTTATACGCAGGAGGCTGTGGAAAGTTTTTTCCCTGAAACTTTCCTCTTAAAGTTAGGGTGAGTGTTATACGCCAATAAATACGGTAATTATCCAAAAGGCTTCAGACTGACTTCATTGAATTTTGATCCAAAGACAAAAAATTGATTTCAGGGGTCCATTAATATTAAAGAACAAAAGATTAGATTGTAACCAAAAAATTGAAGCCCAACTAAAGTCACAGAAAATGTTAAACACACACACATATATGGCACCAACAACCTATGATTTCATGGTTTTACCTCCACTTTTCAGTAGTAGCAGTTGATTAGTGAGCCTAAATACTGCACACTCCAATAGACACTAGGGATTTGACCAAGATGTCCAGGGCACTTTGTAAACTAACAGACTTGGCCAAATAAGCATTATTCATTTTTGCTAGCAATCTCACCTCAGCACCGACCATTTTCCTGTAACACAACGGAGGTGATGATATGAAGATGCTAAAACAAATTCTCCATAGCTAAAGAATGGCGTTCTGAAGCAGCAGGGCATGAAACACAATTTCACAGAGAAATTTTTAAAGATATTTCCAAGCGGAGAATCTTAAAATCATAATAGCATACAGCAGGGGTGCTCAACCTTTTAAAGAGCGAGGGTCGCTTAAAGTGTAAGTAAACCCCCCTATTGTTATCAGCCAAGGAAGCTTTCATCTTTGCCTCTGTTTATTCTACAAGTGCCATGATGTCGCACATGTGATAAGTTATGACACCAGCCGTTGGATGGTTTGACCGTTTGGTTGAGAGAACCACCAATAGGTGTGTTACATTTCTGGCACGTGACGGAAATGAAACTGTTTTATAGATGGCTTTACTTCTGCTTTAAGTGATTTGGTAGCAGCTCGCAGGCCACAATGAACCATGGGATGTTTTCACACGGATGCGCTGCGGTTTACCCAGAATGCAGGTGCAGCACAGTGCACCTGCGGCTTTCCTGCAGGTTAGCTGTGCTTTGCCACAGACTTCTATTACATCTTGAGGGTGAGGTGGACTTTCTGAAAATGCACCAAATCTGCAGGATATAATAGAAGTCTTTTGCCGCGTACACACGGCCGTTTTTCTCGTCGAGAAAAACAAAATGTTTTCCTTTCGACGAGAAAAACAATCGTCTGTGGACTTTCTGCCGTTTTTTTCGACGAGAAAAAACGGCATTAAAAACAAGGAGAAAAATTAGAACATGTTCTAATTTTTCTCATCGTTTTTTTCGACATGTTTCCCGCGGCAGTTTTCCCATAGGGAAACACTGCCACGGAGCCCACAGACGGTCGTTTTTCTCGTCAAGAGAAAAAATTACGTGAAAAACGACCGTGTGTGGGAAACAAGCCGTTCCCTCGTTTTTAATGTCATTATTCACGGCGGTTTTTTAACCGCCGTGAATAATGATTGTGTGTACGCGGCATTAGGCTAAGTGCAGCAGGTGCACTGTGCTGCACCTGCGGATCAGTGTGAAAAGTAGCCTAATAAACCTTGTTAGAAGTGCCAATATGCCCATTGCAAAAGTGCAGAGGTTTAATAGACTGAACTTTTCCTCCTCCAGCTTTTGCTGGCATCAATCTCCAGGCTGCTAGAAAGGTCCCAGGTGAAGTGCACTTGGTATCACACTTAGGACAGGAGCTGGGGCTCCTGCCAGCTTAAGCAGCTCCTGCTCCCTCCACAGTCGCCTGCTTCCTCTTCTGCTGGAGCTAGCAACATGCACTCTGATGCTCTGGGGTGGCAGTTTGGCTACCCGTTGATCACAATCTGGGCTTGTCATCCCAGAGCATGAGCTTCCCTGATTTGAGGTCATGGGCCACATCAGAGGGCTCCAAGTGCCACATGCGGTCTGGGGTTCAGCACTCCTGGCCCACAGTGATAAAAAGGTCTATAAAATACCGTAAAGGTAAAAAATAAATAAAAAGGTATGAGACTATAGTTTTGGAACTGAAAAAGAACCTCATTGAGCAGAAGTTTTCATTTACTGTAGGTGTTTATGGTCCTTTAGAGATAAACAGAGTTGAGATGGGGACAGGCCTACTACAACACACTGCAGGGCAAGATTCCTCTCACTAGTAGTCTCTCTCTCTCTCTCTCGCTCACAATAGGAGAAACACTGGTCTCCAACTACAACAATATGCCCTCAATAAACTTGGACAAAAGAATTTTAATGGAAGTATAGAGAAAATTGAGTACTGTCCATGATATTTTTTTTATTTTCACTAACATAAATTTTTCAGGACAAGCTTTCGGTGTATGTCCCCTTCTTCAAGGTCCAAGCAGTACTCGGTGAATGGAAGTATAAAAATTCTCAATCAAGGAAGATTTTTTTTGCACTCACCGTAGATTCTTTTCTCCAAGTTCAATGAGCACAATATCGCTGATATTAGAGACCCGTGTTTTATTGAGTGTCTATTCCTTCTGCAGGTGGTTGTATATGTCATATGCCACGTACACACAAGCGGTTTTCCCGTCGGAAAAAAAACCCAATGGTTTTCCCTACGGAATTCCTCTCAAGCCTGCCTTGCATACACAGTCACACAAAAGTCCGGTGAACTTTTGACTGCCAAGAATGCAGTGACGGAAAATAGGATTTTTATAACAGCTTACCTGTAAAATCCTTTTCTTGGAGTACATCACGGGACACAGAGCGACATAGTCATTACTATGTGGGGTTATATAGATACCTTCAGGTGCTGGCACTGGCAACTTCCAAAACCGGAAGTACCCTCCCCTATATAAGCCCCTCCCATCCGGGAGCACCTCAGTTTTGTAGCAAAGCAATAAGTGTCCCCAAAGAGGGGTGGGAGCTCTGTGTCCCGTGATGTACTCCAAGAAAAGGATTTTACAGGTAAGCTGTTATAAAAATCCTATTTTCTTTCTCGTACATCACGGGACACAGAGCGACATAGTCATTACTATGTGGGATGTCCTAAAGCAATGCCCAATGAGGGGGGGGGATACACCATACATAAGCTGAGCACTATCAGACATGAGGATCTTTTGCGGCCTGCAACACACTGTGCCCAAAGGCGACATCCTCCTGATTTCTAACGTCCACCTGGTAGAACCTAGTAAAACGTGTGTACTGAAGACCATGTTGCGGCCTTACAGATTTGAGCCAGGGAGGCCTGGTGATGCACTGCCCATGAAGTTCCAACTGCTCTCGTGGAGTGCGCCCTAACTTTGAACGGAGGCGGTCTCCTTCTCAAGCCATAGGCTTGCATTATGACCTGTCGAATCCACTTGGCTGAAGTAGATTTTGACGCTGCCTGACCCTTTCTGGGGCCTTCCGGCAGAATAAACAAAGTATCCGTTCTGCGAATCTGAGCAGTGGCTTTTAAATAAGCTTTAACTGCTCTTACTACATCCAAAGAATGCAATAACTTTTCCTCTACCGAACTAGGTTTGGGGAAAAAAAGAAGGAAGAATCACATCTTGGTTCAAATGAAACCTCGATACCACCTTAGGAAGAAAGGCTGGATGAGGACGTAACACTACTCTGTCCTTATGGATAACCAGATATGGCTCCTTACAGGACATAGCTGCTAATTCCGACACTTTTAGCCGAACGAATGGCTACTAGAAAGATCAATTTCCTGGTGAGAAGAACCAAGGAAATATCTGTAATGGTTCAAATGGTTGTTTCTGTAGAACCGACAGAACCAGGTTTAGATCCCATGGACATATGGGAATATTAACCGGAGGACTAATACGCATCACTCCTTGTATAAAGGCTTTGCTAGTGAATGCGAAGCCAAGGGCCTTTGAAAAAATATTGACAAGGCCGAAAACTGACCCTTTGATAGTACTGAAGGCAAGCTTCCTATCTACAGCCCACTGTAGGAAGTCCAGAATCCTACCTATTACGTACTTACGTGGATGCCATTTCTTGGCCTCACACCACGCGATGTACGCCTTCCAGATTCTATAGTAGATCTGCCTGGATACCGGCTTCCTGGCATTGATCATGGTAGATACCACAGGATTAGAGAGCCCTCTCTTTTTTAGAATGTGGGCTTCAATAGCCAGGCCGTCAAACCTAGGGCTGGTAAGGAAGGGTGGTATATCGGTCCTTGCGAAAGCAGGTCCGGACGACGTGGGAGAGTCCAAGGACTCCCCACTGACATTTTACAATCTCCGCATACCACGCTCTTTGGGGCCACGCTGGAGCTACCAGAATCACTGGTTTCTTTTCTACCCTGATTCTGCGGAGTAATCGAGGTAACAATTGTGGCGGTGGGAATGCCTATATCAGCTTGAACTGATCCCAAGGGAACACTAGGGCATCCGAGCCGCAAGCTAGGGGATCCCTTGTCCGAGAGACAAACCTGTCCACCTTTGCGTTGAATCTGGATGCTAGAAGATCTACATCCGGTGTTCCCCACCGCTGACATATTGTCCAGAAAACCTCGGGGTGAAGGGACCATTCCCCTGGGCATAATTGCTGGCGACTTAGAAAGTCCGCCTTCCAATTCTCCACTCCTGGAATGAATACCGCAGATATGGCTGGGACATATCTTTCTGCCCATTTCAGGATGTAATTTACTTCCCTCTGGGCTGCACGACTCCTGGTGCCACCCTGATGATTGATATATGCCACTGCTGTGGCATTGTCCGATTGAATTCTGACAGGGGACCCTTGGAGTTTGGATGTCCATGCTACTAGGGCATACCGGGCTGCTCGTATCTCTAAGAGATTGATGGGCAGGGCCTTTTCTGCATCCGACCATCTGCCCTGGAGAGACCATTGCTCCAGTACTGCTCCCCAGCCTATAAGGCTGGCATCTGTAGTGACCACCTTCCAAGAAATCGGACTGAAGGATTTCCCTTTTTCCAGATTCTGGAGAACCAACCACCAACGGAGGCTCTTGCGAACGGAAGGGGACAAGGACATTGTAAGTCTAGGGCCTGAACTTTTTTTTCCAGGCTGACAGTATGACCCTTTGCAAATTCCTTGAATGGAATTGACCGTAGGGTACTGCTTCGAATGATGCCACCATTTTTCCCAGCAGCCTCATGCACAGGCGTATGGACGGCTGTCTTTTTGTACCCACTAAGTGGATCAAATCTTTCAAAGACAACACCTTTCCTCGAGGCAAGAATATTTTTCTCTGGCCTGAATCCAACCTTAGCCCCAAGTATTCCAGACTTTTGACTGGTTTTTAGGGCTGACTTGTCTCGGTTGATAATCCAACCGTGAGATTCCAGATACTTGATTGTCTTGTGAACGACCACGTCTAGTTTTTTCACTGAGTGGTCTATCAGCAACAAGTCATCTAGATATGCCATTATCATTACACCTTGTGTTCTTAGATTGGCCAATAAAGGGCCAGAATTTTTGTAAACACTCGTGGTGCTGTGGCCAGACCGAAGGGTAAGGCTCTGAACTGAAAATGGCGCCCTTCTACTGCAAAGCGTAGAATTTTTTGGTGGACTGGAAAGATGGGAATGTGCAAATAAGCATCTTTGATGTCGATCGCGGCTAACCATTCCTCCCCTTGTAGGGCAGTGGCCACCGATCGGATCGACTCCATCGGAAAGTCCTGATATACAGGAATTTGTTTAGCCCTTTTAGAATTAATATGGGCCTCACATCCCCGTTTGCTTCAGGACTGTAAAGAGGTTTGAGTAAAACCCGAACCCCCATTCTTCCAGGGGAACCTCCATAATTACTCCTTGGAGCAATAGTTGTTCTAGTGCCAACAGGAGGGACTCTCTCTTCCGGGGATCCCTTGGCACGTTTGACCTCAAAAAATGGGAAGGAGGAGAGTCTTTTAACTCCAATCTGTATCCCAAACATACTGCGGAGAGCACCTATCTGTTCTGATCGTGTCCCGCCAGGTCTCTGCGAACAACTGGAGTCTTCCCCCCACCCGACTGAGTGGGGGCAACCCTTCAATGAATTTAACTTTGGGGGAGGTTTTGTACCTCTCCTGACCCAGGGTTTCTCATTACCCTGCCATTGTCCCTGATTTTTACCCCCGGGAATTGACCGAGGAGGCCGTCGGAACTGTTTCACAGCCGATGCCCCAGGGACTGGAGAAGCAGGCCTCTTAAAAGAGGGACCTCTAACTCTGTTTTTAACCGGCAAGAGTGTATTTTTACCGCTGGAAATTTTCTGGATATATTTGTCCAGGTCTTCCCTGAATATGCGTTCACCATGAAAATGGGACGCTAACCAGCCATTTTTTACAGGGAGCTTCAGCAGACCAGTTTTTGAGCCATAGAAGCCTACGCATATGTACTACAGACAGCGTAAGGCGGGAGGCCTGATGGATTGAATCCTTTATGGCGTCAACCGCAAAGCTTAAGGCTCTAGGTAGATCAGTTAGGGCAAGGGCCTGCTGATCTGGCAAGTCCCTCAAGACCTGTTTCAACTGATCCTTCACTGCTTAGCAGACCCCACTGCTGGTTGTGTCACCAAGCTTGCTGTAGAAAGAAGCAGATTTTCATAAGGACTCCAATTTTTTATCTATTGGGTTCTTGAACATTTGGACATTATCCACTGGACATGTCAGTGATTTATACACACAAGAGATGGCTGCGTCCACTGTAGGGACCTTCCATTTTTTGATGAACTTATCCTCCATGGGATAGACCACCGGAAATCTCTTGGGGGGAATAAATATTTTCTCAGGATGTTCCCAATCCTGGTAAATGAGCCCTTCCAGTAAAGGGTGAAGTGGAAAAGAACAGACAGACAGTCTGGTGGCTTCTAGCGACCCCAACGAGGATACAGTAGTGGTTGATGGTTCCGCAAGGTGCATTTTAAATGCTGATCGGACCATGTTAGTCAGAGACTGAACCCATAATCTTTCAGCTTGAGATGCTGAGAAAGGTTCCTCCACTGTTGATTCCTCTAACAGAATCAACCTCATCCTGATCCCCTTCAGGCAGGTCGATCCCTGTATGGGACTGTTGCTCTGCTAACAGGCACTCTGAAGGAGGAGACGGAGATCGGGCGTGCTTTCCCTGACAGGGAGGCAGCGATCAATGTTGACAATCTCTCTCTAATCCTCCCAGAGCTGAGGAAAAAACCTCCTCTGTTACATACACAGGAGCAGGTGAACTGAGGACAGCCACAGTACCAAGTACCCCTGCGGGGTCTCTACGGTCACTTACCTCTGAATTTTCAGGGGAGACTGGTGCAGCAGAAGCATGCCCAAGATCCTCAGAGCCCGATGAGACCCCCTTCGCTTCCTGGAAGATTCAGCTCCGGAGCTTCTGGACGGCATATTCCTAAGCCTAAAGCTGAGGTATTCCAGCCGTAAAAACACCACTTTTACTGAGAATAGTCTAGCACAATTGCTGCTATATAACAGTTGGTGTCTACAAAAGTGCCTTTCTAGGGGATGCCTGCATCAACCGCCTCTATGTGCCTTTTTACTGTTGCTAGCTCTGTCTGTGCACTTCAATAGCCAGCTGTGATTGTGCTTTAAAACACGCTGGACGCCCGCACATGCGCAGTAACGCCACGGCGCACACCGAGCGTCATCCACCCGCTCCGCCCCTTTTTCCAGATCGCCTCTATATATTGAAAAAAATAAAGGAGCTAGATGGGAGCCAGGGTCCCTGCCGCAGGGCCCCGGGATGGATAACCACAGCAACAGGGCAGAGGAGACAGCTTTCCAGCAGAGAACTTACCAACTGCCTGGATTTGATTTTGGAAGAAAAAAATCCACATTACAAGAAAAAGAACCATAGCGGCCTCTAGTGTCTAACACAGGTACCGCGGTCTTACACATTTTTTTTTTTTTTTTTCTTGCCTACTATTAAAATTTTTACATTTTCTCAGTAGTAACAGGCATACACAGAATATTAGCGGGAATACCTTAGGTAACAGGCATAAAGACAAAATAGGCTTGGGGGTCCCCCAATAGAACCAAGTTCCTGAGGGCCCCCACTTACCTTTTCCTCGCCGCAGGACTCTGTTTGGTCCACAGAAGCCCAAACTTCACCTATCACGGCAGGCATTGTAATTAAACCTTCAGGGACCGGGTTCCCAAGGATTCCACTCCCCTGGACCTGTATAGCACCCTGCACAGAAAACATCTTGGTCGTGGGTATGACCAGAGCTCTGGATCCCAGGGTCCAGCCCTCCTAAGAGAGGCATTACAGGCAAAACCTTGCTCTTCTCTTTGCAAGGCCCGGGTACCGACCGTTTAGCTATGAAGCTTTTTTGGTCGGATCCGGAATAGCTTACTGAGGCCCAAAAGAACCTGTACGCAAGCTCAGTGAAAAACACATGTTACTTCTTGGCCAACACCTTAGACACTGGCAAAAAACTGAGGTGCTCCCGGATGGGAGGGGCTTATATAGGGGAGGGTACTTCCGGTTTTGGAAGTTGCCAGTGCCAGCACCTGAAGGTATCTATATAACCCCACATAGTAATGACTATGTCGCTCTGTGTCCCGTGATGTACGAGAAAGAAAAGACTATGACGAGCTGACAAAATGAAGATCTAAACTTCCGAGCATGCGTTTTTTTTCGTGTCGGAAAAGCATACAGACGAACGGTTTTCTCGCTAGGATTTTTTCCTGACGGGAAAAAAAGAGATCCTGCTCTTTTTTTTCCCCAGCAGTTTTCCTGTTGTAAAAAGTCAGATGAAGCATACACACGGTCGAGATTCCCAGCCAAAAGCTCTCATCTGACTTTTTCCGACGGGAAAATCGGTCGTGCGTATGAGGCATTACAGGTTTCTAATGGCATTGTTGCATCACCCAAGGATTGATGGGGAATATTGCTATACTTGTTCTGGATGACTCAGAAACTACTACAACTAGCATTTTCAAAGGATCAACAATGGCAAAACTACAAATTTCTCTCTTGACAGTTTGTTTTACAGTCTTTTGCTCCTTTTTGTTCCTGTATACAAGACTTCATAAATAAATACTGACAACTGCTGCACTTCAGTGGGGAGAGGGGCTGCTCATGGGAAGTACCCAAGAGAACAAGTGCAGCTGTGTCAATGCAGACAGATGCTGCGGCCTTGGTTCAGTTCAGCCCGGAGCAAGAAACAGCAAAGTGAAGGCTTCACTGTCTGCTCTTGTGTGTTGTGCCTCTCAGTTCAGTAAATTCTTTCTGTCCCCAATGTCAAGAAGCACATGGCGTGTGTTATCAGAATGAACCAAGCACGCCATTTAAAATACCCGACTACAGCGCCCAGCTATAAAGTTTCAAAGGTTATTGCTCAAAATTAGCATTTGTTAATCATTTACCATTACCATTTTTATTATCTTTCTTTATTTGAATTTATTTGCACACTGCATCAGTAATAATTCATGTAACCACTTACTAGAAAGCAGTTAATTAATTAGGGAAATACTGTAAAAAAAAAAAAAAAAAAAAAAAAAGACTCATACAGAAAATGAAGGGGGCAGGAACTTGGTTCTCATCATGTATGCATTGTTTTGGCACAGTAATCAGCAACCTAGGAAACCAAAAAGTGCCCTTGCTAATGTCAGCTAAGCTGTGATAATGTAGTGTTAACCACTAAATGAACTATTAAAATAATGAAGAAGTGCTAGCAGCTAAATTAATTTATTGCATTTTTCCAAGCAAAGTTTCTAGCGAAATGAAGCCAAAGAAAAAATCCTGATAAATCATTTATGCATAAAAATCTCAAAGCTGACTTGTCCTTACTTAAAAGGTGAGCTCAAAATAGCTTGCACGGTGGTGTATATGAAACCCCCAAGTATGATGTGGAAAATGACAATTGTCTTGCATTAAAAACACTGGTTTAAAATACCGTATTTTCTGGTGTATAAGACAACCTTTTACACACGCCCAAAAAAACGCCCAAAAATCAGGGGTCGTCTTATACGCCAGGTATAAAATGCCGCACATTGGATGTCAGCCCGCTGGATGTGCGGTAATACTGTATATAGCTTCGGCTACATACAGTATACACTGCTGAGCCAATCCCGGTGAGCGATGTATTCTATTAGTGAATACAGAGCCTGCCAATCCGAGCAGGCTACATACAGTAGCCTGCTTGGATTGGCTTTGAGAGTCAGAGAGGAGCGGGCTGATGTTACAGCCTCTGCCAATCCGAGCAGGCTACTGTATGTAGCCTGCTCGGATTGGCAGGCTCTGTATTCACTAATAGAATACATCGCTCGCCGGGATTGGCTCAGCAGTGTATACTGTATGTAGCTGAAGCCTGCTTGCATTGGCTTTGAGAGTCAGAGAGGAGCGGGCTGATGATGTTACAGCCTCTGCCAATCTGAGCAGGCTTTGTATTCATTAATAGAATACATTGTTTACCAGGATTGGCTCATCGGTTTATACTGTATGTAGCCGAAGCTACATACAGTATTACTGCACATCCAGCGTAACTGGATAGGACATAGTGGAAGTGGGCAACTATGTAGTCATGGAGAACAATGTCGATTGAGAAATTGGCTAGGACAATGCCGGTGAGTCCCCCTGACTGTAAATAAGAATCCGAGAGCTCATAGTATTGGGACCTCTCATTTAATAATTCCCTGTGCAAACCATTCTCGGCACAACAGGTATTAGTTTTTTCTTTAAAGTAAAAAAGATATTGGAGGGCGTGACCGGATGTAGAGGAGCGAGGTGAGAGGCTGTAGCAGCACGGAACACACACCTGCTCCCATGTTACAGGCCGTCTGATCTGCCCTGCATAGAGGAAAAGGGGGACCGTGACACTGAGACGCCACAACGCCGTAATACAGCAACACAGTGGTAATACAGTCCGGTTGCGGTGGGACCGCACGCCCCTTTCTGGTAAACTAAAATCTGATAGCGCCGGGAGCAATTCAGTCTATCTGCTCTCACAGAGGAGCGGACGGCTGGGGACTGTGGCAGAGGGAGAGTGTATGTTCCGGCACCTCTTGCTGGTTGACTGTGGCTTTTTTTTTTCTTCTTCTCCCTTTTTTGCCGGGTGCCTGGCTCTCTACACCAGCTGGAGTCAGAGCTGCGGCAGGCACTTGTGACACGGAAAAAAAAGCACTGTGAAAATTTCCTAGATATTTTTTAGACCTACTGCAACCCTGTATTAAAAGACTGCTATACTTATTTTATTTTGAAGCCGTTTTGGTCCAGCAATCGGAGACACTCTTTCCACCAGCTGATGCCGGAGCTGCCGCAGGGATCTGTGATACTGAGACTGAAAGAAGCGCTGTCAGATGCACTGTAACCTGTATGGAAAAAAATTGCTATACTTGCTATACATACCTACTTTAAAGCCGCTCTGGTCTAGCATTCAGAGCTTCCGTAGGGACTTGTGACACACTGACACTGATACTGAAAGGTTCAGATCCAGTCTCTGAAGGCCTGTGATAGTCTTGTGACAGTGAAACCAGGGGGCAGAGTCATATAACTCGGACGCTGGGAAGTGGTTGTAATAGGAGCATCTGAGTGTAGGAGATATCTGGAAATTACGGAGGAGGCAAAGTCTTACAGCTCCAATAACAACTAATGGATAATGCCGGGTACCCCGTCGGTAAGGACAAGGAAAAAAGGAGAGGAAGCTGCCTTTGAGGAAGGAACCAGCGCAGGCATCGGGGAACAGATGCATATACAGTCACAGCCACAGTCGCAGACACAAACAACACGAGGAACCAAAGCAAGTCAGGCCGCGGTGGCGGCTGCAGCGGCCAAACTGGAAAAATTTGCACATACGACAGGCCATACAGCGGGCCAGACACCCAAGAAGGTACAGGTGGAGCAGCAACCTAATACCCAGAGGAGAAGCCTGGGAAAGGTACAAGCAACAGAGACACCAGCAACTGTGGTCAGCAATATGGGGACTAAGAAAAAAAACACAGAAAGAAAATGCGGAGTCAACCATAGAAAGGGCAAAAGAGGATGAACCATCTATGAGAGAGATTCTTCAAGCAGTCAACAACTGTAAGTCTTCATTACTTGAAATATTTGGTCAATTAAGTAGGGAGTAGGGGAGGGATGAATGTGTAAGTGGGGTGTATGAATGGGTGAATCCACTAAAATATGATTTCTTGAAGGAAAATAAAAATATAAAGATTAAAAGGAAAAAACACGTTTGAGGCACAGAACCACAATATGGGAAATACACTGATAAATTTGGATAATGAAAGTCAATAAACAGGTTAAAAGGGTTCTTGGAATGTTCGAGGGGTAAGAGATCCAGCCAAAAGAAGCACAATCTACTCGATGGCAGAGAAGGGTAATATTGGGATACTGTGTCTGCAGGAGACGCACCTAGAAAAGGAAACTATTAGTACACTAAAACATAGAAAATACCAAGTGCAATATCATGCCACTCACACCTCGTGTTCAAGGGGGGTGAGCGTGTTGATTAACTCTGGAATTGTGTTCTCCTGCAGGCAGAGTAAGGTGGATGAAAAAGGGTGGTTTGTATTCCTTCTCTGTCAGATAGAGACGAGGGAATATGTGCTGGCCAACGTCTATATTCCCCCACCGTTGAGCACCGAAATTTTGGAAGGGTTGATGGAGTTTACTATGGACAAGGAAGGGGTGCCGGTCATAGTGATGGGAGATTTCAACATGACTATGAAAAAAAGGTGGATAGGTTCCCTCCGGGGGTCTCCTCCGGCGACGCGCCTGGCAGCCCCCTCCTCCAATTTTGTGGAGAGACGGGGCTGGTGGACGTGTGGAGGGAGAGACACCCAGAGGAAAAGCAGTTTTCTTGTCACTCGAAGATACACGCGACCTTGTCCAGGATAGATTTGGTGCTTTGCAGTGAGGATGCTCTGAGCGAGGTGGGGGAGGTGAAATACGAACCGAGAAGTATATCGGATCATGCATCAGTAATTTTTGAAATTAACACAAGCAGGAATTTTAGCAAGGGGGATTGGAAGATAAATCCATTCTGATTGGAAGCAATTAAAGATGTGGGGGGAATTTGTGCCAGTTTGGAGGAGTTTATAATGTTAAAACGAAGGATCAGCACCGAAAGGAGTTGTCTGGGATACCCTGAAAGCCTTCCTTCGGGGAGCCCTAATACAAAAAAATCACATATGTTAAAAAGAAACACAAGCGAAGGAGGTTATAGTAAGGGAAAAAGTGAGCGGGGCTGAAGCAAAATATGTAGAAAGTCCAACTATAGAGAAACAAAGAATGGATGGAAAGTCAGGAAGAATACAAAGACTTACTACTTAAAAAAGCAGAAAATAAAATGCTATTTCAAAAACAGGCCTTCTTTGGGTGAGGCAGAGAGAGTGGGGAGAATGTTGTCCCCAATTGCTAGAGCTAATGCCCCCTCCTCTGTTATTCCGGCTATATGTGATAAAGAAGGAGTGATTAGGAGAGGTACCACGGAAATAATAGAGGTCTTTAAAAACTATTACCAAAATTTGTATAGCAGTATACCATCAGAAAATGTAGAAAGAGAGATGGGAATTTTTTTTGAAGGGCTACAGATCCCCCAACTATCAATGGAGGATAGGGAGGGATTGGAGGCGCCACTGACGTTGGAAGAATTACAAAAGGCAACAGTAGATATGGCGAACCAAAAGGCTCCTGGACCTGATGGTCTGCCAATAGAAATATACAAGACCTACAGTAAGGTGCTGCTTCCAAAACTCCTGGAAGTGTTTAACTGGGCAGCCGAAGAAGGGAAGCTGCCACTGTCTATGACAGAGGCAACTATTATAGTACTCCCAAAAGGAGGGAAAAAAAATCAGGCTGACGCAGCATCATACAGGCCGATATCTCTTCTGTGTTCGGGTGTGAAGATATTGGCCAAAGTATTGGCAAAACGTCTGAACAGAATAGTTGCGAAACTGGTGCACCCGGACCAGACTGGATTTATTCCAGACAGATCCACAAGTATTAATATAAGAGGAACATATCTAAATATTCAATTGCCAATAGAAAAAGGAGAGACAAGAGCACTTTTGTCTTTAGACACAGCCAAGGCGTTCGATAGCCTTGAGTGGCACTTCTTGTGGAAGGTACTGGCAGAGTTTCAGTTCGGCCCGAGGTTCACCCAATGGGTTAAGATACTGTATGAGGGTCCAAGGGCCAAAGTAAGAATAAATGGTGAGTGCTCAGAGTGGTTCCAGCTGGCGAGGGGGACAAGGCAGGGGTGCCCGCTGTCGCCCCTGCTTTTCGCCCTCACAATGGAGCCTCTGGCCATTTCAATAAGGGCATTCCCAGAAGTACAGGGATTTAAGAGGAAATTTGGGGAAGAAAAGGTTGCCATGTATGCAGATGATGTTTCACTATTTTTGGGGGATACGCAGTCCTCGCTGGATGTAGCAATGAGGATAATCGGAGATTATGGCAAATTCTCAGGGCTGAGGATTAATTGGGAAAAATCTGCACTTTTACCGATAGACCCAATATCACAGCAGACAACCCATGTCAAAGTTGTAAATCAGATGAGGTATCTGGGAATAAATGTAACAAGAGATCCAGGACAATATATAGCGGGAAATTTAGTGCCATTGATGACAAAACTAAAACAGAAGTGCCGCGTTTGGAAGAGGCTTCCACTCTCGGTGGCTGGACGGTGTAATCTGGTCAAAATGGTGTGGAAGCCTCAGATCCTGTACGTTCTACATAACTCCCCAGTGTGGATCCCAAAGTACTGGTTCAAAAAAATGGACAGCGTATTTAGGGAGCGGATATGGAAAACGGAGCGGCAAGAATCCGTCTCCGAACCTTACAGCAAGCCAGAGAGAAGGGGGGTTTGGCATTACCCAATCCGAGACACTACTTTTTAGCTGCACAGATGCAACACATGAGTGGAAGTAATCTACCAATGGGTAGGGAGTCTGGGAAGAATCTACTACTGAATGACACAAGTCATGACACAGAAGTAGAGGCAGTGGAGGCAGATTCTTTTTGCTCCAGGGGTCCCACGGGAAAACTGATGGTAAAAAGTTGGGAAACAGTTAAGGGGATACTGGGGTATAGCGGATTTTCTGAATTCTCGCCTATTTGGGATAATAGTAACCTAAAAGAGCTTAAAATTATGGGAAAATTTGAGGAATGGGATATGTGCGGTGTACACCTTCTGACACAGCTTTTCAAGGAGGGGAGAATAAAAACATTCCAGGAGATAAGGGAGGAATACTCAGTCCCCAATAAATCATTTTATAGATACCTGCAGGTCAGGCACGCTTTAAACTCGCAATTTGGGCAGGAGATACCAGTATGGAACGGAATTCCCCAGCTCCGTAGGTTAGTAAATGCGGACACTTCTAGAGGGATAATCTCGGAGATGTACAATAGAGATGTCCCGAACTATTCGCCGGCAAATAGTTCCCGGTGAACATAGCTTGTTTGCGTTCACCGTGGCGGGCGAACATACGCGATGTTCAGTCCACCCCCATTCATCATCATTGAGCAAACTTTGACCCTCTACCTCACAGTCAGCAGACACATTCCAGCCAATCAGCAGCATACCCTCCCTCCCAGACCCTCCCACCTCCTGGACAGCATCCATTTTAGACTCATTCGGAAGCTGCAATCTTAGTGAGAGGAGGGACAGTGTAGCTGCTGCTGATTTAATAGGGAAATCTATAGCTAGGCCAGTGTATTCAGTGTCCACTCCAGTCCTGAAAGACTCATCTGATCTCTGCTGTAAGGACAGCGTCCTGACAGCACCCCAAAAAGCACTTTTTAGGGCTAGTACATCAGTCTGCTTTTATTTTTTTTCCTCTGTAATCTAATTGCAGTTGCCTGCCAGCGTGTGTGTGTCAGGCTCACAGCGTATACTGTGCCCACTTGCCCAGTGCCACCACTCATATCTTGTGTCACAGTAGATTACATAAAAAAAAAAAAAAAAAAAAAAAAAAACAATTTTGACTGCAATAGAATAGCAGTCAGTTGCCTGCCAGCGTGTGTGTTAGGCCTACAGCGTCTACTCTTCCAACTTCTGCCAGTGCACAGTGCCACTCATATCTGGTGTCACAGTAGCTTGCACGCATAGTACAACTAAACGAATCTAAAAAAAAAAAAAAATGACCGGCAGAGGCAGGCCAACCCGCAGGGGCCGTCGAGGTCGTGGTGCTGCGATTCCCTTTGGTCCTAGAATAATGCCCATTGTTCAGAGGCCACGTACCCTGAACTCGAAAAGTTCTGAGGACATAGTTGACTGGCTAACACAGGACACCCAATCTTCTACAGCTTCCGCTCGGAACCTTGATGCACGATCCTCCTCCAGCTCAGCTTCGAGCACCTCTCAAGTTACCACGCGCCCGCCTGCCGCCACCACCAACACTAGCACCACAACTGCTTCACTTGATCTGTCAGAGGAGTTATTTACACATGAGATGGAAGAAATGACTGATGTGCAACCATTATTGCCAGAGGATGTAGATAAAAGGGATATGTCTCAGTCAGGCAGCATTACATACATGGACGTACGGTGTGATGATGATGATGATGATGTTGTACCCGCTGCTGCTTCCTTTGCTGAGTTGTCAGATACAAGTGAAGCGGTTGATGACGACGACGTGTCCGTGGATGTCACGTGGGTGCCCCCTCGAAGAGAAGAACAGGGGCAAAGTTTAGATGGGGAGACAGAGGATGAGGAGGAGACGAGTTGGAAGCAGGGGTAGGTCGTCGCAAGGAGCTAGTGGCACAGTCAGACAGCATGTATCGGCACCCGGGGTCAGCCAGACAGCACGCCAATCAACGCATGCTGTTGCCACCACCAGAATGCCGTCATTGCAAAGCTCAGCAGTGTGGCATTTTTTTGTGTGTTTGCCTCAGCGATGCCATTTGCAACCTGTGCCAAAAGAAACTGAGTCGTGGGAAATCCAACACCCACCTAGGTACAACTGCTTTGCGAAGGCACATGATCGCACATCACAAACGCCTATGGGATCAACACATGACGAGTACAAGCAGCACACAAGCTCAAAGCCACCATCCTCCTCCTGGTCCAGCATCTTCAGCCACGTCAACCACTGCTGTCCTCCTTACCCCCTCTCAACCGCCACTCCGTCTCTCGCCTTGAGCAGTTCCTGCTCATTTGCCCACAGTCAGGTGTCTGTCAAGGACATGCTTGAGCGTTAGAAGCCAATGTCACATAGTCACCCCCTTTCCCGGCATCTGACAGCTGGCTTGTCGTAACTCTTAGCCCGCCAGCTTTTACCATACAAGCTGGTGGAGTCTGAGGCCTTCAAAAAAATTTTAGCTATTGGGACACCGCAGTGGAAGGTACCCGGCCGAAATTTCTTTTCACAAAAGGCAATCCCCAACCTGTACTCTATTGTGCAAAAGGAAGTCATGGCATGTCTGGCACTCAGTGTTGGGGCAAGGGTCCATCTGACCACTGATACCTGGTCTGCAAAGCACGGTCAGGGCAGGTATATCACCTACACTGCGCATTGGGTAAACCTGCTGACGGCTGCCAAGCATGTAATGCGTGGCTCTGCAGAGGAGTTGGTGGTGACACCGCCACGACTTGCAGGCAGGCCTGCTGTCACCTCCTCTACTCCATCCTCTTCGATAACCTCCTCGGCTGAGTCCTCTTCTGCGTCTTGCTCCACATCTACTGCACCCCCCCCCCAGCTCCCCAGGGGCTATTCCACATCCCGGATACGACAGTGTCACGCCGTCTTGGGGTTGACTTGCCTGAAAGCAGAGAGTCACACCGGACCAGCACTCCTGTCCGCCCTGAACACACAGGTGGATCAGTGGCTGACTCCGCACCAACTGGAAATCGGCAAAGTGGTGTGTGACAACGGAAGCAATTTGTTGGCGGCATTGAATTTGGGCAAGTTGACACATGTGCCGTGCATGGCACGTGTTGAATCTGATTGTACAACACTTTGTGCATAAGTACCCAGACTTACAGGACGTCCTCAAGCAGGCCAGGAAGGTGTGTGGCCATTTCAGGCGTTCCTACACGGCCATGGCGCACTTTTCAGATATCCAGCGGCGAAACAACATGCCAGTGAGGCGCTTGATTTGTGACAGCCCGATGTCAAGTAATTTTGGACCAACTCTCGTTACAAGTCAAGATATTTTATTGCATATGCAAGAGAAATGGTTAAATGTATATTTTCTGCTTCAGAGATCCATTTCTGCCTGTCATAAGTTTACATGCTGCTTTTATCACCCTTAAACCTTCCCCCTTCCTGTTCATAACGTCCTGATCACGTGTATAATTTCAACTTTTATTCTGACGTTTTAGCAGGAAGATGAGAATATCCTTTTTCAGCCAACACCTTATGACAGGAAATTTCATACAATGAACACATAAATTATTCCATGGTTCGCAGCCCATTTTTGACAGATGTAAGAGTCAGCACATCTTTGCACAATAGAATATGGTCATATGACTTATTCCAGTAATTAGGGCTATTAGAGCTTATTCAGCATATTTAAGTATTAATAGAGTTATATAAAGCAAACATTTTAACTTTAAATGTCAACTATGAATATGCATATTAATATGACTATATCTTCTAAAGTATAATTTCTAATTTCTCTAACAGCTGCTCCCTTTTATACTTATAATGTCAATAATTCAAATATCCAGGTTTTTTATTTTACCAGGTATTATCATTTAGACAAATAAGTCTTTTGAAAGGACTGTAAGTTCATCTTCATCAGGTTCCGGGTATAGTTCAGTGTTGTTCTGAAAAAACATAGTCTTTGTTAGTGATGTGTCAATCAGTCTTTGAAGAATTCCTCTAATACAAGGAATGCAGCAACATCCACACAGCGTAAGGACCGTGGCTGCCATGACAACAGAGATGAGCAAACCTTTTGCAAGATCACCCCATTTACCAAACCATTTTTCAAAGAGTCCTGTTAAGGGGTTCTCTACACCAGAGTTCTCAGTTAGTTCCTGGGATAACATTTGTAGGCCTTGCAAAGCCTTGGTGATACTTCCATCAGGTGCCGTATTATTTGGAATAAAAGTGCAGCAGAAGGTGCCGAACATTTCGCATACCCCGCCCCTTTCTGCCAGCAACATATCCAATGCTATACGGTTCTGCCACGCTGTCAAAGAGGTGGCGTCCAATTGTGCTGCTATACCTTTGATAGCATCTCCGGTGTAATTCACAAACCTCTGCTGGTTGTAGTAAATGTAGTTTATCCAGTCGACATTCTTATTGGGCTGTACCCATAGGAAGAGTGAGGTGAGTCCTGCTGTTACTTGATTCTGTGCTTTAAATTCATCCGGAACTCCTCGTGGAACACCTATTGAGTCTATATATACCTGGTTGTCAAAATGATTCTGGACACTTAAGTCTCTTAAAATAGTGTTTACCTGGTAGTCTCATCAATTTATTAGTCATAGGAACAATATAAAAGGGAAGCAACAGGCGGGTAAGGGCACAACTACCCTCCCATCTAGGTGGCAGTCTGAGCCTTAGTTTCTTGTCCCCACACAGCCACCAAACATCAGCTAGTTGCCGTTTCTGTTCCTGAAACCATTTTAGTTGATACTTAATGTCTGTAGTTGATGTTGTGGTCGCACAGTATTCAGGAGATAGAGTGCCAACCTTTGTACCATCCTTATCTTTGTTAGAGAAACTAGAAAAATTTCCTGGTAATGCTTGTAGTGAAGGGGGTGTACTTTGCATTTTAGTTTTAGGGTATCTCTTTTTCTCATTTGCACATTCAGACCCAGTAATATTTTCTGAAAACAGTCTTATTATGCAAGCTAAATCTGTTTCCTTTTCAGGGAGAGGAATGGTAGCTAGTTGTGGTCTTGGGTTTGCACAAGAAATACAATCACTTAACCCCTTAGATTGAGTTGTGTATCTGACCCATTCTATCCACTCATTTTTGTCTCCAAATCCTGTTTCTATACTTAATTGTTCCTTGTAAGTAAAATCTGTTTTAAACAAAGAGGTATTAAGTTGAAACTGAGTTGGCTCGGGGGCTGGGGTGTTCTGACCAGGGGTTACAACCTAAATAGTGATTCTCCCTAGTAGGTCAGATATTGTACCATATACCAATTAGTTGTATTGTTTAGTTTACAAAATTGGAGCCATTGTTACTGTAAATCAGCGCGGGGATCCCTTGTCGTGGAATCACCTCTTTGATTAGTACTTTGGCTACTGACTGTCCATCCGTGTGCGTCATAGGAAAAGTTTCCACCCACTTTATAAACCTGTACACAATAACCAGACAGTACTTATTCTCACATTTGTTCAATTCAATAAAATCCATGCATATTGTGTGAAAGGGATAAGGGGGTTGTGGGAAATGACCCCTTAAGGCTCTTAGGGCACCTTGTGCATGGTATCTGTTACAAATCGGATATGTGAGACAAAATTTTCAGAGTAGTTTTGTAAACCCATATGTTGTGTACACCCAGTACCATCCCTCCTTTTGAGGTATGGGCCTACCCATGACTCAATAACACAGCATACGTGAATAGTGATGTAGATAAGTTAGGTTTACCTTCTGTACATGTGTATATACCATTGACCAGTGTTGACCCTGTATATAACCACTTTGATTTTCACCTGCCGGTGATGTTTTCTGCATTTCTGATAACCATGTTTCATCAATAGCTCTCTGTACCTCATCATTTACTTGGGAACTGTATATGTTTGTCATTGCTGTCCTTCAGAAGCTTCCTTTGCTGTCTTGTCTGCTAGTGCATTCCCTAGGGTAATTGGATCTGTTCCCTTTCTATGTGCCGCACATTTACAAATAGCCACTTGTGCTGGTTTTTGTACATATTCTAGAAGGGCAAGAATGAGATCTCTGTGTGATCGGTTTCCCATGGCAACGTAATCATACCCCTTTTTTCCATTGCTGGGCAAATGTGTAGAGAAAGCGTATTGGCTGTCAAAATAAATATCTATTTATTTTTCCCTTCCCCTAGACTGCAGGCCCTTGACAGGGCTATAATGTCAGCTTGTTGTGCAGAATAGGAACTGGGAAAGGGTCTAGCTTCAATGACCTGGTCATGTGTTACTATAGCATAAGCCGTTTGATTTATCGTTTTTTCTACACGACCCATCAACAAAAAAGGTAATGTCAGCATCTAGAAAGGGAACATCAGTGAGATCCTTCCTAGGGAGTACCCGTTCATCAATTTTGAGCTGCACAATCATGTGGATCCCCATCACCAGGTGTTGGCATTAGTGTAGCAGGATTCAATGTAGTACACTTCTTGATTGTAACGTGTGGTTGTCCCAGAAGTGTAGTCATACATGATAAATGCCTGACTGGAGATAAATAGGAGATTCTGTCTTATAGTAAGATCACCTAAATAACATGTGAGACCTTTAAGTACCAGGGGTGGAACAATACTATCAATGCAGATGACCGTATGGCCAATGAGGCTGCTACTACAGCTTGTACACAGTGGGGCAAATTAGTTAAGTAAAATGCAACTAGTTTGTGTTCGTTCTCATAAACCTGAGTGAGAGCAGAAGTCATGTACCCCTCTTTACAATCTACAGTCTGCTAAAGGGTTTCTACTGTAATTGGGTAGGCTAAGCACAGTAGAACCCACAATGAGGTGCTTCACCTTTGTAAATGCATCCTCTGCTTGCACATTCCACTGGATGGAACCTTTTGCAGACATTTGTGTACCATAGATGAGATCAGAAAGAGGCACCACCTCCGTAGCATAATTAGCTATCCATGTTCTACAAAAATTTGCCATGCCAAGAAATTACATCATTTCTTTATTTTTACGTGGTTTGGGGGCTTGAAGGATGGCCTCTTTTTGGATCTCATCTGGATGTCTGCCTTTTTGAGATATAATGTAACCCTGGTATTTCACCTTGTTTTTCAAAAGTTGTATTTTATTTTGCTAACCTTGTGACCTTGTTCTGCGAGGAAATGCATCAGAGCCAAGGTGTCAATTTTACATTGTCGCTCCAGAGGAGCCGCTACCAGAATGTCATCCACATACAAGAGAATTTGACTCCCACTGGGAGGTACAACTCGAGACAAAGCATTGAACATTTCTTGTGAATTTTCCTTTGTACATAAGTGCAAACCAGAACTGACTGTCTGTCTTAATTAGCCCTACGTCTGTCTTTCCTTTTGATCACAAGAAATCGGGGATGTCTTTTAAGGCATCCCCTTCCCCTTTGGTCAAAAAGTGTCAGTCACTGTCTTTTGTCAAAACTTCAATCACGCAAGTTCTGGTTGTACATTCAACAAACCACGCTAATCTGTACCTCTGATTCCCTCTGGATTTCAGTTCCTCATCTGTTAATTTGACCCAGTCTGTGATAAGTTCTCCTAGCTCATGCCATGATACCTCAGAGTTCCGCGTGACCGAAACATGAGGTACAGTATCCTGCCTGTATATTTGCAGAATAGGCTGTGGTAGGAGACAAGTAGCCATGTTATTTCCTTCCTTATCACAGTACAGGTATCTTAAGAGCACTTCAGTGTTAGTGCAACTCATTAACTGTTTCTCATAGGACCTATCAGGCCCAGTGGTCCTTTTTTAGTAGATAGTGCAATAGAGGTTCGTCTGGACCTTGTACCTTTCCTCACAGGCTCTTCAATTATTTCTGTCAGGGTTTTGGGCATCTTTAATCCCTCAGTTTGTAAATCCAAGCTGTACCAGTATCAGGGCTCATTATCCACAGCTGTGATTTGTTTTTCACACAGCCGATGGGCTTTGAGGCCCCCCTCCACTGGTACGACAGAAATATCAAGAGCATGCAACATGTCTCTACCCAACGAATTAACAGGACATTTAGTTGACATTACAATTTTACACTGAGCCTTTTTACCTGTCTGTGGATTTTCCACAGTAAGGCCTTCAGACACGGCCTCCTGGTGCATCAACCCATTTGCAGATTTTACATATACTAAACCTTTTCCCTGTACCCCTGGTGGCATATCCAGCGGGTGTATCAGGGTCCTACAAGTCCCAGTGTCACAGAGACTACTCTTTGCAACCCAGGTTATTTCTGGCTTGGCTTCAGCATGCAAACAAGTTTCAACATTACACACATCCAAAATATCAGATTCTTTCCCATCCTTCTGCTTCTCTCTCTGCAGACACACTTTTACCATACAGGAAACACTCCCCCCTCATCCTTTTCTTTACTTTCTTTTTTTGTTGGAAGTGCCCCTCAGCATGCCTCGCATACTTGATTAGCTCCTAGAGTCTGCAGATCCTATGGTTAATCATGTGTTCGTTAACAAAACTTGATATAAGGACTAGCAGCCCCTTCAGGATTGCATTTTTTAGCTGTTGTTCATATGGGCTATCGTTCACTTGATCTACTTGGATTTCTATCCCAGAGTGGTTATTAAAATTCTTCTTTATCCTAACACTGAAATTATCCACCGTTTCCTCTTCTCCCCATATACACTGATTTATAATGGACCAGTCGGCTTGACGTATCCATCTATCCTCTCTCTATCTTTGCTATAAGAGCATTTCTTCTGTTTTTGAGTGCTGCATCATCCTAAAGCAACACCCCTCCCTGGTTGTTTAATCCACTCCAATCTCCCACTACATGATGCCAGTCAGGTCCCAGTACCTGTCTGGTGACCTGCTCTATTTCCCTCACATTGAGATGATAGCTAGCAACCATTCCCATGATACCATCCCTGTATTGAGCTATGTGGACCTTGGGATTGCTGTAAGGAGGGTCAGCGGGGTAACTTGTTGCATACCTCTGTCCCATCTGGTGGTGGGGACTGCAGGTCTGCAATAGGGAATTGGGAGCAGGTGGTGAAGTCAGAGGGGGAGCAGCGTCTGTCGGTGGGATTGGAGAGTCCTCTAAAGGGTGTGTAGGGGCTGTCGGGTGCATTAGGTTTGTCGCATTTTGTTCAGTCAATACTTGCTGCACTAAACTTCGGAGGACGGTCATATTATTGTCCTCCTCTTTGTCTAAAAACATAGTCTTTTTATGATTTTTTTTATGATTTTAACCTACAGTTAACCTCCTCAAGCCATTTCTTTGCCTGGGGAAGACCTAATTTATTCTGTTTCCTTATTTTTATATATATATATATATATATATATATATATATATATATATATATATATATATATATATATATACACACACATACATACATACATACATACATACATACATACATGCCGGCATAATTTTTATTTATTTTTTAAGCTTTCTACACAACACAGTATTACACAACAATCCTTATTTAAAAATGCATCAAAATCATACTTTGTTTTCCATGTCTTAAGGAGTTTCACATTCTCTTTGTCTAGACTACACATATACTTTGCATCATCATTCAAAGCATCAGACTTTCCATGGATCATACTCATTTTAACGTGCACACGGAGTTTTTTTTTGTAAGGTCTTCTCACACTGACACAATACCTGCACACAGTATCTTATCACTTCTGCAGCTACTCACAAACTTTCTAGTCGTGACATATCACTTCTAGATTATTGATCTTGTGTGCTGCTATAATACTGGTGTCTTGTCTTCTTACTTAATGTTTTATTCATTTATAGGGAGAATGAACAGAATTACAAGGCGAACGTAAATTCACCTGACTGGTCAACCCCCCCTGATCAAAACATTAATATTTCAGTAAACTGTAGGGAGCATGAACAGAATTACAAGGCGAACGTAAATTCACCTGACTGGTCAACCCCCCCTGATCAAAACATTAATATTTCAGTAAACTGTAGGGAGCATGAACAGAATTACAAAAGAGACTTAATTTCTCTCGACTGTTGTTCCCACACTTTATCAAAACATTAATGTTTGTTGATTCAACGGTATTTATAAATGCCTGTACAGGTTTTTTACACAACATACGAGGCTGGCTGAGCGCAAGGGCTCGTCAAATTACCTCTATTTGTTACCTGGAAATCTATCAGGCCATACCTTTGTATCAACAGGGGTTCATGTTTTTGATGTAGGAATATTTATGTGTCCCCCACGGGAATTCCTGCAGTTTACAAGGCTGTCAGGACCTAGGTCCTTTGTCGACAAATTTCCTTTATCTGCAGCCGGGTATTGGAATGGGACCATACTCCTATATCAAAGGGATTTAAACTACGGACGTATCTACTTATATTCCCTCAACTTGGATAAAGCAAAACATATACACAACAGATAAACATTCAATTAATCTCTATATTAGATGTATGTAACAAAATCCCTTAATTCATTAAATCCCTAATCACATTTAGGCCTAAAAGTATAATATAATAAATGAAAATATCTTACCTTGCCCCGAGAGCGGTCTCTTGTGCTGATCCGGTAAGTCGCTGCCCGGGAGGCACTAGTTCAGTGAGCCGGCCTCTGTTAACGTCAAATTTAAGACGGAGGACTTACAGTTTTTTGCCGTACGGACATCGGTTCACTGGGTTGTTGGCTAGTGCTTTCCAGGAATTTGGACTTCCGGCTCGAAGGACCAAAATGTCAAGTAATTTTGGACCAACTCTCGTTACAAGTCAAGATATTTTATTGCATATGCAAGAGAAATGGTTAAATGTATATTTTCTGCTTCAGAGATCCATTTCTGCCTGTCATAAGTTTACATGCTGCTTTTATCACCCTTAAACCTTCCCCCTTCCTGTTCGTAACGTCCTGATCACGTGTATAATTTCAACTTTTATTCTGACGTTTTAGCAGGAAGATGAGAATATCCTTTTTCAGCCAACACCTTATGACAGGAAATTTCATACAATGAACACATAAATTATTCCATGGTTCGCAGCCCATTTTTGACAGATGTAAGAGTCAGCACATCTTTGCACAATAGAATATGGTCATATGACTTATTCCAGTAATTAGGGCTATTAGAGCTTATTCAGCATATTTAAGTATTAATAGAGTTATATAAAGCAAACATTTTAACTTTAGAAGATATAGTCATATTAATATGCATATTCATAGTTGACATTTAAAGTATAATTTCGAATTTCTCTAACACCCGACACGTTGGAATTCAACACTCCTAATGTTTGACCGCCTGCTCCAACAAGAAAAAGCTGTCAACGAGTATTTGTATGACCGGGGTGCTAGGACAGCCTCTGCGCAGCTGGGAATTTTTTTGCCACGTTACTGGACGCTCATGCGCAATGCCTGTAGGCTCATGCGTCCTTTTGAGGAGGTGACAAACCTAGTCAGTCGCACTGAAGGCACCATCAGCGACATCATCCCATTTGTTTTCTTCCTGGAGCGTTCCCTGCGAAGAGAGTGCTGGATCAGGCCGTAGATGAGCGTAAAGAGGAAGAGTTGTGGTCACCATCACCTCCAGAAACAGCCTTATCAGCATCACTTGCTGGACCTGCGGCAACGCTGGAAGAGGAGTCTGAGGAGGAATGTGGCAAGGAGGAGGGAGGAGGAAGACCAACCACAGCAGGCATCCCAGGGTGCTCGTTGTCACCTATCTGGTACCCGTGGTGTTGTACGTGGCTGGGGGGGGGGAAGAACAGACCTTCAGTGAGATCAGTGAGGATGAGGAACGGGACATGAGTAGCTCGGCATCCAACCTTGTGCAAATGGGGTCTTTCATGCTGTCGTGCCTGTTGAGGGACCCTCATATAAAAAAGGCTGAAGGAGAACGACCTGTACTGGGTGGCCACGCTGCTAGACCGCCGGTATAAGCAGAAAGTGCCTGAAATGTTACCAAATTACCGGAAGTCGGAAAGGATGCAGCAGTTCCAAAATAAATAAAAAAGTATGCTTTACACAGCGTATAAGGGTGATGTCACAGCACAACGGGAATCTAACAGGGGAAGAGGTGAAAGTAATCCTCCTCCTACCACGACGGCAAGGACAGGACGCTTTACAGACGGGTTGTTGATGGAGGACATGCAGAGCTTTTTAAGTCCTACGCATCGCCACAGCCCTTCGGGGTCCACCCTCAGAGAACGACTCGACCGACAGGTAGCAGACTACCTCGCCTTAACTGCAGATATCGACACTCTGAGGAGCGATGAACCCCTTGACTACTGGGTGTGCAGGCTTGACCTGTGGCCTGAGCTATCCCAATTTGCGATAGAACTTCTGGCCTGCCTCGCTTCAAGAGTCCTTTCAGAAAGGACCTTCAGTGCAGCAGGAGGTATTGTCACTGAGAAGAGAAGTCGCCTAGGTCAAAAAAAGTCTAGATTACCTCACCTTTATTAAGATGAATGAGGCATGGATCCCGAAGGGACTGACAGTGGGCGATACATTTGACTAAAAAAAGCCTGATGAGATGAGCTGCCTTGGGCTAAAAATGATCCACATGCTGCTGTATTTTATCTCTGCATGCCGGATGACTTGCGCGACTTATCCGCCACCAACTAGGGTTCAAGCCTGTCAGGTCACCTGTGGCCAGATGACAAATGCACTGTAGGAGGACAGGAGTGCACCACAAGATAGTGAAACCTATGGCTGACTGCTGCGGATAGGAAACTGGGTGATTGTGAAAAGCGGGACCAGAGGAGCACAACTGGAATCCACAGGAAGCTAGAGCCGAGGTTCCCCAGGGCGCGGAGTCTAAGACCAAGCAGGTCTTCACCAGAGCCTCTAGTGGTGAGGATGTTGCGCTGCAGCTAGATCCAGGTCGCGGCCCCTAGTGTCTCCTAGCTCACGCCCCGTAGGGTAAGGGGGAAAGAGGGGAAGCAGCAGCACAGGATTCAAGAATAGCAAAGGACAAGCCGAAGGTCAAGGGTCACAAGCAGACAGGGATAGTCAGGAACAAGCCAATATCGTAACAGAGAGGCAGACGTAGCACACGGCAGGCAGGAACCCAAACACACAATGCTTAACAAACACGTTGATCAGCAAAGCAGGCTTGCAGTGCACAGGTTAATATAGTGTTCTGTGATAGGGCCTGGGGTGGAGTCAGGCTGGGAGGAGATTATAAAGGAAGCCGGGTGAAGGGGTCTGGCCTCCAATATGAACACATGAGGAGGAAAGGTAAGATGGCAGACAGACATTAGTGCATATCCATGACAAAGCCGCAATGTTTTAGGGCACTTTCTGCCTGGAAAACATAAATTTTTCAGGCATGTGTACATGCCTAATTTTTCTGGCCTCTGGTGCTGCACTGTGGCTGCAAAAACAAAACAAAACAAAACAAAACAAAAAAAAAAGGCACATACATGTGTCAATTCCCCTTCGTGATCGTTACCTTGTTGTGGTGACTGGTGAAGGGGCTTGCGTATCACAACGAAGCGACCACCTCTATGAGTGTGTTGGCAGTGGCAATGTTGGCACACCCCAGATGATAGGTCGTTGCTTTATTGTGAACAGACCAAAAGCGATTGGCTGGATAAATTTTGCATAGAAAAAACATTAATTTTCTTTGTGATCATCTAAGGTGATCATTAAAGCCTTGCGGTTGTGCAAATGAACTGTTTGCGGTGCGTTAAACGGGGAGTTTGGTCTGTCACTGTGAAGCGGGCGTAACCCTTACACTACCTGATCGATACAACATCATACCTGATGTTTTAAAGCACGTTATTCCAAACAATTTAGGAATGTTAGGTGATTTATGCCCTTTATGGATTAAAACCCGACTCTGCGTCAACTACGTAATTTTCCATGGGAGTTTTGCCATGGATCCCCTTCCGGCATGCCACAGTCCAGGTGTTAGTCCCCTTGAAACAACTTTTCCATCACTATTGTGGCCAGAAAGAGTCCCTGTGGGTTTTAAAATTCGCCTGCCTATTAAAGTCTATGGCGGTTTGCCCGTTCGCGAACATTTGCGGAAATTCGCGTTCGCCGTTCGAACGGAAAATTTTATGTTCGCGACATCACTAATGTACAAGTGCATAAGTGAGGCTGACCAGGAAGAGAGACCTGATACCGAGAATAAAAAGGGAAATGGGAAAGAGATGTGGGTCTAATAACACAGGAACAGTGGAAGAAGATATTAGAAGCAGGCCCAAGAGTCTCACCTCTCCCCCTCCCAAATGGTCTCCCAATTATATTTAATACATAGAGCATATTACACACCCCCCAAGGATGTTCCAGTTTGGCAGGAGACAAGATGAAGTGCCAGAGAAGCGGAAATGAAGAGGGAGACCTGATACATATGATCTGGAGATGCCCCAAGTTGTACTGGTACTGGAAAGAGATAATAGACAGAATAAATTTTGTATTTGGGACATCTTTAAAACCAGAGGCCAGGCTATGTGTGCTAGGCCTGATGGAAGAAAGAGGATTCCCAGGAGATACGCAAACGGCAATATCAAGACGCTTGCTCCAAGGTAGGAAACTTATAGCGCAACAGTGGCAAGCAAAAGACCCCCCCAACAGGAACAGAATGGAGGAAGGCAATAGATAATACTATTAGGAAAGAAGAATTTATATAGAATAAGAGGGGAAATAGAAAGAAATTCATGAATATATGGAAACGATGGATAGAGGCGGAGGTATGGTAGAGAAAAGGGGGTGGAAGAATGCTGAGAGGGAGGAATGAAAGGGAGGGGAGAGGAAGTGGAGTGTGCAGGGGAGGGTGGAGGTGGGTGGGGAAAGGGAGAATGGGTCTATTCCTTTGCTAAAACAATAAAAATAAAATATGCAGCGCTAAATAGGTGAATAAAGGACCAGTTAACCTAATCTAGTCCAAACAATAAAAACCAAAGTGAATAAATGACCAAAAATCACTAATAAACACACCGTGAAGTGATACTAAAAAGATTACCAAACAAAGGTAAACAAAAAATAAAATAAAAATTATGCTGTAAATAATTAGTGAGATGAACACAATAACTAAAACATCATGAGCAAAAAGTCCCAGAACAGTAAAAGAATAAAAAAAGAGAGTGGCTAGAGAAGCTTCTTCCCAGGAGAGCTGTGCAGACTGGCAAACGTGACACCCAGGTGTGTGGTGGTCCTGCTTACCGGATAGCCATGACTGTATCCACAGTCTCACCTAACACAGGGAATAAGGCTTCCCCACAGCCCAACGATATCCTGAACAGTTCTCACCAGCCCGAAATTATTCCAAATGGGAGAGAAAACAGAGAAACTCCATAGTGTAATAAGTAAAAATCTGGTTTAATGAATTAGTAAGGGTTACACTTACAATTGGTAGATGGTCAGTCAGCGATAAAAGACAGATAATGTGCAGCAGTGACAGTGCTGCATATGGCAGCGTTGTTTCAAATTTTCCCGAGCTCCTGTGCTCCGCGGATACTTCGTGTGTACTCAATGCGTGATGACGTCACCGGCCCCCTACGCGTTTCATCACCACGGACATCAACTGGGGATTGGCCGATCCCCAGTTGATGTCCGTGGTGACGAAACGCGTAGGGGGCCGGTGACGTCATCACGCATTGAGTACACACGAGGAAGTATCCGCGGAGCACAGGAGCTCGGGAAAATTTGAACCAACGCTGCCGTATGCAGCACTGTCATTGCTGCACATTATCTGTCTTTTATCGCTGACTGACCATCTACCAATTGTAAGTGTAACCCTTACTAATTCATTAAACCGGATTTTTACTTATTACACTATGGAGTTTCTCTGTTTTCTCTCCCATTTGGAATAATTTCGGGCTGGTGAGAACTGTTCAGGATATCGTTGGGCTGTGGGGAAGCCTTATTCCCTGTGTTAGGTGAGACTGTGGATACAGTCATGGCTATCCGGTAAGCAGGACCACCACACACCTGGGTGTCACGTTTGCCAGTCTGCACAGCTCTCCTGGGAAGAAGCTTCTCTAGCCACTCACTTTTTTTATTCTTTTACTGTTCTGGGACTTTTTGCTCATGATGTTTTAGTTATTGTGTTCATCTCACTAATTATTTACAGCATCATTTTTATTTTATTTTTTATTTACCTTTGTTTGGTAATCTTTTTAGTATCACTTCACGGTGTGTTTATTAGTGATTTTTGGTCATTTATTCACTTTGGTTTTTATTGTTTGGACTAGATTAGGTTAACTGGTCCTTTATTCACCTATTTAGCGCTGCATATTTTATTTTTATTGTTTCTGTTATTTGGTCTTTTTTGTATAGGACTTTTTATGCTAGCTGCTTGTAGGTGTCAATTTTCACTATTTGTTACATTGTTCTTCCACTTATTATCATTTATCATCATTAGCGCAACGTTAGCCCTTTGGGCTTTTCTTTCTTTTCTATTCCTTTGCTGCTTGTGGTAAATTATATTTATGGTGTTGTATATGGAAGGAAAGTATTATACATGTATAAGAATGTTTATATAAAAGAAATAAAGAATATTTGATTTAAAAAAAAAAAAATAATAATAATTATTCCCTGTGCATTGTGGCCAGTCAACTAAAGACTTTAACGCCCGTTGGAGTAGCGATTATTGTGGTGGATGTAAAGTATGGCCATGTGTCTACGTTCAGGTCGGTGGCGAATATGTGGTGGAATCCATGTTTTTGTTTTAAATTGGTGTTGCCTTGGAAGGGGGGTAGCCTTATACGGCGAGTATAGCCCAAAAGCTATGGTTTTCACTTGAAAAATAGGGGGTGGTCTTATACGCCGGCAAATACGGTAGTTAGTTTCAAGAGGAGGGGAGACTCTGAGGGGCGTGCCAGGATGAAACTGGCTGCACGGCGATTCAGATCCAGCTCAGCCTCTGGCACACAGCGTGACATCGCATTACCAGGCACTGGCAGGCTGTACCTCATGGGCACTGGCAGGCTGTACCTCATGGGCACAGGCATTGGTGAGGCTGCATTGCATGGGCACTGGCGGGCTGCTACATATGGACACAGGCACTGGTGAGGCTGCATGACAGGCACAGACAGGCTGCTGCATCTGATGGGCACAGACACTGGTGAGGCTGCATGAAGGGCACAGACAGGCTGCTACAACTGACTGGTAGGCTGAATCTGACAGGCACTGATGAAGCTGCATTTGATTGACACTGGTGAGGCTGCATTGATCTTCTGTACCATGTCCCCAGTCTCTGACCATCTCCTGTACCGTGTCCCCAGTCTCTGACCATCTCCTGTACCGTGTCCCCAGTCTCTGACCATCTCCTGTATAAAAATATTTTTTAAAAACAAAAAGTCACTTTCGGTATCGGTGCCATTTCGGTTTTAGGGATCTTGTATTTGTTATTTTCGGTATCGATTTCGGCACCAAAAAAAAAAAAAAAAACACTTTCAAGACTTAAAAAAAAAAAAAAAAAAACACTAAAAAAGTTTTGTTTGTATAATGTGAAAGATGATGATGTTTTGCCGAGTAAATAGATACCCAACATGATCATGCGATGTAAACAAAAGTCGGTAGTTGGCTTTTTTTTCTCCCCTCATGCTGACAGCGTGATGAGGAGAAAAAAAAAAAAAAGCAGATCATCTTGTGTAAATGGGACATCGGTCCCGCACACTCCAGACCCACTGATGCTATCAGTGCTGCCAATCAGTGCCACCTAGCAGTGTCTATCAGTGCCGCCTTTAGTGCCCATCAATGCAGCCTCATCAGCGCACATCAACGAAGGAGAAAAAATTACCAGTTAACAAAATTTTATAACAAACTATGAAAACTGTTGTTTTTTTTCCAAATTTTTGGTCTTTTTTTGTTTGTTTAGCAAAAAATAAATAAAAAAACACACAGTGGTGATTAAATACCACCAAAAGAAAGAAAAGTTCTATTTGTGTGAAAAAAAATTGCAAAAATTCATATGGTTACAGTGTAGCATGACCATGCAATTGTCATTCAAATTACGACATCGCTGAAAGCTGACAATTGGCCTGGGCAGGAAGGGGGTTTAAGTGGCCAGTAAGCAAGTAGTTAAAAATCTCCAATCTCCAAAACAGAGGAGTTCTGGTGGTAGAATTATTGCTCTCGCTCTAACAAATCGCTGCGATACCTCACATGTGTGGATTGAACACTGTTTACATTTGCGGTGGCGACTTACGTATGTGTCTGTGTCTGCTTCTGCGCAGGAGCATGGAAGGATAGGGCGCTTTAAAAAAACAAACAGAAGTGATAAACTGTTTTTTTTTTTTATTACTGTCACAAGGCATGTAAACATCCCTTGTGACAGTAATAGGCAGAGACAGGTCCTCTTTATGGAGGGATTGGGGGTCTCCAAGACCACAAATCTCTCCATTGTACTTAAAAGCATTCAAAACGCCAAGTTGGGCTGCTTTAAATACTGTATTTTTTTTAAATATGGCACCTTTAAAGTGATGTCATGACTAGAGGAGGCTGTGCAAGGACCTGCTGAGCTGAAAGACCCTGACACTTCCAGCTAAACCCCACATCCCATCTATTCCCCCCCCCCCCCCCATATACACTATTTACCCTGCCCCAATGTCCACCAAGTAATTTCAAAATAGCTCTCATCACTTTGGGTCCTGCTGGGAGCTGGTCATAGCCTATGGGTCCTGCTGGGAGCTGGTCATAGCCTATGGGTCCTGCTGGGAGCTGGCCATAGCCTATGGGTCCTGCTGGGAGCTGGCCATAGCCTATGGGTCCTGCTGGGAGCTGGCCATAGCCTATGGGTCCTGCTGGGAGCTGGCCATAGCCTATGGGTCCTGCTGGGAGCTGGCCATAGCCTATGGGTCCTGCTGGGAGCTGGCCATAGCCTATGGGTCCTGCTGGGAGCTGGCCATAGCCTATGGGTCCTGCTGGGAGCTGGCCATAGCCTATGGGTCCTGCTGGGAGCTGGCCATAGCCTATGGGTCCTGCTGGGAGCTGGCCATAGCCTATGGGTCCTGCTGGGAGCTGGCCATAGCCTATGGGTCCTGCTGGGAGCTGGCCATAGCCTATGGGTCCTGCTGGGAGCTGGCCATAGCCTATGGGTCCTGCTGGGAGCTGGCCACAGCCTATGGGCCCTGCTGGGAGCTGGCCACAGCCTATGGGCCCTGCTGGGAGCTGGCCACAGCCTATGGGCCCTGCTGGGAGCTGGCCACAGCCTATGGGTCCTGCTGGGAGCTGGCCACAGCCTATGGGTCCTGCTGGGAGCTGGCCACAGCCTATGGGTCCTGCTGGGAGCTGGCCATAGCCTATGGGTCCTGCTGGGAGCTGGCCATAGCCTATGGGTCCTGCTGGGAGCTGGCCATGGTCAGCAGCCAGCAGGACCCACAGGTCAGCAGCCATCTCCCAGCAGGACCCACAGGCTGTAGGTTCTGCTGGCCGCTGACCTGTGGGTCCTGCTGGCTGACACTGCTGATACTGTCTTCGGACCAAGTCTGTGCCTGATTTTGTCCCCGATCCTGGGTGGGCGCACCGTAAGCTGGGGCAGAGGGAGAGCACCCAGCACACTGGTGACGTCTATCATAGAAGCCGGTCCAGGAGGCGAGACTTCGTATGACAGCAGCTGCACCGGGTAAGCGGGAGATCTCCGCTCTGTGTAATCCGGCAGCTCTTCTCTCTCTAATCCCCATTCACTGAACAGACTGCATTGATGGGCACGGATGAGGCTGCTTTGGATGGGCACTGATGAGGCTGCATTGATGTCAGAGCTGGACTCAGCCCTTCCTTCTCTGAGCTGGCCGCTCAGCTGTCGGCTAATTGCCAGCTCTTATCTCTCTACAGTGCCTCACCTGTTGATGATCCTGCTCGTCGGTCCTTCCTACTTAAGCCGTCCAGCTCAGATGATCTCTGCCTTTGCCTTGGTCAACGTCACAGAGACTATATCCTGCAGAAGACTTGCTAGGCTGACGTTCCTTCTGGCTCCAGATCCTGCTTGCTGTTTTACTACGTTTATATCTGGCTCTCTGACATTTGGCTTGGCTGACTATCCGATCTGGTTCCTGAACTCTGGCTTTGTTTTGACTATGCTTACTCTGTTTATCTTTTTTTTAATTATTATTATTATTATTATTATTATTATTATTATTATTATTATACAAGTGTGATTAAACTGTACTTCTGTCTTGGTCTGATTCATGGTTTCTGACAATTGATGGGCACTGGTGAGGCTGCATTGATGGCACTGGTGAGCTATTTCAGTGGTTTAATGGGCCACTTGACTGGACTTGCCCCCCAGGCCCAAGGCTGCCAGCCCTCCCCTGGGTACAAGTGTCTAAACAGAGTTTACTACCACTTTAAATACCCAACAACGTGCAATGTACAGCAGAGCCCTTTTAGTGATGAATTACGTGTGGGAGTTCCCTAACTTCATAAAGGCTGATATCTGCATAAAGTTAAAAACAACACATAACTCAAGCTTGACTATAGGTCACTAAGGCAGGCACTACATTGTAGGACACCAATGGATTGTGCACTTCTGTCCTATACCTAGCAATGTGTGGTTATGTTAAGAATCCAGCAGCAGATTAAGGTAGCCAATGCTGACAGGTACAGGTAATCATATCTAGGTAGAAAGCACATAGTGCTCTGTGAATCCTTTGTCCTGTATTCTTTATCTTTTTTATAAAACTTAAATTGTTTATACAGTAAAACAAAGATATAAAACATAAGTTTAAAAACAAATACACTTAAAGTGACACTAAACTCTGACAGCAACAAACATTATGACTATAGTCGTTTCTAGGCAGCTGAGTTTAGAAGCATTTTTTGGAAAAAGCCATGTAAAATTTTATAAGAAAAAAAAAAAAAGGAAAAAAATCTATTTTTTCAAATCTACATCCAGAGCCCAATGCAGCAAAACTCTGGAAACCATTATTGTAAATTATCTACATTGCAGAGTTACCACGGAAGTTCAAATACAGTATAAAGAAAAAACAAAGAAATTATATATATCTATATGCAACAAACTACTTAGCAAAATTTTTTTTTTTGGAGAACAGTTTAAAAAGAAACACAAAAAACACATATTAAAAACATAGATATACTGTACCTATTAAAAGCAAGCTCTACATCAAACGATCTTTCTAAAAATGTATCTATACATCTACAAACAGATTCTATTTATTCTATTTTATGGGCTCCTAGCAATATAGTCTTGAGGGTCCCTGTAGAATCTGTGTGTGAACATTTCTTTCTACTATAGATTACAGGTTAAATTCACCTGCAGTAATAGCAAACAAACACTCCTGTGCATTAGTGTGATGGCCGGGCGATCAATGACTCAAGGGATAGTGTCTTTGGCTTTGCTGCCCTCCTGGATAAGGAGTATTCTAGTAGGTACAAAAAAAAAAAGATAAAAAGAAGAGAGCACAACAGTCTTGTACATTATCCCAAGATGATTTATTAATTAAAAAACAATAAAATACTACTCAAACATGTGGTGATTAAAAAAGCTTGTAGAAACCACTCAGACGTGGCAAACAGTCCTAAAACAGACAGACAGTCTCCAGGAAACAGTGCGGTCAGCCAGCAGCGGTTCTGGAGGTCCTCCCCTCTGTTTCCTGGAGACTGTCGGTTTTAGGACTGTTTTGACGCGTACACACGATCGGAAATTCCGGCAAGAAAACCATGGCTTTTTTCTGACGGAATGTTGGCTCAAACTTGTGTTGCATACACACGGTCACACAAATCTTGTCGGAAATTCCGACCGTCAAGAACACGGTGGCGTACAATGAGCCGAGATCAATGAAGTTCAATAGGCAGTTCGGCTCTTCTGCTTGATTCCGAGCATGCGTGTTTTTTTGGACTTCGGAATTGCAAACAGACGAGCGGAATTTCCGAAAGAAACATTTTTCCATCTGAAAAATAGAGAACCTGCTCTGAAGCCTCGTACACATGACCGGTTTTCTCGGCAAGAAAAACGACAAGAAAACTGTTGGGAGAGCTTTCTTGCCGAGAAAAGCGTGCGTGTGTACGAGGCTTTCAGGTTTCATCAAGAAAACTGCCCAGAATCTCGACGAGAAAAAAAGAAGACCTGCTTTCTTTTTTCTCGTCGAGAGTCTTTTTTCTCGTCCTTATTCTCGTCAGACTGTATTTGGACGAGAAAACCGTTCATGTGTATGCTTTTCCGAGTCTTCAAAAACCGTGCATGGTCAGAATCATGTATGAGATGGGAGCGCACCTTCTTGTAAAACTAGCGTTCGTAATGGAGATAGCACATTCGTCACGCTGTAATGAACTGAAAGCACAAAGACTGAAAAGCGTGAATCGGCTCTCACTAAAAACTTTTACTAACGCGGAGTAACGCGAGATTAGCAAAAACAGCCCAAGGGGTGGCGCCATGAGAATGGAACTTCCCCTTTATACTGCTGTCGTACGTCACCACGCTTTACAACGACGAGATTTTGGATTGACAGTGTGTATGCAAGGAAAGCTTGACCAGAATCTCGTCAAGCTTGACAAGAAACCCGTCGAGAAAAACTATGTTTTTATTGCAACGAGATTCTCAGTCATGTGTACGAGGCTTCAATCTTTTGTTGGTGGAAATTCGACAGAAAAAGTCAGATGGAGCCTACACACGGTCGGAATTTCCGACCAAAAGCTCACATCAGACTTTGTCAGAATTTACGATCGTGTGTACGCGGCATTTGAGTGGTTTCTACAAGCTTTTATACACCACGTTTGCGAGTAGTATTTTATTGTTTTTTATTAATAAATCATCTTAGGATAATGTGCAAGGTCGCTGTGCCATCTTCTTTTTATCTTTTTTTGCAAATCCACCTGCAGACCTGAGAGTAATGTGCAAACCATGTAGATGTGGTTTCGGTGGTCCCTGTAGAAACCTACAGTATGTGTGGACATTCCTTTTCTCATACAGATTACAGGAAAATCCATCTTGAGACCCTTTAATGGCTGGAGTGTCAAGGGCTCCAGGATAGCATCTTAATAATATTTACAGATTGTATTATCCCAGCATGCTGGTTCCAGTTTGTGGATGCCAATATGTCTGGAAGATCATTTCAGCAAAAGGTCTTTCAAATTATCCTATTCTGGTCCTGGGTGCCTCCATATTGTTTGCTTGTTACCATGACAATGCAGCCAAAATAAACTGCAGAAAAGTCACATTTGACAGGCAGTTGTCATTTAGAATTTCAGAACATTTCCATAAGTAACACCAGAGTGAAGTACCATCTAGCCTCAGACGGACATACACAAAATGTGTGTTGATTGAATACACTGAAAATACAGTCTAGTTTCCTTTAAATCCCCTGCATACTTCAAATAAGTAGCAACATCCTTTGAACTGTGAGGAACAGCCTAGCTAGTAACAATGCATCTTGTAATCTGTTGTTCAAAATAGATTTTAAATGCCAGTGTATTTGTTGCTAAAGGAAGTATACATAATGCATGAATGTCAAATATAATCAGTTTTTGATGATCTTGGCACCAACCGATTTCTGAAGGTCACTGGTCTTAAGAAGTTGCTTAAAAGTCAGAATTTATATCAAGTAGACTTTATGTTTTTTAAAGCCTATACTGGAAAGCGAACAAGGGAATTATGTCTAAGTAAGCACAAAGTCAAACTGAATTAGCTTATCACAAATCGTTTTGATTGTTCTGAGATATGGCAGATCTGTCTTCTAGGTTTAAACTGCACAATTCTATGCCTTTCACGTGAAGACATCTCAAGAATATACCCCCCTTTTACTAAAGATACTGCCTAAATACAGCAAATTATACTAGATTGGATAGGAGAAAGCACAAAATGGGAACACGCAACAACCATTAGCATAGAGCTGCACGATTCTGGATAAAATAAGAAATCGCAACTTTTTTGCTTAGAATAAAGATCATTGTACTTTTTCACAAAAAATAAATAAAAAATTGCGTTTGAAAAGACCGCTGCACCGTGTGACATAAAATATTGCAATGCCCGCCATTTTATTCTCTAGGGTCTCTGCTAAAAAAAAAAAAAACTATATACAAATGTTTGGGGGGGTTCTAATTTTCTAGCAAAAAAATACTGATTTTAATTTGTAAGAAACAAGTGTCAGAAAAAGGCTTAGACCCCTTTCACACTGTGGCAGTTTTCAGGCGTTTTAGTGCTAGAAATAGCGCCTGTAAAGCGCCTGAAAACTACCTCCCGTGCCGCCCGAATGTGAAAGCCTGAGTGCTTTCACACTGGGGCGGTTTGCTTGTGGGACGTTAGAAAAAGTCCTGCAAGCAGCATCTTTGGGGCGGTTTGGGAGCTCCCAAAATGCCCTTGCCCATTGCAATGAATGGACAGCGCATTCGAAGCACCTGAAAAGTGCTTCTGAAGCGCCGCAACACGGGCATTTTTAACCCCTTCTTCGGCCGCTAGCAGGGAGTTAAAAGCGCCCCGCTAGTGGCCAGAAAGCTCTGCTTAAATAGCGGTAAAGCTCCGCTAAAACGAGTGGCGCTTTACCAATAACACACGGGCAGCCCCAGTGTGAAAGGTTGAGACGCAGGATCTTTCATTCTATTACTAGGGTAGGACCCACAATATCTTATAGCAGCACCATCTTGAATTTAAACGCATTTTAGGATGTGCCCCCCAAATATGTTTTTGTTTTCCAGTGTGAAAGGGGTCTTAGGCTTCATGTACACTGCTGCTGGTAAACGGACGTTTAGGAGCAGTTGGGTGTTTTCAGCTGCCCCTGAACTCTCCTCCATGTTATCTTATCAGTACATGTACACAGGGACATTTATAGTCATTTCTAGGCAGCTGAGTTTAGAAGCATTTTTTGGAAAAAATAAAAATAAAAAAATGCGTTCAGGACGGATATTCAGAGGCATTTGAAACGCCAAAGGCCTGTAACAGCTTGTAAACGTGTGTTAACGCGGAAACTTGCATTTAGCCACGTTTCGTTTACAGGCGTTTTTAACTTTTGACTATTTGAATAAAAAACACGGCATGTAAACTGTCAAGTTAAAGTGTTCGTAAGAGGTTGTAAAACATCCTGTGTACATTAAACTGTGGTTAAACTGCCCTCATTTGCAGACCGAAGTTCATCCCTTTGATCTAAAATAATCAAATGATACAAGGTTTCTTTTTATCTGTTATCTATTTTTGTGATAAAAAAAAATAAAATAAAAATAAGGCAGCCGGCAAAGTTTAACAGCTCTGAGCAAAGAAAGGCTCTGCATTTGTTAGATAAATCGTGGAAATGCAGGATTAAGATCGTTAAGATTTTCAAAGAGCCTGCACAGGCCCAGCAAGGAAGAAGCTGGGTACAGTGTTAATTTCCTCAACGAAAATATTTTCTTCAATGAAATTAACACTATTTTAGTCTACTAAAATATGACTAAAACAATTCAGATGACTAAATACGACTAAAATTTAAATTTTAGTCAAAAGACTATTACTAAATCAAAATCAAAGTTTGACGTAAAAATTAACACTGCACTACCACATAAGAATAAGTAGGGGGCATCTACTAAGCTGCTGAAACTAAAAATATACCGGTAATAAGAAAAAAAAGGCTTTTTTTTTTTCTTTATTTTTTTTTTTTTTTTTAATCAGAAAAGATTTTTATTGAATACAAAACAACTTCCAGTGTATATACATTTCAGTTTTGGATGTGTATATAAACATACTGCAGCTATCATTGCAATACCTCATAACATATTTATAAAGGACTTTGACAAAGCGCAGGGCGTGAAACATGCAAGTCACGGTCGCCACAGCAACAACGAGCCTGCGATCCGCCCATCACCCAAGTACTCCAGCAGCGTGGACTACAGTACACCTTCCGCAACACAGTGAGTTTTACACCTGACACCAACCAGCAGTTGTATCTCAGAGAGCTGTGTCTCTCCACTCACTATACCAGTCTGCTTGACTGTCAACATCCAGCAGTGTGGACTACAGTACACCTCCCGCAGCACAGTGAGTTTTACACCTGACAGTAACCAGTAGTTGTATCTCAGAGAGCTGTGTCTCTCCACTCTGTTTTTCTCTGTGTTTTGAGCCATCCAACCGTGATCGGAATTATGGAGTATTATGGAGTATACTCAGTGATGTTAACCACTTGTCATCAGTAAAGTGTGGCAGTATCGCTCATATTACATTTCGGAGTACTTAAATCATGAGAACAAGTTTTATTTTGTTTGATTTTAATTACATAATTTTCATCTGACAGTTGTCTTTTAACTCAAGTGTGCATCCAATAAATGAACTATATTGAGCACTACAATTGCCAAAAGTTCTTTTGTTACTGGACCCATCGAGCACTGCTTTTGTTGCTCATTTTTGTTTACTTTTCTCCAGAAGTTGGCAGCTGCACTGGGGTCCAGTAATTTTCTTACATTTATGACAAGACATATAGATAGATAGATAGATATATATATATATATATATATATATATATATATATATATCTCTATCTATCTATATCAATGACTGCCATGTTTAGCGCTTAATGACTTTGTTTTTTTGTAGATGATAGAACCCACTCCCCTGCATCACCCTCCGCACGAACCGCGTGCTGCAGCTGAAGATATGGATAAAGCGTGGTTGCAAGTAGAGTAAACCTATTTTGCAGGTCGGGAAATTACTTTAGTTTTCCATTATGAAATATATGGGACAAAAGAGTCACACCAAGGGCGCGCCACCTGGGTCCCTGCTGTAATTTAGCCAGCTCTACGCATGTGCGATTGCCCCACTCGGACTATATTCAGTAAATCCCATCACACCCTGCAACTGTCTGCCCTTGTTCTATATTTTTTGAAGAAGTGTAAGGGTAGTAATCTGTTTGTTAGATTTCTGAAACATCTGTGCCTCCAGTTCCTTCGGAACAGTTTCCGCTCCAGTACCAACAAACATTAGGCGTGCCAAAGAACCCGCCAGATTATGGGACATGGAGCCACCCAGATGTTGCATTTGGGCTGCAAGATAGTAAAGCTAAGGATTGGGTAATGCCAATCCTCGGCCATCTTTAGGATATTGCAGTTGTTCCAACTTAATCCCGGGAGGGCCAGTATTCCACAGCAGTAGTTTGAAAAGGGTATTAATATTTTCAGAGGAATCACCACAGGGGAAATTATGAAGGAAGAAGTACAACAGTTGTGGCATCAGAATCATTTTAATTAGATTTGTTATCCCTGAGAGTGATATTTTAACCACTGAAGGACCGCCTCACGCCGATATACGTCAGCAGAATGGCACGGCTGGGCACATCAACGTACAGGTACGTTGCCCTTTTAAAGCCCAGCCGTGCGGCGCGCTTGCGACCCGGTCCTGAGCTCCGTGACCCGCGGACCCGATCGCCGCCGGTGTCCAGCGATCGGGTCACAGAGCTGAAGAACGGGGAGAGGTGAGTGTAAACAAACCTTTCCCTGTTCTTCTCTGTGGCATGTCAGTGATCGTCTGTTCCCTGTCATCGGAACAGACGATCAGTGACGTGTAATGTGTAGCCACGCCCCCCTACAGTAAGAATCACTTCTTAGGGTACACTTAACCCCTACAGCGCCACCTAATGGTTAACCCCTTCACTGCCAGTGTCATTTTCACAGTAACCAGTGCATTTTTATAGCACGGATCGCTGCGAAAATGACAATGGTCCCAAAAATGTGTCAAAAGTGTCCGCCATAATGTCGCAGTCACAAAAAATAAATAAATAAATAAAATAAATAGATGATCGCCGCCATAACTAGTCAAACAAAATAATTTATAAAAATGCCATAAAACTACCACCTATTTTGTAAACGCTATAACTTTTGCGCAAACCAATAAATAAACAGTGATTGTGATTTTTTTTACCAAGAATATGTAAAAGAATACGTATTGGCCTAAACTGAGGAAAAAAAAAATTTTATATATATATTTTTGGGGGATATTTATTATAGCAAAAAGTTAAAAATATTGCATTTTTTTCAAAATTGTCGCTCTATTTTTGTTTATAGCGCAAAAAAAATAAAAACCGCAGTGGTGATCAAATACCACCAAAAGAAAAGTCTATTTTTGGGAAAAAAAGGGCGCCAATTTTGTTTGGGAGCCACGTCGCACGACCGCGCAATTGTCAGTTAAAGCGACGCAGTGCCGAATCGCAAAAAGGGGCCTGGTCCTTTAGCTGCATATTGGTCTGGGGCTTAAGTGGTTAAGCTTCTTCCAAATTTTGATTTTATCTCTAAATCTGGACAAAAAGGGATAAACATTGAGTTGGCAATAATTGGCAATCCTGGGAGATATCTGGACACCCAAGTATCGAAAAAGGAAGAGACCACTGGAATGAGACAAGATATAGGCAGCCTAAACCCTTGCTCAACATCCAGCACCATCAATGCCGACTTGGACTAGTTTATGGTAAGGCCCAAAAAGTGCCCAAAGTCTGAAATTATGACACTAGTCAAAGAAGCAGAGGTGTCCCCCAAGAAAAGCATCATGTCATCAGCTTATAACATCACGTACCAAAGCCGACCAGAGGCTCTATTGCTTTAGAAAAAAGCAGGGGACAACCCTGCCTAGTTCCCCTGCCCAGAGTAAAAGCATGTGACATCCTATCAGACATTCTTATGGTTGCTTGCGGGGATTCATACAGCAATCTAACCCAGGCTATAAATCGAGCGCTAAATCCAAATTTGGACAATACCACCCACAGATACCGCCAGCTAACGCCCTTAGATCCCTGTTATTTTCCAGGTATCTGCATGTTAAAGCGTTTGTTAACCCAAAAAAATAAAAAAAATATGGATCCTGCGCCTTTAACAGCTTACAGACCAGCCCATTTTTTGCGATACGCCACTGTGATGCTTTAACTGACAATTGCGCTGTTGTGCGACGCTGTACCCAAACAAAATTGACATCTTTTTTTTTCCCCACAAATAGAGCTTTCTTTTGGTGGTATTTGATCACCTCTGCATTTTTTATTTTTTGCGCTATAAACAAAAAAAATAAAAACAACGTTTTTATAAAATAAATATCCCCAAAATTGTTTTAAAAAAAAAACACATTTCTTCAGTTTAGGACGATTTTTGCGGCATAAAGCTGGCCTGATCAGGATGTATGATGGAGGAGATGATCCCATTGACCCGAAGCGACAGGATCTTAACATCGCTCTGAAGGAGAGAGATTGGTCTATAGCAGTGATGGTGAACCTTGGCACCCCAGATGTTTTGGAACTACATTTCCCATGATGCTCATGCACTAGGCAGTGTAGTTGAGCATCATGGGAAATGTAGTTCCAAAACATCTGGGGTGCCAAGGTTCACCATCACTGGTCTATAGGAACCAGGGTCAACTGGGTCCTTTCCAGGTTTAGGTAACAGGACCACATTTGCTCTAGTCATAGAAGCAGGAATGTGACCCGCATCAAGCGATGCATTAAATACCTCCAACAGCTTAGGTAACACAGTCACACCATATTGGGTGTACACCTCCATTGGAAGGCCATCATCCCCAGTAGCATTTTTTCAAGTGGGGAAAGAACAGGCCACTGTCTGCAGTTTATCCAATGTTAACGGGGCATCTAGTTCTTGCCTAGTGGTACAAGATGGCAAGGAAATAATCGGAAAGATATTTGTCTAGGTTTTCATCAGAATAACCATCTCACGACCCATAAAGAGCAATATAAAAGGATGTTAGTTCAGAGATAATTTGTTCTGGGTTGTTAATCATCTGTCCACTGGATGAGCAAATAGGGGGATTGCTGCTGGGATCTAGAAATTTTTGCTAGTAGGCGGCGTCTTTTCCTCTTCCTCATAAAATGCTAATTTTGTCGCCCACTTCCTACCCCCAAATTTTGATGAATCCCTGGTACTTACCTTATGGCACAGTTTTGCCATCTCTGACTCCTGACTATATGGAGACCACAACATACCACTCCCCAGGAATCCACCCTACTCCCCCCCCCCTACTTCCCCGCCTTAATTGGTTCTGTTTTTTTCTTTCCACGCACTTGGTGCCCATAACTTCTTGGACATCCCCCTACTACTTTGCTTTAGATCTGTTGCTCTGCTCCTACGTGAGCGGATACTCAAATGAAAAAAAAAAAAAAACACTTGTATGATGCTGGTGTTATGTGGACCTCAACGTGATAAATTACTTTACTCCTGGATCTAACATGTTCCATGTACCCTTTGCTCCGCTCAATATACACCAAATACTTTTGACATTTTCATTTTTGCTCAGATTTAACAAATCATTAAATAAAACTTTTGAACAAGGAGAAAAAGTTGTGTCTGCCCTGCATGAAAATAAATACAAGGGAAACTTCATAGAAGAAGTACATGTTCTGCTGTATCAATGGACTGTTTAATTTCTGATGACAGGTTTTAATGCTGACTCGGTGGAAATGCACAGCAATAACGCATGCTTCCTATTTCACTTCATAAATAATATAGGCAAAAACATCAAATGTGTTCTTAACAAATAAATTATCAAATCAATGGAGGGGAAAAAAAAAAGGCAGAAAATCCCTAGGGATAGTAAAAAAAAAAAAAATCAAACAAAAATCAATGACTCGAAGTATGCCATGTAAATGACTTTTTCCAGAAGTTTCTGATCTTGAAATGGTATGGTTTATTTGCCTATCTGTCTTTAGGAAATTACTTTCAACTCTCTTTAGCCTTTTCTCAATGTTCCAGCAAGTCAGCTTCTGTAACAATTCAAATGACACAGCTGATTTTTTATCCTGTACTAATAAGCTCTAGAGAAAGGTAAACAGCCGCTTTCCACAGTCACCACACTATATTATATTATACTTCCAATGACCAAATATTAAAGTACTAGTTGGGAAGGTAACAAAGTTTGCACAAGTCTGGATTTTTCATTGGTCTGTCTTTTAACTATGTTTAACCCTTTTATTACCAGGGTCAAAACAGAGAAGTATGGTTTTTTTTTTTTTTATTCATACTTACCTACCTAGGTGGATGCAGCATCAGACCGATGCTTCATCTGTCCCTCTGCGTCTTTACACTGGGAACCAATCCACCGAACACCACCGATGTCTCCGTTCTCTCACCTCCCCGAGCGGAGAGATGCTGCCTGTCAGTCGGCATCTCTCCTCTCTGCTCCTCCACTCATTGGAGCGCTGAGCTGTGGAGAGGCAAGGAGCGGTCTTCTCAGCAGCTCGCTGAGACTGCCACCAGTCAAGGCAGACTTCCTAAGTCAGGATGACGCGGTGCCTTGACCGATGGCAGTGGCGTCAGCAGAGAGAGGACTTCAGACTGCTCTCCGCTAGAAAACAGGTCACAGGAGTGCAAAATGAATTGCACTCCTGTGACCCAGAGGAGAAGCCCAGTCTAAAAAGCTCAGGCTGGACTTCATCATTAATGCCCAAGCCCAATTTTGCATTTTGAACCTGTGTTAGTAAAACTGTACATATCATTGTAACTACTTAGTGCATGGGTGCCCAACCTTTTGAGGAGCGAGGGCCACTTTAGCGACTTGGTAACCAAAGTGAGGGAAAACTCCCCTCAGACAGCTGTCATCAGAATAAGTGTGCACAATAGAAGATTTCCATTCTATTTCCTTCACTTTCAGTCCTAGCGACAATGGTCACCAGAGAAAATAGAATGAATCTCCCTACTGGCACACAGATATAAGAAAAAAAAAAAACAACAAAAGACTGTGTATTAAAAATGAATAGTTTTATTTAAAATAAAACTAAACAAACATATTATACTTACCTGCTCTGTGCAGCGGTTATGCACAGAGCAGCCTCGATCCTCCCTTTCTCAGGTCCCCCACTGGGCCCACTCACCCTTGCCGAGTGCAAGCTGCATGCTGTGTGGCACTTATGCATGCTCGCTCCTGAGCCAGCTCTCTGCATCCATAAGACACAGAGAGCGAGGCTCAGCTCCGCACCCTGCTCCCGCCTTACTGGCTGTGAATGACAGCAGTGAGAGCCAATGGTTAAGCCAATAGGGAGGGAGGGAGGGACCCAGGAGAGCCTCAGGTCTCATGCACATTGCTGGATTGAGATCGGGCTTAAGAATTGGGGGGGGGGGGGCTGGGGGAGGAGATGCATACTGAAGGGTTTTTACAACCACTCAAAAAACCCTCAGCCTTTACAACCACTTTAACTTGATGCGTTTTGGAGAACAAAGGATGTACCCTTTTACATCTGGCACTTTATTTGACACTGGCATTTTTGCTGCCACACACAATGGAGAGCTTTGCAATTTGATCTATAAGACCTCAGTCATAAGGTAGCCATACTAGGATTGAAATACACACAGTTCAACAGGAACTGACTGAATTTCAATGTAAGATCAAATTCACATGAATGGGAATGCCCAATCAATTAATTTTTCATGAACAGGAATCTTGGAAAATCTCTGCATGCAGCCAATGGGCTCCAGTGCTGATCAGTGTATTCTGACAGGGAGGGAATCCTGCTGTCAGAACACAGACACAGAACGGAGGATTTCCTCATCCACCTTGAATGCAAGAAAGAAAAAAAGTAATGTATGCAGTAGAGAGTAATGTATGGCCAGCTTTAGTCCTCATTTACACTGGCATACATCAGCATACACTCATGTAGGGCCCTGTTTGACTGAGTGGGGTACACAGGTGTTCCTGTGCATCCACATGCAGGCTGTCTCATTAATGTCATTTGAACTGCAGCAGCTGCTATATAGAAAGAGGAAGTAAACACTGATGGGTTTTACTTCCTCTTTTGCTCGATGCAAATGAAAAGCATAATGGGCTAGTATGCATCACATACTAGCCCATTATGTGCCACTTACCTGCAAAAGAATCCAGCGATGTCCCCACAGTAGGCAGCGTTCATCTTCTGTCCCCTCTTCCTTCCGGCCGCTGACTCCGGCGCTGTGATTCGCCGAAGCCGCGTGACGTCACTCCCGCGCATGCGCACAGGACCCGCCATTCACGGCGCAGGCTGGGGAAGAAACGGCACTTAGTTTCGTTTCTTCCCCGCGCAGTTACGTTTTTCGGCGGACTACAAGTGAAATATCTCCTAAACGGCGCACGTTTAGGAGATATTTCCACTACCTATAGGTAAGCTTTATTATAGGCTTACCTATAGGTAGAAGTCCAACAAGTGGGTTTACAACCACTTTAAGTTAGATCTCATTTAGAAAACTGTGTCCAGTTCAGGAGAACATACAGAAAGATATTGATAGAACAAGATATGGTGAAAGATATGAGAGATATGAGAGATAAAACATATCAGGAGAAACTGCATAAAACCTAATATTTGTAGTCTTGAGGAAAGAAGGGAAGGGGGACAGGATCAAAAGCTTTAGGCCCCTTTCACACCAGCGGACCGTATGTCCGCTTTTTAATCCATCCATTTACGGATGAAAAAGGGACATACATTGGTCCCTACGAGATCGCGGGTGTCGGCGGATGAACATCCGCCGACACCCGATCTCATCCGGGTCCGCAATCCTCCGATTCTGCAGACGGAGGAAAATCCTATTTTTCTATCTGTCTGCAGAGCGGATCGGATGAACACAGACAGACGGTCCGTGTTCCTCTGATCCCCCCATACGGGAGAGCGGAGATCTGACAGGGTGGTCCCTGCACAGTGCGCGGGGATCGCCCTGTCATCCGCCTGCTCAGCGGGGATCAGCGGAGCGATCCCCGCTGAGCAAGCGGAGGTTCACGGGGCGGATCTTCAGGGATCCGTCCCGTGTGAAAGGGGCCTTAAATAAATTATTAGTGTGAATAAGGTGCAGGAGGGCAGTAATTTTAATATGATGCTAAAATCCGGAACATGGGGACATGACCCCAAACTAGGAAGACAGTCAAAATTAAACCTTAAAAAGTATTATTTTACCAAAAGTTGATCCTTGGAAGAGGCTTTCAGCGGAGGTAGTGAGTCAGTCAACGGTAAGCGAATTTAAAAAACATATCTAGGACAAAAATAGATTTATACTCAGACAAAATGATGGAAAAAAAAGTAAAAGAAGAAGAAGAGGGCAAACTCCATGCCATGGACCATTTGTTTTTGTTTTTCCTGCCGTCAAACTATTCTTTTTGCCCAGGTTCACACTGGGCTGCGGGAGTGAAGCCGTGCGAGTTCAGCTGAACTCGCACAATTTCACTCTTGCTGGCAGTCCCGATTTCAGTTACGATTACGAAGACATCTGACACAGATGTCCATGTAAATCTCGGCCGAAATCGCAAAAAGTAGTACAGAAACAACTTTTTGAAGTCGGTGCAGCGCCGCAGATGCGGCGTCGCACCGATTAGGACGGTGCCATTGCCGGCAATTTGCGGCAAATATCGCCGTTTTGACATTCCAAATCGCATGTCAAAACGCACCAGTGTGAACCAGGGCTTTATATATGTTTCTATAGCAGGTCAGGTGTTCACTTTACATAGGACCTCAATTTCCACTTGACCATGAATCAAACCACATTCCCACAGTTTACAGTCCAATGTGAAAGCCTCTGCCAGTTCCTGAGGCTCCAGCATTAAACTGTTGAATGAGGAAGGAAAAAAAAATATTTTTTTTTTATATATATATAATTATTAATAATAATAAATAATAATAATAATAATAATAATAATAATAATAATAATAATAAATAAAAAAAAAATAATAAATAAAAAAATAATAAAAACAAGCCATGCATATGCAAGCAATTGTATTGCCGTGCAACCCATAGAGCCAAATGTCATTGTTGATCAATCTCTCGTTTCTCCAAAAGTTCTCTCATTATTATCAATTTCAACCTCACCTACAAACTGTTTATAAGCTTATTTTCAACATTATCATGATAATTAGCAAGTCTTAATTTATTTTGTTCTCTTTTTCTTCCTGGTTTTCCTTTGAAATTGGTTCTCTTTCGTTGTACTTTGTTTTTTTGTGTGTTCATATATCTTTATATTATTGGTTATAGTTTTATATTACTCATTGAACTACGCAGACTTGGGTCTTACTACCTCAAGTTTAGTTGTTTCCCGTGTAGATCTTTGATACAAGAGGTTACTGAAAGACAAACCTGTCATAAATTTCAATTTTGTGAAGCCCAAAATATAATTAGTTTTTGAGACTGGGTACCAGAAGCCGATTCAATTCTGTGGTAATTTTGTGGTATATATCAGCTATCCTATTAAATGTCTGTCGGTAGATGAGCTATGACTTGTGACCACTACTCCTCTTTGCCAATGAAGTCTATCCATGTTTAATGTATACTGACATAATTTTTTGAGGGTATTACTCTTGTCACCTTAAATCATTTAGCATTTTTGTTTTGGACTGTACAAACTAGGCGCCAACTATTTGCATCTTTGGAATTTTTTATTAGCCTTATATTGCTTCAAAACCAGACCAGTTCCTACTTCGCATATGACAAGAATATGCATATTGATTAAAAACTGCGTTGAAATGATCAGTAGATCCAGAGCTAAAAAGCTGAACTGATAATGTACATCAACTTTTGCATACGTTGAACTTAGCCCCGACTCCCTCCTCTCTCTTGGCCCTTGCGAGGACCTCACTGACCAAAAGGGAGACTTGGGAGGCAGAAAACCCAAAATAAAAAGGTGAATTTCTAGGAAAAAATTGGGGTTTTTATAGAAGCTCAGATGGCTGTGAATGTACTAATCTATTTGTCAAGCTCTCATTATGCATTTTTATTGTCATATGCTCAGTTTGCATTGCTAATGTTTGAAATGTGTTTTTTTAAATGGGAACCTATAATTGCTTTTAGACAATTTTATTTTAATTGCCTTTTTAGGGTTTTATGTTTTTAAACAGTTTTATTTCATCAGAGCTCCCTTCATCTGAGTAAAACCCCTACTGAGCCCTCTGATAAGGGATAAGTCACTGCTCTGATGACTTGAGAGACATTTATCAAGAAAACTAGCAGCACAATTAAATGCAAATCAGGCTTCCTCTAAGGCCCCCTTTCACACTGAGGCGTATTTCAGGAGTTTTAGCGCTAAAAATAGCGCATAAGTAATGCCTGAAATACTCCTGCCCCAGTATTCTCAATGTGAAAGCCTGAGGGCTTTCACACTGAGGCGATGCGCTGGCGGGAGGAAAAAAAAAAATCTCCTGCAAGCCGCATCTTTGGAGCGGTGAAAAGGAGTGGTGTGTATACCGCTCCTTCCCATTGAAAATCAATGGGACACCGCGGTAATATCGCCCGCAAACCGAGGGCTGTAGCCACGGTTTGCAGGCGGTATTAACCCTTTTTTCTGCCACTAGCGGCGGTTAAAACCGCACCGCTAGTGGCCGAATATCACGGTAAATACGACGGTATAGCGGCGCTATACCACCACCACCACACCTACCCACCCCAGTGTGAAAGGGGCCTTATTTAGCAAAGTTTATGCAACAGTTAGGCTGGGTTCACACCTCCGACGAATGCGGCTCGCAGCAGGGGTCTGGTGCCTCCCTGTTCTCCGTTTCAGGGGCAAATCAGGGCTGAATTTTTGCCTGAATTCAGCCCTGAAACGGAGCCAAAGACGCACAAGCCACTCTGCAGCCGCAATAGAGAAATGTGAACTGGCTCTGTAGAGAGCCGACCACAATCTCCCGTCATGTGAATTGGATGCGGGAAAATCCACATCCAATTTGCATAGGTGTGAACCCAGCCTTATACAGTGTGTTTGCAACCTCCACAGCTGTAATTTTGGCTAGTTATTTGCAACACATTTGCGAAGTGCTAAAAAAAAAAATTTCCACTTATGTGATAAAATGTCATAGACACATAATCAAGAAGTGGTCAGAGTCAGGTTTTATTCTGTTGCAGTGCCTCTTTAGAGCAGCAGGAGGAATGTATGCATTAAAAACTTAATCTTGTAGTATATCAGTTACATAACGTCTCTCATTATTTAACATTGTCGTGTAAAAGAAATAACCAGCGCCAAAAGAGTTCTCTAAAGAATGGGCTCCATTAAGCATTATAAAAGCAAATATTATTATACAGGATTTATATAGCGGCAACAGTTTGCGCAGCGCTTTACAAAATAGAGACAGCACAGTTAAAATACAATTCAAGACAAGAGAGTAATGCCGCGTACACACACAACCGTTTTTAATGACGAGAAAAATGCCATTTTTTAAAATGGTCATTAAAAAAAAATCGTGTGTGGGCTTCCGAGCATTTTTCACGACGTTGGAACATGCTCTAATTTTTCTCGTCGTTTTTCTCGTCATGAAAAACGGCCGTGTGTAGTCTTTCACGACGTGAAAAAAAATGTGCATGCTCAGAATCAAGTATGAGACGGGAGCGCTCGTTCTGGTAAAACTAGCGTTCGTAATGGAGATAGCACATTCGTCACGCTGTAACGGACTGAAAAGCACGAGGCTGAAAAGCGCGAATCGTCTTTCAAACATTACTAACATGAAGGGTGGCGCCATCCGAATGGAACTTCCCCTTTATAGTGCCGTCGTACGTGTTGTAAGTCACCGCGCTTTACGCAAACATTTTTTTACACGATTGTGTGTAGGCAAGGCAGGCTTGAGAGGAAACACGAAAAATTACGTCGAGAAAAATGCCGTTTTTTTCAATGGCATTAAAAACGTGTGTACGCGGCATTAGAAGGGCCCTGCTCATGAAAGCTTACAATCTATCAGGGAGATGCAAGTGATACAAAATGTAATAGCTGGGAAGGGATATGTTTATAAGAAAGAAAAAGTTCACCTTTTTTGGCCCGCACACGATCAGAAAATCGTGCAAAAAAAATAAAATCGATTTTGAGCAATCGTATGATATTCTGATTGTTAGTACACAGTTTGAGAGGTGATCACAACAGTTGAGCTAATACTATACGATGGGACAAGCATGAAAAATTCTCGTACGATACCAGATCATATTATTATCGTTTAAACATTTTCCGACTGCCTATATACTGCGGCGGGTAGGCTCTATTGCGCAAAATCACGTACCTGTACATGATTTTGTTTAATAGCCACTGGGGGGTGCGTGTGTGCCGAAGTCATGATTGGCTCCCCCTGTGGCCAATCAGTGTGCAATCAGCGGGGCCGGCGGACGTGATGTCCGCCGGCCATCCGCGATCGCTCCCCACAGAGATAGAATGGCGGTTTGCTGATGTAAACAAGGCAGACCCCCGTGCTGTCAGGCATGGACACTGTAATCTTGTGTTCCCGCTAATCAGGAACACGGATCAGTGTCAATGCAGTGAGCCCAACACCCCCCCCCCCAACAGTAAGAAAGCACAAACAGGAAACACACTTAACCCTTTGATCGCCCCTGATGTTAACCTCTTCCCTGCCAGTGTCATTTATACAGTGTCCGTGCATATTTTTAGCCCTGATCACTGTATTGGTGTCACTGGTTCCCCCAAAAAAACTGTCAAAAGTGTCAGTTAGGTGTCCGGTCTGTCTGCCGCAGTGTCGCAGTCCCGCTAAAAAATCGCTGATCTTTGCCATTACAAGTAAAATAAAAATGCCATAAAATTATCCCCTATTTTGTAGACGCTATAACTTTTGCGCAAACCAATCAATATACGCTTATTGGGATTTTTTTTTTACCAAAAACATGTAGCAGAATACATATTGGTCTAAACTGATGAATGAATTTGATTTTCAAAAAAAATGTATTGTATATGTTTTATAGCAGAAAGTAAAAAATTTGTTTTATTTTCAAAATTGTCGCTCTTTTTTTGTTTATAGCGCATAAAATAAAAAATTCACAGAGATGATCAAATATAACCAAAAGAAATCTCTATTTGTGGGGGAAAAAAAATTACATAAATTTTATTTGGGTACAGCGTTGCACGACCCCGAATTTGTCAGGTAAAATAACGCAGTGCCGTATCGCAAAAAAAATAGGATTTTTGTACTCACCGTAAAATCCATTTCTCTGACGTCCATGGACTGACACAGCTGGATACTGTAAACGTGTGGGTATATGTCCCTGCTCGCAGGAGAAGATCTAGGCAGAATGTTAGATGTTAAAACATTCTAGAACAAACCAGAGCTGAACAGCCCCGCCCAGGGGGGCGGTCCCTCCGGACATTACCCTCCCACCTGCAGCTAGCAGACCTCAGTTCGTAACAAAGCAGTACAAACCTTAAAAGGAAGGGTGGGTGCTGTGTCAGTCCATGGACGTCAGAGAAATGGATTTTACGGAGAGTACAAAAATCCTATTTTCTCTTATCGTCCATGGACTGACACAGCTCGATACTGTAAACGTGTGGGACGTCCCAAAGCAGTATCAGAAGGGTGGGAGCGGTAGCAAAAGGAACAACCAAAACTTCACTCCAAACAAGCAGAGCTCCTCAACGGAGGAGTTGCGACATTAAACAGCGGCCTGCAATGCTTTGCGGCCGAAGGGAGCATCCGAAGATGCAGCCACATCAACCTTATAAAATCTTGAAAAGGTATGAACGGACGACCAGGTCGTCGCCTTGCACACTTGTGCAACCGACGCTTTCTGTCGGAAGGCCCGGGAAGCACCAATTGCCTTGGTGGAATGCGCCGCAACCGGAAAGGGAGGCGCCCGCCCCTTAAGGGCATAGGCCTGTATGACGGTCTGCCTGATCCAGCTAAAGACGGTGGCAGACGACACCGCTCGGCCCTGTTTTGGACCAGACACAGATTTCCGAATGGAAACAGTAGCAGACAGGTACACTCGTAAGGCTTGTACCCATCTTAATGTATGAAGCGCAAACTCTCAGGGATGCGATGGGTGAGGACACAAGGACGGAAGAACAATGTCCTTCTTAAGGTGAAAGGCCAAGACCATCCTTAGAAAAGAAGGATGGTCGTGGGCGCAACACCAACATATCCTTATGGAGGACCAAGTAAGGCGACTTGCTGGACAAGGCCAGCAACTCAGACACCCGTCTAACCAAAGCAATGGCCACTAAGGCCAACTTCCGGGACAAGGTCAAGAGAGGAATCTCTCTGATATTCTCAAAAGGGATGTTCTTGGAGAACCGAGATGCATCAAAATCAGATCCCAAGTAGGGAGAGGAGGCTTGACAGGGGGGGGATCACATGGCGAACCCCCTGCACAAAAGGTGCTAATCAAGGAATGGCCCGGTAGTGGTCGTTGAAAAAGACAGCCCGGGCCGAAATCCGACCCTCAAAAAAAAAAGGTATGCAAGGCCAGCTTTTGGGTCACACCACGCTGTAAGAACAGCAAAATCCTGGGAACGGAATACATCCGAGGATGCCATTCAAGTTCCTCGCACATAGCGATGTAAGCCTTCCAGGTACGGTGAGATATCTTTCTGGAGGAAGATTCCCGTGTCAACAACATAGAAGAGATGACCGAATACGAGAGAACTCGGTCCTTCAGCACCTGGCTTTACAGTCCTTGGCTTTAATGGCATGGCTGTTAAAGCAGGATGAAGTATGGGATCATGAGACAGAAGGTCCACCCCAATAGGCCGTCGCCAGGAATGTCTGCGACTAGCCGAAGTAGATCGGCGTACCAATGTCGCCGTTCCAGAGCACTGGAATGGCCTCAGCCCCTACTCTGCGAAGCCGGCGAGGCAACAACAGTAGCAGAGGGTAAGCATATATCAGGTGATACTGCCCCCACGGGCTTCCAACGCGTCTGACGCGTCCGCCCAGGGGTCCCTGGACCTGACCACGATCTTGCCACCTTGCGAGTGAGTCGAGAGGCCACAAGGTCCACTTCCGGTGCCCCACCTCCGGTAAAGAAGGTGGAAACACCTCCGGATGCAAGGACCCTTTGCCTGCAATGCACACGGCCGACAGGACCGTCTTGCAGCGAGATGTATGAAAATCCCAAGAGACTCCGCAATGTATCGGAGAAGGGAGGCCCCAGTGTACAAGGTGCCTCAAATGTTGGCCAACAAAGGCAACTTGACGGAACTTCCCTAGAAACTCGGTCAGAGGACTAGTACCTCAGCCTCCACAGGTGGCGCAAACCCACCCAGGGCACAGAGACCCTAAAGGCTAAAGCAGTTGTAGTGCACCTGCTAGACGACTGATGGATGAAGCAGAGGCTTTTGCCCAGTCATTGAGCTATAAAAAATGCCAGAGACGCAGCCACTAACGGGCGTAACGCTAACCCCAACCTGGCGAACACAGTCCAAGCCAGCGCTTCTGATCACCACTGAAAGCAGGTGGAAAGTGATACCCCTGAAACCAGGGATCCTTGTGACAATGCTCCATCCAGCAGCTACCCATGGATAGGTGCCAATTGTGCAAACACATAGTTTATACTATGTATTGCATCAAACGCACAAATGGAGAGTGTGGGAGGAAACCCACCCAGCCACAAAGAGCATAATACCACCACATACGGCGTATGTAGTTTAGTATTTGTGGATAAACCTATTAAACACGTATATACTGTGCCACCGACGAAGACGCGCATATCATCGGGGCTTGGACGTAAACCAGCCACGCAGATTGCATACACAACCGTGTAGGTAGGTTAGCCTGCGAATAAACAAATTGCACATGTTTATACTGTGCATAGCGCTGAGAATGCGCACACCATTGGAACGCAGGGGAGAAACCTGAGCACCCGGATGAAACCCATGCAGACTGCATGCGCATACCGTGTATGGTATTATAGTATGTGTGCTAAACATTTTGCACAAGCCCATGTGTGCATAGCACTGAAGGCGCGCACACTGTTGGCGCGTGGGAGGAACCGAAGTACCCCACGCATACTCAGAGAATGCAATACCTACAGCTACTATAAATGTATTTAGTGTAGTGTATAGACATAATGTGTATGTTTACACCGTGTATTGCACCAAAGGCATGCATGTCATGTAGCGTGGGCGGAAACCCACGCAGACTGCATACGCATACCGTGTAGGTATTATAGTGTGAGTGCTAAACATTTTGCACAAGCTCATGTGTGCATAGCACCGAAGGCGCGCACACCGTTGGCGCGTGGGAGGTACTGAAGTACCCCACGCATACTCAGAGAATGCAATACCTACAACTACTGTGAATGTATTTAGTGTAGTGTATAAACATAATGTGTATGTTTACATTGTGTATTGCACCAAAGGCATGCATGTCATGTAGCGTGGGCGGAAACCCACGCAGAGTGCAAAGACATACCGGGTAGGTATGTTAGTATGTGGATATCCAATCGCACAAATTTAGACTGTGCATAACGCCGAAGCGCCCATACCAATGGAGTGTGGGAGGAAACCGGAGTACCCGAAGGAAAACCACACAGACTGCCTACACATACCGTGTAGGTATTATAGCATGCGTGATAAACATTGAACATGTTTAACTGTGCAGAAGGCCAAAGGCGCACATACCGTCAGCGCGTGGGAGGAAACCGGAACACTCGGAAGAACTCCACGCAGACAGCACACAGATACCGTGTAGGAATGATAGCATGTAAATCAACATATTGCACATGTTTATGCTGTGCATTTCCATTGGAGCGTGGGGGGAAACCGGAGTACCCGGACGAACCCCACGCAAACAGTATACCCATACTGTAAACATGTATAATATGTGCAATAAACATATTGAACATGTCTATACTGTGCAGAGAGCTGAAGCGCACATACCATGAGAGTGCGGGAGGACACCGGAGCCCCCGCCAACCCAGAGAGTATAATACATACATATACTGTGAATGTATCTGGAGTCGTGCATAAACATATTTTGTACGTTTATATCATGTATGGCACTGAAACACAGCATTGGAACGTGGGGACAGCCACGCAGACACAGAGACCAATAACACATACATACACTGTGAATGTATGCAGTGTAGAGGTATAGGATGAGTTAAATTATGGCGCAGAGGCACATAATCTTCTCTGTATCATTCCAACCTGCTTGAGTGTGCTGCCGAAGCAGCATGCAGGTAACAGGTAACAGGTAACCTCTGATCCTCAGACCGTGTGTCTGTCAGAGCTCAAATCATTCCCCAGGAAATGGCGGGAAATGTTACCTCAGGTATCACACATAAGGCTCACAGGGACTACAGACATAAATGAATAAAGTCCTCCCTCATCCATGCTGCTCTTGAGGCAGTGTGAGGAAAACAGTGAGGAAACTGTGTAAAAGAAAAGCTTGTCACAGCAATTCCAGCCTGAGAGTGTTCCTCACATCAATGAGATCACTTACAAGCACCCTGTCATTCACTGACACAGAACTGGAGTCTTCCTCACAAGGGAATGTCCTGTTCATAAACATTAAATATTCAGAGGTCGGGTCCTGAGCATAGTAGCTAGGCCCATATCTGACTCAGAGCACCCCTTCAGTAGAGATTTTTGTGGGGGGAGGGGGCTTATAGCTCCTTTTGCTCGCACACCGCTTCCATTCTGACAGGAATTATTCCAGGACTGCTGACAACTGGTCCAGTCAATAGCGAATTGACGTCCGGGAAGTGGTTGCAATATCGATACTGGACGTCATATGACGTCCTGCAGGATATTGCCTTGCGCGCGCCCGCGAGGGCGCGCAGCGCGGTGATCGGGGACGGCATGTGTCCCTCGGACACATCGCTTCCCCGATCACGGTAAACAGCCAATTTCATTGGCTGTTTACCATGTGATCGGCTGTGTCAAAGTCACAGCCGATCACCTGTCAAAACAAACTCGGCGGCGCGCCCCGTGCGCGCCGCCACAGGCTTGCAGAGCAGGGATCGGGGAAGGCGAGTGTCCCTTGGACACAGCGCGTCCCCGATCAGAGTAAACAGCCAATGAATTGGCTGTTTACCACGTGACCGGCTGTGTAAACAAACTCCACAGGAGTTACTACCTGATCCCTGCTCTCTCCTCACACACCGATCTGTGAGGAGAGAGAAGAGATCAGTAAGTTAGCTCAGTGTAGTTTGTCTAGATAAGTTTACAGTGCACAACACGCCCCCCCCATAAAGAGGACCTGTCACACAGCCCAGCACATCAATCAGCCCAGTCAATCAGCCCATCTGTCAATCACCCCACCTGTCAATCAGCCCATCTGTCAATCAATCAGCCCATCTGTCAATCATCTGTCACAGGCCCACCTCCATCGGTACCGCCATTGGCACCGCCACACAGGCTACCAGTACCGCCACCAGGCCCAGCATCTATACTGCCACACAGGCCTGCTACCAGTATCACCACTAGTGCCGCCATCGGTACCACCACCCGTACCACCGTCGGTAGTGCCACCACCACCTGTACCGCCATCGGTACCATCACCACCGCCGCCACCACCTGTACCGCCATTGGTACCACCACCACCCATACCGCCATCGGTACCACCACACAGGCCCACCACTAATACCTCCATCGGTACTACCACACAGACCGCCACCACTACCACCAGCAGTACCATTACACAGGCCCACCAATAAGCACTGCCATAATGTCCCAAAGGGTTTACACACCTGAGGAGGCATATGCCATTCTTGCCATGTCGGATGATGAGAGCAGCGGGGAGCTCCCATTATCCGATTCTGGTTCGGAATACGAGCCAGTGGAGGATAGTGGCTCAGAGTCCGAGTCCCCGGAGGAAACCGTCCCTCCCAAAAGAATGCGATCGGCACCAAGATCAGGAGAACTGCCCACCACCAGCAGCGCCATACCCCAGGAAGAGGAGCCCAGTACAAGCAATGGAAATGCACGCCCAACCCGAAGAATCCAGACCCAATCCTACCTTCCCGATGCCCTGGCAAACCCCTTATGGTTGCCTGCCAACTCAGGATCCGCTATCATCCCCCCTTTCACCGCACAGCCAGGTGTGCAGCCCGACACTACAAATTTTTCTAAATTTGATTATTTTTGTTTATTTTTCCCACAAGATTTGCTGCAGAATATAGTGGATCAAACGAATCTGTATGCATCCCAATTTATTGCTGCCAACCCCGATTCTTCCTACGCCCGCATGTTCCAGTGGCGGCGTCTAACATTGGAGGAATTTAAATTATTTTTGGGCCTTATGTTCAATATGGGGCTTACAAAAAAGAACGAAGTCCATTCATATTGGTCCAAACGCCCCATCCAACACATGCCCATATATTCCGCTGTCATGTCCAGGAAAAGATACGACATGATTATGCGCTTTCTCCACTTCAATGACAATTCACAGTGCCCTCCCCGAGATCATCCCAACTACGACAAATTGTACAAGATACGCCCCCTAATCAATGCCTTTTCCCAGCGATTTGAAGAAGTTTTCATCCCAGACCAAAAAATTTGTGTGGACGAGTCCCTCGTACATTTCACCGGCCGACTGCAGTTTAAGCAGTACATACCAAGCAAGAGAGCCAGGTATGGGTTAAAATTAAATAAATTATGTGATCGAGCCACTGGATACGTCTGCAAATTCAGGATCTACGAAGGCAAAGACTCCCAGCTCCAGCCCCGTGATTTGCCTCACATATATTGGAACCAGTGGGAAAATTGTCTGGGAGTTGGCATACCCCCTGTTCGGAAAAGGTTACCATTTATATGTTGATAATTATTATACCAGCCTGCCCCTTTTTCGCCACCTTTACAGTAAACAAACCCCGGCCTGCGGTACCTTCAAAAAAAAAAAAACGGAAGGGATTCCCACAAAATTTATTGACAAAAAAAATTGCGACCTGGAGAATCGGCATCCATGAGGAACGAGGAGGTGTTGGCCATGAAGTGGAGGGACAAGAAAGATGTCCACATCCTCTCTACGATCCACAATGACACCATGGTGGAGATCCCAAGAAGACGCGGCTCCATTGTAAAGCCTGAATGTGTCCACGACTACAATTTGTACATGGGGGGGGGGGGGGGTTTAAACGACCAGATGCTACAGCCCTACTTATCAACCAGAAAGTCCCATTATTGGCACAAAAAAGTTGCGTTTCACCTGTTTCACATGGCCCTTTTTAATTCGTTTGTCTGCTACCAAAAAGCAACTCAAAATCACCGACTCCACTACCTCCAATATATCGAAGATATCATCGATGCCCTCATTTACCAACAAGATCCCGCCCCAGGAAGCATTCGCTCTGATAGTGTGAGTCGGCTTCACGAGCGACACTATCCCTTTAGCATCCCCCCCACAGAATCTGGAAGAAGACGCCAAAAGAAATGCCGTGTATGCAGCAGAGGAGGAGTAAGAAGAGACACCAGCTATTATTGTCCCGATTGTCCCTCCCAACCTGGCCTGTGCATCGGAAATTGCTTCAAAAATTATCATACATCCATTAGTTCCCCTTAATATTAACAGACTGCCATTTCCCTATTTGCCTGCTACCATGTTACTAACTACCTTCCATGTTAATTAACTGACCCTGGCCTGTTTACCGACGATGCCTCTGCCTGCCGATTTAAACCACGTTTCTGACTTCCACGTGTACCGACCTTGGCCTGTTAATCGACCATGTTTTTGCCTGCCACTTGGACTGATCTTTTGGCCATCTACTTTTAGTACACAGGGGTCTCACATATGTGAGGGGCTTCAGAATAGCGTTCTGAGTAGAGAAAAGCAGTTTTTTGTTTTCTGTGCTCCAAGAACAGGGTCTGGTTGCCCGGAGGCTTCAAAGCGATTTGGGTGGGAGAAGCCTCTACCCCTGTCCCCCTGGCCCTAAGCTTGATGGTCCTTCCTGCTGCCTGGACCAATAATTTGGCTGTGCTGACCATATTACTGCCTGTAATGACCCATGACATTATGGACCATGTTTCTTCCTGCTGCTTGGACCAATACTTTGGCTGTGTTGACCATATATCTGCCTGCTGCCTCTACTGACTTTGGACAGCATTTCTGCCGGGACACCTCTGCCTGCTGCCTGCTACCTGGACCTGTGCTTTGGCTGTGCTCTGGCTGTGCTGACAGTATCTCTGCCTGTGCGAACTATGGACAGTATTCCTGCCTGCTGCCTGGATGATTGCTTTTGCTGTCGCTGACCTCATCCCTGCCTGCTGCCTGGACCGATGCTCTCCTCTGTGGACCACTGCACTTCTAAAACCACAGGTAATCTTTTGTTATTTGGTATGTACCTGCTATGTGTTAGATATATGAAGGGCCTTCAAAAATGTGATCGGTAGTCAGAAAATGATATGTGCAATTAATGCTGCTAGAATGCCCTGGAGGTGCTACTTGGATGTTGGGCCTCTGTATGTGGCCAGGCTGTGTAAAAGTCTCAAACATGTGGTATCGCCATACTCAGGAGGAGTAGCAGAATGCATTTTGGGGTGTAATTTTTGCTATGTACATATTATGTGTTAGAAATATCTTATAAATTGACAACTTTGTGTAAAAAAAAATGCATTTTAATTTCTCGACATTTTCCAAAACATTCTGGAAAAAAAATGAACCGTTCAAAAGACTCATAGATTATACGTTGGGGTGTGTGCTTTCCAAAATGGGGTCATTTTGTGGAAAATTCCATTGTCCTGGTGCTCCAGGGCCTTCAAAAGTGTAATAGGTGGTTGAGAAAGGATATGTGCGATTTATGCTTGTAGAACGCCTGAAAGTGCTACTTCAATGTTGGGCCTCTGTATGTGGCCAGGCTGTGTAAAAGTCTCACACATGTGGTATCGCTACACTCAGGAGGAGTAGCAGAATGTATTTTGGGGTGTAGTTGCAATTATGCATATGCTGTGTGAGAGAAAAAAAAACTGTTAATATGACCAGTTTGTGTAAAAAAAAAAAAAAAAAAATTAATTTTCCCAAGAATTGTGGGAAAAAAATACAACTTCAAAAAACTCACCACGCCTCTTAGTAAATACCTTGGACTGTCTACTTTCCAAAAAGGGGTAATTTTGGGGTATTTGTACTTTCCTCGCTTGTTAGTGTCTCAAGAAATGAGATATCCCTTCAGTACATCAGGCGTGATCAGATGTGATACATTTTCAGTGATTGCCACCATAGTTTGTAGACTCTATAACTTTCACAAAGACCAAATAATATACACTAATTTGGGTTCATTTTACCAAAGATATGTAGCAGTATACATTTTGGCACAAATTTATGAAGAAAAATTACTTATTTGCAAAATTTTACAATAGAAACTAAAAAAAATGTTTTTTTTTTAAAAAAATTGCTGTTTTTTTGCTTATATCGCAAAAAATAAAAAAACACAGTGGCGATTAAATACCACCAAAAGAAAGCTCTATTTGTGAGAAGAAAATTATAAAAATTTTGTTTGGATACAGTGTAGCATGACTAAGTAATTGTCATTCAAAGTGTGAGAGTACTGAAAGCTGAAAATTGGTCTGGGCGGGAAGGTGCATAAGTGCATGGTATTGAAGTGGTTAAGGACCGCTCAGTCTGTGAGGAGATTGTGAGGGGATTCGCGCCGCCGCCAAAAATAAATGCGCGGCGGCCACAAGAAAATGGCCGCAGCTATAACTGCGCCACTGAACGCCAAGATGGCCACCGAGCGCGAAATTCAAAGCTCTAATGCGCGCCAATGGCGCACGCAATAATCACCTCACACACCAGAAAAAACTGCAGACATGAGCGCCCAGCCAGGCCAGAGTGACCCCCAAGCACCCCACAGCACAGCACAGCACCAGTACAGGGTGCAGAGAGCAGCATAACAGGGGGGAGACAGGGAGAAACCCCCACACACAGAAACAAAGCCAGCATGTACTCACCTGCAGTAGGAGAGACTACTTACCCGTCCCTTTCAGGGACCCACTGGCTTGTTTCAGACAGACCTATCACAGAGTCGTACTGCGTAGCTGTCGGCCCGGTCCACCGCGAGAGATACAGTCAGTCAAGTACTGTTCAATCTTGAGAGGACCGCGGGAGCATGAAAGCAACCCGGCCACCCCTGGAGTCATGGGGTATGTCGTGAACTGAGTCTCACGCACACAAGGCGAGGATCAGCACGCTCGATGGTCGGACAGGGAAGACTACGAGGATACCAGTGTACCCAACCTGTTGCCCAGCCGACAGTTGATTGAAGGTCTCAAAAATAAAATAATAAAATTCCCAAAGGAGTAAAATTTAAAAGTAAAATCTTCCAGGAGACTGGCTCCTGAGAGAGCCACGTCTTCTCCTTCTGCTAGGCAGAAAAAAAAACTGAGGTCTGCTAGCTGCAGGTGGGAGGGTAATGTCCGGAGGGACCGCCCCCCTGGGCGGGGCTGTTCAGCTCTGGTTTGTTCTAGAATGTTTTAACATCTAACATTCTGCCTAGATCTTCTCCTGCGAGCAGGGACATATACCCACACGTTTACAGTATCCAGCTGTGTCAGTCCATGGACGATAAGAGAAATGGCCTGGTTCAGGAAGGGAGTAAAACCTTCCAGGGCTGAAGTGGTTAACCAGTACAGTTGTCATTCGAAAATACAATACAAATACACTACATCACTTCCAAATGTTTATTCTTTCGTACATATTTTTTGTAACTTTTGATCATTTGTTGTTGATAATCTAATCATGTGTACCAGGCATTAGGCTTCTCTGAAGAGATAAAATTTCAGAAATCACCTAAAGGTGGACAGATAGGTAAACAGCTAGATAGGTTGGTGTAGGGAGTTCCAGAGGATGAGAGATGCTTTGCGGAAGTCCTGGACATGAGCATGGGAGAAGGTGATGAGGGGTCTAGACAGCAGGAGGTCTTGGGAGGAGCAAAGAGGATGGTTTAGGTGATAATTAGAGATTCATTTGGTGATGTAGTTTGGGATGAAGTGGATGGCTTTGTAGATGGTTGTCAATTTCTGGAATTTTATTCATTGGGTGAGCAGAAGCCAGTGGAGGGATTGGCAGAGAGGGGTGGCACACACTTTTTGTTTGAGGAGTATAGCCAAAGCTATTTTGGCTGTATTTCTCCTATGGATCACAGGAGGAGTATAGTTTATTCTGCACTCCTGTGACCCACTAAAGCCCACTGTTGACTGACGTGTACTCTCCAGTTTTAGTAAATTAATCTAATGATTAGGGTTGCCAGCTATAGCCAGTGGCACTAATCATTTGGAGGAGAAAAAAAAAAAATCAGGGTGGCCATACATGGATCAGAATTCCATGCTGAATCAACTGAATTTTGATTCATGTATGACCAGCTTAAATGAGAACGGAAAATGTTAATATGAAATATTAATTTTATCATTTTTTGTTTTTTACATTCCTTTAAAAATTGGGCAGTGAAAAGAGTAATGATGACCTGCAACATCTAAAAACAAATTACAACCAATCAGATTTCAATTTATTAAGAGTACCTCGCCTGTGCTTATAGTGACAGCATTTAGCACTGGCTTACTAATTACATTAAAAAATTATTTTTTTCCCCACGTGAAATTATAAAATCGATCAGTTGTTTAATCCATGAAGAAAAAAGGTACATTTGTGCAAATGTTCCTAAAAAAAAAGCAGATCTAGGTTCATATTTGCATTTGTCACAGTGAACAGAACGGATGATTTTAATACATTTACATTAATCTTAATTTTTTTTTTTTTTTTCCCCCCTTTTACTGGGAGACGGTACCATATCTTTGAGAAATGAGCCTGCTAGGTCTCATCTATGGGACGGATGGCATCAAAGTACTGTTCTCGAGCTATGACAATATAAGCTGACAGATCAATGCAAATATCCTATTACTTTCATCTGGTAAAGTCAGGTGCAAGACTGGATTAATTTTATCCGTGCAACCAAATAAGAATAACATTTTAATGAATTCCCCTCGGAGATTGCAGAGCAATCATGGCAAAATTCAGCTTAAGACCAATACATAACTTCAGGCCCAGTTTCACTGGAAGGTTTATTGCACTACAATTTATGTTAGTCTCTAAGAGGCAGTTAAAAAATCCGGCAGACATATTGTTACTGGAGAAAAGCCATCTCAGTAGATTGTGATACCTTTTCAGAACATTTTGGCCTGGTAAAAGGTATTATCTTAATTAAGCTGTATTTGTCATTAAATCATTATAGTAATAAAGGCGATTGTTAGTTTTTTTCACGGTAATTTAATATCATTATACAGGTCCTGCATATTTAAAAAGTGTGTACTGAGTAGAAAAGAACCGAGGGGGGCAGGGGGGGTCAACAATAAATATATCTAGCCACATATGGTATTCTATCTAGTGAGATTCAGAAACATAAAGCACTCTTTTTCAAGGGCTAATATGCAAACAAACTAATCCTGCATACTAATGTAGCTGGGTGCAGCCGTCTGTGTTCCACCGGCTCGCTCTCCCACCACTGCACTACCGGCCATGTGAGACATAGCGAGCTGTGGGCGTCTGTGTACCAGAACCCAAAGCTAAAAAAGGGACCCGTTGCTGTGTGTACTTACAGTCAGGGAGAGCCCGTTTGGAACCGATTGTGAAAAATGGGACTTCTGGAACAGCTGACCAACAAGCATATGGGACCAGATCTGTCGCCTGCCAGGAGTGGTGAGCATAAAGACAACTCTTAATTTCTTGCTACACACAGTAAGCAGCCTGTCTGCCATTAAGGGACAGCTTCTATGCACCACCTTACAGAAGGGCCCCAATGTAAGCCGGCTAACACTGTGTCAGGAAGGGCTTCACCCGCTGGTGGCGCTGTTGGTCCTATGGATTGCAGTACCAGTGTCCACCAGCAGGTGTCCTCTTGCAGCCAGCATCTTTGATAGAGCATCTCTCCTGCTGGTGGTAATGCCTGATCCATGGGCCGTAGTACCGGCGTCCACCAGCGGGTGTATTCCGGCAGTGTGGGACAGGCAGCACCTCCTCCGCTCAGCTGTCACATGAGGACAATCACTACAGTCCTATAAATACCCAGCGAGCCCTCACATGCTCGCCTTGGTACCTCTCCTTGTGCCCTGACCCTGAACCAGAGAAGCTCTGCATCTGATCCTGTCTGTTATCTGAACCCTGTACCCTGCGCCTTGTTCCTGTACCCGTCCCTCCTGTGATCCATCCATCCATCCTCTCCTTGTCCTGTTTGTTTCCCTTTCCCCAGCTGCTGATTTCCCATTGACGACCCTGGCCTGGCTCTGTTTATGATTCTGGTTTTCCCCATTACTTGTACATATTTGTCTGTTACTGTTATTATTTGTGGGTTCTGTTGGTATTGGTTGTTGTGCACTGCGTGGTATTGGAGGTGATTGCATTTACTTACTTTAATAAATTATCATACTTCACTTAAACACGTCTGGGTTTCCTCTGTTGCAGTCCACACAGTTCTGGTCTTATCTGATACCTGACACACTGACAATTAGGCACCAGTACTTTATAGCCACCTCCAGGTGTAGCCCTTTTTCAGGAATGCCTACACCCTGCCCACTGTTGGGGTTGTATGAGTAGTGTGCATATGAAGATCCTTTCATTTTTTTGGGTTAGTTAATATCGTTGCTATTAGCCCTGTTTGCACCAGTTATAAAATTTAGATTATTTCAAACAGCATGAATACTGCGCTAAAAGCCTAAATTGCATACAAATCATTAAAGCAGTAAAGCCCCGTACACACGATCGGTTTGACTGATGAAAACCGTCCGATGGATGGTTTTCATCAGACCAACCGAACGTGTATGGTACCCATCGGTCTTTTTTTCCATCGGTTGTAAAAAATAGAACTTGTTTTAAAATTTTCCGATGGATAAAAAAACCGATGGGAATTTCCGATCGTCTATGGGCAAGTCCATCTGTTAAAAAACCCACGCATGCTTAGAATCAAGTCAACGCATGCTCAGAAGCATTAAACTTCCTTTTTCTCGGCTCATCGGAGTGTTTTACGTCACCGCATTTGGAACGGTCGGTTTTTTGACTGATGGTGTGTGGCCAAGACTGATGAAAAACAGTTTCATCGGATTTTCGATGGACAAATCCATAGGTTATCCGATCGTGTGTACGGGGCTTAACTCTACTGTAAGATATAACACAGTCCCATATCATGTATTCTTATACGAAGTTGCACCAATAATAAGATTCAACTCGATACAAACACAGGTGATTTGGTAAAGTCCAAAAGTGATGGAAAAATACTCACATACATTTATCAATGTCTATACCATCCACCACCTTACAGTGTCTGATCCTTCAATTAATCGCCACCACCATGGAAAAAGGGCTCCCTACCAGCTTGCACAGACCTCCTATCATGGAAGGTCAGTGACACTTGTGGCTTATACCCAGCCAGGGCCTTTGCACCATCCGAGCGTCCTCTTAGACATGCCGACCAACCATCCAGGAGGTGTTGTCAAATATGATCCCCAAAATATAAAAGGCTCACTATAGCATAAAATCCTTAAAACTTTATTCCAACTAATCAAAATGATTGCACTTACATCAAAGAAAACGTATTTTCGCCTTTAAAAACCAAACAAGCCACCATCAATCGGATATTTTTATCAGCCGCGGACACATGTTGGCGATATATATAGTGTGACACTATCTGCCCCTTCTGGGTCGCAGATCTTCCATTTTTTTGCAGAGATCTATGATAAACCTCTCACCCCCTCCCCCTCTATAGCTTTATTGTCCATTCTCCCAGGCACGATTAAATCCCAAAAATCCAGCTTACTAAAATTCTTCCTCTCCGCAGCTAGACAATTAATATCCAAGTTTCGGAAGAATACAAGAATTAGTTAGGGCAGCCGCACTCCAATCCAACATAGTTTATTAAAAGGAAACTGTTTTCTTTTAAATTAGGGTTGTCCCGATACCGATACTAGTATCGGTATCGGGACCGATACCGAGCATTTGCACGAGTACTTGTACTCGCGCAAATGCTCCCGATGCCTGATCCGATACCTGTGATGGGGAGAGAGGCGGCGTGCAACAGGAAGTCTGTGGGCGGAGCGAGCGACCAGGTAAGCTGGCGGGAGGAAAAGGGGGCAGCCGCATTATCCATCGGTGACCGGAGCCGTCACATTCGGTAACTGAAGTGACGCTCCATGTTGCCGCTGTACACTGTCAGTGCTTTAACCAATCCTGGGTCCCGACGCCCATCTTGATACACCCTGCACTCGGCCACATTAAGCCAGCAGCGGACATCTTGTTACACCCAGCCCATATAGTTCAGGCTGGGTGTAACAAGATGTCCGCTGCTGCTTTTATGTAGCCAAGTGCAGGATGGGCGTTGCAGGCAGCATAGAAAAATAGTTTAGGTTGCTTTCATGTAATTTATTTCAGTGCCTGCCCATAAGTGCCAGCCACCTGTCAGTGCCCATCCATCAGTACCAGCTATCCATCAGTGCGTGCCACCTGTCAGTGCCATCTTTCAGTGCATGCCATCTTTCAGTGCATGCCATCCATCAGTGCCATCTTTCAGTGCCAGCCATCAGTGTGTGCCACTCATCAGTGCTGCATAATCAGTGCCCATCCATCAGTGTCATCTTTCAGTGCCACCCATCAGTGCGTGCCACCCATCAGTGCGTGCCACCCATCAGTGCGTGCCACCCATCAGTGCGTGCCACCCATCAGTGCGTGCCACCCATCAGTGCCATCAGTGCGTGCCACCCATCAGTACGTGCCACCCATCAGTACGTGCCACCCATCAGTACGTGCCACCCATCAGTCAGTGTCACCTCAGCCAGTGCCATCTATCAATGCGTCACATGACATAAAAAAAAAAAAAAAAGCATCGGTTATCGGTATCAGCGAGTACTTGAAAAAAAAAAAAGTATCGGTACTTGTACTCGGTCTTAAAAAAGTGGTATCGGGACAACCCTACTTTTAATAAAATACGTTGGATTGGGGTGCGGCTGTCCTAACTATTTCTTGTTCCCAATTGCCATGTGCCTTGCCAGCACCCTCGGTTTCTGAGAGAAGGATTTTACCAAGATTCACCTGCCTGGAGCGGCTATTTCTCTCTTTGGAAGAATACGTTTGCCCCACCCCTTTCTTCTTGGGTGAACTAAATTAATAATATTATGCTAATGGAGGAGATGCAAGCTAAAGAGCTCGATAAGTGGGAAAAAGTTACCAATACTTGGTATATATGGATGCATTATGCCTCTTCGGATAAACAGAGGAGTAGAGTTTGTCAATAGCTCTACTTCTCTCCCTCCCGTACTCTCTGTAGTTTTATATCCACAGTGATCTCGTCCCCCATATTCTTTTATTTTCTTCTATTTCTATGATCTCCATTTCCCTTTCTTTATGATTGCTATACTCTTATTTTGTATATGTGCAATTGCACTCATTTATTGTGAGTGACTGTTTGTCATTTTCAAACATTAATAATAAAAACATTATCAAGCTTAAAAACAAACAAGCCAGCCGTCAGATTAGCAGCGACCCGTCCTTCCGGTACTCGAGGACCACAGTGACGTTCCCCTTACTGATTTGAGGCACTAATATTTCCACTGACACCAGCAATGAAGCACCATTCCTTCCAGTGAAATAAACATTGGGGCATTATTCCCCTCACTGATAGAAGGCACTACAATTTCCACTGATACCAACAATTAGTCACTATTCCTTCCACTGACATCACTGAAAAGGGAATTATTCCTTTCACTGACACCAACAGTGGGGCACTTTTCCTTCTACTGGCACTGATAGGGAATTATTATTTTTACTGAAACTGACAGGGAATTATTCCTTCCACTGATGCCAAAGATGGAGGCACTATTCCTTTCATTTCTACTAATGATGGGGCATTATTTCTCCCACTGACACAGAGGCAGGGCACTATTCCTTCTACTGACATGTGGCATAATTAATGCCACGGATGCCAACGATCGGACACTATCCCTTCCACTGACACCAACGATGGGGCACTATTCCTTCTACTGACACCAACAATAGGGCACTATTCCTTTCATTGATACCAATGATGAGGCACTATCCCTCCCACTGACAATAAAAAATGGGGCATAATAAAATTGCCACTGACACCTATGAAAGGGCACTATTCCTTCCACTGACACCAACAGGGAATTATTCCTTCCACTTACAATAAGAATCTGGTGAAATTTCTCCCACTGATGAGGCACTGACACCAATTAAGGAGTACTATTCTTCCTCCTGCTGACCGTTGGGTGGAGTGACGTGCTGACGTCACCGTGGTCTTCGAGTACCGGAAAGACGGGTCGCTGCTAATCTGCCGGCTTGTTTGTTTTTAGGGGCGAAAATGTGTTTTCTTTGATTCAAGTGCAATAATTTTGATTAGTTGGAATATAGTTTTAAAGGACTTTATGCTATAGTGATCCTTTTATATTTTGGGGATCATATTAGACAACGCCTCCTAGATGGTCGGTCTGCATGTCCAAGAGGACCATAGGATGGTCCAAGGGCCCTGGCTGGGTATAAACCACAAGTATATGTTAATATACTCACTACATTTCTACCAGAAAATAAAAATAAAAAATCAGAGCTGCACAAGTAATCGTTAAAAAAAAAAAAAAAATTCTAAATCTTGATTCAACCCCCTTCACAATCTTAATCCGGCATTTCCACAATTCATGTAACAAGTGCAGAGCAAGCCATTCACTGCTCACAGCTGTCAAAGAAAAAAAAAAAGTTTATCATAACATTGCTCAGCGCCAAGATAAAAATAAACATTGTATCCTTGTGTTCTATTAGGTCAAAGGGATGAACGTCGGTCTGCAAACGAGGTCAGTTTAACCACCATCTATCGTTATTATGACTGGCAGTAATTAAAGGACAGTCCCCTAAACTCTTCTTATGGAGGGGTCCCAATGAGCATGTGTCCCTGATATTTGCTTTAAGAAAAGCCAGCTGAATCTGCATTTCTGGACACAGGTCGTCACCTCACCTCCCTTGAATGAAATGTACAGCAATCTGCCACAATCTGCTTTCTGGCTTATGGGATGAATGAACACAGCAAAAATGTTTTTTCTTTTCTGCATAGAGAAAATTATTTTCTCTGAGCACAGATTTTTTTTCCAACATGACTGTAAATTCCAGCATCTATTACCAATCAGAAAAGCATACTACTAGGGGCGTGGCTAACCGCCGAGCAGTATGGACGCCTGATTACACAGCTCCAGCGACAAAGAACCGAACAGCATCCCAGATTACCAGAGCTACAACTATGCCATCCACAGACCCCTACACGCAGGGGCACCAGCCCGGATCATCTCACAAATTAAAAGAACCCCTTTGTACCAACAAAAACTTCACCCATATATTCCAAGCGTCAGGACCCACAAACAAAAATGGAGTAATGACAGCCATCAGAAATACAATCGCTTTTACTCTCCACAACAGTCTTGTGGTCACAGATGGCAGATACCCCACCCTGGACTGTACCTTAAACACCACTAGATACACTATAGTTAATGTATACGCACCCAACACCAAACAAATCAGATTCCTATCCAAACTGATGAAGAAAATCAACAATTTTCGCCAAGGCCACCTCATTATGTGCGGAGACTTCAATATTGTACCAGACAACACTCTAGATACCTCTTTCCGCACCAGCCGACTCTTTTCACCTATGGGATACTTCATAAGAAACAACGACCTATATGATGTATGGAGGTGCCACCGCACCACTGAACGTGACTACTCCTTCTCTCACCGTCACAATTCGCACACCCGGATAGATTAGTTTTTGGTGGACAAATGGACTCTACCCAAAGTGTCCGAATCAGCTATATCCACCATAACATGGTCTGACCATGCACCTGTTACACTGACCACTGACAACTCACCATCTAACCCTCGCACAAAGATCTGGAGAGCCAATGCCTCGATTATCCATTCACCAGTTCATTCAGCCTACATACGTGAACGCCTAGAAGAATTTTTTAAACTGAACGAAGGACATTAGGGGGATCATTATTCAATTAAAGAGGAAGTAAACCCTGATGGGTTTTACTTCCTCTTTATTTCCCTGCAAAGGTAAAGCATAATGGGCTACTATGCATCGCATAGTAGCCCATTATGTGTCACTTACCTAAAACCGAAGCCTGCGATGTCCTCTATGTCCCCGTTGGCTGGAAGCGTCCATCTTCACCCCTCTTCCTTTCTGAGGCCGCAGACTCCAGCTCTGTGACCAGTCACGGCATTACCCAACTAGAAACGGTACAGCGTGCCCTTTCTAAAGTGTGCATGCGCCGAATACATCGTAAATATCTCCTAAACCGTGTAGGTTTAGGAGATATTTCCAGCACCTACAGGTAAGCCTTAATATAGGCTTACCTGTAGATGAAAGTGGTTGTACAGGGTGTACAACCACTTTAAGTGCCAGAGAAAAGAGGAAGAGATCACAGCGTCTAGACACTGTCACAACCTATATTAAAACCAAACCAATGCTGACCCTGCACTAAAAGCTGAATTATTATGTCTCAGACAAGAACTGAGAGCGCATTTACTAGAATCATTTGAAAAAGCTCAAAAGCATTTTAAAGCTAAAACACTATTCTACAGGCAACAAGGCAGGGAAAGCCATGTCTATCAGAATCAAAGGCCACTATGCTAAAACCAAAATTACACATCTTTACCACCCTACTTCGAAAAAGAAATGATTAGACCCGCAAGCCATTGCAGATGCATTTAGTCACTATTATAGCACACTCTACAACCTAAAAGATGACTCCCCTGTTACACAACCATCCACACAGGAGATAGAATCATTTCTACAAGAAATAAATCTCCCTAAAATATCCCATGAACAACTTACTACATTAAATGCACCATTTACGCCACTGGAAATTATGGCTATAATTTCAACCCTAACAAATCCCCAGGACCAGCCTTACTGGGGAAGGCTATAAACAGTTTAGAACAGTACTGGCACCCTTTTTGTCACAAGTGTGCAATGACGCTGCCTCTTCCTCTTCTCTTCCGCCAGTAATGTTAAATGCAACGAACACTGCCAAAGCCAGGTAAGGAACCTACCTCTCCACAAAACATCCGACCCATTTCACTTCTCCATTTAGACACAAAAATATATGCCAAACTAATAGCCACCAGATTGATAAACTTAATGCCCTTACTGATAAATCAGGATCAATCTGGGTTTACGAAAAGGGAGACAAACATTCGATGCAACACGCAGACTTATCAATATAATTCACACCGCTGAGTCCACGCGAACGCCTTCTCTACTTCTATCCTTGGATGCAGAGAAGGCGTTCGATAGGGTCCATTGGTCATATCTAAAAGCGCCCCTCTGCAAATTTGGATTTCATGGCCACATCCTTTCCGCCATACTGGCTTTATACTCATCACCAACTGCCCAAGTATACACATCTGAGATGTTTTCCAAGCCATTCCAAATTACTAATGGCACCCGACAAGGATGTCCTTTATCACCGCTTATCTTTAACCTTGTGATGGAACCCTTAGCGGAACACATAAGATCGAATGTAAAAGTCACAGGATTTAAAATCGCCACCATAGAACACTAAATTAACTTATTTGCAGATAATGTGATAATGATGATTACCAACCCCCTTTCTTCCCTGGCTTCTGTACAACCTATACTACAGAGATTCAGTAACATATCCTACTATAAGGTCAACGAAAATAAGTCCTACATCTTGGACTTGGGGTTAAATGCTACAACCAGCAACCTCTACACATACCCATGGGCAGACACTGGAATATCCTACTTACCAAATCTACAAAGGGTGTATTTAGTAACAACTACTGTACATTGAGGCCAAACAAATGATTATTAGGGAAACATCTAAGCTTTCCAAATACAAATCCTCTTGGCCTGGGCGACTTGCAGCTTTTAAAATGCTAATACTGCCTAGATTGTTTTATCTCTTCTGCACACTGCCTTTACCACTTCCAAACTCATACATCAACTCTCTCCAATTCATTCTACATCATTACGTGCAGCCACGCAAAACTCATTAAAAAAAAAAAAAAACACACACACACACACTAACAGGATGGATGGGATACATTGATTTAAAAGATTACTACCTAGCTACAATACTGTCGCAACTAAAAGACTGGGTGAACACGAACCCCACCACACTTTGGGGTAACATTGAAAATACCATGACACCAGGCAACAACCTCAAAAACTGGTTATTCAATATTCAGCACAACCACGAGAGTGCTCTACTCCAGTGTTTCTCAACTCCAGTCCTCAAGGCGCCCCAACAGGTCATGTTTTCAGGCTTTCCATTGTTTTGCACAGGTGACTTGATCAGTTTAACTGCCTTAGTAATTCCCACAGCCGTTTCATCTGAGGGAAATCCTGAAAACATGACCTGTTGGGGCGCCTTGAGGACTGGAGTTGAGAAACACTGCTCTACTCGACCATCTATTCCCCGACTATCCAAGCTTCCATGAAAGCATGGAAATCAATTCACTACACCAGATGGTCCCACCTCTCCACCAAAAACAGTCCAATACCTCTTAACTCTATCCAACTACTTTCACCTGACTTAATCATACCCACCTGGCTAACAGGACAGGTGAACCACACCTACGAGCTTCGTACCACAGTGACAAACAAACCCTTTACACAAATTCAAATAGATTACAATGCAAATAGATAAACTCCCCAAATGCAAACCCATTAAAGACTCGGAGGACGATTTACAAACCCTTTTTCTCTAAACAGCAACGGCAAACAGCTATAAAATCAATATACCATATATACTCGAGTATAAGCCGAGGCACCTAATTTTACCACAAAAAAAAAAAAAAAAAAAAAGGGAAAACGTATTGACTCAAGTATAAGCCTAGGGTGTCCATCTGCATGCCTCACTGTGTCCATGTGCGTGCCTCACTGTGCCCATGACTAGACTGATGTTTAACATGGGAGTCTATGGAAGGGGTGCCCGGCTTTGAAAAAAAAAAAAAAAAAAAAAAAATCGATGCTCCCCGGCCGTAGGTCCTCCTGGGGTCCAGGGGACCTACGGCCGGCCGGTACCAGGTTCCCAAAGTCCGGAAGATTAGGCGCAAAAAGGTGACTCGAGTATAAGCCGAGGGGGGCATTTTCAGCACAAAAAAAAAGTGCTGAAAAACTCGGCTTTTACTCGAGTATATACGGTATATAGCAACTAATGCCGCATACACACGGTCGGAATTTCCGATGGACTTTTCCCATTGGAATTTCCGACGGACTTAAATAGAAAGCAGGTTCTCTATTTTCCCGTTGGAAATTCCGACGGAGTTTTGCCCGTGGCAAAGTCCGGCCGTGTGTACGCAGCATAACTGCACTTCTTTATGGGAACTAACACAACAAAAACTTTGATGAGATGGTACCTGACACCGCAGAGGTTGGCTAAATTCCACGCACACTCCACATCTACCTGCTGGAGAAAATGTAATCAAACAGGTACCCTGCTACATATTTTATGGTTATGCCCACCTTTGAACAAGCTATGGAAAGAGGTAGAGAAAATGTTACACAGCGTGTTACATCTTCCCATCACCCTAACTCCACAACTAGTCATCCTAAACCTAAACCATAGAAATCAATCCCACCAAATTTCAGACTAGTAACCACACAAACACACACTCCTGGCAACAAGTCTACTAATAACTAGATGCTGGAGGACAAACGCTATCCCCAAAATCACAGTAGCTGCTTTAGTGCAAACACATTACACGTATGAATCTCTACTTTCGCGAGGAAACCCCTCATACTCTCAGCTCCCTAACCTATGGCTCCCTTGGGAACGTTGGTATGCAAAAAGTTCTACTTAGGCACATGTGAAACTACTACTTTACATTTGGCCAAATCAGTGCAACAAATGATACCCTGTTGTGCTCACTCTCTTTCTCCTCCCACCCCTTCTATTACCCTTTCCTCCTCCCTGATAATTTCTATCTTATTTTTGTTTCTATGCTTATTGTCTATTAGGCTACATGCCCACAGACGTTTAAAAAAACGGGCTGTAAAGCTAGTACAGACGCCAGGAATACGCAATTTTTGAAACCGGAAAGCGGGAGAGGCCGAAGAGAGCAGAGAAGTTGGAAGACCCCCAAAGTCGGAAGAAGACCCCCGGAGCTGCCTAATAAATTACTTTAAAAACCTGTCTAGTGTGTTTTTTTTTTTTATTGACACTTTTTCCCCCAGGTGAATGGGTAGGGGTACGATGTACCCCATACTCATTCACATAGGGTGGGGGGCCGGGATCTGGGGGGCCCCCTTTTTAAAGGGGGCTCTCAAATTCGGATAAGCCCCCCGCCCGCAGACCCCGACAACCAACGGCCAGGGTTGTGGGGAAGAGGCCCTTGTCCTCATCAACATCAGGACAAGGTGCTTTGGGGTGGAGGGTGCAGTGCCCCCCTGCCCCGAAGCACCCACCCCCCATGTTGAGGGCATGTGGCTTGGTATGGTCTAGGAGGGGGGGGGCGCTCGCTTGCCCCCCCTTTCCTGACCTGCCGGGCTGCGTGCTCGGATAAGGGTCTGGTATCGTCCTTGGGGGGAACCTCACGCAATTTTTTTTATTTTTTTTTATTTTCACGGGGTTCCCCTTTAAGGTTCTCAGCACACTACTCGCCCCGCAAGTCGGATCATCTTGATCCGACTTCTGGTGCGACCTCTATTCAAATCAATAGGGAACCATTGATTTGGAATAGAGAAAGAAACGCCGGACGAGCGTTAATCCTTGTTAAATCGTGTTTAACACCTTTTGTCAGCATCTGACGTCTTTACAGCGAACGCTGGAGCTTCAGAACGCACTGGTCCTGGGTTTTTTTTTGCAGCTTAAAAACGCCTATGCCATTTACAGCTCAAAAAACATCATGGTGGACATGAGGCCATAGGCTAACATGGAGAGACGTTTTTAAGCTGCAAAAAACGCTCACAAAAGTGGCTGTAAAACGTCCGTGGGCATGAGGCCTTATAGTTCAACTCTGCGTTCACGCACCCTGTTGTGTGTACTTTTGCTAACGCAAGTTTACGTAATGTAACAATCTATATATTGCTTGTTGCTATGCATTTACATGACTTTACAGCTGTATCATTTAAAAAAAAAAAAAAAATCTATAAAAATCTATTGAAAAGAAAAGCATACTACTCTTTCGTTAACCCATATACTGCCAGCTGCTAGAAATGCCTGAATATGTAGTATTGTGTGCACAATGAGGCTGGGTATGGTCATTCTAGTGCTTGTCCTGAGAGTGAAGCCTCGTACACATGACCGGTTTTCTCGGCAAGAAAACTGCTGGGAGAGCTTTTTGCTGACAAAACCGGTTGTGTGTATGGTTTCTCGTCAGGAAAACTGCTGGGAATCTCGATGAGAAAAATAGAGAACCCGCTCTCTATTTTCTCATCGGCCTGTTTCCCGACGAGAAAACCGTGCGTGTGTATGCTTGCCTGTCTCCAGGTAAACCCACGCATGTTTGAAAAGACTTTGACGCATGCGCGGTAGCATACAAGGGTAGTGTAGGGTGTAGCAAGGTGGCAGCGAAGGCATTGAATGTGACGAGCGCATGCTCATCGTAGTCGATGACGTCACCGCGTTCTTGCTATTCAAAAGAACGGCGGTTCTTTTGAATGTGCTTCTGTACACAGGGCTTGGCAAGGCAAGCTTGCCAGGAATCCCGTCGAGAAAACAGACGTTTTTTTTTAGACGGGGTTCTCGCCCGTGTGTACGAGGCTTGAGAGTACAACATTGGCATTCAAGAATGGTCATAAAAAAAAGCCCTAAAAACTCCTTGCTCCTAAAGAAATTGCTATCCTTGTGACACCTGATCCTCGTTTGGGCTCACTTAAAGCAGAACTTTACCCATAACAGCTTGATAAAAAACAATGTTCTTTAGCAAGGAACATACATTCCACATTAATAATTATGCTACAAAAATTTGTGTTTGCTATAAATTGCCTCCAGCATTGCTCCCGTTTCTTCTTGCTGGAGGCTGCCTATTTGCTGAAGCCCAGAGCCCCTGAACAGCAGTAAATCATAAAGCGGAACTAAATTCATCAAATTAAAGTGGTACTAAACCCAGGACCCTGCAATTACTATATCTGGTCTCCCACAGTACATAGAGCATGGAAAAGCAATAGTTTAGTAAATATAAACTGCTATTACCTTTTCTCATCAACAGTAGATCACAGTCTTGTGACTTATACTATATCAAATGTCTAGTTAAATCTTGTAGGAGAAGTTTTCATTCTCCTATGAGGCTGCAGGATCCCTGCTGATTGGCCCTGTACTGAGCAGCAGATAGATTGGGGACAGTGGAAGGAGAAGATCAGAGAAGACAGGATCAAACAGCTTTTTTTACACAATGCAGAGGATTAACCCCTTAGGTTCCACAGTCAGTATAAGACCCCTTTCACACTGAGGTGCTTTTGCCCTAAAAATAGCGCCTGAAAAGCATTAATTTTAATGGATGCTTTCACACTGGGACGGTGCGCTGGCAGGGCAGTTCACAAAGTCCTGCAACCAGTATCTTTGGGGCATGTTTGGAGCACTTTAAAAAAAGCCTCAAAAACGCCCCTGTCCATTGAAATGAATAGAAAGCACTTCCAAAGCGCCGCAAAATGGCTCTTTTTTCTTGTGACCTTAAAAAAAGCGCACCACTAAAGCCGCAAAAGCACTGCAAACGCGCCTGAGGTTTTTTGAGCGCCTCAGTGTGAAAGTATTCTAACAAGCATGCATTACTGCATATATACACACTGATTTTACTGTTCTGGGTTTAAAAAAAAAAAAAAAAAAACGTTACATTCCTGGAATGCCAAGTTTGCTTACTGTCACATTTGCTTGTGTCCTCAACCAAACTGTCATACCATGAAATGGCTGATGTCATAACTGATCACAGCACCATGTAGATCAAACAGAAGCATCTTCTTTGGCTGTAAAGGATAGGAGGGTTCAATGCCGCTTTAAGGCCGTCAGCAGATCAACCTCTAAAAATTTGCCAGTGCCTGAAAATAGAGCAACTGAGCATGTGCAGCACTGGGTGAGACAGTATATTACTGGATTTTAAACAGTATAGATGCTTATTTTTATTGTTTTTCATGTCTACACCTGCAAAAGGGGCCAGCATGAAGTGATCCAGCAGGACGGTATTGTCTGACTAAAGTTCCACTTTAAAGTGTAGGTTCACCTTTTCATTAAAAAAATTAAAAAAGGTAAACCAATACCCTCCCCACCCGATTTTAATTGGTCATAGCAAATCACTCAGATTCATCTCTGAAGTCCTGTAGAAAGAAGGGGATGGAAAACGACTTTCAAATCCCTGGACCACTACATGGGTACTGACAGCTAATCACCCACGAGGTAAGTACAGCAGGGACACGTGAATGTAGGGAAGTTGTAGGGCAGGAGTCAGCAACCTTTCTCCATGTAACGGCCAGATTTATTGTATGTGAATGCATGGAGGGCCGTATTCACCTGCTAGTAAATGAAGATAATAATAACAGTACAGGTTTACCTCACTTTAAGGTGCTTCATTATTACAAAGCCAGTTCACCCTGAGGGAGCATGTGGCTGGGGATTCAGATTTTACTGCCCCCTCCCCCCATCCTGGCACTCCACAGCGGTGACACAGCTTTGGCTGACCAGGGTAGAAAATAGTCATCCTATCCCTCCCTATGAAAGCTGAGGAGGGCAGGTGACGGACAACATTCCCATTCCTGGCCAACCTGACTGTTACCGACCAACCCCCAGTCCAGATGTTACGCTCATCATGGATTTTATTGGGCTGTCAAAACCTCCCCATAGTTCCTTAACCAGACCTCTAGATCCCGAGCAGGGACGCTCTCATTAGTGAGGATAATGGTAATTTTTTTCACTGTTGACCTCTGAGAAACCACAACTGAGACCAGACCTTCCCATTCAGGTCTTAACCTGCACCGAGCCTCATATCGCTCCCAGAACAGGTCAAGACCCTCTGGCCTGGTGAAGCTAACCGTATAATCCCGTGTCCCAGCTACATGTATAAAGGCATACAGGTCATTTTCCCCAAAACCCATCTCCAAAATCAAGTGCTGAGGAATGGCACCACCTTCCCATTTCAGAATAACTACATTCCGTCTGGGACCCCCAGCAGAAGCCAGAGACCCAAGACCAGATCCTGGGTGCTCAAAATGGCAGCTTGTAGGGGAAAACCCCGCTTGGGAGCAGAGTGTACCACCTGTGCAAACGTAGGTTTATCAGGGCCAAGGGCTCACACTGAAGTCGCATTAGTCTGTACATTATCTGCATGAACAGAATTGGTAGGATTGTCCATCACACTTGTACTGGGATGATTTTTATCAGACACACACACACACATCAGGAATAGTCACGGTTGCTGCAATACCAGCTGTCTCCTGATGCTGCACTGTAGAGTCCTCAGCAGCAGTGGGGCAAACAGTTTGGACTCAGCCAAAGAAGGGTTATGCCCCATACACACGTTCCGATTATCGTACGACGTATCGTTCGCATTTTGTTGTATTAAACGAATATCGAATACAACATTGCAAAATGTGCTCTACGAAAAGTAAGATTTTTGTCGTACGATTCTGGTGTGCGTAGCTACGTAACTGAAATGATGTCAAATACGTGTGACCCACCTCTGTCCTTCTGGTTTATTTTCGTGTTTATGATCATGCGCGGTGTTTGTCTATCGATTTTTAGCGGACGCATACTGTACTGATTAAACGATTGTCGTACGAGCAAAGTTTACACGTTTGTCCCTTCGGTTTTTGTTGGACAGACCGTCGTGATCGGCTGTCGAAAGCTGTGTACTAACGATCAGATTATCAAACGATCTATCCGAAAGCGATTTTTATCATCCGATAATCGGAATGTGTGTACGGGGCATTAACGGGCTGTTCTGACACTTGCAGTTCATTTGCAGAAATTACTTTTTTTAACCACTTGCCGACCGCTCACGATTATATATATATATATATATATATATATATATATATATATACACACACACACACACATACATATATATACACACACATATACACATACACACGTCGGCAGAATGGCTCGTACAGGCACAATCACGTACCTGTACGTGGCCCTTTAACTGCCGACGTCGGGGTCGCCGGAGCGTTCCCCCTGCCTTCCCCGTGAGTGGAACCGCGGACTCGATCGCCGCGGGGATCCCAGCGATTGTCTCACGGGAGGCTCGGAGCAGGGAGATGTGTGTGTAAACACAACATCTCCCTGCTCTTCTACTGACAATGTCAGCAATCTCCGCTCTGTGTAATCAGAGCGGAGATCGGTGATGTGTCAGTCGTAGCCACGCCCCCACACAATAGTAAACACTCCCCTAGGCACACTTACCCCCTCCAGCGGTTAACCCTTTCACTGCCAGTGTCATTTTCACAGTAACCAGTGCATTTTTATTTCACTGATCGCTGTGAAAAATGACGATGGTCCCAAAAATCTGTCCGATGTGTCCGCCATAATGTCGCAGTCACGAAAAAAAAAATTAAAAAAAAAAAAAAAATTTATAAAAATGCCTTAAAACTATCCCCTATTTTGTAAACGCTATAATTTTTGCGCAAACCAATCAATAAACGCCGATTGCGATTTTTTTTTACCAAAAATATGTAGAAGAATATGTATCGGCCTAAACTGAGGAAAAGAAAAAATTTTTTTTATATATTTTTTGGGGATATTTATTATACCAAAAAAGTAAAAGATGTCATTTTTTTTCAAAATTTTCGCTCTATTTTTGTTTATAGCGCAAAAAATAAAAACTGCAGAGGTGATCAAATACCACCAAAAGAAGGCTCGATTTGTGGGAAAAAAAGGACGCCAATTTTGTTTGGGAGCCACGTCGCATGACCGCGCAATTGTCAGTTAAAGCGACGCAGTGCCGAATCGCAAAAAGGGGCCTGGTCATAATGGCCCATATTGGTCCGGGGCTTAAGTGGTTAAACGTAAAACTCTTGCTGCATTGCAGCCTCAGCAGGCACAACATTGCTGCACACAGGACTAGCAGCCTGATTGTCATAAGGCACATTATCAGTCATGGTGCTAGATGGTACAAAAACTGTTTTATCCACAACATGGGATTTAGCAGGTTTACTTTATCAGGCACATCATCAGTAATGTCCTCATCATGAAACACCATCTGATCCCCCGGCATAGGAGACTCCATTACCTGGATTACCCTCAGCATGCCTCCTGAGAAGGCATGGGGCTGCTTACCTCTCCCTGGGGGGGGGGGGGGTCTCCTCCATCTTTGTCACCCTTGCAAACCTTTTGTCGTTGCAAAGCTTTTCCTTGAAGGGCCCATCTCTGCCTTCCATCATGGCCACGATGGTCTCCTGATGTTCAATACGAACCTTGGCCAGTTGGATTTCCTGATCCATGTTTCTGGCTGTGTAAGCCCTCACGTTGCCTTCGCAGGCGCTTCAGCTCCGCTCTCAGTTTGTAGAGCTTGTCTCTCTACCTATTTAGGACCTTTATCCCGGCCACCACTCGCTCCCGAATGGCCTCCGAGCCTTCATCCTCACCAGGGGTAGAGAGATCACCTTGTACAGACGCAGGCATGTCACCCGACGGCCCAGGAGATGGCTGGGAGCCTCCAGCAGGAGAGGCCCCGCTGGCCTCCATGGCTTCCCCAGAAAGGGGCTGGGATAGATTTCACCACCGCTCCCCTCTCACACAGATCACCTGGAGCAGCTCCAGAGACACCTTCCTCCCACACTCTAATGATGGGTGGGGCGCTATTCCTTCTACTGACACCAATTAAGGAGCACTATTCCTCCTGCTGACCACAGGCTCTATGTAATTTGTATTCCCATTGACCGCCAAGTGTGAGACACTGATCACTCCCCTGTGTAGAACGTGTGTAGCCCCCAGTGTATCTGCTCATTGTCAGTAAATGCCATCATATTGTGTTACTTGTGTTCCACCACTGCATGCCCCTCACTTCCTGTTGAGTTTCAATGACAGGAAGTGAAGGGAAATCTCCCCATTGTGACTGTACTGTGGTGTAAGATCTGTGCAGCAGTGGTGAGGGCAGACATTAGATTGGCTGAGCTCACCCTGACTTTATCATCATCAATAAATGAGAACCCACCCTCTGTTCCTTCATGCTGCATGAAAAGACAACTGTCCTCCATAGAGTGCACCCAAAACCCTCCATCTCTCCTACACACGTGTAAGGGACACTTACCGGCACTATCGGGGAATCCACCTATAAAACTCCGCGCTTTACATCACACGAAGGACAATCGGTTTATATCACGGACAAACTTGTGTTTCTTGTTGCTAGGCAACTCAGCAACAGTAAGCACGAGGTCCCGCCCCTCGGCTATTTCTTGATTGGTAAATGCGGACAGCATGGCGCACGCTGTGATTATCCCGATGGTAGGAACTCACCTGCGTGCTTTTGACGTCAGAGATCCACGCCCCCTGCAGAAGCAGCTCCCGCCAGCAGGGGGTGTGTGACCGATACAGAAAGAAAAGGAATGGGGTGTATGGCTAGCACTGGAGACATGATATGGCTGCTTGTCGTTTCTAAGGAATTCCCTTTATTGGCGTTTAGCTCCGAGTATAAAACATCCGGGGACGTTGTGCTGTATACTCTAAGGAAGGGATCAGCAACCTCAATACTCCAAGTGTGGTGAAACTACAAATCCCATCATGCCTTTGGGTGTTAGTCTTATAATGCATCATGGGACTTGTAGTTCCACAACAGTTAAAGAGCAGAGGATACCTACACCTGCTAGGGGAGTCGTCACAGCAGCTGCAATGAGTTATGTTGTCCACCATTAATCATTGAAGGCTCTGGTCACAGTGTACATGTGCTATCCATGGTGTGCCCTGCTTAGACATGCATGGAATACATCTTCACAGGTTATCCAAATGTGGACAAATCATTACTCGAGCTTGATTGGCCTGTATCTGGCAACTCATCACAAAGACAGGGAAGTCTATGACATTATGACCACTGACAAGTAAAGTGAATAGCATTTATTATCTCATTACAATAGCATCTAAAAGAGGGATGGATATATTAGGCAGCAAGTGAACATGTTGTCCCTGAAGTTGAAAGCAGAAAAAATGGTCAATTATAAGGATCTGAGCAACTTTCACAAGGGCCAAATTGTAATGGTTAGATTGGGTCAGAGCAACTCCCAATCTTCAGCTCTTGTGAGATGTTCCCAGTCTGGAGTGGTCAGGACCTTCCAATTAGGGTGACCACATTTCCAAACTGACATTCAGGGACACACCCCCTCTCTCACCTTCCTCAAAATAAGATGGGGGGGGGGATGCAGTCTCGGGGTTGATGGGGAATTTGGTGGCGGCTTATTTGTCAGGTGAATGTGCCACCTGCCACCAGATTAGGGTTGCCACCTCATCCCTTTAAACCCGAACACATATGAATTACACAGGTTCGGAGGCACCAAGTGTGTTTAATTACCACCTTAATCAGCCACAGAACCTGTGTAATTCATATGTGTTCGGTTTTAAAGGGATGAGGTGGCAACCCTACACCAGATGCAGTGCTGCTTGCCACATAGCCTGCCACCAGATGCAGTGCTGCTGTCACTCCCTCTGCATGAGCCCAGTGCGTAGAAGGAAAGGAGTGGCGTCACTATCTGGAGAGTGAAGATCACACCAGTCCCTGCTGCTTGCCGCTGGGTGCCGGAGAAGGAGCCGAGGTGGGTGGGGACAGCAGTGCTGCACTAGGCGCAGGCCTCGCTCCAGGTCTCACTGTCTGAGAGTAAATTGTCACTGGTTGCAAGATGCGAGGCAGTGCTGCCCCTAGCAACCAGTTCTGGAAATATAGTTATTTGTTGGTAGGGGGTGGCTGTGTCTTCTATTTCATTCCGGGACATTGTATTGTCCCGGAACAAAAGGTGCCCGGGACCCAGGACAGACATGTCAATTGCGGGACAGTCCCGGGCAATCCGGGACACGTGGGCACCCTACTTACAATAGTGTCCCATGTGTCATGGCAGGCCAAGGCTCACTGATGCACTTGGGAAGCGATAGATTGCCCTGCGTAGTCTGATCCAATAGATTGCCCTGCGTAGTCTGATCCAATAGATTGCCCTGCGTAGTCTGATCCAATAGATTGTAAAAAGTGTAGGAATACTGCGCTGTCTGCAAAAACTGAATGTGATAACTCAATATCTGTGCTGCAACTAAAAAATGTGAGACACACACAAATAACAATATTATAAGGAAATAAAGCTGCGCAACTACGTAAAAATTGTGAATAAAAATAACCGAAAATTATTAAGTGTGAAATCACAATGTGATATCACCTCAAAGGTGACGTGACTGAACAATATAACATGTAAATGTAACAATGAATGATATACTTTGAGCCTCTGGGTAATAAATGATGTTACACTCTATTCCTTGGTATTAACACAAGAGAATTCAATAGCAGTTCATAAATGGCATAAAGTCCCCAGAAAAAGAATAAAGTGTATAAGGGTTCAATCTCTTCAAAATTGAATTTGTGACTTCAAAACTGAAACACCATGGAAGAAGTGCTGATACGACAGAAAGGAATCCACCACCTTATCTTTCTCAGGCTGCTTACCAGAAATCCTGATCCCTGAGAGAGATCAGTCTGAGTAGATGGCTATTATCCCCGCCAGGGTCTCTAATTGGCTCTCTCTGTACTTATATTCCTCTAGGCTTCAGTCTGTAGTCCCCAGATATCGGAAATCCAGCGACCCACCTTACACGGGGAGGTCACAAAGCGCTTGGTTGGATCTCTGATCCACTGAAAAAGAAATCCAAACTCCTCTCCCCAGCAGCCTTGGATAGTATACTATCCAAGGCTGCTGGGGAGAGAAGTTTGGATTTCTTTTTCAGTGGATCAGAGATCCAACCAAGCGCTTTGTGACCTCCCCGTGTAAGGTGGGTCGCTGGATTTCCGATATCTGGGGACTACAGACTGAAGCCTAGAGGAATATAAGTACAGAGAGAGCCAATTAGAGACCCTGGCGGGGATAATAGCCATCTACTCAGACTGATCTCTCTCAGGGATCAGGATTTCTGGTAAGCAGCCTGAGAAAGATAAGGTGGTGGATTCCTTTCTGTCGTATCAGCACTTCTTCCATGGTGTTTCAGTTTTGAAGTCACAAATTCAATTTTGAAGAGATTGAACCCTTATACACTTTATTCTTTTTCTGGGGACTTTATGCCATTTATGAACTGCTATTGAACTCTCTTGTGTTAATACCAAGGAATAGAGTGTAACATCATTTATTACCCAGAGGCTCAAAGTATATCATTCATTGTTACATTTACATGTTATATTGTTCAGTCACGTCACCTTTGAGGTGATATCACATTGTGATTTCACACTTAATAATTTTCGGTTATTTTTATTCACAATTTTTACGTAGTTGCGCAGCTTTATTTCCTTATAATGATCCAATAGATTGCCCTGTGTAGTCTGATCCAATAGATTGCCCTGTGTAGTCGGAGCCAATAGATTGCCCTGTGTAGTCTGAGCCAATAGATTGCCCTGAGTAGTCTGATCCAATAGATTGCCCCTGAGTAGTCTGATCCAATAGATTGCCCTGAGTAGTCTGATCCAATAGATTGCCCCTGAGTAGTCTGATCCAATAGATTGCCCTGCGTAGTCTGATCCATAAGATTGGCCTGTGTAGTCTGAGCCAATAGATTGCCCCTGAGTAGTCTGATCCAATAGATGCCCCTGAGTAGTCTGATCCAATAGATTGCCCTGTGTAGTCTGAGCCAATAGATTGCCCTGTGTAGTCTGAGCCAATAGATTGCCCTGTGTAGTCTGAGCCAATAGATTGCCCTGTGTAGTCTGAGCCAATAGATTGCCCTGTGTAGTCTGAGCCAATAGATTGCCCTGTGTAGTCTGATCCAATAGATTGCCCCTGAGTAGTCTGATCCAATAGATTGCCCTGTGTAGTCTGATCCAATAGAAGAGCTACTGTGGTTCAAATGACTGAACAAGTTAATTCTGGTTCCAATAGAAAGGTGTCAGAACACATAGTACATTGTAGTTTGTTGCATATGGGGCTGTATATCCACACACTGGTCAGGGTGCTCATGCTGACCTATTTCCACAGGCAAAAGTGCCCACAATAGGCAAGTGAGCATCAGAACTGGACCACAGCAGCAATGGAAGAAGGTGGTCTGGTCTGATGAATTTAAGAATGGTTTGAGGAACACAAGATCTAGTTTGAAGTGTTGTCTTGGCCTCCAAATTCTCCAGATCTCAGTACAATCAAGCATCTGTGGGATGTACCGAAAAAACCAAGTCTGATAAATGAAGCCCCACCTCACAATTTAAAGCGATACTAAAGTATAAGGTTTTCTTTTTTAAAAAATAATAAACATGTTATACTTACCTGCTCTGTGCAGTTGGTTTTGCACAGAGCAGCCCGGATCCTCCTCTTCTCGGGTCCCTCCCTCCTGTCACGTTCCCCCACAGCAAGCAGCTTGTTATGGGGGCACCCGAGCCGAGCCACAGCTCCCTGTATCTATTCGGACACCGAGCCGCGGTTCGGCCCTGCCCACTCTCTTTCCTGATTGGCTAACTGACTTTGACTGACAGCAGCGGGAGCCAATGGCACCACTGCAGTGTCTTAGCCAATCAGTAGGGAGATTCCCGGATGGTCAAGGCACTCGTGGACATTGCTGGACAGAGATGGGGCTCAGGTAAGTATTAGGGGGGCTGAGGCACACAGAAGGTTCTTTATCTGAATGCATAGAATGTGATAAGATAAAAAAAACCTTCTGACTTTACAACCACTTTAAGGCTTTGTTTCTACTACTGCGAGTTGTTGTGTGACTTGACTTGTAAAGTCGCATGACAAGTCAAAGCCCATGTATTTCAATGGACCCCGTTCTAATTGGTGCGACTCCAAATAAAGGTTTTTGCACTACTTTGTTCTGACTTCGGTGCGACTTGTTCTCACTGGTCACATGACATCGCAAAGTTGTACTGTAAATCGTGCGACGTTGGGATCGCAATAGTGGAAACGGAGCCTAAACGATCTTCTATTGATGGCCTGGTTCCAGATACTACAGCAGAAGTCTAGTGGCGTGCCTCGATGGGTTATGGCGGATGGTCATAATGTTATGCTGAACAATGTATTTGTTTCATTGGACGGGGTTACTTTTATGTAAAGCCCATTTCTTTGTAATAGCAATTTTATATGAGTCTGTGTTTGTCTCACTGCAACCAAATGCATTTCTAGCAGGGGAAACATTTGTATCCTTTTGGCCAGATTGTATCCAGCCACACACCACCAGAGACATCTTTGGTTACTTCTTGTTACACTGTGATCTTTGTGTTCATGTCTCTCAAGGAAGCCTGCAGTATGACCATCACCTGTGTATACATTAGGGTTGCCACCTTTTCTTCAAGCCAAACACTTCAGTGGCCTAAAACACCTTTGGGTGCCCCCAAGGAGAGTGTGGCGCACATAGCTTGCCACAGCCAACAGTGGGTGTGGCCAAATTGCTCTTACTGACATCATTGCCCTGCCCCCCAGTGATGCCAAACCTGCCCCCAGACAGCCGCCCACAGCTTCCAAGTGGCAACAGATTTGTATGTGACTACCTTGGTTACTTGGGGAGCCACAACCCAGTCTGAATAATGTGTCCGGGTTTCAATTCGCCTGAAACCTGGACACATGATTTAAAACCTGGACTGTCCGGGTAAATACTGGACAGGTAGCAACCCTAGTATACATACAGGTTCATCTGTGGTTTTTACTGTTAAATGTGGTTTCCCTTTATTTTTTATATATATATATATATATATATATATATACACACACAGTCAAGCTGTTTTGCACTCTGGTTTTGAGGATATGTGTTTTTTTTTTTCCCTCTCAATTGACATGTTATCATTAGACATGTGCACAACATAAAAATTTGTTTGGTTTCGTTTCTGTTAGTTTCCGTTGATTCGTAACGATTCGTAATTTCGTAAGACGTGGGTTATCGTATTCGGACTCTTTCGTATTTCCGTAAGGGTTATTTTTCCGTTGATTCGTTTTTCCGTTAGTCTAATTTTCTTTGATTCCAAATTCGTATTTTTCGTTATATTTTATATTCGGCCGCGGTCGTATTTTCGTAAGAACTATATTATCGTTGATTTGCAATGATTCGTATTTCCGTGTCTAATTTCCGTTGATTGGAAAATTGTACTTTTGTAGATTGAATTACATTCGTACTTTCGTTAGAATACATTTTCCGTTTATTCGAAACACTACTTGTCATAATTTTGTAATTCGTACTTTCATGAGATTGACCGGCTCATTTATTCGTACTTTCATAACATTGTTTTCGTAGATTCGTAATCGGGGCATAATTCGTAATATAGAAATTAGATTCTAGACAGAGTATGCTTAAAATCGAAAATCAAAATGAACGAAAACTCGAAATTACGAATATTGGGAAAACGGAAATCAAAACAACGAAAATACCGAACAAAGATTCAAAATAACGAAAATCAAAATGAACGAAAACTCGAAATAACGAATATTCGGGAAACGGAAATCAAAACAACGAATTCGTTAGTTCTGAAATATTTCTGGACGTTGGCCAATAAGCTTGTCCCTTCCCCTGAAGAGGTTGTCCCTTCCCCCAACAAGCTTGTTTCTTATTCCCTTGTGTTTTTCTGTGTAAAGCCCCATATACACGGTTGGACTTTTCCCTGGATTTTTGTCCAAACGGAGTTGGCTGGGCACACCCATAGCATACACACCACAGGACTTTTCTGCAAACTTTCCCAAAACTTTTTGCAAACATCACGTGGTTTTTCTGCTCTTTTCTGCTCTTTACCGCCACCCTTTGGTCAACTTCTGCTATTCTTGGTTGATTTTAACATTATTTGTTTTGTCCATCGGACAAAAGTCCTACGGTTTTCTGTACACACGGTCGGACTTTGCTCCATCGCTCTTTTGTTGGCCAAAAGTTTGTTCGTTTGCAGACCCAACTTTTGTCCGATGAAAACACAAAAAAAAAAAAAAAAGTTTGTCCGATGGAGCGTACACACGGTCGGATTGTTGGTCCAACTTGCTGAAAATGAAGTTTGTTGGCCAAAAGTCCGACCGTGTGTACGGGGCTTAAGAAACAAAGAATTTCTCTCTCACAAGTCACAACTTAACTCACAAATCCACCAAAACAGTGCCACCTTCCCAACCACACCCTATCTGGACTGGAATGCACTGCAGTCTAAAGCCCCGTACACACGGTCGGACTTTTGGCCAACAAACTTCATTTTGAGCAAGTTGGACCAACAATCCAACCGTGTGTACGCTCCATCGGACAAACTTTTTTGTTTTTATTTGGAGCAAAGTCCGACCGTGTGTACAGAAAACCATCAGACTTTTGTCCGATGGACAAAACAACTAATGTTAAAATCAACCAACAATAGCAGAAATTGACCAAAGGGTGGCGGTAAATAGCAGAAAAACCACGTGATGTTGAAAAAGTCAGTTGGAAGTCCGACCGTGTGTACGAGGCTTTACACAGAAAAACACACAATGGAATAAGAAATAAGCTCATTGGGGGAAGGGACAACCTCTTCAGGGGAAGGGACAAGCTCATTGGCCAACGTCCAGAAATATTTCAGAACTAACAAATTCGTTGTTTTGATTTCCGTTTTCCGAATATTCGTTATTTCGAGTTTTCGTTCATTTTGATTTTCGTTATTTTGAATCTTTGTTCGGTATTTTCGCTGTTTCTATGTTTTCGTATTTTCACTCTTTCGTATTTTCGCTGTTTCTAATTTAATAATTTCATATTTTCGTTGTTTTCCATATTCGTTCTTTTCGATAATTAGTTTTTCGTTGGTAATTTTAGTAAACCATTCGTTCATTCGTATCTTTACGAATTAAGGAATATAACGAATTTTGACGAATAACGAATTCGTAACTAAACGAATTGCACATGTCTAGTTATCATTATATGTTTATTTTTATATTATACATGTGTAGTTTTAGTACCAATTCTTCTGTACCATCATTTTTATGTGTATTTGGAACTTTTCCTCCAGCCCTTATGAAGGGGGATTGTGTGGCCCCTGAAACATGTTGGCTGTTTTTTGCCCTGCTTGTTGTAACCAGTTGAACAATAAAGATTTTGGACTCCTATGGATTTTTTTATAATTAATAGCTTACAGCCTGAATTCAGGTAAAGGGGGGAAAAAGAGGAGAAAAATCCTTTTCTAGTAAAGGTCCATATGACATGAAAGTGATAGTAAAGTCTTGTTTTTTTTTGGCTTTTGTTTGATTAAAAATAACAAACAGGTTATACTTACCTGCTCTATGTAGTTGGTTTTGCACAGAGCAGCCTAGATCCTCCTCTTCTCAGGTCCCTCGTGGGCGCTCCTGGCCCCTCCCTCTTGCCCCCACAACAAGCCGCTTGCTATGGGGGCCCCTGAGCCGAGACGCTGCTCTGTGTGTCCATTCATACACAGAGCCGCGGCTCAAGATAAAAAAAAAAACTTCTGCCTTTAGAACCACTGGAACAATCTGGCTCCTCTTCCCGATCTGGGCAGATCAATGCTAATATAGAAACAAAAGACAGACAGGAGCACAGGATCCAGTTAAAAGGCTGTACCACATTATCCTGTTAAAATATAACACACTTCCAACTGAGCTGCTTTTATTCAACATGGACCATCCTTAACCACTTAAGCCCCGGACCATTTGGCTGGCCAAAGACCAGAGCACTTTTTGCGATTCGGCACTGCGTCGCTTTAACTGACAATTGTGCAGTCGTGCGACGTGGCTCCCAAACAAAATTGACGTCCTTTTTTTCCCCCACAAATAGAGCTTTTTTTTGGTGGTATTTGATCACCTCTGCGTTTTTTAATTTTTTGCGCTATAAACAAAAATAGAGCGCCAATTTTGAAAAAAAATCAATATTTTTTACTTTTTGCTATAATAAATATCCCCAAAAGTCTATACAAAATCTAAAATTTTCCACAGTTTAGGCCAATACGTATTATTCGACATATTTTTGGTTAAAAAAAATCACAATAAGCGTATATTGATTAGTTTGCGCAAAAGTTATGGCATCTACAAAATAGGGGTAGTTTCATGGCATTTTTATTCTAATTTTTTTTTTACTAGTAATGGCGGCGATCTGCGATTTTTATCGTGACTGCGACTTTATGGCGGACACATCGGACACTTTTGACACATTTTTGGGACCATTGTCATTCTTACAGCGATCAGTGCTATAAAAATGCACTGATTACTGTGAAAATGACACTGGCAGTGAAGGGGTTAACCACTAGGTGGCACGGAAGGGGTTAAGTGTGTCCTAGGGAGTGCTTCTAACTGTAGGGGGGATGGGCTGTGTGTGACACGACACTGATCACCGCTTCCGATTACAGGGAGCTGTGATCAGTGTCCTGTCACTAGGAAGACTGGGGAAATGCTTGTTTACGTCAGCATTTCACCGTTCTTCCTCTCCGTGACATGATCGCAGGTATGCCCGCGGACATCGAGTCCGCGGGACCCGCGGCCGGACTCACGGAGCTCGCGGGGCGTGTGCCTCCTCATTCCACTTCTTAAAGGGGACGTATATATACGTCCATCTGCCTGCCCGTGCAATTCTGCCGACGTATATCGTCGTGCGATGGTCTTCAAGCGGTTAACACATCATCAGTAAGAGCCCGTTCACACCAGTGCATTCCAATTCTCAGAATAAAAAGTAGAACATGCTGCATTTTTCCTGCACTGGACTGTACTCGAACGCTGTAAAACACATCAAAAATGCACCAGAACGCACCTAAATGCACCAAAAATGCACTGGAACGCACATGTCCTTATTTAAGGTTAAGAAAAAAAGTGGGAGAAAAATGCACTGGATTGCACCAAACACGCCCTGGAACACATCAAAAATGCGTCAAAAACACGCATGCAGAAAAGCATCTGGAATGCATCCGGACTGCAGTTCTATGGTGTGAACTGGCCCTCAAGCCTCGTACACACGGCCGAAAATCTCGTCAAGAAAAAACACGTTGTTTTTCTTGACGAGATTCTTGGACAAGAAACTTGTCCCGGCCGAGTGTACAGACGCTCAATTCAAAGCGGTTCTTTGAATGGAGCGAACGCGGTGACGTCATCGACTACGACGAGCGTGCGCTCATCACATTCAATGCCGTCGCCGCCATCTTGTTACACCCTATCTATGCCTAGAAAGCTACCGCGCATGCGTCAAAGTCATTTCGAGCATGCGCAGGCTTCCCGGAGGACAGGTAAGTGTACACACACACACAATTTTCTCGTCGAGAAACAGGCTGACGAGAATCTCGACGAGAAAATAGAGAGCAGGTTCTCTATATTTCTCGTCGAGATTCTTGTCGGTTTTCTTGACGAGAAACCATACACACGACCGATTTTCTCGGCAAGAAAGCTCTCTCGGCAGTTTTCTTGTCGTTTCTTGCCGAGAAACTCGTTCGTGTGTACGAGGCTTAAGACTTGTGAATTGATAGCAGTGGAAAGTCCCAGTGCTGTTTGGATGACCTGCCCACTGCACCATACAATTGACACTCTCCAAGCAACGTTCTATGCCACCAATAGTCTTTGTGACAGAGCCTCACATCAAAGCATTAATTAACATGAATGCATTTCGAGGGTGTTCCCTCTTTGTCAAGCCTGCCCCAAACAGTAGCTATTTAAAGAAGTGCCATACTATTCAGTGCCAGCATCAAGACCCAACACCACCACACGTGTTTTGTTTCTGTAAGGATTTTTCATTTGGCACATTCTTTGACCTGACACTTAGATTCAGTAGTAAAAACCTGACAGGCAATCTAATCCCTCTCCACTCTGTCCAAAACCAAAAATATAACATTTTTGGTTTTGGGCTTAGATCGGCTTTAAAACTCTAGTGCCCAACATGCAGCATCCAGGCTCCTGTGTGTGGCCCGCTAAGAGTTGGGCACCAGGTAAAAACAACTGCAACAGCTCCTTATGCATTAGCCTCCATCACAGTGCCTACTCAGTGAAAATGTAAGCAAGGGCCGCCAGTTTGTGAGCTGCCCATCTAGGGTGACCACATTTTTAAACTACCATTCAGGGACATCCCCCCTTCCCAAAAATCAGCTTGTGCTGTAACTAATCACAGCACAGTGATTGGACACAAGAGGTGGGATTTATGATTTCTCCAATCACAAGCAGGGGGCGGGATTGTGCTCCTCCAGGCATTCCCAGCCAGGACAAGTACTGTCAGGGATTTGGCAGCCTTTTTTGGGGGCATCAGATTGGCCTGGGGGGTGGCTGGGTCAGTTTCATTCCGGGACACTGTATTGTCCTGGAATGAAGGTGCCCGGGACAGATCTGCAAAATGCGGGACTGTCCCGGGCAATCCGGGACACGTGGTCACCCTATGACCATCATTACCTACCTACTGGCTCCCAAAGTACTGGATACACCCCAGCGGTGGGGTCCAAATGTTGTAAGCAGCAGAGGCTGACAATTCAACTTCTGTGGGGGAAGTTGGCATCCCTTACAGGCCTGGTCACATGGGCTGTCAGGAGATGATCTGTCTGTGTAGGGGACTGTAGAGTCTGCCTGTCTATCCCTTCTGGAAATGGAGTGCTGATGAACTTGATGAAAGTTAAGACCCTTTTCACACTAGTGCAATTTCTCCTGCGCTTGCTGTTGCACTGCAATTCATGACAGTGGAAATCATTATTCTCTGTGGTCTCTGACTGTTTACATGAATGCAAGGTGGTGCAGTGCAATTTTTGAAAAGGTACGACGGATATTTCTTTTTCGTGCAGTATAATGCATGTAAATGTGTTTTTGGCAGGGTTTTGTGTTAAACAGCCAGCCTCCTCCTACTACAAAAAAATCATGATCATGAAAACATATCAAAAACGCATGTAAAAACATGCTACAAAAACGCACTGCAAAAAACGCATGATTATGCAGCAGCACTAGTGTGGACCTAGGCTAAAAGAAGGCAGCAGTAAATGTGTGTTTCTTTACAATGAATGTCAGTTAAATTGACTGTTGTAAATACAAAATTTCTCTGTGAATATACTCCTCTTTACATCTTTAAAGGACATTATTACCCTTTGCATGTTAATGTGCATTTTGCTAAGGCAGCCTATTTGTTTTGCATGAGTTGGTATTGGCAGCACATAATAACGCACTACAAATCAGACATTAATTTTTTAATGCAACCCACTGCAAGTGCACTGTGGTGTGCGGCAGTGTCAGCGCATTGCCGGTACTGCAAAAGCGTGTTGGCGTAACGGACAATAAAACATGCATTTTACCTCGTGGTAATGCAATGCAAATTTTTAAATACTAAGCAACTGTGTGGCCCTTTGTACTTGTTGGGGGGGGCACTTTTGAGGCTCCCTATATTCACAAAGTTCGCCACCTCTGGATAACAGGAGAAATAAAACTGCAGCTGTTCTCCAGTTGATATTACACTTCCCTGCATACTTTTGCAGCTAAATACTCCAGGAAATGTTTTATGGCTCCTTTTTCTGAGACTTACAATTTTTTTTTTAAGATCCATAGTACCTGTCCGGGATTCACCCGGACACTAGTACCATAGCTTATTTTTACTGCAAATATTGTGAAACAAAGTCTTGTCAGTGTGCCCTTCATCAGCGATGGCTCCAAATGGCACTAATTCCAATGGTGTTCCTCTTCAGCCATTGGACAGCCACTGATTACATAACTTGTGTGCATGGGCATAGAAGTTACATCATCTTCTGCTCTATTCTTGGTATGCCAGCATGCTCCAAGAAAAACGTAAGTACACCCCCCCCCCCCCCGTCCCTGCTCTACTTACCTCCATGGTTATGAGCTGCAGGTGCCCACACAGACAGTTTAATGGCCCAGGGATTTGAAATCGCTGCCCTTCTTCACCTTTCTGTAGGGCTTTTGGGATGGATCAGAGTGAATCTGATCAAAAGCGGTAACAATCAGACAATTGACCAGTGGTGACCAGTGGTGGCTGGTCGGCCTCGCACTTACAACGCCTCCCCCCACCCTTAAGCCACGTACACACGATCCGAAAATGGTACGAAAAATGCCGCATTTGAATTGATCGTACGATAGTCGGATCGTTAGTACAGAGCTTTCGAGAGCCGATCAGGACAGTTCATCCGATATTATTCCATTGGACATGCACGGAATTTTTTTTTGCACAATGCCAGATCGTACGATTTTCGTTTAAGCAGTACAGCTGTCGTTCAAAAATGCAATAAAAATGCATTACAATGCATTACATCACTCCTGAATTTTTATTCTGTCGTACGGGAATTTTCGTGACTTTAGTAAACTCCTCAGATTCGACGTGAGATTAGCATGCAAAAAAAACGGACGATCATTCGTCCGATAATCGGATCGTTGGTACGGGGCATTACGGGGCATTAGGCTTCTTCCTGCGTCTTCTCCTCCTCTGTGTCTCAGGCTTCACAACGGCTTCCTCCTCTGTGGCTTCCCTCCTCCTTCCCTCTGCCTTGTGGCCAATATGACCGCTTCTCGGGTCCAATCGGGTTTCACCCGCTTCCTGATTGATCAGGAAGACAATAGCGAATTATTATTATTATTATTATTATTCGCTATTGTCACACAACTGGGTGGGCTCAGGGCGCAGTGCTCATTTCCCCGAGCCCACCCTTTTTTTAAGCCAATTAAAGCCTCTGACTCTAATCACGTGCTTCTTTTTAAAAAAAAAAAAAAAAACAATTATGGACGATCCGCCACTGGCACTGACAATCAGAACCAATCTGATCTATTTTGGAATCCCTACAGAAAGAAGGAGAAAAAGAGTGGGGATTTCAAATCCCCAGACTGCTACACTGGCTGCATGGGCAATGACAGCTCATCACCCATGGGGTTGAGTAGGTAAGTACAGTAGGGATCGAGTGAGGGGGGGGAGTAGGGAGATGGCAGTGGCAGCTGGTGTGTTTTTTTTTGTTTTTGTTTTTTAAGGGGGGGCGAACAAACACCCCCCCGGTCGGTCTTTCAGCCCGGCACCTACCCCATCTAGGTTGCTCCTGTGACCTTTCCTTCTCTTCTGCATCACGGTGGCTTCCATTGTGCGTCTCCTCCCTCCTCCTAGGCATCCAATAGGATCGCCTGTCCTTTCAGCCAATCGGGTGATGGGTCTCAAGACCCACTTCCTGATTGGCCGGGAGGAGGATTGGTGTGGTATTCCCGAATATTCATTCGCTATTGTCGCACAACTGGGTGGGCTCAGAGCGCAGTGCTCTGCGCCATGAGCCCACCCTTTTTTGAAGCCTATTAGAGCCTCTGGCTCTAATCACATGCTTCAAAGAAAAACACCCCCCCATTGGAATCCATGGTCCGGCGCTCCTGCATGTAGATCAGGGTGCCAAGCGCATGGATGGGGGGCGGCGCCCGTGCGCCCCTTATGGATGGGCTGCCACTAAAAGCAGGGTATATATCTCCACACAAGCAATGTTAATGCAGGGATCTCTCCCACTGAGTTATTGTATTCTGCCAGGAGTAGCTCCCCCAGCCCCCCGCCCCTGCTAAAATACACTAATCAGAGATGCAGCCATTGGCTGTTCTGGTTTTCCACCGTGACTGTTTGACTTTCGGTAGATGCATACCCAGCTTTATACTTTTAGGGCCCATTCACATGTACACATTACTATATGTTAACACACAAGTACAGTATATATATGTAATCTACTGATATTCATTTTCAATGGCACCCCTACATGCATATACAGTAATTAAAATATACACCGGCATTGTAGCACACCAAAATCCATGGATGTGCATAAGTAACATAATGCTCTCAATCATCAGTTCTTATCATAGACTGGAAAATCTGTTAATTATAGTTGTTAATGCTTTTATTAATGGAGAAAAGTTACCAATCATAGCTTTTTACCACATGTACATATCTAACATCTATTGGCCATGGATGGTGAAAAGAACATTGCAGAGTAACGAGACATACAACATGTTCATGGATGGAGCGATGTCTCATTAACCTTTCAGTTCTGCACATGCAGAGACGTCGGAACAGGACAGACAAACCAAGCAGCTGCTTGGGGCCCCGAGCTGTCCTGGGGCCCCAGCAGAGGGCAGCACAGCAGAAAGAGGAGCCAGAGGACTTGAGGAGGCAGCATGGGAGGAGGAAGTAAGACCCCCCCCCCGCATATCCACTGTAATATCGTGCGATCGGCGCCCCCCCTCCCGCGAACGGCGTCAATGTCCCGTGAAAGCCACCCCCCCCCCATTCAACAACTTGGTGTCCTGAAAAAAAAATGCCAATGTCCTGCGGTAGCACACTGCGGGACATTGGCAAATTTGTTGTCCATTGTGCTTGGGGTCCCCAAATTCCTTCAAACGGCCCTGTGCACATGTATTATATTGGTTATTTTTATGATTAATAATATGTCCTGTTACAAACCCTTCACCATTCAAGGCAGTAAATCTAAGATATGTCACATGTAATGACAAGAAAATAGCTGACATATTTTGATTTTCATTGGATTGACACTGAGAGCTGCTCCAAAAATGTGACTGTTTATTCTATTTATAACGATTCTACATCTCGACCTCTTACATCACTCAGATCAGGATTCGTCACCTTTCCCATAAACAGAATTGATCCTAGAGGAGAAAACCATACATTAGAAAGCAATGATATTTGACAGGATGATCATGAAACAATGGCAATCAATACACAACCGTGTTTGTTCCGAATTATAGATAATCGTTCCATTGAAATATGTTTGTAGAGATTACTATAATTAATTGTTGTGTCTCCCATCATGAACGGGGGTTCATTAGAGTTGGGAATTCATTTTTCACTGAAACTTATGTTATTTTCAGTTCCATGAAATCCTTACATGTGCAAGGGAAGATATAGATCTTAAATGAATTTCACATATTTAAGAGGTCACACAGCACTGGCTGGTCCATGAAATAATACATTAACCTGATCCTCCTCCTGTCACACTTTCCAGCTTGAATGCAGCAGAAAGCATGAGATATCACTCTCAGTTATGATGCCCATTACCTTTTACAGACAATAAATCAGCTTCTGTGGTCTATTTTGGCAATGAAAGTTGCAGGTGACATTGTCATACATCATAAATTCTTCTCAATTGAGGAATTCATGAGCATGCTGCTGTAGTAGGCAATCCATTATGGCCTATAATTGTGCACAGAAGCAACTATAACACTAATATTTATTTTAAAATATAAAAATCAATGGAATATAACATAAACTAAAAAAATATACTGTACAAAAATAAAACTCAACCTGTGTATATAATACAATCTTTAAAAGGGAATGGGCTTTTAATATAAAGCTAAAACTTTCATTCAAATATATTCCTTAAAGTGGTTGTAAACCCACTTTTGCAACTTGCACCTACAGGTAAGCCTAGATTAAGGCTTACCTGTAGGTGCAAGAAATATCTCCTAAGCCTACATGTTTAGGAGATATTTACTAAAATCACAGGCGCCGCTGTCTACGGCGCATGCGCGCCGTAGACAACGGCGCATTCATGGGGTTAATCCCATTCACATATTGGACTAAGTCCCAGCAATGCTTGGGCTTAGCCGAATTTGACGGCTCCCGCGCGCATGCGCGGAGTCACGTCTTCGCCGCTCCGGCCAATCACAGCGTCGGAGCGGCGCTGTGATTGGCTGGAGCGGCGATACCCAGAAGTAACATTCCGGCTATCGCCACAGCGATGGCTGCGGCTGGAGAGAGGGACACGGGTGGCTTCGGGGGCCCGATCTAAGGTAAGTGGTACATAATGAGCTAGTATGCTAGTCATACTAGCTCATTATAGCTTTGTCTTGCAGGTGGGCTAAAAAAAAAAAAAAAAGTTTTATGGGATTATAGACATGTGCAGAACCGAAAAATTAGTTTTGTTTAGTTTCAGATAAATGCATTATGTTACTAATTTTGTTTTGTGGATTTGTTTCCGAATTTGTTTAGTTTCGTTTTGTTTAGTTTCATTTTGTTTATTCATTTTCTAATGAATTCCAAATTTTCAGAGCAATTTGAATCGGTCGAAAATTTATCGACCTGTCCAAATTCTATGTGAAGAATATCTGGTTGTTAAGGAGGAAGCCGGGAATCTGGCCGACAAGTCCTTGACAGCCGATGACCCATCAGTTGCCAGCGGTTTTCCCCACTGACAGCTGAATGTGAAAAAAAGAATGGCATCAATGAAAAATTAAGAAAAAAAAAACAGAGTGGGGTCCCCCTCCATCCATACCAGGCCCCTTCGTGTCTGGTATGGATTTTAAGGGGAACCCCATGCTATAATAAAAATGTGTGGGGTCCCCTCCAAAATCCATACCAGACCTTTATCCAAGCATGCAGCCCAGCAGGTCAGGAAGGAGGGGGGGGAACGAGCGAGCACCCCCCCCCCTCTGAACCATACCAAGCCACATGTTCATGGACCAGGGGCATGCTGGGTCGATGATGTCACAAGGGGGCAGAGTCACTCGCGATGTCATCGGGTGGCCCCACCGTTCGTCAGATGCGGACCTCCTTTTTTTTTTATTCTCGGTCGGCAGCGGCAGAGGCGTTCATCGTGATTGATGTTGGATTTACTTTGGGGGACATTGTTTTTTAAAAAAAAGGGATTGGCAAAAACTGTCTTTGTGTTTTTATTTTTTTTTACACTTTTTTGGGTGAATGAGTCGAGATACTAGGTACCCCATACTCATTCATATGGGGAGGCAGGATCTGTGGCACCCTTGTTAAAGGGGGCTTCCAGATTCTGATAAACCCCCCATCCGCAGACCCCCACAACCACCGGCAAAGGTTGTGGGGAAGAGGCCCTTGTCCTCATCAACATGGGGACACAAGATGCTTGGGGGGGGGGGGGGGATACATCTGAATCTCTGAATTACCAAAAGTTTGTCCGAATTTAGATTCAGACTGAAGTGAATTGCCTAGTAGATTTATCCTTATTTCCAGTCTTGGAAACACAACTAGAAATGAGAGAGAATCCCCTCCAAAGTAAAGGAAAATGGAGACATGTATCTCCACTAGAAGATTCCTCCTCTATAAGGTGACAACTGTGAAATTTTGCATTTCCCATAACTTTTTATTTCCAGTGACAATGATCACCACTCAATGCAAAAATAATATAAATATTCGTACATAAGGATGAGATTTATGCTTGAAATAACGGCAACAATATCTGCTGTGATTAAACGTATTTCTCTTTACAAGTAAAGTTAATAACGGCTTTCTTGTGAAAAAAATAAGTTAATAACGGCAGTGTTGGGAGAGTATGATATAGAAGACAGGAGAGGTGGAGCAAAGCACTGACTTTCTAGCAGAAGTCAATATTTACATAATATAATATCCTGAATTGACTTCCCTGTGATATGTTACCACTACTCTTCTGAGCTGAATGATACCCAACTAACTTAACACACTTTGTGAGCCCAAGGTTTCATTCCCCCACCCCTGAGCTTACAGGAAAATGCTGCAGAGAGTGAAGCCATGTCTTTTTATGGCAGTTCTCTCTGTACATTTAGGATCTGCCCAGTTAGGCTTTAGCATTATTATAAGATGCTAAAGTAACCTTTAAAGCTGAATTCCAGAAATTTGAGTCCTTTGTACAAAATGAAGGTACATTACGAGTTAAGTCCAGCGAGGTGTATGACACCTCCTGAGCTTAGCTGTATTATTTATATCTAACAGCTTTCTAGTACTCCTGAAAGACAGCTTTTGCTGTACTTCTGGGAGAGCTCTACATCTTGAACAGGAGAGTCGCTGCAGCTGCTATACATGCTCCTCCCCTTCTCCTGCCCAATCACAGAAGTCTTAACATTATGCAAATACATTTACAAAATACCAAGGCTTCTGTGAATGGGCAGCAGAGTGGAGGGGAAGGCATAGCTGCTCTGTTTGTTTCTCTCCCCTCAGATCCCCAGAGTGTCTCACCAGCAGGACAATAAGCCTGTAAAATGTAAATAACAGAAATAAGCCCGTGAGATGTCATGCAGCTCTTTGGACTTAATGGCAGGGCATAGACAATGTGATTTTCTTTCCAGTAACTACAGGTTGCAGGAAAGAAAATCGCTTGATTCCCCCATCAACACAGTCAGTACCGATGGGGGAATCCCTCCTGCAGGGCAATAATAGTCCCCCACCGGGAGAACACAATTATTATTGCTAGTTGTTATAGCCGCTGGCAATAATCGCATGTCAAAATCTGAAATGCTGGTTGTACCCATGTCAATCGATGGATCGACTTGGGTACAATCAGCCTGCCCATAGATGGTTCGGATCCCCTGAACCAGCCAAGATTCAAACCATCTATGGCCAGCTATAATGAGCCTTCACTTTTTACAAAGTGACTGAATTTATGGAAATCAGCTTTAAATGTGTGTTTGAAATGAGCTTAGCACGCAAGACTTTTCTGATATACTTAATTTAATCTAAGTAAACAGACAAGATATTCTGCTCAAATGGCGTGGAGACAAACACATGCATTTTTGTTATTCATGCACAGTGAACTGCGTCCTGGCCAATAATAAAATCTGATGTGTGATTTTGAGTGACAAATGAATACTATGCACTGTCAGCCTTAAAGTAAATCATTTTATTTGCCGTTGTCATCTGTTGAGCCATTAACGAGATCAGATGTCACAATAGCGCATAGCAAATGAAGTTAAGTAACAGCCTTTGCCATTGTTTATGCACTGAATGTTTTATAATATACGGACTAACCTGATTAGAACATGGATTTATAAAGAACACACTATTAAAAAGATTTCATATTTTTTAAGGTCAACTCACCTGATGTATTGTGCCGAATAAAAAACAGGAAAGGACGATCAGCCACAAATCTGTGATTGGTAATGCTCATTGCAGCTACCTGTATCCCTGGAAAATGCAGTATTAACATATTAGCTTTTCTGTTCAGTTCTCTAGGCTAGAGATTCTTCATTTTATTGAAGCTCGTGCCTCCTAAAAGTCAAAGTTTTATCACTTAACATTACCAGCACTTGCTAAATATGTGAAAACGTTTTACCAGCAAAATGTTCTGCTTTTAAGGCCCTATTCACATCTGACTGTTTTGTTGCTCAAAGCTCCAAAACACTGAACATCCAAAATCGCATGTATTTCAATAGTAGCTGTTCATATGTGAGCGCTCAGGTGCCTGTAGCTTGACGCCTGATGCTTTAAAAGCTACATAAGCTATTTTTAAGGCAAAATCTGGCATTTTTGGCCCCATATATACTCGAGTATAAGCCGAGTTTTTCAGCACATTTTTTTGTGCTGAAAATGCCCCCCTTGGCTTTTACTTGAGTCACCTTTTTGTGTCTGAATTTGGGGACCCAGTACCGGCTGGCCCGTAGGTCCCCTGGACCTCAAACTTGACACACATGTAGCCCCACTCTTCCTCTACAAGTGTGCAAATTTTGTTGTCCGGGGGACCTACGGCCAGGGAGCACCAATTTTTCAAACCCGGGCACCCTTTCTATAGACTCCCATGTTAAACATCAGTCTAGTCATGGACACAATGAGGCATGGGCACAGGGAGGCATGGGCACAGGGAGGCATGGGCACAGTGAGGCATGGGCACAGTGAGGCATGCCCATGGGCACAGTGAGGCATGGACACAGTGAGGCATGGGCACAGTGAGGCATTCACATGGACACAGTGAGGCACAGTGAGGCATTCACATGGACACAGTGAGGCAAAGTGAGGCATAGTGAGGCATAGTGAGGCATGCAGATGGACACCCTAGGCTTATACTCGAGTCAATAAGTTTTGCCAGTTTTTTTTTGTGGTAAAATTAAGGTGCCTCGGCTTATATTCGGGTCGACTTATACTCGAGTATATACGGTAATTGGGAATTCAGCTTTTTCACATGCTTTGTCAGGTGTTTTTTAGCCTATAAAAACTAGAATCCTCCTCTAGTGCTTTCCATTGGCTAAAACTAAAATGACTGAAGACTGAATATACATGTAAAATGCTTACAGTTCTCATAGAAAACACTTGCACCAAAAAGTTTGAAAACAATCCCAAAAATACACATGAAAATCGCTCTGCTCAGGTGTGAATGCAGCAATAATGCAGTGAATGTAGTGATCATAAACCCTTCCATATACCCAGTGAAGTGACTGGTCTCAGGTGATACACAGAGATGAAACAAATCCACCTACGTAAGTTGTATCTGTTTTTCTGCAGCCCCCCTCTCTTCCAAAACCGTTCAAAGTACAAATTTTATGCAGCAATTCTCAGCTCCAGAAGGCAGGGGGAGGGAATCTGATGTGACGCACAGCACAGAGAGGAGAGTGTAACCTGAGAGCTGAGTGGAGGGAAGGAACACGCCCCCTTCCCCATATATATATACTCTCATAAGGAAACATGAAAAGCTGTGGCTGTCAATCACCTGCTGTGTGCTTGAGGGGTATCTTCTGAGATTGTCTGGTGTGAGCGTAGACTGTGAGAAGTGACTCATGCAGATAGCAGAGAAATGAGAAAGGAGACAGGAATCGCACTAGATGCTTTGAACTGAGACACGTACACACTATAGAAGGATATGGTTTGTACATTTTTCATTTCAGAAGTTTACAACCACTTTAATTAATAAGCATACTTTCATTATACAGGGGGTCCCCGGGTTACAAACCCGTTAGGGACTTTCCTCATGTTTGTAAATCGGAAATGTTCGTAAGTCGGCCGCGCATGTGCAGAACGACAATTACGGACATTTCCGATGTTTTCCGATGTTCAGTCGAATGCCGTTCTGCACATGCGCGCCCAATTACGGACATTTCCAACATTTGCGTAGAACAGCAGATGGACCGCGAAAAACGGCAGAGGGTCCCCGCAGCGCCCGGTTTGTAATTAGGAGGGGTTCGTAAGTCGGGGACCCCCTGTATGTATATGTAGCACCCTCTAGTGCGTGCTACTAGAAGTGAGAGTAGGTAAACTATAGTCTTGCCCATGGATAAACCTGAGTCACCGAATCTAAGTCAGGGTTATTAGAGGCCAGGGCTGGATGACTCATCCTGGCAGCTCTCTGGTGCCTCCCCCTGTTTCTAGAATGTTGGAGAACATTCTAGAAAATAGTGGGCGGCAGCTTGGATGGGTTGCATTGAATATTTAGGGGCTTTTAGCCAATCGCCAGGTTGGGGGCCTGGCAGGGAACTAAGGCGCACTTAAATAGACATGAGTCATGCCAGCAGGGGAGTCAAGTGGAAGACAGAGAAGCAGTGCTGAGAAGAGGCTGTCGGGACCCCTGCCGGGGAGGGGTTTTACCTCTACATGGAGCTTGGGTTTGTGCAGGAGGAAGGAAGAAGAGGAATTCGTAAACAGGGAGGGATTGTCGCTGGTTCTTTTTATGGACATTTTCAAGTTGGGCACCCCATGATCCCTTACCCCATCCAAATTATCTTCCCCTAATGAAACAACAAATACAAGCCAAAAGACAGATTTCTGTGTATGGATGCTAGAAGGAAATGCTGTGCGACTGGCTGTGCAGCACTGGGGAACCCTGACTTCAGCAACTCCTATGGAGCGGGGGGTAGTGCTACATATACAATATTATCTTGTTATTATTTTACCCTCAGAGGCCATCAGAATTACTCCCTAGCATACACATAGCAATGGTTGACAACTACTGCTTCGGGCTATTGGCAGTTTGTCACAAGAGAATTGGATAATGGTTTGGACACAGGTGGTCCTGAATGTGGAAGATTGGTGAGCAAAGGTGTCAACATCAATTATAGGCAAAGACAAAAAAAAAATTCTCGCATGAGATTAAACATGAATCCATGAATTCATTGATAAAAATGAGATAGCAAGAGCTACATAAGACTTTTACTGGTTTAAAATGTCTTGGGCACATCATCTGTCTTCATAATCTAATTAGAAATATGTTACTCTGTGAAAGTGTGGAACTTGTTGTTCAAATTACATTGCTGTAAACCTCGTTTGGTGCCTTGGAAGCAGGATCAGCTAGCTGCAAAGATCTCCATCGTCTTTCTACTTTTGTGGCAATAACTGCTAAAACTGAATAGTCAACTTGGATCAGAATGCAATGTAAGTTATGGCGATGACACATTCTAATAACCCTTTAAAATAAGGTGACCAGATTTTTAAAATGAAATCCGGGGACATTTTTTTTTTTTTACTAGTAATAACGGCAATCAGCGACTCTCTGCCCGTCTCCGTCGCCCCCTGCCTCACAGCCTGTCAAGTCTTACTCTCCGGGCCCCGGCTACTACTGGGTGGGGAGCGGAGGAAGATCACTCCGCCAGGGAAAGCAAGGAGATAAGCAGGCGGCTGGCCGGGACTTGAGCCAAGACAGAAGAACATGCGAGCGGAGCTGAATGGGCATGCACCCGAAACTGTCGGATGGGCATGCACCCGAAACGGTCGGATTGTCCGATAAAACACGTCCGTCGGACCGTTGTTGTCGAAAAGTCTGATCATGTGTACGGGCCTTTAGTCTGTAGGGTTCAATATTGAGTTGGCCCACCCTTTTCAGCTATAACAGCTTCAACTGTTCTGGGGAGGCTGTCCACAAGATTTAGGAGTGTGTCTATGGGAATGTTTGATCATTCTTCTGGAAGTGCATTTGTGAGGTCAGGCACTGATGATGGATGAGAAGGCCTGGCACGCAGTCTCCGCTCTAATTCATCACAAAGGTGTTCTATCGGGTTGAGGTCAGGACTTTGTGCAAGCTAGTCAAGTTTATCCACCCTAAACTCACTTATCCATGTCTTTATGGACCTTGCTTTGTGAACTGGTGCACAGTCATGTTGGAACAGGAAGAGGCCATCCCCAATCTGTTCCCACAAAGTTGGGAGCATGAAATTGTTTAAAATGTCTTGGTATGCTGACGCCTTACGAGTTCCCTTCACTGGAACTAAGGGGCCAAGCCCAACCCCTGAAAAACATCCCCACACCATAATCCCCCCTCCACCAAATTATATGAACCAGTGCACAAAGCAAGGTCCATAAAGACATGAATGAGCGAGTTTGGGGTGGAGGAACTTGACTGGTGACCACTTTCACTGAGCCAGAATGTGTATGGCATGCCAATAGGATTAATGGCACCCGCACTCATATAGCGGGTTTTTCTGTGTGGGTGGTTGCTACTGCGGGAACAGGTATGATCCCACAGCAAGAACACCCCACACAGATGTGAACTCAGCCAGAGGAAATTTTCCACCCAAGACAAATGTTTTGGTGACAGCTGTCTAAGATGGGAACTCCCTCACCTTGGAGAGATTTTCTCGTACTTCCTGTTGCATTTCCAAGACAAGAAGCAAACTTCCAATAGAGAGCTGACAATGATGCCTCTGCTGCCCTGAAATCCTAAGCACTGTTAAGCAGAGTTCTGATTTTCTAGACTAAGGAACACCCCCCTTAGGTTATGGAGAGTCCAGCAGGAGAGAATTCGGACTTTTGCAGAATTTAACTGCAGCAGAGGCAGCGTTGTCTGCTCACTACAGTAAATCAGTAGCTCACTGGATTTCTGGCAGGCTCAATGGGTATTTTATTGTATCTGCATCTTTAAAAAAAAGGGGGGGGGGGGAAATGAGCATATATTGGAGAGAAGTACTAAACATGTTTTTTTATATTATTTTGTCCAAACATAAACTTTAATATCAGTAGTTATTTTGCGGTGTTCAGATAATAATAATAACCACGAATATAGTATAAAGAATGTTCATCTTTTTGTTGTACCTGTTGATGCAGCTGCTTCACTCCCAGATTCATTTACTTCAATAGAAACTTTTTGAACCATTTTTGAAACGTGTAAGTTTGATGTATCTACAAAAACAAAAAAATAGAAAACATGACAGAAGATTTACATAGAATCTTGATATTCGACCTTCTGTGTACATATTGTGCACAACAAACAGTATTTGGAAATCGACAAAGAATGATGTCGGAAATTGAATACTACTGCAAATAGCAAAATAACTAGCTGCTAGAAAGTAATTTACTGAAATGTGTCATACAATCTTCGTTATATACTTAGAATCCAGTTATATTCTAATTGTGGGCTCAATTATTCCTGCAATTGCTCACATAGCAATATGTGCATTGATTTCTTTCCTAATACACCCAGTGATATACTCAATTAGGTTACCTAGCTGAATGTTATAAAAATATATCCAGTATGGAAGTCTGTCCCTTCTTCCAAAGGCTTTAAAGGATCTTTACATTTAAGAATGAGCAACCACCATGCAATACAGGATATAACTTATGTATTTTCTTAAAGTCCAACTCTAGCCAAAACATTTCTTTGGTTCTAGATAGTGTGAGGTAGGGTTAGAACCCCTCTCTGACTTTATTTGCTGTCTGTGTCCTAATTTAGAAGATTCCCTGGTCTGGTTTAAGGGGGTCATTGGAACAGAATGTGAGGGAAATTTCTCCAGTGGGGCAATCATTAGAACCTACTTAAAAATGACATTTAATCTGCTTATACCTTGCCTTCCCTGTCAACATGCTAACATCTTTAATTTACATCCAATGACAACATCGCTGGGTCTCTGTGTTTCTATATACAGCACAGGTAGATCATGGCTAGTGGGAGGGATCAGCAAGGTGCTGTACATAGGTCTGTGAAAAGATCACAACATCCTGTCTCAGTGCTGATGCTAGCAATGGCCTGGTTCTTGAGAGGTGTTATGCAAATATCAAAATGTCTTGATGGGCGGGTGTCAGTCTGGAGGAGTGGCTGTTTCTAGGCAGGCTGCATTTGCATGCAGACCACCCTAAGTATTACCCACATGTGCTGCCGAGCCTTCATAAGAAGTGAAATCCAATGGATGACAGTAGTGGGCCAGGGACAGTAAGGCAGGCCATTTATAATGCAATGCTCTGGCCTTCAACCACAGGTTGAAGGAAAGAAAAATTGTTGGGTTCCCCCATCAACACTGACTGTGTTGTTCAACAAAGCTTGTTCAATAAAGTTTTGACAATAAAACCTGGAAGCTGATTTCACCAGAATTTGCACTCTTCCATTTTAGTAAGTCAACCCCAACAAAAGCTGGAGCAAAGTCAGAATCCTTGTTCCAAGTCAGTGACTTAAAGTGGGTAGTGCAGAAGAGAATAGACTAAAGCTTCGTACACACGGACAGTTTTATTGGCAAGAAAACTTCTGGCAGAGCTTTTTGCCGAGAAAACCGGTCGTGTGTATGTTTTCTCGTCGAGAAAACTGCCGGGAATCTCAACGAGAAAAATAGAGTTGTATAGTATCACAGCATATGTACTACACAGTAGTCAGCGTGGCTCTCTCACCCACGGCTAGCCATTCCACACTCCTGCCACCTTCCAGTTATCATCAAAGCTCTGCTCCATCCATGTCTCCATGTCTTATAGCTAAAAGTTCCCAAGAGACAACTTTACCGTTTAATGATGTGTGTGAATGTTGTATTATATAATGCTATTAAAGGAGGTTACCCTTTAGGCAGGACTGATGGTATACCCGCCATCTTAAAAGGGGATGTTCCTCACTTGCCAGCACATCCTGAAGAAGCCATAGTTATGCCCAACATAGCAGCATGGCCTGCCAGCTAAGGAGATACCAGCCTGTATGCAGTGGCGGCTGGTGGTATATTTTTTGGTCAGTCAGTCGGGTCAAAGGCACTCCCACTCCTTCGCCCTGGTCAATCAGTTGGTCACCAGCCCCGCATTTACCCCATCTAGGTTGCGGGCAGCGCTTCCTCCGGGCGGCGGATGGTGTCTCCTCCTCTTGGTGCTTTACGGCAGCTTCCCCTGCGTCTCCTCCTTGGCAGCCAATAGGATCACTTTTACTCTCGGCCAATCGGGTGACGGGTCTCAGGACCTGCTTACTGATTGGCCAGGAGGGGACTCAGGAAGACAATAGTGAATATTAATTTGCTATAGTCACACAACTGGGTGGGCTCGGGGCACAGTGTTCTGCGCCCCGAGCCCACCCTTTTTTGAAGCCTAGTAGAGCCTCTGGCTCTAATCACGTGCTTCTAAAAATAAAAAAAAACATTAGATGCCATGCGTCCAGCGCCCTGCATGTAGATTAGGGGGCCAGATGCATGGATAAGGGGGGCAGCGCCCCTGTACCCTACATTACAGGCCGCCACTGCCTGTATGCCTGATGTGCTGGGCTTTTATTGTTTCGGGCACAATCAATTTTATGGAACAGGAACAACACCAAATGTTATCTCTATAACCTTTTGAAGCTCACAGCTTAGAAATATTCCAATCCTTATGTAACAATCAGCCTTGGGTAGTCACTACCTGCTGGTTGTTTCTCAGCACTGCAGCTCGCGTCTCTGACACCTGACATGATCAGTAAACCTAAGTAGACCAGCCTGTGCATAAAAGTAATGGGCCTTGGATTAAAACACTGTAAAGAATGATATATTTGATTCCCTGTAACTGCAGGAAGCAATTTAAAGAGTAAAACATCATTTTTTAATCAATGTGATCCAATAGCTGGGTCAATCATTTTTGTAGGCACCTGAACGTTTTTTGACAAGATTGGTATAAGTCACCTGTTATTCCTGAAAGATCGCAATTTTGGTCGAACACATTGGTCACTTTTAGGTTCAGCAGAGCAGGCTTTAAATCAACCTTTTGTTCTATTTTAAACCTGCAAAGATAGAAATTACAGAATATTCAAATGACGCACTTATTTAGCCTATCAATTTCAGAACCTATTCTTGGTGTGTATTTATGCCATATTCACTAAGTAAGCCATAATAGGGACATGCCACACTGCTCACAAAAAGTTTTAGCAATGTTTTTTCCTAAGGGTAGCATGAATCTGATTTGTTTGTTAATGCATGTTACGGTTTAGATATTGGGTATATCACATGATCTAGACCAGGGGTCTCCAAACTGTGGCCCTGGGGCCGAATGCGGCCCTTTGCTTGTCTTTATCCGGCCCTTGGGGAACTATTTCTCCCTCTGATACCAATGATGGGGCATTATTTCTCCCATTGACGCCAGACATGGGACACTATTAATCCCACTCACCCCATTGATAGGGGACTATTCCTCCCATTGACCAATGATTGGGGTACTATTCCTCAAGCTGACACCAATGATGGTGCACTACTAATCCCACTGACACCAATGTTGGGCACTATTCCATAAACTGACACCAACAATGGGGCACTATTAATCCCACTGACACCAGTGATGGGGCACTATTCAGCCCACTGACACCAGCAATAGGACACTTTTTCACCCCCTAATACCAAAGATGCATTGTTTACTCCCACTGATGCCAGGCCCTCCTAAAGTCTGGAGGATATTAAACTGGCCCTTTGTTTAGAAAGTTTGGAGACCCCTGATCTAGACACTGCTACCCTCTGTACTTTCCATAGTTTACATGTGGTTTTCAGCAAATATGTGCTGTAATGTCATACAACTGTGTTCTGTTGCATACCTGTAAGTAAAGAATTAAAAAAAAAACACACATGGTAGTAGTAGTAGTGCAGAAACCAATCAAATATCAGATTTATCTCTTAAATTTACATTTTCTTAACACTGAATTGAATGTAAGTAGTAACATTAGGACATAACATAAAGTTCTTACCTTGGACACACTGATAAATTACCTTCTATGTTTTATTCATATGCCCATCAAAGCAAAGCCAAGGAAAGGATTATATCTGTGTTTTATAAAAAAAGGACGAAGGCCTATGACTTGCACTACTAACTTTCGGCAATAGAATGAAAGGAGGTCCATGAAGGTCTTTACAGAGCTATATAGGTACAATGAATCAGGTTCACATGCAAACAAGGGTGGGATGGGGGCTTATAAATGACTACATATACATAGTACTGGTTAGATGAAAAGTTGTGACGTTGTCATGCTTTTCCCCCGGTGATATGGACTGATTAGTAACACTGAACTATGTTGGTGACATTCTACTCTGAATGGCCACAAGTTGAGATATGACTTCTGATGAAGTGTCCCAACCTATTTTAAAGGGTGGTATATGAGGGATCACAGGCATAAGTTAATCCATGAAAATCTAAATGCTACCAGAATAGGCACCTTTAGCTTTATCTAACTTGAGGTTTAAGTTGCACTGGATATTGTATATCTCAAGTTAGAGTATAAAAAGCATTTTAATGTTAACTCACCTAGGCAAGCTAATTTCCACCGTTTCCTCTGTCATCTTTGTGTTCCAGCCCCTTAGTAATGGTTCTGTCAACTTTTTTTCAAGATCCTCTATTTCCACATTTTCTTCTGGGAGAGCTAGTACTAAGCTGACCTTGTCTCCTTTGTATGGAAGTTCCAATACCTTGTATTTCAAATCATTCTCAGAAAAATATCCTGGAAAAAAAAAACCCTGGGGTAAGAGGACACTGCAATGCAATCTGGGTGTATATTATAGCACTAAAATGTGATGATTTTTCACATACAATTTACTCCTCAGCACTCATACACACAGGCATCCGCTGTCTTGCGTTAAGGCAGATGGAAGAGATAAATTAATAATTTGTTATTTCTATTTAGTAATGACAAACATATGTTTGTAAAATCATCCTTGCTGATTTAATTTACTTCAAATACACCACAATGCAGAGTTTCAGAGATTTAAGGCTTATCTTCAGGAATTTTTTTCAATTAGTCCCGTAGAAGGGGTTTAAAAAAAAACCCCAGCTCTGGCTGCAACACTAACCCCCTCTTTAGCACTATTAACTCTAGTAATTTCCTTCCCCCACTAGATGTCCTCAGTCTTGCAGCTTGAATGACAGCTAGCATAATTTAACCTGAAAGACTGAGAATATACTGTGAGTGCAGAAAGTATTCTGCACTCACAGTATAATGATAAATTCAGCACTGTTCTTTGCATAACTGAAGACCACACATTGTTGGAAATCCTAAGAGGAAAACAAACTATATATGGAACAAGTAAACATTGAGGCACTGGATTAAAACCATCAGTAGATGATTTAGATTGTGATTAGGACACAGTGGCTCTGGTAAGGCTGTTCCCAACAAAAGGGGGGGGGGGGGGGGTTGCAAAAACAGGAAGCGGTGGTTTGAAGATTTATATGCACAAAGTCAAGTGAGAGCACCAAAGGTCTGAGTCTAAACACTTTTAATATCAATATTTGTTCACAAAGAGACAACACAGAACAGCCAAAGCATTTCAGAGGCCCAATGATCTCCAAAGATTGGAGGACTCTAAGGCCTCATGCACACTGGATGTTTCTTTATCAAAAAACACATTTATAGCATTACCTGCAGTGCCAAGAGTTTGGGCATTAATTAATTTTATTGACCAAAATAATAATTTACTCTGGCCATTGAAATTAATTAACACTCATAATCTAAACGTGCCTAGCGTTAACGTGCCTTTAGAAACGATTACATGTGTCAAGCGTTTTTTCTGTCAAAATGTCACTGCTCCTGGGAGTGGTTTTTCTTTTATTCTGCCTCTAAACTCCTCTAAATGCCAATGTTTGCATGGACACATAGGCTCACATGCAGGGAAAATTAGAGGCAGGAAAAAAAATGGCAGACACCCCTAGGAGCAGCTGAAAAAAATTGTCCAGGTTGCCTGAAGCCTAAAGTGGCACAATCGCCAGGTTTCCTTGTTTGAATCATATAAAATTAGACCTGGCAAAGACCAGTAAATTGATAGATTTGTTGTTTTTTTTTATGTATTTAATATTTCCATAGCAAAGTGAAGGTTTATTTAGTCTAAAGTTCCAAAAGGCTCAAGATTTTTTACTATAAAGCACTCTATGCATTAAAGAAAATTATCTTCTGGGTGCAGCTCCCCCTTAAATTTACCTGAGCCCCATCTCAATCCAGCGATCTGTATAAGAGCAGCGGCTCTTCCAGGCCTCTTCCTCCTCATTGGCTCACACAGCAGCAGGAACCATAGACTCCTGCTGCTGTCAATCACAGACAGTGAGCCAATGAGGCTGAGCTGCGCTCTGTGTGTAAATGAAAGACGCTAGCTATTGGGGGCCCTCGGCGGGGGGGGGGGGGAGGAGCCAGGACCGCCAGCAGTTGGCCAAAAAAGAAGAGGATCAGGGCTGCTCTGTGCAAAACCATTGCACAGAGCAGGATGTGTAACATGTTTGTTATTTTTTTTATGTTTTATCTTTCCTTTAAAATCACTTTAATGAATAAAGCACAAAGCACAATTTCGGTGCATATGGCTGAACATTCAAATTGAACACAACTTCACTTTATGAACTAAACTAAGTAAATATTCTCCACCCCTTTAGTAGATCAACTCTATATTATGTTTACAGTATGGGGTCAGTCTCAGACAGGTTTGATTACTCTTTTACCAAAGGAGCTCATGTGCCTGACAGTATTTTTGGGCTACCCTGACTTCCTCTGATCTTCTCAATCATGTTTGAGTTCAAATCCAACTAGGAACCTATTTATATGGATTTTTTGCATACATAGTAGCAAAATATATCAAAACCCAGAAAGCTGAGCTTGATTGTGAATAGACTCCGTAGTTGATAGCTAGGTAGTCTAAAGCCTCGTACATACGGTCGGACTTCCATCTGACTTTTCTGTGGATTTTTGTCCGAACGGAGTTGGCCGGGCACACCCATAGCATACACACCACAGGACTTTTCTGCAAACATTCCCAAAACTTTTTGCAACATCACGTGGTTTTTCTGCTCTTTACCGCCACCCTTTGGTAAACTTCTGCTATTGTTGGTTGATTTTAACATTAGTTGTTTTGTCCATCGGACAAAAGTCCTATGGTTTTCTGTACACACGGTCTGACTTTGCTCCATCTGACTTTTGTTGGGCAAAAGTTTGTCCGTTTGCAGACCCAACTTTTGTCCGATGAAAACAAAACCAAACGAAAAAAAGTTTGTCCGATGGAGCATACACACGGTCGGATTGTTGGTCCAACTTGCTTAAAACAAAGTTTGTTGGGCAAAAGTCCGACCGTGTGTACGGGGCTTAAGGCAGTTACATTTTGTTCTTGAACAGATTGGATGAAACAGAAAACATAGCTTTTGGGTGTTTCTGCTTCATTGCTGTCCCATCTGTTAAAAGCAACATTAAAATTTGTTAAGTGTACTATATACTGAACATGTTTTTTTCTTGAACACTTGAATTACCGATCTTTGTTGCTGTTTGGAGATGCATCATTGGTATCTTGGTTACATTGCCTTTTTTTACTCTGAATTCTTGTGGGTGAGTGGCATCTGGGCTAAACTTGTATTTCCATTCTCCTCTGAAGTAAATAGCGTTGACCAAAACAAGTTTTGTGAGTGGCTCAAAGTCTCCACTTGAGAACATGTGTTTGATTTTTCCTGTACAAAAAAAAGGTAAAAAAAATGTTGAAAAATATAACTGGTTCTATTCAGAATAGATGTGTGAGCCAGCTGTAAACCCTATCCTAAAAGGGCACCTGTTATTGAAGGTTTTTATATGATGCTCATGGCAATCATTTATAAACTTGTGGCTTTCGTTTGGGTAAAAAGATGGCATGCTCTGAATATGTTTGTCTTTCATTTCATTTTTTCTGACATTTTTGTTAATAGATTTTACCAGCATCCATTTAGGAAATGGAATTACTTGATAACAATAAAGAGAAATACACACAAAATCATTAGTAACTCCAAAAACTCCACAAAACCTAGCTTATATAAAACACAAATTTACTTGGCTATATTTAAAAAAGGAAACATGGCAACTCAAACTTTAAATATGTTATTCAAAGTTAAAGCATAATATTAATTATTCATAGACTTTAAGTCTTCAATCAATCCATAACTAACAAGAAGAGGTGTATTTGAGAAGGGCAGTACTATAAAAGTGCATAGAAGAAAATTCTCTAAAGCCTCGTACACACAACCGTTTTTTTCAAACGCTAGTTTTACCAGAATGAGCGCTCCCGTCTCATACTTGATTCTGAGCATGCGCGTTTTTTTAAGACTCGGAAAAGCATACACACGACCGGTTTTATCGTCGGGAAACAGGCCGACGAGAATCCCGACGAGAAAAAAAGAGAATCCTGACGAGAAAATAGAGAGCAGGTTCTCTATTTTTCTCGTCGCGATTCCCGGCAGTTTTCTCGACAAGAAACCATACACGCGAACGGTTTTCTCGGCAAGAAAGCTCTCCCAGCAGTTTTCTTGTCATTTCTTGCCGAGAAAACCGTTCGCGTGTATGGTTTCTTGTCGAGATAACTGCCGGGAATCTCGACGAGAAAAATAGAGAACCTGCTCTCTATTTTCTCGTCAGGATTCTCGTTTTTCTCGTCGGGACTCTCGTCGGCCTGTTTCCCGACGAGAAAACCAGTCGTGTGTATGCTTTTCCGAGTCTTAAAAAAAACGTGCATGCTCAGAATCAAGTATGAGACGGGAGTGCTCCTTCTGGTAAAACTAGCGTTCGTAATGGAGATCGTGCATTCAGTTCGTTACAGCGTGATGAATGTGCTAAGACTGAAAAGCGCAAATCATCTCTTCCCCAAAAAAAAATTTCTGTGCCTTCCACTTTCACAATTACTGCACTCGTACTGTCAGTGGTACTACGTTTGCTACTACAGCCGCGTCTGGAACTGTTAAGCCCCGTACACACGATCGGATAACCTATGGATTTTCGTCCGATGGATTTGTCCATCGGAAATCCGATGAAACTGTTTTTCATCAGTCTTGCCCACACACCATCAGTCAAAAAACCGACCGTTCCAAACGCAGTGACGTAAAACACTCCGATGAGCCGAGAAAAATGAAGTTTAATGCTTCTGAACATGCGTCGACTTGATTCTGAGCATGCGTGGGTTTTTGATCCGATGGACTTGCCCATAGACGATCGGAGTTTTCGATCGGTTTTTTATCCATCGGAAAAATTTAAAACATGTTCTATTTTTTAAAACCGATGGAAAAAAGACCGATGGGTTCCATACACGATCGGTTGGTCTGATGAAAACCATCCATCGGACGGTTTTCATCAGTCAAACCGATCGTGTGTACGGGGCTTTACTTACTGTGTTCTGCTGCAGTTCCTACAGCCACATTACTAGTGCTAGAGATTGCTGATTGTTGCTCAATTTGTTATTTGTTTTACCGGCGACTCAAAAAAATAGTAACTGTTCAATTTCTCTCTGGACTTTGGGTGCCATTGTTACAAGTTGGGTACCAACCTCCTTGCCCCGCCCACATGGAGCAGTCACAATAATTGAGAACATGTTTAGCTACTTTTAGATACAGCAACAAATGAGAGATCCAGACATGTTCATGGCAACTGAAGACCTCTCACCCGTGCATACAAAGCACAGCCAAAACTAAAAACGGCAAGCAACTCAACCAGTTTATAACTACCTTGGAAGTTTATGTACAAATACTTTATGTAAAAAAAAAAAACCTTAATGCAGAACTCCATAACTCCATTCTCTCAATACATACAGGTTCAGGTTTCACATTTCTAGAATATTTTTTTCTTAGCTCAAGACTCTTAACAAAAGTCTGAATAATAGTCCCACCAAGTTTGCTGCAACTTCCACCGCCGTAAAATTTTGCGAGCGTGACATTCACCTCTACATTACACTATATTTAATATCTCTTGGGTGTCTTTTACCTTCTATTTTTTTTATATATGCTTCTCTTGTGGTCAATCGTTTGCCTGACTTTACTATAATTTCAAACTATATGCACTTTTGTTCACCAACTGCTCCATGAATCCTATGTTACACAAATCTGGGTTTATCCTTCTATATTCTTCAAACTGACAATTATATTTCACTAATAACCTGCTTATTTGTTTTCATTATTATAACATTATTTCGTTAAAGTGGTTGTAAACCCTAAAGCCCTGTACACACAATCGGATTTCCTATGGATTCGAATCCGATGGATTTTTCCATCGGAAATTCGATGAAACTGACTTCCATCAGTCTTGCCTACACACCATCAGTCAAAAATCCGACCGTCCCAAACGCCGTGACGTAAAACACTCCGACAAGCCGAGAAAAATGAAGTTCAATGCTTCTGAGCATGCGTTGACTTGATTCTGAGCATGCGTGTGATTTTTGTCCGATGAAGTTCCACACAGACGATCGGAATTTGCTATCGTTTTTTTCCCATCGGATAAATTTAAAACATGCTATTCTTTCTCACCGATGGAAAAAAGACCGATGGGGCCCATACACGATCGGTTTGTCTGATGAGAAAAGTCCATCGGACTGTTTTCATCTGTAAAACTGATCGTGTGTACACGGCATAAGACCATTTTCATACTGGGACGGTTTTTAGGCGTTTTAGCGCTAGAAATAGCCTCAGCAAAGTGCCTGAAAACCACCTCCCATTCATTGCAGTGTGTTTTTTCACACTCAGGCGGTGCGCTTGTGGGACGTTATGAAAAGTCCTGCAAGCAGCATCTTTGGGGCGGGTTGGGAGTGCTGTATTTAGCGCTCTCAAAATGCCCTGCCCATTGCAATGAATGGGCAGCGCTTCCAAAGTGCCTTAAAAGCGATTTGAAAGCACGACAAAACAGGACTTTTTACAATTTTTGGGGGGTAAAAAGCTCCTCGCTTGTGGCCCTAAAGCGCTGCTAAAACAGCACTAAAGCACTGCAAAAATGAGCGGCGCTTTAGCGCTAGCAGCCGGCGATGCCAATGTGAAAGTAGCCTTACACATATAACCAGTGAAGTGATTAGCCTTAGGTGATACACAGACATTAAAGGGGTTGTAAAGGTTCGTTTTTTATTTTCTAAATAGGTTCCTTTTAAGCTAGTGCATTGTTGGTTCACTTACCTTTTCCTTCGATTTCCCTTCTAAATGTTTTTTTTTTCTTTGTCTGAATTTCTCACTTCCTGTTTCTCCTCAGTAAACTTCACACCATCATCCGAGTGGTGTTTAGTCAGCCAGAACAGCTTACTGAGGAGGAACAGGAAGTGAGAAATTCAGACAAAGAAAACAAAGACAAAAAACATTTAGAAGGGGAATCAAAGGAAAAGGTAAGTGAACAAACAATGCACTAGCGTAAAGGAACCTATTTAGAAAAGAAAACACTAACCTTTACAACCCCTTTAAACAAATCTTACATACGTTGTACCTGTTTATCTTCAGCCATCTCTTCTTTACATCTGTTTAAAGTTCAGAATTTACACAGCATCTCTGAGCTTCCAGAGGCAGGGGACAGGGATCTGACATCACAGAGATGAAAACTGAGTGTAATCTGAGACCTGAGTGGAGGGAAGAGACACGCCCTGCTCTACACAATATCATAGGGAAACATGCAGAGCTGAGATTGTCAATCACAGGCTTTGTGCTGGAACTCCCCTCCCCATCCTCCTTGATCCCTTGGAGTGAGTCAGAAATGACTTATCCAGATAGCAGAGGAACAAGACTGAAGACAGAAATCACAGTTCTTTTAATTGAAGCATTGATGGATAGGCTTTGTTAATTTTTCATGTCAGAGCTTTACAACCACTTTAAGACCGCCACAGGACTTCATCACATTTAGGTGTATTCAGTCATTTTCAATATTATATATATATATATATATATATATATATATATATATATATATATATATATATATATATATATATATATTACTTCTTAAGTAGGACTCACAGCTGTCCAGAAACACTATTTCTATATTTTCTATAGGATTTTATATAGAATTTTTTTTTATGAACAATCCTCTATGCAGTAGCTGAGACATTATAAAGAGAAAGCATTAAAGCCATTTCTTTATCACATGTAATGTAGTTCTAGAATTCTGAAAGATAGCAGCTTTGAAAATAGCAAAGTAAACTCTCCCAGCATGTACTAATGTCTAGCTGTAATTGTGAGAAGAGAACATGTGGGCTCGATTTATCTCGCTGACCACTGATGCATTGAGAGAAATACTTGGTTACCAGGATATTTTTCCATGGTTTTATGTGAAAGGTTATACAAATGAACAGATGGGACCTGTGGAGTTACTGCACACAGTGGATGAAGGCTGAGTGTGACGCTAAGGGAAAAATCGTTTATTTTGTATGAAAGGTTCCTTAAACGAGGAGCATCTTGTTAAGTTCATATACCAAGTGTCGTTAAAATGACCAAATTACTTACAAACCTCCTTGACCTCAACAGGATTCAAAAACAACCTTTAGCAAGTGATTTTACAGGAATAACAGAACATGAAAATGTGCTCTCTTTTCTATATATTTGAGAAAATGGCTACTGTAGTCTTGTTTATAACTTATCATTTATCATGCTCACTTACCATTCTCCTCATCTCTTAATAAACATCCTTCATCATCTCTTGCTCGTCACTTCTTCTGCACCACTTATCACTCACTGCTCACTTCTCATCAGTTATCTTGACTTGGAATCTTCTATCATCAATTTAACGCTTATATTGTGCCACTCATACCTTGCCACACAGTAATACTCAGGTACGCTTCACATATCACACACTTGAATGGCCTGGCAACTTCTGGAACTTCATGGTGCCAAAAGATGGTATTCAAAGGGCTCTCGTGTTAAATTATAATTTTCAAGCATTTATACAATGCACACATGGGGCTGAATATCTCACAAACACCAGTAAAAAATTGCACTATATTATGACCAAACCAAAGAGCAAAAGAAGAAAAGGGTCAAGACTTCATAAAATTTGTGTAAAATGAAACAATGCTTAGTTGCCATTGTTCCTGGAAAATGAGGACATTTTCCTGCGCCAGGAAAACAATAACTTGGTTCTTTTCATTTCGCCTGTCATGGCAACCCATGCCCATGTCCCTTTCCTGCTAAAACATGGCTGGTGTTGGACACCACGGAAATTGTGTCCTACAGAAAGAGGGACCCTTGGAAACCATAAATGTTGTACAGTAATATTAGGACATGGTGAAGGCATGTGAAGGGCATGGCCTCGAAACGTGTCAGTGTTTAGTGGAGGTACAACTTTCACCAAGTATACAACTTTGGTCCCTCTTTTACACCACCTTGTGACATCTTTATCTCCTTTCTGGCTCTCCCAGTGTCTACCTCAGTGAAACCAACTTGCCTAAAGCCCTGTACACACGATCGGATATCCTATGGATTCTAATCCAATGTTTTTTTCTATCGGAAATCCGATGAAACTGTCTTCCATCAGTCTTGCCTACACACCATCAGTCAAAAAACCGACCGTTTCAAACGCGGTGACGTAAAACACTCCGATGAGCCGAGAAAAATGAAGTTCAATGCTTCTGAGCATGCGTCGACTTGATTCTGAGCATGCGTGGGTTTTTTCTCCGATGGAGTTTCCCACAGAGGTTTAATTTGCTATCAGTTTTTTAACCATCGGATAAATTTAAAACATGTTCTATTTTTAAACACCGATGCAAAAAAGACCGATGGGGCCCATACACGATCGGTTTGTCCGATGAAAACAGTCCATCGGACTGTTTTCATCGGTAAAACCTATCGTGTGTACATGGCTTAAGTCTTTTTCCCATTGTCGGCTTCACAATGAGAGAATGTTCAGAAACTGGAGATGTGACTGGGTTGTACTTTGGCAACATGCCTTGATCAAGTCAATTATTGTAAGTGCAATTTTATACTTTTTCTCTTTATTAAAGTGGTTTAAAGGCTAAGTGTACCTATCCCAGAAAAAAAGCCTATGCAGGTAAAGCGGTTCTTGAGTGAGCTGTGTAAAAATGAAAAGTCAGCAGCTACAAAAACTAGCTGCTAACTTTTAATAAACAGACACTCCCCTGTCCCAGGATCCAGCGCTGTTCTCACCCGGCCAGTTTCTTCATAGGGCTTTGGTCCCCAGTGCTGGTGTCTTGTCGAGCTGGTTCTCCCTATCGATATGGTTCCCCCCTTGACTGCGCAAGCACTGCCGAACAGCTGTTAAAGCTCTGAGATTTCCGTCGGCTCGGCTTGCGCCTGCGCACTCAAGGGGGGAACCAGATCGATAGGAGGAACCATAGGCTCAGCAGCTGTGGACGCACTCGCCCCCGATGCTTCATTACACACGCAGCTTTCTTCTTTATGCCTCTCTATACAGCAAGGGGCGGATCAGATGTGATATTGAGCAGTGCAATTTGTTTGTTTATACAGCCCCTTGCTGTATAGAGAAATGTGTACAGTATAAACAAAAAAATCGCACTGCTCATTATCACATCTGATCCGCCCCTTGCTGTATAGAGCGGCATGAAGAAGAAAGCGGCGTGTGTAATGAAGCAATGGGAGCGAGCGCGTCTGCAGCTGCCGAACAGCTGTTATACCTCAAAGATTTCTGTTGCCTCGGATTGTGCCTGCGCAGTCAAGGGGGGAACCATATTGATAGGAGGAACCAGCTCGTCAGAACACCGGCACATTAACTGTAGGCAGCCGGCTATGACTGCTTGCGGTTTCACAGCCAGCTTCTCACTGCCCATGAGTGAGCCGCTCTGAGCTATCTGAATGGTCCAACAGCTTTTTGGGACCTGTGACATGTTCCAGAAGGGTATGGAGGATGGAGGGGGGCCAAATTTCTGCTCGGATCGCCCTGGCGATCTGACAGGAAGAAAGAGTAGGTATCTGTCAAAACCAGGTACCTGCTCCCCCCCAAATGATGTGCCAAATGTGAATTTGAAGGGAGGGAGAAGGAGGAGGAAGAGCCCCAGTAGATAATAAAAAACTGTGCATCTTTGTTAAATGTTTATTAATTTTATTGCCATACCTATACGCCAAGCTGAAAATATTCCCAGTTAGCAATACCCATGTCCTACCTTGTTGCTAGGACATGCAAAAAATATTTCACTTCTGAAAATGTGGAGGATGAGCATCCAAAGGTTTTCACATTCTAGCAACAGGGCAGGACATTGGGTATGCTATCTCGTAGTTTTTCAGCCAGGCTTCAGGGAGGGTCCATATAGCCTACTGATATGGCAAGAAAATTTATGGACATTTTACAAAGTTGAATCGTTTTTTGTTTTTTTAATATATCTACAAGGCTTAAATATCTGCATAGGCTATTTTGTGGAAAAGGTAAAATTTAGCCTTTAATCTCGCACCCTGTCTCTGTTATTCATGTTAGGGAAATAGGTTATAATCCAAAAAACATTGAAAATGCAGTTTTACACTTGAACCAATAGACTCCTATGTTAGGTCTAATACAGTAACAACTAATCCGGTAGGGACAGTTAAAAAAGTATTTGAATGGTTGGTATCTGATTTATTTTTTTCCTTTGATTTGCATTATGCTAGAGGCATAGTATAAAGCTCAAACAACTTATGTATTACTATGCTAAAATCTGCTTTGCTTCAAGCTCAAGCAGCTTTGCAAGTCTATTTTATTTCATAGAAAGTAAAATGCCTACCTAGAACAAAAAAAAAAAAAACTATTTATTTATCTTCACAGAATGTATAGATTACCATTTGTTTGTCTTTCTACCCATGCACTTATTATTTTGGCAGATGCTTCCAAATCTTGGAAATTCACCAGCTTTATTTCACTCTTGAAAAAATCCCTGTTGCTATGGAGATACTGCTCCTTCACGTGGAATCCTTCTTGAAGGTAGAGGGCATTTGCGAGATTAAATGCAAATTCTTTATTTTCTTCTGAAATGACAGAAACGAGCTTTCGGAGCTCCGAAAACTCCTCACCTGAAGGTAGAGATTTGTGTATTAGTAAAATTTGAATGATGAAATGAATGATATACATTGTACAGGAAAACTTTGGGAATTAAAGGGGTTGTAAAGGTTAGTTTTTTATTTTCTAAATAGGTTCCTTTAAGCTAGTGCATTGTTGGTTCATTTACCTTTTCCTTTGATTTCCCTTCTAAACTTTTTTTTTCTTTGTTTTCTTTGTCTGAATTTCTCACTTCCTGTTCCTCCTCAGTAAGCTGTTCAGTGAGCTGTTCTGGCTGACTAACCACCGCTCGGATGATGGGGGCAAGCTTACTGAGGAGAAACAGGAAGTGAGAAATTCAGACAAAGAAAAAAAACATTTAGAAGGTAAATCAAAGGAAAAAGTAAGTGAACCAACAATGCACTAGCTTAAAGGAACCTATTTAGAAAATAAAAAACGAACCTTTACAACCCCTTTAAGGCATATCAATGAGGATGAGTCCTCTTCCCCTTTACGTTGACATCACACAATATAGCTGACTCTCTATAAATGCTGCTCCACGTTCACAATGTGACAACGCAGCTGACGATTGTTTTGTGTTAAAGGTAATTGGCTGTGTAAGAAATATGGTGGTACAAAATAATGTTTGTTACTGTAGCAGAGATACAATTAGCTCTCTCTGTCTCCTAAGGGAGTAACACCACAATTGAGAACAGTGAAAAGCATTTCTGTTACTAAACTGTAAAGGGATGAAAGCGTTGATTTATTAATCCGTGAGAAAAACTGTCCATTCCGGTGCCCTTCTAATAGGAAATCTCGCAGTACAGATGTAATAGAGAGCTGGCAATACATAGTAGTTTGAAAGCTACATGTTTGATCCTTGTCCATACTATGTAGGTGAGCAGCTTACCCTTTGGATTCTACTTTATCTTAAACACCATGCAATGAAATCAAAGAAATGTACTAAGCAATAAATGTGTGGCTTTTTTTTTTTTAGAAAAAAAGGAGCACTTTTTTGTTCAAATAAATGGTCTGTAATTTGTTCACACTTAACCACTTCAGCCCTGGAAATTGGCTGCCCAATGACCGAGCCATGTTTTGCGATTCGGCACTGTGTCGCTTTAACTGACAATTGCGCGGTCGTACGACGTTGCACCCAAACAAAATTGACGTCCTTTTTTTCCTCACAAATAGAGCTTTCTTTTGGTGGTATTTGATCACCTCTGCAATTTTTTATTTTTTTGCACTATAAACAAAAAAAGAGCGACAATTTTGAAAAAAAATTCAATATTTTTTACTTTTTTGCTATAATAAATATCCCCCCAAAAAATTTTTTTCCTCGGTTTAGGCCGATATGTACTCTTCTACATATTTTTGGTAAAAAAAAATCGCAATAAGTGTATATTGATTGCTTTGCGCAAAAGTTCTAGCGTCTACAAAATAGGGGATCGTTTTATGGCATTTTTATCATAATTTTTTTTTACTAGTAATGGCGGCCATCAGCGATTTTTATCGTGACTTCGATATTGCGGCAGACACATCGGACCCTTTTGACACTATTTTGGGACCATTGTCATTTATACAGCGATCAGTGCTATAAAAATGCACCGATTACCGTGTAAATGACACTGGCAGGGAAGGGGTTAACCACTAGGGGCGAGGAAGGGGTTAAGTGTGTCCTAGGGAGTGATTCTAGCTGTGTGGGGTCTGGGCTACAAGTGACATGACAGTGATTGCTGCTCCCGATGACAGGGAGCAGTAGATCACTGTCCTGTCACTAGGCAGAACAGGGAAATGCCTTGTTTACAAAGGCATCTCCCCGTTCTGCCGCTCCGTGACATGATCGCGGGACACCGGCGGACATAGAGTCCGCGGGTCCCGCGGGCACGGTCACGGAGCTCGCAGTGGGCGTGCGCACACCCGCTAGGCGGCAGATTCAAAGCAACGTACCTGTATGTTGCTTTGCCTGCCTGTGCCATTCTGCCGACGTATATCTACGTTAAGCAGTCGGCAAGTGGTTAAAGTGGTAGTAAACTGCTGGATGTTTTTTTTTTTCTTATCTGCAAGGTATTATAATGTGCTAGTTTGCATCACTACCTAAAAACGAAGCATTCCACCAATGCAATGTCATCGCTGAAGGCCGCTTTCCATTTTCACCCGTCTTGCTTCCGGGTGCACGGACCCTGGCTTTGTGACAGGCCAGAGCCGTGATGAGGTCACATGTGTGCAGGAGCCACAATTCAAGGCACAGGGCTCATGCCGTTCCTTCAGAGCGCATGCACCAGTGATGTCACTGGCTGCGTGTACAGTAAATATCTCCTAAACAGTGCCCGTTTAGGAGATATTTACACTACCTATAGGTAAGCTTTATTATAGGCTTACCTATAGGTAACATTTAGTGATGGAAGTTTACTTCCACTTTAAGCAAGTATAGCACTATCCCTGCAGGAGCTGCTGGAATTTGCCCAGGTTCTTTTCCCGGTAGATTGCCCTGCAGCCAGGCACACAATCTCAAGCCTCGTACACATGGCCGGGAATCCCGTCAGGAAAAAAAACGTCGGTTTTCCTGATGGGATTCCTGGCAAGCTTTCCTTGCCAAGCCGTGCATACAGACGGCCATTCAAAAGAACCGCCATTCTTTTGAATGGCAAGAACGCAGTGACATCATCGACTACGACGAGCCTGCGCTCGCCACATTCAATGCCGTCGCCGCCATCTTGCTACACCCTACACTACCCTTGCATGCTACCGCGCATGCGTCAAAGTCTTTTCGGGTTTACCTGGGGACAGGTAAGCATGCACACTCACGGTTTTCTCGGCAAAAACACTCTGCCGAGAATCCCGACGGGAAAATAGAGAGCAGGTTCTCTATTTTTCTCGTCGGGATTCCCGGCAGTTTTCTCGCCGAGAAAGCATACACACGCACGGTTTTCATGGCAAAAAGCTCTCCCAGCAGCTTTCTTGCTGAGAAAAACGTGCGTGTGTACGAGGCTTCAGTCACCCTTTGCCTCAAAAAAACTGTCTAGGGTGTTCTTTTTGTAGTTTTTTTTTTTTTTTTTTTGTAATAACTGGGATAGGGTTGAAAGAATTGAGTGGGATACTCTAAAAAGAGAACTATACAGTTTGAGGACAGTGAACTTCTTTCTGTAAAGCTGAAGCAGAATTCCTTGCACAAGCAAATTAGTAGAAGCAGTTAACCACTTGACCTCCAGAAGGTTTTAACCCCCTTCATGACCAGGCCATTCTTTTGCGATACGGCACTGCGTTACTTTAACTGACAATTGCGCGGTTGTGCAACACTGTACCCACAATTTTTTTTGCCTTTTTTCCCCACAAATAGAGCTTTCTTTAGGTGGTATTTGATCACCGCTGAGGTTTTTTTTCTTTGTGCTATAAACAAAATAAAGACCAACAATTTAAAAAAAAACAATAATATGTTTTACTTTCTGCTATAAAACATACCCAATAAAATGTAGAAAATTGTATTTCTTCATCAATTTAGGCCAATATGTATTCTGCTCTATATTTTTGATTCAAAAAAATCCCAGTAAACGTATATTGATTGGTTTGCGCAAAAGTTATAGCGTTGACAAACTAAGGGATATTTTTATTTATTTTTACTAGTAATGGCGGCGATCAGTGACTTATAGTGGGACTGCAATATTGAAGTGGACAGTCGGGACATTAACTGACACTTTTGACACTTTTTGGGGACCAGTGACACTAATACAGTGATCAGTGCTAAAAAATATACACTGTCACTGTATTAATGGCACTGGCTGGAAAAGGGTTAACTTCCCCTTGAGAAGCCTGGATCCTCCTCTTCTCTGGTCTGTCGCTGGCGCCCCTGGCCCCTCCCTCCTTCCAGGTGCCCCCACAACAAGCAGCTTGCTATAGGGCATCAAAGCAGAGCGCACTCACTTGGCTCCCATTGCTACCAAAAGCCAATCAGGAGTGCAAGTCTCCGGAGAGCCAAGGCTCTCATGGACATTGCTGGATCGAGAGTGGCTCAGGTAAGTTTTAAGGGGGACCAGGGGGACTGCTGCACACAGAAGGTTTTTTACCTTCATGCCTAGACTGCATGAAGGTAAAAAACCTTGTGCCATTACAACCACTTTAACAAAGAATGTGCTGTACTTACAGTGCTGTGAAAAAGTATTTGCCCCCTTCCTGATTTTTATTTTTTTTTGCATATTTCTCACACTTAAATGATTCAGATCATCAAACAAATTTTAATATTACACAAAGATAACCAGAGTAAATCCAAGATGCAGTATTTAAATCATTATTTCATTTATTAAGGGAAAAAAGTTTTTCAAACCTGCCTGGCCCTATGTGAAAAAGTATTTGCCCCCTTCCATGCTGAATCATGAATGAACTGAGATTAACCACAATTTTTACTGCCAGACCTGTTGAATCAAGAAATCACATAAATAGAAGCTGTCTGACAAAGTGAAGCATGCTAACAGATCACAAAAAGCCACGCATCATGTCACAATCTAAAACAATTCAAGAACAGATTAGAAACAAAATAATGTACATGTATCGGTCTAGAAAGGGTTTCAAAGCCATTTCTAAGGCTTTGGAACTCCAGTGAACCATGGGCAGAGCCATTATCCACAAATGGATATAACTTGGAACAGTGGTGAACCTTCCCAGGAGTGGCCTGCCTACAAAAATGACTCCAAGAGCATGACGAGTACTCATCCAGAAGGTCATAAAAGAACCCAGAACAACATCTAAAGAACTGCAGGCCTCACTTGCCTCACGTAAGATCAGTGTTCATGATTCAACAGTAAGAAAGAGACTGGGCAAAAATGGCATCCATGGGAGAGTTCCAAGGCCAAAGCCACTGCTGACCAAAAAGAACACAAAGACTCATCTCACATTTACCAAAAAACATCTTGATTATCCCCAAGACTTTAGGCAAATATTCTGATGAGAAAAAAATGTAACTTTTTGGAAGGTGTGTGTCCCGTTATGTCTGGCATAAAACTAATACAGCTTTTAATAACAAGAACATCATACCGATAGTCCGACATGGTGGTGGTAGCGTGATGGTCTAGGGCTGCTTTTCAGCTTCAGGACCTGGACGACTTATCATAATTGATGGAACCATAAATTCTGAGCTCTACCAGAAAGGAGAATATCTGCCCATCTGTTAGTGACCTCAAGCTCAAGTGCACTTGGGTTATGCAGCAGGACAATGATCCAAAACACAACATCAAGTCCACCTCCAAATGGTTCAAACAAAGCAAAATTTAGGTTTTGGAGTGGCCTAGTCAAAGCCCAGACTTAAATCCAATTGAGATGCTTTAATGTAACTTTGTCGTTTTGTTGCTATTTAAATATAGCCCGCTGAGGTGAGAGAGAAGGCAGAGGCAGCGCAGCATTAAGAGACTATGTACCGCCCCGCCCCCACCTATCCAGAGACAGAGAGAATGTAGGGAGGCGGGGCGGTCACCGAAAAACACCAATTGAGTGAAGGCGGGGGAGGAGCTCTCCCCTCTGCGACTGCTTCGATTACCTGTACCGTCTACCCATGAGGCAAGGCATTCCTGGAGGAGGCACAGTGACGGATTTCTGAGGGGGAATCGATTGATTGCTGGTAAGTCCTGTCAAGTGACATCTTGCACTGCGATCGATCTCATCCCCCCACCACCGCAGATCTCATCCCTATCCCCTAGGGATGAGATCAGTGGTGGTGGTGGTGGGGGGATGGGATCAGTAAGAGGCAGAGGTGGTGGTAGGAGAGGATGGCACCACCACTGCCACTACTACCACCCCCCCCTCGTGTACCACCGCTACCACCACCGCTGCCCCCCACAACACTACCGCTGCCACCCTCCTTCAACACCACTGCTGCAATCCCCCCAACACCACCTCTGCCACCCCCCAACACCACTGCTGCCACCCCCCTCAGCACCATCACTGCCATCCCCCCTCAATACCACTGGTGCCATCCCCCCCAAAACCACCGCTGTCACCCCCCCAACACTACCGCTGCCACCCCCCTCAACACCACCGCTGTCACCCCCCGACACTACCCCACTGCCATCCCCTCAACAACACCGCTGCCACCCCCCCAACACCACCGCTGCCACCCCCCTCAATACCACCGCTGCCATCCCCCCTCAACACCACTGCTGCCACCCCCCTCAACACCACCTCTGCCATCCACAACACTACTGCTGCCAACCCCCCGCAACACCACCGCTGCCATCCACAACACTACCGCTGCCACCCCCCTCAACACCACCGCTGCCACCCCCCAACACCACCGCTGCCACCCCCCTCAATACCACCGCTGCCATCCCCCCCTCAACACCACCACTGCCACCCCCCTCAATACCACCGCTGCCACCCCCCTCAACACCACCTCTGCCATCCACAACACTACCGCTGCCAACCCCCCGCAACACCACCGCTGCCATCCACAACACAACCGCTGCCTCCCCCCTCAACACCACCGCTTTCATCCCCCCTCAACACCACCGCTGTCATCCCCCCCCAACACTACCGCTGCCACCCCCCTCAATACCACCTCTGCCACCCCCCACAACACCACCTCTGCCACCCCCACCACACTACCGCTGCCACCCCCTCACCACCGCTGCCATCCACAACACTACCGCTTCCACCCCCCTCAACACCACCGCTGCCCTTCATGATTTCTTGCACCGGGGCCCTGAAGTTTCTAGTTATGCCTCTGGCTCTAAGGCTGAGAACCGTGTAATCAAACACCGCCGATCACGTTCTCAGTGCTCCCTGAGCAGAGAGCTGAAGACTGTCAGAAGCTGTCAGAGGCTGGGCAGTAGCTGTGCGGGGCGGGAATGCATGAAGGTAAAAAAAAAACTTCAGTCTTTACAACCACTTTAGGCCCCTTTCACACTTATACGACTTCAAAGTCATGCGATTTTACCGTGATTTTGCCGCAATTCGCGGCCGCGATTTTAACAAGACAGTCATACGACTGTGGATCCGACTTTGCCCACTACTTGAAGTACGACTTCAATGAGCAGGGACGCGACTTTGATCCCCCAATAATTAGGGGGAACTCCACGCCAATATTTTTTGAAAAAAAAAAACGGCATGGGTTCCCCCTTCGTTGGCATAACAAGCCCATCGGTCTGGTAAGGGTTTTAAGGGGAACCCCGCCAAAAAAACGGCATGGGGTCCCCCCAAAATCCATACCAGACCCTTATCCGAGCACCAGCCCGGCCGGTCAGGAAAGGGGGTGGGGACGAGCGAGCGCCCCCTCCCCTCCTGAGCCGTACCAGGCCGCATGCCCTCAACATGGGGGGTGGGTGCTTCGCCCTGCCCTGCACCCCCCCACCCCAAAGCACCTTGCCCCCATGTTGATGAGGACAAGGGCCCCTTCCTGACAACCCTGGCCGTTGGTTGTCGGGGTCTGGGGGCTTATCGGAATCTGGGAGCTCCCTTTAATAAGGGGGCCCCCAGATCCCGGCCCCCCACCCTATTTGAAAGAGTATGGGGAACATCGTACCCCTACCCATTCACCTGGAATAAAAAGTGTAAAAAAAAGCACACTAGACAGGTTTTTAAAGTAATTTATTAGGCAGCTCCGGGGTCTTCCTCCGACTTCGGGGGTTTCTTTCCGTCTCTCCGATGCCTTCTCCGCACTCTCTGGTTCTTCTCCCACTCTCTGGTGCTTTCTGCCTTCTGCCGGGCTCCGTCTCTATCTTCTGTCAGCTCTTTTGCTAGCGATGGCCCGGTCTTCTGCGTCATCTTCTCACCTCTTCTCTTGTCCCGATGTTGACACGAAGCTCTCTACCGCTGTAATGCCGTGTGTGCGGTGCGCAATGATTTATATAGGCTTGACCCTATATTTATATAGGGTGAACCTGCCTCTTATGGCGTCACAGTCCCATCATGCCCCGGGACTGTGATGTCATAAGAGGCGGGGTCACCGGGTGATATCACCCGGTGACCACGCCCCATGCCTATATAAATCATTGCGCACTGCGCACACGGCATTACAGCGGTAGAGAGGTTTGCGTCAACATCGGGACAAGAGAAGAGGGGAGAAGACGATGCAGAAGACCGGGCCACCGCTAGCAAAAGAGCTGGCAGAAGATAGCGGTGGTGCCCGGCAGAACGCAGAAAGCACCAGAGAGTGGGAGAAGAACCGGAGAGCGCAGAGAAGGCACCAGAGAGCAGGAGAAGAAGTCGGAGAGTCGTAAGAGACTCCCGAAGTCGGAAGAAGACCCCCGGAGCTGCCTAATAAATTACTTTAAATAGCTGTCAATTGTGGGGTTTTTTTATTGACACTTTTCACCCAGGTGAATGAGTAGGGGTATGATGTACCCCATACTCATTCACATAGGGTGGGGGCCAGGATCTGGGGGGCCCCTTATTAAAGGGAGCTCACAGATTCCGATAAGCCCCCCGCCTGCAGACTCCGACAACCAACGGCCAGGGTTGTCGGGAAGGGGCCCTTGTCCTCATCAACATGGGGGTAAGGTGCCTTGGGGTGGGGGGGCGCAGGGCCCCCCCCTGCCCCAAAGCACCCATCCCCCCCAAGTTGAAGGCATGCGGCCTGGTATGGCTCAGGAGGGGGGGGGCGCACTCGCTCGTCCCCACCCCCTTTCCTGACCGGCCGGGCTGGTGCTCGGATAAGGGTCTAGTATGGATTTTGGGGGGACCCCACGCCGTTTTTTTCGGCGTGGGGGTTCCCCTTAAAATCCATACCAGACCTATGGGCCCGGTATGCTCATGAAGGGGGAACCCATGCCGAGTTTTTTTTCAAAAAATATATTTTTTTTAAATGGTGTGGAGTTCCCCTTCATGCACAAGTCGTGTACAAGTCACATGCCAAAGCCGGATCTGTTAATACAGAATCCGACTTTGATCCGACTTCAGAAAAAAAGTAGTGCAGGAACTACTTTGAAGTCTTAAAGTCTTGCCAATATGAATGGTAGTCATTCAAAATCATGGAGAATGACTTGTCATACGATTTTGCCATCCAAAATCGTGGTACAAGTCGTATGTGAAAGGGGCCTTAACTGTTATTAGACTTTTATTGGCTACAAATCTGAAACGTAATGAGGAGCACAGAAGCCAAGTATTCTGTATCTTATGGGGTAGATTGTGTTGAATGAATTCTATGATGAACGCCATTATACACAGGGACTACACATAAAAGGTCATAATCAATTTTTTTTTTAAAGAAGAACTCCAAGAGAGACAAAAAAATCCCCATTAGTACAACCCCTACACAAAGGAAAAGGAACAGCATTTCCCATGAACCTTTGGGAATTGCAGTGAATGTGGGAGGGTACACTAGGGCTGTACATGTTAAATATGAACTCATCCACTTCAACATAAATCACACCCCTCATTGTCAGCTACACTGCTGAGCAAACAGTTAAATGACATTCTTAAAATTGTAAAGTATGCATTCTATGTAGTCTACATTAATTAAATATTGAATTCTCCCTCCGCTAGGCTTTTTGTTACTGGCTGTGGGTGGCTGCTACCTTCTGATGCCATCTCTCCCTCTCCAGCCACAACAGCAGATAAACATATTACCCTTACATGCTTTATTTAATCATTACTGAACTGTAGACACATGCCCATAATTATATAATTTACCCGCTATATTCAATTGCATTTCAGTGGACGGTGTCATTAGGGCAGTGGACGGTGTCATTAGGGCAGTGGACGGTGTCATTAGGGCAGTGGATGGTGTCATTAGGGCAGTGGACAGTATCAGTAGGGCAGTGGACGGTGTCAGTCAATGATGGTGTCAACAATAATGTTGGTTCTTTACCATGTGATCAACTGTGTCCAATCACAGCTGATCACATGTAAATAAATGCTGGTTATCGCCATTTCCTTTCCTCAGCGCTGTCACTGTGTGAGGAATGGAAAGTTGATAATCGGCTTTCCTATGACAGGAGTCATTTACACTGATAATCAGGGCGTTGATCATCAGTGCAGCCCCATCAGTGCAGCCTATCAGTGCCCATTACTGCAGTCTATCAGTGCAGCATATCAGTGCCCATCAGTGTAGCCCCATCAGTGCAGCATATCAGTGCAGTCTCATCAGTGCAGCATATCACTTCTGCCTTATCAGCGCAGCCTCATCAGTGGCCATTGGTGCAGCCTCATCACTGCCGCCTCATCAGTGCAGCATATCAGTGCAGCCTTATCAGTGCAGCCTCATCACTGCAGCTTATCAGTGCCGCCTCATCAGTGACCATCAGTGCCACCTAATCAGTGCAGCCTCATCAGTGCCCGTCAGTTCAGCCTATCAGTGCCCATCAGTGTAGCCCCATCAGTTCAGCCTGATCAGTGCCCATCAGTGCAGCATATCAGTGCCCATTAGTGCAGCATATCAGTGCTGCCTTATCAGTGCAGCTTATCAGTGGCCATCAGTAAAACCTCATCAGTGCCAGCCTCATCAGTGCCCATTATGTGCAGCTTTATCGGTGCCCATCAGTGCAGTCTCATCAGTGGCCATTGATGCAGCCTCATTAGTGCCCATCAGTGCAGCCTCTGCAGTGCATCTTATCAGTGCTGCCTCATCAGTAGCCATCAGTGCCGCCTCATCAGTGTCTATCAGTGCAGCCTCATCAATGGCAATCAGTGCCCATCCGTGCAGTTTATTGGTGTCCCTAAGTGCAGTCTCATCAGTGCCCATCAGTGCAGCCTCATCAGTGAAGCTTCATCAGTGCCCATTAGTGCAGATTTTCAGTGCCCAAAAGTGCAGCCTCCTCAGTGCCCATCAATGCAGCAGGGATTACAGGGAAAAATCAAGAGGATTGCCAGCCGGAGCAAACAGACCGGGGATCTCAGCTTGGATCTGAAATGCCGGTCGCTGTAAAACAAAGTCCCCTCCTCCATTGAACCAGTGTACTGTTTATCATAGTAGCCGGTCCAAGAGGCAGGACTTTGTTTGACAGTGGTCGGCATTTCAGCTCCAAGCTGTGTTACAGCGGGAGATCCCCACTCTGTGTGATCCAGCTATCAATCCTTCCAATTCCTCCCTGTGATCCCTGGTGCATTAATAGGCATTGATGAGCACTGATGAGGCTGCACTTATGGGCACTGATATACTGCTCTGATGGACACTTATGAGGTCCGGCGCTCTGTGTACTCTGGCTGGCAATTTTCCCAATTGTTACTATGATCCCCATGCAGTTTTTTTTTGGGCAGCAGTGACAGATGGCTGGCGGGCAGCTGGCTTGCCGGTGGTGGGTGGTGGGGTATGGTTTTGGGAGGGGGAGTTAGTGCTGGCAGGGAGCAGAGGAGGAGGGAGGAGGACATCACCTCCATTGGGCAGTACAGACTGGGGATCTGTGAGTCACGTCCACCCACTACAGCAAGCAGGGACGGAAATACATCCCTGTTTGCTGTGGATAGAGCTACAAATGGGATGTGCCAAGACCGCCTGGAAAATAGGAGACTGGGGAAATAGGAGGAATAGCAGCCACTGGTCTTACAAACAGGAAATCACTGGGCAGTAATGGTTTTATTTGAAAGTTATTAGGCTATTACAGAGCTATTCCATAGCAACTACTGAGCTAAGAAGAAAATGGAGGGCATCAGCAACAAGGACATGTAAAATAGCTTTTGCCCGGAGTTCTCCTTTATATGGCAACATTTATTAATAGACCGTATTAGGCACAGGGGCTCCAAGCATGGCCAGTCAATCTATGGCTCATGATAGGCCCCGCAAATCATTCAAAATTGTATTGATTTTGTGATTTAATGACAAAATTAAATAGTGTGACCTATCAATGAATATATTGACCTATTCGGGCAATCTGTCACATCTGTAGAAGAATTTGCTATTCTCTCTCATACATTTCCCAGACAAAGGCTATAAGGCTGTCAGGAGACTATGAATATATGTATGCCATCTAAAACACTGAGAGACCAACATCTCTACGTGGCCTTTTCAGGTTCACTGGTGGTCACATTATTAACAGTATTTGTACAGAGCTTTTCTCTTTTAATTATTTTACAAAATGTAGTGAATGTGAGAAGTTATTGTAATGGTATGCTTAACGAATCCCACAGGCTTGAATAAACAAGTAAACCTGATGTCTTCCTTTAATATGTCTGGGGATGAAGCTTTACAGGCAGAAGTGGGGAATGCATCCCACAGAGGAGCTGCATGTAAGATGGCAGGTGCAACATGTAAAAAGAAGAAGAAGAAAAGAAAACAGTGAAGAATTTCAAATATGCTATAATATGTCCTTCTGATTAAAATATTAAAAATGTATGAATGGAGGGGCTTTTTATTTTTATTATAGAAGTAGTTCCATTTCTTTAAGAGCCGGTTCACACAGAGGCTACTCGTCAGGCGACTCAGCCACCTGACAAGTCGCGCTCCGCTCTGTTCAATGGAACCATTCTAATAGGAGCGACTCAAGTCGCTCCAACTTAGAAAGAGGTTCTTGTACGACTTTGGGGGCGACTCGGGGCGACTTGCATTGACTTCAATACAGAAGTCATTTTGCCGAGTTGCCCCCAAAGTCGTGCCGCCCCTGTGTGAACCGGGTCTAAAAGCTTACTATTGACTCATCTCCGCAACAAAATATTTTAAAGGTAATGAATGAATCAGTACTCAAGATAACAAAATTGTATGACTTGTTCACACAGCTGTGGATGTTTTTCTCTATTAAAATTACTCTTTTATCTACTTCCAAGGCCTTCTTACAACCCTATTCACAGTGTTGCCAAGCATTGCAGAAACCCGTTGATAGAAGTGGTCTACACATCCCCTCTACAAACAGCAGTGAAAAGCATCATCAGTTAAACAGGAGATATTTCACCTGTTGTTTTCAATGCAGTAATGTGCATTAAGCTTTAATCTTATTAAAAAAATACCAGTATCGTTGCAAGTGCAAGGAAAACAGGTGTATAGGCACTACAACCTTCCCACATTAAAGCTCCACCCAGTGCTCAGACCTTGAGGCTGTTGACACCTCCAATGTACCAGAATAAGGAAAGGGATGGTCGACACTCAGGATGACATCCAAAATAGTATTTATTTATTGAGTAAACACGTACAATGCTGTAAAACAGCCTACGCGTTTCGGACATTAGTCCTTAGCCATGACTAAGGACTAACATCCAAATCACATAGGTTGTTTTACAGCATTGTACATGTTTACTTAATAAAGAAATACTATTTTGAATGTCATTCTGAGTTCCGATCATCCCTTTCCTTACTTTGCAAGTGCCCTTTAAGAAATAGGTCCACCTAGCTTGGGATTGGTTGTTGACTTACAGTATCAATTAGGGGAGCAGTTTGGCAGGGGCATAAATAATGGGGTGGAGTCAGAGGGAGTAGATGAAGATGGTGGGCTGGTGTAGTGACAGTTGTCAACGTGCTGGGGGGAAGGAAAGAGATATTTGTTTCCCTGTCTTGGGGACCACAAAGCTATGCCATGTTCACCCCAGCAGGAAGAGTTAAGCCCTATACACGATCGGACATCCTATGGATTCTAATCCAATGTTTTTTTCATCGGAAATCCGATGAAACTGTCTTCCATCAGTCTTGCCCACACACCATCAGTCAAAAAACGGACCGTTTCAAACTCGGTGACGTAAAACACCGAGAAAAATTAAGTTCAATGCTTCTGAGCATGTGTCGACTTGATTCTGAGCATGCGTGGGTTTTTTATCCGATGGATTTCCACACAGACGATCGGATTTTGCTATCGTTTTTTTTCCCCATCGGATAAATTTAAAACATGTTCCATTTTTTCACACCGATGGAAAAAAGACCGATGGGGCCCATACACGATCGGTTCGTCCGATGAAAACAGTCCATCGTGTGTACACGGCTTTTCACTCCTTCTTGGAGATTATACTGATTTAAGGGGATCTCCAAATAGAGAAAAGACTGAATGTGATATTACATTAAAGTAAATTCACAAAAAAATAAGTAATTATGCTGTGGTCTAGTTACTCGATAATTACCAAATGTACAAAACTAGAACTGAAACATTTAGGAGCAGTATTACCACTACTGTCAAATGAAACAAATCAGGCTCAGGGCTATTGGTTGTTGGGAAGTCATACCCTTCAGGTCTAGTACAGATTTTAAGGGGGAACTCCACATAAAAAGAAAAAAAAACACATGCACAAAACTTGCAAAATGCTTTAAATGCTTGCCAACTGTATAACCTAGATATACGCCTAGTACGTGATCTGGCACGTCTGGGTAGGGGGCACGCGCACGCCACCAGTGGTCCAGCTCTACTGTGATTTTACACAGCAGATATCAGTCAGTATGTACCAGCCAATAGCTGGCAGCCCCTGATCGTCCGAAACACACACACACACAGGACAGGGCTCTGCCTATGTAAACAAGGCAGAGTCCTGTTCCGTCAGAGGGAGGTAATAGATTTTCTTTCCCAGCAAAGCAGGGAATGAAATTAAGCACTTCTCCTAGTAAAAGCACAACACTGTGTACACATAAACCCTGGCTAGGCACACATTTAACCTTTTGATCACCCTAGATAACCACTTCCCAGCCAGTGTCATTAGTACAGTGTCAGTGCATATTTTTGGCACTGAGTGATCATTGTATTAGTGCCAGCGGTTCCCAAAAAGTGTCAGTGTCAGAATGTCCACCACAATATCGCAGTCCCCCTATAAGTCGCTAATCGCTGCCATTACGAGTAAAAAATAAATAAAAATATCCCATAGTTTGTAGACGCTATAACTTTTGCACAAACCAATCAATATATGCTTATTGTTTTCTTTTTCAACCAAAAATATGTAGCAGAATACACATTGGCTTAAATTTATGAAGAAATTATTTTTTTTTCTATTTCTTTATTAGATATGTGTTATAGCAGAAAGTAAAAAATATTTTTGTTTTTGTTTTTCAAAATTGTCTGTCTTTTTTTGGTTTATAATGCAAAAAATAAAAAATGCAGAGGTGTCAAATACCACCAAAAGAATGCTCAATTTGTGGGGAAAAAAGAACATCAATTTTATTTGGGTACAGTGTCGCACGAATGCACATTTGTCAGTTAAAGTGCTGTATCAAAAAAAGACCTGGTCATACAGGGGGGGGGGGGGAATCTTCCGGAGGTCAAGTGGTTAAAGACACCCCAAAAAAGCTTCAATTCACCAGGAACACACTTTGCTCAGGTGTGAATGCATTCTCAACTTTACCTAGTACCCAGTACCCTGAAATTTACCTTTTTGCCTGGAATTTCTTCTGAAAACTAGCAGGACACTTCCTGGTATATGAGTTTACCTAGGCACTTCTGTACTTATAGCCTCTTAGCTGTATATCTGCAAAGTGAGATATAAGGCCTTGCTGCCTCTGACTGCCAGATTTGGAGTGAGGTGTGGTGATGTCCCTTGTGCGCTGCTCGCTATTCTCCTTGCTGGATGCTCTGGTATGAGGAAGCAAACCCCTGCCTCCATCAAGATGGCTGCCACAGAGACATAGAGCAAGGCATGATAAATAGGTAACAGGGAAAAGATCAGCTACATGGAGACTAGTCCTTTGCCCTCCTGTTTTTGTTTTTTCTGTGTGTTTTTTTCCAGTTCCGTTCTTCTTTAATTTCGATCAGGTATAATAAGGTTGGGTTGTACTATGTCCTGTAGTAATGTTTCAAATTTGTAAAAAAAATACTTTATTTGTTTCAATGCAGGAAGTCAGCCAGTAATCAGAGACAGACAAGACTGTGAATAGATAGCACTGTCAGTCCCACAAAGACCATTACTAAATCCAATTTTTGAATGTATTCACCTATGATTGATATCCTGTCCAAAGATGATTGCAAAACAAATAGGTTGCTGTTACAAGCCCATCTTTCTCATCTCTCTTGAGCTCTGTGCTCACAAATAGCCCACCAATACGTGAATAATCCTGGCTTTAGAGAGGGCTGACCCTATTTGCTGCCAGTATAAAGAAGCATTGATTAGCCTTCTTGTATCCAACAAACAGCATGCAGAAAGTATGGATGTGGGATTAATAAAATGTAGACTCACTTTCTTGATTTCCCTGCAGTTTTAGAACTTCCTTTATTTGTTGAGATGTTGCTCCTCTCGCTCCCAGTTTTATCATTCCTAGAATCAAAGTAGCACCAAGTGGGGAAAAAATAATGTTCTCTTCGGTGTCAACTGAACGTATTGCCTGGTGCAGATCCACAGCAAACTCAGTAATAGTGTCTCCCCAGAGCCTTGGAGCTGCACTGGTTACACTAACTCCAGCCAGAGTCACAGCAAACAGGAGTATAAGGGGTCTCTTCATTGTAATCCAATTTCCTAGTACTTTTCTGGGGTCTGAAAATAAAAGTGCACAGTTAAAGAAAAAAAAAAAAAAAGCAAAGGTAGCTTAGGATTGTCAGTTTACTTTACTGTCACTAAACACTTGCTGAGTTTAAAGTAGAGGTAAACTCTAACGGAATGATATTGGGTATGGTAAAGCACAGTGGATCATAAACAATTTCATTTTTTTGCAAATAAAATACTTGATTTTACAATTTTTCATCTTTTGTTGCATCGTACTGCTAGTCTCCTGCAGCCTGTTTTACGCCACCTCTTGTCTACATATATGCATGCCATAAGTGACAACAGTGCACAATACCTGCCTTGTGTTTAAACAGCCACTTGGAGTCTCCATTAGAAACCTGAATGACAGTGTGGCAACATAGGGGATCAACTGGTAGACAGAGATAAAACATTGTCACCCTATGTATTAATTAATAATATTTCTATATATTTTATTAAAAGTTGCAGATTTAAAAATATTGAAAATTACTTTTTAAATTGCATTAACATTTGATGTGTTATATGAAATATGGGCTTACATTTACTTTTAAAAAGGAACTTTACCCCCTCACCTTGTTAGTTACCTGTTATAAATGCTTGTCCTCTGGTACCAGAAATATTTTTTATTGAGATGCAGACAATGACATGCAATATTAGCTCAGAGATTACAGTAATAGTTGCCTTGTAGAACACTGAAATTCCTACAGAATTATAAAGGCAGGTTGGATACCAAATACTTGGATGCTCAATAAGCAATTGTATTGTCGTAAGGCATAAACAATAATAAAATGTTGGATCTACATCCAAAATACAAAAACATACCCATAAGCACAAATGGCTTTTCCCTAAATACATGTGACATGATATTAGCCGGGAGCCAGTCTGAGTCTTCATTTAATAGGGAAAAAAATAATTTCCTTTCATTATAACATCTCCTTTAGATTTACCCTCAACTATGTAGTGCAAGGTGTGTAATGTAAAGGGGCCTATACCATGCTAAAAGTAAATATAGGGAATAATGATAAATGAAAAAAAAGCTGCGACACCTAAAACAGGCGATACTCATGTGTATACAATATAAAAATGGGGGGGAAGAAGTCGCGCTAATAATAAACAGTGCATCAAAAACCTGTATAATATAAATGAATCTACGATGCAATAAATGATTGATCATAAAAATTGCATGTGCAGACACCAAGGGTCTAAATACATAAAAAAAAAATAGACACAAAAAAAAGGGGAGGGGGAAATAAAATAAATAAATTGTCCAAATAATAAAATATTAAGTCCAAATCTCAAGTGAAAAAAACATGGAAAAAATAAATACACAAATTGCGTGAAGATATGCAGAGGTTGAGAGGTAGTTCCACCGCCACCAAGATGATTAGAGAGGATCACTCCTTGAGGGATACACCAAATAAAGATGGACACCCTTACCAGAAAAGGTGGACCTCCTATAATAGCAAGGTCATACGGGCCTGCAGATATAACCCTCTGCGGGGTCTTGGGATATCTCGGATGAGGATGGCACACAACTCCTACCGTCTTTCTTACTCCTCACGTTAAACGTCCGTGTCCAAGAAAAGAGGATCCTTCCCTCTGATGGAAAATGGAGCTCACTCCCTGACTCGAGCTCAACGTGTAAGGAAAAAAAAGGAAGAAGTACTCCAGATAGTGCGTTATCCTTTTAAAACTTACTGGTTTATTTCATAAAAAGATGTAAGTCACAAGGTCCATACATTAGTAACAAAAAGTAAAAAGCCGGCAATGTAAAAAGGGATTCTTGGACACGGACGTTTAACGTGAGGAGTAAGAAAGACGGTAGGAGTTGTGTGCCATCCTCATCCGAGATATCCCAAGACCCTGCAGAGGGTTATATCTGCAGGCCTGTATGACCTTGCTATTATAGGAGGTCCACCTTTTCTGGTAAGGGTGTCCATCTTTATTTGGTGTATCCCTCAAGGAATGATCCTCTCTTATCATCTTGGTGGCGGTGGAACTACCTCTCAACCTCTGCATATCTTCACGCAATTTGTGTATTTATTTTCTCACTTGAGATTTGGACTTAATATTTTATTATTTGGACAATTTTTTTTTCCCCTCTTTTTTTTCTATCTATTGTTTTTTATATATTTAGACCCTTGGTGTCTGCACATGCAATTTTTATGATCATTCATTTATTGGACCGTAGATTCATTTATATTATACAGGTTTTTGATGCACTGTTTATTATTAGCGCAACTTCTTCCCCCCCCATTTTTATATGTAGTGCAAGGGCCTGCCTGATTGCATACAAATTGAAAAGCCTCGTACACACGCCCGAGATTCTCGTCAGGAAAAAAACGTTGTTTTTCCTGACGAGAATCTTGACAAGAAACTTGTCCCGACCGAGTGTACACATGTACGATTCAAAAGAACCGCCGTTCTTTTGAATGGCACGCACGCGGTGACGTCATCGACTACGACGAGCGTGCGCTCGTCACATTCGATGCCGTCGCCGCCATCTTGCTACACCCTATGCCTATGCCTAGGAAGCTACTGCGCATGCGTCAAAGTCATTTTGAGCATGCGCGGGTTTCCACGGCAACAGGTAAGTGTACACACGCTCGGGTTTCTCGTCGAGAAACAGGCCGACGAGATTCTTGACGAGAAAAAAAAACGCAGGTCGTCTTTTTTTTCGTCAGGGAATCTGGGCAGTTTTCTTGACGAGAAAACTGAAACCTGCGTACACACAGCCGGTTTTCTCGGCAAGAAAGCTCTTCCGGCAGTTTTCTTGTAGTTTTTTGCCGAGAAAACCGGTCGTGTGTATGCGGCCAAAGTGTTTAGGTTTGACCTCATATTGTATGGTTTTGGTAAATCTAAAATAAATTTGTAGAAGAAAATTGTATAATGTATGGCCAAGCTAACTTAAATGTGGAAAAATGTTCAATGCTGCTCCTTCAAAGTTTCTTGTCACTGCAGTCGAAAATGAACATCGGCTTGACCCCACTAATGATTAGAATAACGAATGAACTTTCTTAGAACATTCTTTTTCGAAGAGTTTTCATTCCAAATTCTACCCATTCACAGTGCCTTGAAAAAGTATTCACACCCCTTGAAATTTTCCACATTTTGTCATGTTACAACCAAAAACGTAAATGTATTTTATTGGGATTTTAGATATTTATTTGTAAAAAAAAACATTTATTATTTTTTTCTTCCGAATTGGGTTGTTCTATCACATAAAATCCTTTTAAAATATATTTACGTTTTTGGTTGTAACATGACAAACTGTAAAAAATTTCAAGGGGTATGAATACTTTTTCAAGGCACTGTATTACCAGCTATATTCATGTGTGCACTGCTATGTGTTTCTATAGACTACATCATAGCCAATCTAGAATTATTTTGATGTGATTTATGCTCTAGGTACACAAATGCAACTTTGTTGTCAGTATGGTTACAATAGAGCACAGTGCCGGAAATGTGTACTTACCCTGCAATATCAAAAACATTTAAATATGCTTAAGTAGAAATACATTAATAGCTGTATGTAATGAAATATATATTACACATGCTTAGTAAAAATGTGAAGAATATTAACAAACATATAAATCAAAGATTTTGATGAACAGCAAATATAAAATACCTTATTTCACAATCATGCTTTAGCCTAAACTTTTGTACTTCTATGTATTTACTGGTCAAAAGGCACTACATTACAGTAAACTAATAATTGATCTTATTCAGTAGTGCAGCATAAAGAGCAATAATACTGCGCACCCATAGAGACTAACCAAACTTCCATTAGATGACGTCAGATCAGAAAAAGACAAATGCAGGTTGGCCGCTATGAGTTATTTTACTTTGTATATTGAACTTTCCCATACAGAATAAGCCCATTTATCTTGCTTAATATAAGGCACAGTATGAGACTTTAGAAATCTTTTCTGTATCCGTTTGGCTACATATTTTTGGATTATAGGATACTCACTTGTACAACAGCTCAGCATTTCCCTTGACAAGAAAAGTAAATGTCTCTGAATGTAGAGGGAACAAGTGCAGCCGTTTAATCTGTCAGGCCAGTGATTAATTTTTTAAATGTCAGAGTATGTTTGTTGACATTGCTATCTTGAAACATTTAAAACCAAACTAAAATTTAACTTTAGAACGCAAGTGTAAATTTTGTACTTGTATTATGTAATAAACACTGTTAAACCTGAACAAATTTCAGTTGCTGTAATGAAAAGAAAGCTTATAGAGGTTAGTTTTAACTTTATTAGATTAGAGCTAACAGTCATTACATAGACTACAGTTTAAAGACAATGTTGAATTTCTGATGGAAACAGGGGCGGATCAGGAGTCTAGTCTCGGGAGGGGCACTACCAGAATTTTTTTTTTTTTGGGGGGCAATTTATCAGGGAAATGACTGGTGTTAGCGCTTCAATGATCATGGCACCATGATTGTTATGGTGTCAGGATGATTGAAGCACATTATTTCTATCATTACATTGTAATATAAAATGAAATGGTTCAACTCACCATAATGCAAAATCAGTAGGAGCCCCGAGTGTGTCACTTGCCACGTCCCCTGCCATCAGATGCAGCTTGTCACTTGCCACGTCACCTGCCACACGTTGTGGATTGTCACTTGCCACATCGCCTGCCACACGTTGTGGTCTGTCACTTGCCACGTCGCCTGCCACACGTTGCGGATTGTCACTTGCCACACGTTGCGGATTGTCACTTGCCACACGTTGCAGAATGTCACTTGCCTGCCACCAGATGCAGATTGTCACTTGCCATGTCACCTGCCACATGTTGCGGATTGTCACTTGCCATGTCACCTACCACAAGTTGTGGATTGTCACTTGCCGCAAGTTGTGGAATGTCACTTGCCTACCACCAGATGCAGATTGTCACTTGCCACGTAACCTGCCAAAGTTGCAGATTGTCACTTGCCACGTCACCTGCCACATGTTGCGGATTGTCACTTGCCACGTCACCTGCCACATGTTGCAGGTTGTCACTTGCCACATCACCTGTTACAAGTTGCGGCTTGTCACTTGCCACCTCACCTGCCACATGTTGCGAATTGTCATTGCCATGTCACCTGCCACATGTTGCGAATTGTCACCTGCCACAAGTTGCGGAATGTCACTTGCCTGCCACCAGATGCAGATTGTCACTTCCCACCTCACCTGCCACACCTTGCGGATTGTTACTTGCTTAGGTGGTGTTTTGCTTGTCAGAATCAGGCAGCAGAGAGATGATGTAATCTCTCTGCTGCCTGCACAGTGAGGGCGGAAGTTACTGCAGGGATGCAGGGCGGGCCCGGGCGGTGAGAGATGATGTCATCTCTCTGCTCCCCCGGCCGCCGGCTTGTTGATCGGCCAGCCGCCCGCTCACCCACAGAGCCGACCAGCTGACCGCCAACTCTCTGACTCTCACTCGCTGCCGAGCCGAGGCCGAGCCGCCCGCCCGCCCACACACTGAGGCACCCGGCAGCCCACGCTGTCACCCGCCCGCTCTGTCACTCGCACGTGGAGCTGCCCTCTCAGACTCTTAGGTGTCCGCAAGTTCCGCAACTAAAACTAATTTCTCGGGGGTGGCAATTGCCCTATTCCCCCCCCCCTGGATCTGCCCCTGGATGGAAAGCAGATAACCTATTTTCCTTTATAATAGTGCTCATTACTGGACTCTCACTTCTATATATTTATATTTGCTAAAAATGTTTACTTTCCAAGGACAGGTATTCTTGGGCTTAACCACCAAGAATCTATAGGAATGATGGGTTACATTTAGTTTGGTTTCCACAGAAGCACAAACTGCAGCCAGTATTTATCCTGGCCATGCAGGTCCCCCCATAATGACAAGGCCATAATCTATTTAAGAACATCTGAAACAGATCTGGGTAAATATTATCCAATAAACAGCAGAAGACAAATATATAAGCTACACAACAGTTTTTTTTACTATTCAATACTTTGATAGAGACTAAGGCCGGCCATACATGGTTCGAATCTCAGCTGTTTCATCAGGAACCAACCGAGATTTGAACCATTTATGGGCAAGCTGAATGTACCAAGTTGATCGATCCAACCAGCATGCCAGGTTTTACCATAGATTATTGCCAGCAGCTGTTAATTCTTCAATTGAGTAGCTGTGTTTAAAACTACTTTAGTATCAGCCCTGAATTAGAATAAAAAAAACTCCACAAGAGAAAAAGTTGGGAATAGGGAAGGGACTTTGTGATACCCAGAAAACTGTTCGACACGAATGCCAATAAAAGTCAAATATGTATTAAAGTAGACAATAAAATAGCCCCAAGACAAACACTCTGGGGGAAAGATGGAAAAACATCATAATAGTAATAGCATAAAAGCCGGTTCACACAGGGGCGACTCGGGATCCGACTTCAAGTCGCCCCAAGTCACGCTGTTTTTAAAACTAATGGAAGTGAATTGAGTCGTCTTAATGTACACGACTGCAGTCGCTCCGACTTCAAAAAAGGTTCCAGTACGACTTCAATCCGACTTCTAGGCGACTTGTACTCATTGATTTCAATGGAAGTCATCTCCAAGTTGGATCCCCATTCATAGAGAGGCAACTTTACAGGAAGCCGCCCCTCTGTGAACCGGCTCTAAGGCAAACCCCTCCCACGGAGCTGGTATTTGGTATGAATCATGAAGGGGAACTCCACACCAAATTTTAAATAAAAAAACGGAATGGGTTCCCCTCCAAGAGCATACCAGGCCCTTAGATCTGGTATGGATTTTAAGGGGAACCCCCTACGCCAAAAAAACCAGCGTGGGGGTCCCCCCAAAATCCATACCAGACCCTTATCCTAGCACGCAGCCCGGCCGGTCAGGAAAGGGGGTGGGGACGTGCGAGCAACCCCCCCCCCTCCTGAACCGCACCAGGCCGCATGCCCTTAACATGGAGAGTTATTAGACTTACATGATCAAAACAATACAAAAACATCTCACGTTATGCTGGAGGTCCATAGACACGACACAGTGCCTTGATAAAGTATTCATACCCCTTAAAGTTTTCCACATTTCGTCATGTTACAACCAAAAATTTAAATGTGTTTTATTGGGATTTTATGTGATAGACCAACATAAGTGGCACATAATTGTTAAGTGGAAGGAAAATGATAAATGGTTTTCAATTTTTTTTACAAATAAATATCTGAAAAGTGTGGCGTGCATTTGTTTTCAGTCAATACTTTGTAGAACCACCTTTTGCTGCATTTACGGCTGCAAGTCTTTTTTGGGGTATGTCTCTACCAGCTTTGCACATCTAGAGAGTAAAAATGTTTCCCCATTCTGCTTTGCAAAATAGCTCAAGCTCTGTCAGATTGGATGGAGACTGTCTGTGAACAGTAATTTTCAAGTCTTGCCACAGATTGTCAATTGGATTTAGGTCTGTACTTTGTCTGGGCCATTCTAACACATGAATATACTTTGATCTAAACCATTCCACTGTAGCTCTGGCTGTATGTTTAGGGTCGTTGTCCTGATGGAAGGTGAACCTCCACCCCAGTCCCAAGTCTTTTGCAGACTAACAGGTTTTCTGCTAAGATTGCCCTGTATTTGGCTCCATCCATCTTCCCATCAACTCTGACCAGCTTCCCTGTCCCTGCTGAAGAAATGATGGTGTGTTCAGGGTGATGTGCAGTGTTAGTTTTCTGCCACATATAGCATTTTACTTTTAGGCCAAAAAGTTAAATTTTGGTCTCATCTGACCAGAGCACCTTCTTCCACATGTTTGCTGTGTCCCCCACCTGGCTTCTCGCAAACTGCAAATGGGACTTCTTATGGCTTTCTTTTTAACAATGGCTTTCTACTTGCCACTCTCCATCAAGGTCAGAATTGTGGAGTGCACGATAGTTATCCTGTGGACAGATTCTCCCACCTGAGCTGTGGCTCTCTGCAGCTCCTCCAGAGTTACCATGGGCCTCTTGGCTGCTTCTCTGATTAATGCTCAACTTGCCCGGCCTGTCAGTTTAGGTGGACGGCCATGTCTTTGTGTTTTCAGTTGTGCCATACTCTTTCCATTTTCGGATGATAGAAAAACAGTGCTCTGTGAGATGTTCAAAGCTTTTTTATAACCTAACCCTGCTCTAAACTTCTCCACAACTTTATCCCTGACCTGTCTGGTGTGTTCCTTGGCCTTCAAGATGCTGCTTGTTCACTAAGGTTCTCTAACAAACCTCTGAGGGCTTCACAGAACAGCTGTATTTATACTTATATTAAATTACACACAGGTGCACTATATTTACTAATTAGGTGACTTCTGAAGGCATTTGTTTCCACTAGATTTTAGTTAGGGGTATCACAGTAAAGGGGGCTGAATACAAATGCACGCCACACTTTTCAGATATTTATTTGTAAAAAAAAAATGAAAACCATTTTTTGAATTTTTCTTCCACTTCACAATTAACATTACAAAATGTGGAAAATTTCAAGGGATATGAATATTTTTTGCGACTTTTTTTTACCAAAAATATGTAGAAAAATACATTTTGGCCTAAACTAATGAATAAATTTGTTTAAAAACAATAAAATAAAATTAGGATATTTATTATAGCAAAAAGTAAAAAATATTATTAATTTTTTTCAAAATTGGCACTATTTTTTTGTTTATAGTTAAAAAAAATAACAACCGCAGAGGTGATCAAATACCATCAAACGAAAGCACTATTTGTGGGAAACAAAAAAGGCATCAATTGTGTTTGGGTACAGCGTCGCACGACCGCACAATTGTCAGTAAAAGCGACGCAGTGCCATATTGCAAAAAAATGGCCTGGTCATTAAGGGGGCAAATCCTTCCGGGGCTGAAGTGGTTAATTTACTAAAGGGAAATAGACTTTCTCCACCCTACCCTTTCCTGCCAGAAAGGATAGCTTACCTAAATGTTTATCTAGGAGTTGCATATGCAGAGAAGGAATTAGGCCTTTTTGTACCCATGGCTTTAGCTTCAATAAGTGGAGTCAAAATGAAAGATAGGTTTACTGATCTGGCTTGGAAGGTAAGTGCATAAGGTATTTGGAGGTACTGAAAAAATCATGAAGATGGAATTTGGTACGCCTCCTGTATATACTTAAAGTAGTTGATGGAGAAATTGCACCTCCAACATGGCCAACTCCTCATAATATACATTGTCCCAGGGTGAAATTGGAGCAATTTCAGAGGCCCAAGGATGTTGGGAGTCTGGCCCATGTCCAACCCCTGACTTTATTATTTGGCTTCCCAAATGCAGCATATAGCGTGCTCCATGTCTTCCGCTACTGGGATGGTGCAGAGAGACGGGGACCCTTCCACTAGATTACTTGTCCATACAGTGGGGATAGAGAGGATTGAGAGTGGCTAGCTTTCTGCAAGTTGAACAAAGTTGTATCCTACTTATGCCCTAATGCAAAAAACATGGAACAAGGTTAGACAGCTACAACAGATTACAGGGTTCATGAGGTTCATGAGTACTACCCAGAAACTAAAATATGGGGCGAGATGGCAACCCTTTGGGGTCACTCATTTGCATCATATTTTTGCCAATGGGAGAGGCTGTGCTCTTTTCTGGATTTACAGGAGCAGTATCATCTCCCGAACTCAATGCTATTCTATTATATGCAGCTTCACCATGCGGTAAAAGCACAGGGAGGGCCTTATCAATGGATACAATCACCCTTCCCGATATTTAATTACATGTTTGAGGTGGTCTCACATAAAGGATTCATATCACAATGTTACTCTATGCTATTGAAAACATAGGAGCAATTGGGGAGGAGCAATGGGAAGAGGATTTCTTAGTTAAACAATGCTCCCTGAATGTGGCTCAACGCCTCTCGCAGCTGTAACTGCTTCAGCGGGTGCACTATATACCTGCAAGGCTGTTCCACGTGGGAATGAGGGAAAGCCCTACATGTACTAGATGTAGCAGGGACCAGGGGGATTTGACCCATCTTATGTTGCACTGCCCAAAGCTGCACCGATATTAAAAGGGTGTTATCACGACTATCAACCAGGTGTTCCAGGTCCATGTTCATGAACCTGAGGAACCAAAATCTTGCCTATTGGGGATTTTGTGTGATCTCCCGGTGGAGGATGTCTCTAAACAGGCCATAGCTTGGGCTTCGTTTCAGGCCCGTTAATACTTCGGATCTGGACTTCCACTGACCCTCCCACTCTGAAGGAATGGATAGCCCAAATAGGAGATACCCTTCAGCTAGAAAAATACATCTTTCAGCATAGGGGTAGCTTCAGTTGTGGGCTCCCTGGTTGGACACACCAGGCCTGGTGCCGGCAGACCTTATTATGGATTGTCTGATATTTGGTAGGGGATGATAATGTGTCTGGTATGATGGTATCCTTGGGCAATGGGGTATATACTGTATATCTGATTTACTATGTAATTTTTTCTGTTCTTTGAGGGCTGACTATTATACTAATTTTACTATTGAGATCATTGGTGATTCCAGAACATTATGTTTTAATGTGTTGCATGGCACAACCTGGTTAATAAAACTTTATTTGAGATAAAAATAATAATAAACGTTGTCCCAAGCAACAGTGGTGAGTATATAGAGAAGTCATCATACTCTATATACATACGTTTTATTTCCTTCCAGACTTTTTGTTGTTAAATACTTTCATTCTGTTAATCTTATTTATTTTTCTTATTGTCTGTTTTTGGTAATACCATTTCTGCAAATATTTTTCTTGCACCATTTTCTTTTCATTTAAGTGATATTTAAAAATCGCTAAGCTGATTCTCTACTTGCCTTTTGAAGAGCATCATATTTTAAACTCTCTCTCCTTCCTGTTTGTGTGGCAATGAGTGTCACAGACTTCCTAAGGCCCCTTTCACACTGAGGCGTTGAAAAAACGCTAAAAAATTATGGGATTTTGTACCTCTATTTTACCGCGATTTTACCGCGATCGCGGTAAAAATAGCGCTAACGCGTTTGCGTTTTTACCGCGTTCGCGCTAAAAATAGCGCGAACGCGGTAAAAACGCATACGCGTTAGCGCTATTTTTTAAAATAACGCTTATGCCTATGCGTTTTTACCACGTTTTTACCACGTTTTTACCGCGGTTGCCATTCATTTCAATGGGGATAGGCGTTTTTACAGCGCTATTTTATGCGCCCTAAAGTTGCTCTAAAAAAGCGGTTTGCAGGATTTTTTCCAACGCCCAGCCAGCATAACGCCTCAGTGTGAAAGCCCTCAGGGCTTTCACATTGAGAATGCTGGGGCAGGATTATTTCAGGCGTTATAACAGCGCTATTTTTAGCGCGAAAACGCTGTAAAAACGCCTCACTGTGAAAGAGGCCTAAAAGTCAGAATTGTTTCAGCAGATACGGTGAATGGTGTCTGTTTCCATTAAAACATGTGGTGGCAGCTATTGTTTGTGTGCGTAACTGTGGCGTATACTGCTAAATACCTTTTATCATCAGCAGTATATAGCAGTCTTGTGACTTCTGTCAGTGTCTGGTAAAGGCTTGTAGGAGGAGTTTTCATTCTTCTCTACTGATTGTCCTATGAGGCTGCAGGTCCCCTGACCCTCTGTCTGGACAATGCTTATTGGCCATGTGTTGATCACATGCACCCTCCCATAAAAAAAAAATCTCTAGCAATACACACCAAATGAGCATGTGCAGAGTGGCTCCTAAGGTTATTATCAGGAGATGGATTGGGGACAGTGGAAGAAGGGGAGGATCAGAAAAGACAGGATCAAACAGCCTTTTTATACAATGCAGAGGATTAACCCCTTAGTTTTCACAGTGAGTATAACAAGCATGCTTTACTGCATACACAGACTAATTTTACTGTTGTGGGTTTAGTTACACTTTAATCTTTAGTGGAATGGGTTATCGTCTCTTATATCATAGTCCTTATGTTATTCACACACACTTCATTCTAATCGTTCAACAATCAGATCTCTAAAAATATAAAAAAAAGCTACGTGAACATGTTTACATGGCTTTACCTTTTGTAAAAAGGAGTGATCAGTTAGGCTAAACATTTCAAATGAATTTAAGGAAGGTTTAGTAATGTGATCTAATAGAATTATTTCAACTTGACTTCATAGAGCATTAAAAATAAGAAATGGTGACTATCAACAATTATAATGCTAATGACAAAAACTAAAGAAAAATTGCAAATGTGTGTAGCATTGATATAAAAAAAATTAATATATGATGAAAAGCTTGGATGCATACAAAATGTCTGCGCATTCAAAAATATAAAAGGGTAGAAAGGAGTAAAATCTCCCTCAAAAAATTGCGGGCTTTGTGAGCATAACATGAGGCAATGAATTATAAAATGTATCTATGCCAAAATAGTTTAAAAAACATACAATAGACAGATAACACCCTTTACTTGACAAGGTCAACAGATACCCAATATCGCAAAGTGTGGAGGCATGGATCCTTTCAAAAGGTAAATATAGGTCCGTAAATCACACAGAAAAACAATATATATGTATCAATAAGTTGGGTTCATGATCTCCTCCATGCTAGCTTGTCAACGCGTTTCGAAACATTAATTGCTTCCTCAGGACACACTTGGTAGGTGATGCTTGGCCTTGAAAACCAGGTATGGGGTGACACAATACAAAAAGGACTGGTGACCCGATTCAATCCATCCACAGATCAGATTCAAATGGTTGAAGGCATAGAATTCTCCTACAATGCACCCTGAACAGGGGAAAGGAAAGGGAATCCAACCTCTAACGTGACCAAGTGGACCAATAATAGTGAAGTGGGATGAATCACTATAAACTTAAATGCTAAGGGTAGACGAGTCAAATAGACAATTTTACTTGTAGTTAATGTTGATAGTCAGAATATCTCTCACGCTTGAGGCTAACCCTTTTATATTTCAAACCAATAACCAATCAATCCAGATAAGCCTTCCAGTATTATATGTGGCATCCCTTGTCTTGGGACACAATAGTGGAGCCAAACCGAACCCTGATAGGGTAAAGGGTACCTTGGAAGATCTCAATCAACGTGTGTCCCCGCCGACTCTTGTGAGTCAGTATATTGGTGGCACAACACAAAAAGCAGCAACAGATATACCAAATTAAAAATTATTAAATGCCAAACGTAAATAGAGCACTAGAAAAAAGATTGCAGTATTTCTTTGAACACTTTGGAAGATGCAGAGCTCCACCTAGTGGCTGCACAGTCATTTTTACTCCTTTCAACCCTTTTATAAAATAATTGGATGTTGGCATGGTGGCATGGTGGGGAGGCCTCCCTTTATATGCTTATTCAAAAAAGCACAAGCAACAAATTTAAAGTACAGTGGAACCTCGGTTTAAGAGTAACTTGGTTTGAGAGCTATTTGATTTGCGAGTAACTTTTTTTAAAGAATTCTGACTCGGTTTGCGAGTGTTTTTCCTCGCAAGACCAGCAGAATCCAATCTAATAGGGCCTGCAGTACCGCATTTGGCCTGACGTGCAGGGGCGCCGGAGTCGAGTAGAGCCGAACAGCGGCGATTGCAGCCGATCGCCGCCGTTCGCCAATACTCGGAAAGACACGGAAATACAAGGAAATACTCAGTTTCCGAGCCTTTCCGACGTTTGCCAAGGTCAGCCGACGTGTCCTCGGGCGTTTCCGGGCATTTCCGAGGCTCTCCCGCACCCCCCCACCTCTGGCCGGATGCGGTATTGCATCCCATTGAAGTCAATGCGGAATGAATTATTTTCATTTCCATTGACTTCAATGGGAAAACTCGCTTTGATATGCAAGTACTTTGGATTACGAGCATACTCCTGGAACGGAATATGCTCGTAATCCGAGGTTCTACTGTACCTCATAGTTTGGAAGAGAGATGCTCCGTCAATTATGAGTTTGAGGTTTTCCCGTAGCCACAAATCTGCAGTCCTTTATGACAATGACATTTTCTCTTTTTCAGGTAAATGTCTAGATGTGGGTACCTGTGCAGCCACTAGGTGGAGCTCATACATGCATCTTCCAAAGTGAACAAAGAAATACTGCAATCTTTTTTCTAGTGCTCAATTTAAGTTTCACATCCAATAATTTTTAACTTAGTATATCTGTAGCTGCTTTTTGTGTTAAGCCACCAATATACTGACTTTGTTTAATATCATTTGCTTCCTCCCAGTTATACAGTGTGATCTGCTGTAGTCATTCTGTATAATCAGCTCATTTGGCAGGACATCAGAGGCACATTTGTTTTTATTTTGTCTTTTTATTCTGTATTTTTTGTGCACAGTTACAGGTATGCAGCAGTATAACTGAAAAGGACCCCTGTGCTAAAATAAGTACCAAGGGTGCTATTGCTTTAAATGCAAGTGCTTGGATATCAGGCCTCAGTGCTTTAACCACTTAAAGACTGAAAGGATTTAACCCCTTAATGACCGGGGCATTTTTTGCGATTCGGTACTGCGTCGCTTTAACTGACTATTGCACGGTCGTGCGACGTTGTACCCAAACAAAATTGACGTCCTTTTATTCACATAAATAGAGCTTTCTTTTGGTGCTATTTGATCACCTCTGCAGTTTTTATTTTTGCACTATAAACAAAAAAAGAGCAACAATTTTGAAAAAGTTAGTTCACCCTTTCATTTTTTTCTAAAAAGGTGAACTTACACTTTAACCCCTTCCATACTGGGCCATAGCAGAATGACGCCGGCAGGAACCCTCTCTCCCTCCGGGTGGACGTCATATGACGTCCTGGGTTTGAGGGGGGATATCTGAATGATGCCTGCAGCTAGAGGCATCATTCAGATATCCTTTTTTTCAGCTGGCGATCCTGCGCACAATAAGAATGATCATAGCGGCGGTTCCGCCGCTTGATCGTTCTTATAGGCGGCGGAAGGGGACATCCCCCCCTCCCGCCGCCATCCGGTGCTTCTCCGGGCTCTCCCGTGCCATCGGGGACCCGGAGAGAATCGTCGGCGCCGGTGGTGGGTCACGTGATGAGCATAGAGATGACTGGTGACCAGATGGTCACCAGTCATCTCTATGATCGTCGGAGGCCCGGGCGCGATGTGATGACGTCACGCCCGGGTCCTCAAATGTAAACAAAGCCGCCATTGCGGCTAGTAAGTATGAGATCAGTGAAAAAAAATTCACTGATCTCATGCTTTCCAGCCTGGAGGAGAGATGTGGGGTCTTATTGACCCTGCATCTCTCAATAAAGAGGACCTGTCACACACATTCCTATTACAAGGGATGTTTACATTCCTTGTAATAGGAATAAAAGTGATCCAAAAAAAAAAAAGGGTAAAAAAAAAGTAAAAATAAAAAAAATAAGTAAAATAAAATAAAAATAAAATATATATTTTTTAAAACGCCTGTCCCCAATAGCTCGCGCTTAGAAGCGAAGAACACACATGTAAGTCCCGCCCGCATATGTAAACGCCGTCCAAACCACACATGTGAGGTATCGCCGCGTGCGTTAGAGCGTGTGCAACAATTCTAGCACTAGACCTCCTCTGTAACTCTAACCTGGTAACCTGTAAAAAATTTCAAAGCGTCGCCTATGGAGATATTTAAGTACCGAAGTTTGGCGCCATTCCATGAGTGTTCGCAATTTTAAAGCGTGACATGTTAGGTATCTTTTTACTCGGCGTAACATAAGCTTTCATACTTTACAAAAAAATTGGGCTAACTTTACTGTTTTGTTATTTTTTAATTCATGAAACCATTTTTTTCCATTTGAAAAATTATTGCGCAAATACCGTGCAAGATAAAAAGTTGCAATGACCGTCATTTTATTCCCTAGGGTGTCAGCTAAAAAAAACATATATAATGTTTTGGGGTTCTGAGTAATTTTCTAGCAAAAGAATGATGCTTTGTACATGTAGGAGAGAAGTGCCAGAATAGGCCCGGTATTGAAGTGGTACAAAAAGCCTGGTATGGAAGTGGTTAAACATTTTCAGCCCACTCCAGTCTGGTCATGTGATCTGGCTCCCCTGTGGCTTGAAAACAGGTAAGTATACTGATCTTACTTTCACAGGTTAGATAGTATAGGTATAAGGTGGGGCAGGGGGACAGTTTTAGGATTAGTTAAATATATCCACAGTTTTTAATTATAACTAAAGGCAAAACTTTTTTTACATTTTAGATAGAGCACAGTGGGATTATTACACCTATGGAGTTTTTATTGCTGTCTGTGCCCATGTTAGGTATTTTCATCCTGTCTATTCATCCTGTGACGGTTATCATCAATTCTGGGTTGTCACTAGGGATGAGCTTCGTGTTCGAGTCGAACATACGTTCGACTCGAACATTGGCTGTTCGATCGTTCGACGAAGATCGAACGATTTGGGCCGTTCGCGCCAAATTCGAGTGACGCGAACGGCCCACAATGCACTACGCCATCGCAGTGTCATCCAGGCGCTGTGATTGGCCAAGCATGCACTGTGACCCCGCATGCTTGGCCAATCACAGCGCCGGCAGCGAGGAGAGCAATGATTGGCCACAGGCAGGATGCCTGTGGCCAATTATTGCTGAGGGTGTTTAGTACACGCCCCACACTATAAAAGGCCGCCAGCACGGCGGCCTAGTGTAGTGTGTTCCGGAGCAGGGATAGAGTAGCATAGGCAGGGACAGTGACTGTTATTTCTTTCTTGCTTAACCTGGATTCCTTTAGTTTAGGGAAAGAGAAGGATAGGTAGGGAGAGTGTCAGTGTGTTTTGTGCTTCTGCTATAGTGTGCTTAAAAAAAACATTTATTCTAGGGACAGAAAACTCTAGGTAGGGACAGTGTCAGTTTCTTTCACTCTGCAAGTCCTTGTTTCCAGGGACCTGTAAGGACAGTGAGTTAATTGTCCTTGTGCTATATTGTGCTTAAAAAAAACATTTATTCTAGGGACAGAAAACTCTAGGTAGGGACAGTGTCAGTTTCTTTCACTCTGCAAGTCCTTGTTTCCAGGGACCTGTAAGGACAGTGAGTTAATTTTCCTTGTGCTATATTGTGATTAAAAAAAACATTTATTCTAGGGACAGAAAACTCTAGGTAGGGACAGTGTCAGTTTCTTTCACTCTGCAAGTCCTTGTTTCCAGGGACCTGTAAGGACAGTGAGTTAATTTTCCTTGTGCTATATTGTGATTAAAAAAAACATTTTTTCTAGGGACAGAAAACTGTAGGTAGGGAGAGTGTTTTTTTTCTTTCACTCTGCAAGTCCTTGTTTCCAGGGACCTGTAAGGACAGTGAGTTAATTTTCCTTGTGCTATATTGTGATTAAAAAAAACATTTTTTCTAGGGACAGAAAACTCTAGGTAGGGAGAGTGTTTTTTTTCTTTCACTCTGCAAGTCCTTGTTTCCAGGGACCTGTAAGGACAGTGAGTTAATTGTCCTTGTGCTATATTGTGCTTAAAAAAAACATTTTTTCTAGGGACAGAAAACTCTAGGTAGGGAGAGTGTTTTTTTTTTTCACTCTGCAAGTCCTTGTTTCCAGGGACCTGTAAGGACAGTGAGTTAATTGTCCTTGTGCTATATTGTGCTTAAAAAAAACATTTATTCTAGGGACAGAAAACTCTAGGTAGGGACAGTGTCAGTTTCTTTCACTCTGCAAGTCCTTGTTTCCAGGGACCTGTAAGGACAGTGAGTTAATTTTCCTTGTGCTATATTGTGATTAAAAAAAACATTTATTCTAGGGACAGAAAACTCTAGGTAGGGACAGTGTCAGTTTCTTTCACTCTGCAAGTCCTTGTTTCCAGGGACCTGTAAGGACAGTGAGTTAATTTTCCTTGTGCTATATTGTGATTAAAAAAAACATTTTTTCTAGGGACAGAAAACTGTAGGTAGGGAGAGTGTTTTTTTTCTTTCACTCTGCAAGTCCTTGTTTCCAGGGACCTGTAAGGACAGTGAGTTAATTGTCCTTGTGCTATATTGTGCTTAAAAAAAACATTTATTCTAGGGACAGAAAACTATAGGTAGGGACAGTGTCAGTTTCTTTCACTCTGCAAGTCCTTGTTTCCAGGGACCTGTAAGGACAGTGAGTTAATTTTCCTTGTGCTATATTGTGATTAAAAAAAACATTTATTCTAGGGACAGAAAACTCTAGGTAGGGACAGTGTCAGTTTCTTTCACTCTGCAAGTCCTTGTTTCCAGGGACCTGTAAGGACAGTGAGTTAATTTTCCTTGTGCTATATTGTGATTAAAAAAAACATTTTTTCTAGGGACAGAAAACTGTAGGTAGGGAGAGTGTTTTTTTTCTTTCACTCTGCAAGTCCTTGTTTCCAGGGACCTGTAAGGACAGTGAGTTAATTTTACTTGTGCTATATTGTGCTTAAAAAAAACATTTTTTCTAGGGACAGAAAACTGTAGGTAGGGAGAGTGTTTTTTTTCTTTCACTCTGCAAGTCCTTGTTTCCAGGGACCTGTAAGGACAGTGAGTTAATTGTCCTTGTGCTATATTGTGCTTGAAAAAAACATTTATTCTAGGGACAGAAAACTCTAGGTAGGGACAGTGTCAGTTTCTTTCACTCTGCAAGTCCTTGTTTCCAGGGACCTGTAAGGACAGTGAGTTAATTTTCCTTGTGCTATATTGTGATTAAAAAAAACATTTATTCTAGGGACAGAAAACTCTAGGTAGGGACAGTGTCAGTTTCTTTCACTCTGCAAGTCCTTGTTTCCAGGGACCTGTAAGGACAGTGAGTTAATTTTCCTTGTGCTATATTGTGATTAAAAAAAACATTTTTTCTAGGGACAGAAAACTGTAGGTAGGGAGAGTGTTTTTTTTCTTTCACTCTGCAAGTCCTTGTTTCCAGGGACCTGTAAGGACAGTGAGTTAATTTTACTTGTGCTATATTGTGCTTAAAAAAAACATTTTTTCTAGGGACAGAAAACTGTAGGTAGGGAGAGTGTTTTTTTTCTTTCACTCTGCAAGTCCTTGTTTCCAGGGACCTGTAAGGACAGTGAGTTAATTGTCCTTGTGCTATATTGTGCTTAAAAAAAACATTTATTCTAGGGACAGAAAACTCTAGGTAGGGACAGTGTCAGTTTCTTTCACTCTGCAAGTCCTTGTTTCCAGGGACCTGTAAGGACAGTGAGTTAATTTTCCTTGTGCTATATTGTGATTAAAAAAAACATTTTTTCTAGGGACAGAAAACTGTAGGTAGGGAGAGTGTTTTTTTTCTTTCACTCTGCAAGTCCTTGTTTCCAGGGACCTGTAAGGACAGTGAGTTAATTTTCCTTGTGCTATATTGTGATTAAAAAAAACATTTTTTCTAGGGACAGAAAACTGTAGGTAGGGAGAGTGTTTTTTTTCTTTCACTCTGCAAGTCCTTGTTTCCAGGGACCTGTAAGGACAGTGAGTTAATTGTCCTTGTGCTATATTGTGCTTAAAAAAAACATTTTTTCTAGGGACAGAAAACTGTAGGTAGGGAGAGTGTTTTTTTTTTTTCACTCTGCAAGTCCTTGTTTCCAGGGACCTGTAAGGACAGTGAGTTAATTGTCCTTGTGCTATATTGTGCTTAAAAAAAACATTTATTCTAGGGACAGAAAACTCTAGGTAGGGACAGTGTCAGTTTCTTTCACTCTGCAAGTCCTTGTTTCCAGGGACCTGGAGAGACATTGAGTGAATTGTCCTTGTGCTATATTGTGATTAAAAAAAACATTTATTCTAGGGACAGAAAACTCTAGGTAGGGACAGTGTCAGTTTCTTTCACTGTGAAAGTCCTTGTTTCAAGGGACAGAGAAGGACACCTGAAGGTAGCCCTTATTGCTTTTTTCCCATCTCCCTGCAGGCCATCTATTAGAATGTCTGGAAGGCAAACAAGGAGAGGCAGACAGTCAGGAGGCAATAAAAGAGGGCAAGCAGGCTCTGTGTCTGGGGGCAACAGTGCTGGTCGTGGACGCGGTGCATTGTCATCAGCACATGGCCATGGGACACGCTTGTCCTTCTTTTCGGCAGCTGGACATGTTGAGCCACATCATGCCGAAGACTTGGTAGAGTGGATGACCAAGCCCTCCTCCTCCTCCTCATCCTCTCTCACCCAGGCTCAGGGTACTGGAAAAGCAGCTGCCAAAGCGTCGTCTTCCCTGGTATCAATGTCAGACAAATCATCAGTCACTCCTTCCCTAGACCCACCATGTCCTCCTCCTGAGGAGTCCCCCGAACTGTTTCAGCACAGTGTTGGGTACATGCTCCAGGAGGATGCCCAGCGTTTCGAAGGGTCTGATGATGAAACCCAGCTAGAGGAAGGCAGTAGCGTGAGAGCAGACAGAGGGGATGCTCAAGAAGGACACCAATCTGGCAGTCATGTTCCAGCAGCTGCAGCATACTGCCAGATTGGCTCCAGTGATGAGGAGGGAGGGGATGATGAGGTCAATGACTCCACGTGGGTGCCTAATAGGAGAGAGGAGGAGGAGGAGGATGAGGAGGAGGCACATCTCCAACGAGGCAGGATGCCCTTTGGTGGCCAGCGTAAGGGCAGTACACCGACGGAATCACACCGCAGAGCTCCGCCTGTGCAGGGCGCTGCCTCTGCCCGTCATTCAAAAAGTTCTTTGGTGTGGGCCTTTTTTGAGGCTAGTGCATCAGATCGCACAGCTGCTGTTTGCAACATATGTCTCAAGCGTATATCGCGTGGCCAAAACATCAGCCGCTTGGGTACCACATGCCTGACCAGACATATGTTGACCTGCCATGCAGCTCGTTGGCAAGCCTACCTCAAAGACCCACACCAAAGAACAAAGCGGACCTCTCCTTGCACCGCATCAGCTGGGATCTCCAACCCCACTATAACTTCAGTCCTCTCTGAAACATGCACTGAGAGGAATGAAGGTGTAGAATTAGGTGTGTCACAGCCAAGTACTTGCGCCCACTCTGCTAGCAGTACACCGACGTCCGATTCTAGCAGGCAAATTTCCCTGCCCCAGCTGCTGGACCGTCGAAAGAAGTTCACTCCCAGCCATCCACATGCCCAGCGGTTGAATGCTAGCTTGGCTAAATTGCTAGCGCTTCAACTGCTGCCTTTTCAGTTGGTAGACTCGGCCCCCTTCCGTGAGTTTGTGCAATGTGCGGTTCCTCAGTGGCAGGTTCCCAAACGCCACTTTTTCTCACGGAAGGCTATTCCGGCTCTCTACCGGCATGTGGAAGGCAATGTCTTGGCCTCGCTGGACAGGGCGGTCAGCGGTAAGGTGCATATTACCGCTGACTCATGGTCCAGCAGGCATGGACAGGGACGTTACCTTTCTTTCACGGCCCATTGGGTCACTCTTTTGGCAGCTGGGAAGGATTCAGGACAAGGTGCAGTAGTGTTGGAGGTTGTCCCACCGCCACGCCTCCAAAATGCTACTACTGGTTGTGACACACCTCTCTCCTCCACCCCCTCCTCTTCTTCTTCCTCCATGGCCTCTTCCTGTGGTTTGTCCTATGAACCAGCGGTGCTCCGTAGCCGTTCACGGGGCTACGCAAGTACGCAGGCAAAAAGATGCCATGCCGTGCTTGCGCTGGTGTGTTTGGGGGACAGAAGCCACACTGGGGCAGAGGTCCTGTCTGCTCTGCAGGGCCAGGCCGAGAGGTGGTTGACGCCACGCCAGCTTAAGCCAGGAATGGTGGTTTGCGACAATGGCACCAACCTCCTCTCCGCCCTCCGACAGGGACAACTGACCCATGTGCCCTGTGTGGCTCACGTCCTTAACCTGGTGGTGCAGCGCTTCTTGGGCAGGTACCCGGGCTTACAGGATGTCCTGAGGCAGGCCAGGAAAGTCTGTGTGCATTTCCGCAGATCTTATAATGCCAGTGCTCGCCTGGCTGAGCTGCAAAAGGAGTTGAACCTGCCCAAGAACCGCCTTATATGTGACATGCCCACCAGGTGGAACTCAACGTTGGCCATGCTGCAGCGGCTGCACACGCAGCAGAGGGCCATCAATGAGTACCTGTGCGACTACGGCACCAGGACAGGGTCAGGGGAGCTTGGTTTTTTTTCTCCACGCCAGTGGGGCATGATCAGGGATGCATGCACTGTCCTGGCACCATTTGAGGAGGCCACGAGGATGGTGAGCAGTGACAGTGCATGCATCAGTGACACTGTACCTCTTGTCCACCTGTTGGAGCACACGCTGCGTGGAATAATGGACAGGGCACTTGAGGCAGAACAGAGGCAGGAAGAGGAGGACTTCCTTGCCTCTCAAGGCCCCCTTTACCCAGACAGTGTTCCTTCTGTCCCACCCATCGCACAGGAAGAGGAGGAGGAGGAGGAGGAGGAGGAGGAGGATTGTGTCAGCATGGAGGTGGAGGCTGGCACTCAGCATCATCAGCAGCAGTCTTTTAGGGATGATTTACAGTCCCAAGAAACCAGTGGACTTGTACGTGGCTGGGAGGAGGTGGCTGCGGATCATGTCGTCCTTAGTGACCCAGAGGACTCCGGAGCGAATGCCTCAGCAAACCTACGCTGCATGGCCTCCCTGATCCTGCAAAGTCTGCGGAAGGATCCTCGTATTCTTCGGATCAAGGAGAGGGACCATTACTGGCTGGCCACTCTCCTTGATCCACGGTACAAGGGTAAGGTTGCGGACCTTATGTTACCGTCGCAGAGGGAGCAGAGGATGAGACAACTCCGGGAGGCCTTGCAGAAAGGTCTGTGCAACGCGTTCCCAGAGACTGGGAGGTTGCAAACTCCTGGTCCTGGACAACGAGTTGCTGAGGCTTCGGCCAGTCAAAGAAGGAGCGGTGGGGAAGGTGGCCGTCTGACCGATGCGTTCAGACAATTCTTTAGTCCGCAGCCCCAAAGTATGATCGGTTCCAGCAACCATCGCCAGCGTCTGATAAACATGGTGCAGGAATATCTAGGGGCAAGGTCAGACTTGGACACCTTCCCCACCGAAAATCCTCTGGCTTACTGGGTCTTGAGGATGGATCACTGGCCAGAGCTTGCACAGTATGCAATTGAGCTACTGGCCTGTCCTGCATCCAGCGTTCTTTCGGAACGCACATTCAGTGCTGCTGGAGGATTTGTCACGGATCACAGGGTGCGCCTGTCCACCGACTCGGTTGATCGACTGACTTTCATCAAGATGAACCAGTCTTGGATCACCACCAGCTACCACACACCTGATGCTGATATAACAGACTAATTGATTTTAAAATGTCACATCCCTTCAAGACTGATGCTGATGCTGAGTGCCTGTGCTGTTATGTTGACTGGCTATCCTCCTCCTCCGAGTCCTCAATGATACGATTGATGATGATAGCTTGGAAGATCATTTTTGTTTATGGGTGCCGCCACCAGTGCCTAACGCCCAATTTTTCAGCCCCTGTTTAACAGGGGCGTGTAATTACAATTTTTGAAGCAATACTTTGCAACAGGGCTCATTGCTGTGCTCCAAGTACAGTATCTGTGAGGAGTTGCAGTGTTGTGCCACCAGTGCCTAAGGCCCAATTTTTCAGCCCCTGTTTAACAGGGGCGTGTCATTACAATTTTTGAAGCAATACTTTGCAACAGGGCTCATTGCTGTGCTCCAAGTACAGTATCTGTGAAGGGTTGCAGTGTTGTGCCACCAGTGCCTAAGGCCCAATTTTTCAGCCCCTGTTCAACAGGGGCATGTAATTACAATTCTTGATCTAATAATTCACAGCAGGGCCCATTGCTGCACCCACCAAGAGTAACTGTCAGGGCTTACAGTGTTGTGGCACCAGCACCACCATCAAAGGCCCAATTTTTACTACCACTGTTCAACAATTATATGTAATTAAAATTCCTGATATAATAGTTGACAGCAGGGCGTTCCAGCACCAACCAAGAGTAACTGTGAGTGCTTACAGTGTTGTGCCAACACCAACAACTAAGGGGCCTATTTCTGCAGAGTATATACGGCAGGTCCCTACTTTCAAACATCCAACTTACAAACGACTCCTACTTGCAAACGCAAGAAGACAACAGGAAGTGAGAGGAAATCTACCACTAGGAAGGAAAATTCTCTCCTGTAAGAATAAATATGGGAGAAAGGTGTCTCCTCTGTACTGATGCTTTATCAGCAATCCTTGTTTCAAGAAAAACACCACATTTCAAAAACAGTTGTCATTAGGACGGAAAGTGAGGTGAAATGTTCTGAACAGGGGCACAGACAGCAAAACAAATGTTACAGGGGTGATAACCCTTACCTATGTTTTCCAAAAAGTTTAAAAATAGATTTTTGGTCTGGAGCTACACTTCAACAATGTACCTGTTCAAAATTACAAACAGATTCTACATAAGAACAAACCTACAGTCCCTGTCTTGTATGCACCGCCTGTATACGGCTGTTCAGAGTATATAGGGCCTTTTTTATTTTATGTGCGGGGTTCCCCTTAATATCCATACAAGACCCAAAGGGGCTGGTAATGGGCTGGGGTAGGGGGGGGGTCATGGGGTAGCTATGCCATTTTTCTTAAAGATTTTCATCCATATTACCGGGACCAGACATTACATTAAAGCCGCAAGCAGTTTTAAATGGCTTTTTTTTCCTTTAGAAGTGTCATTTTGTGCAGGGACAGTTCTAAACACGGGAAACACGTGGCACTTCACAGGCATACTTTAGACACCCCCCAGGTACGATATTTAAAGGAATATTTGACTTTTTTTTTTCACTTTATGCATCATTAAAATGACTGCTCCCGGAAAACGACCGTTTTTAAAACTTATTTTTGCATTGATACATGTCCCCTGGTGCAGAACCCGGGTTCCCAAACCCTTTTTAGGACAATAACATGCATAATAGTTTTTATAATTAGCACTTTAGAATTCGAACGTTCGCATCCATTGTATTTAATAGGGTTCTAATGTTCGTTCGAACTTTCGGTCCGTTCGCGGGTTCTGGTGCGAACCGAACCCGGGGGTGTTCGGCTCATCACTAGTTGTCACCAGAACAGGAATAGATGGGAAATCTTCCAATAGGGACACTAGTTCTAGTGACAACCAGGAATTTCATTATTTTGGAGGGATTTCTTCTCACTTTCTGTTTTGGCTATGAGCCTGGAAGTGAAGGGAAACCTCACCAATGGGACACATATGACAAAAACAAAGAAAAAGACTGACAGGTGTTATAGCCCTCCCTTACTCTATCCAAAATCAACCAAAACACTGCATTTAGTTCTACTTTAAGCATCCGACCCAGGATAAGTATGTAGCAAGTAAACTCAGTTAAAATATTAAGTTTTTCCTAAATACTGTGGGGCAAACAAGTATTTAGTCAGCCACCAATTGTGCAAGTTCTCCCACTTAAAAAGATGAGAGAGGCCTGTAATTGTCATCATAGCTATACCTCAACTATGAGAGACAAAATGTGGAAACAAATCCAGACAATCACATTGTCTGATTTGGAAATAATTTATTTGCAAATTATGGTGGAAAATAAGTATTTGGTCAATATCAAAAGTTAATCTCAATACTTTGTTATATATCCTTTGTTGGCAATGACAGTGGTCAAACGTTTTCTGTAAGTCTTCACAAGGTTGTCACACACTGTTGCTGGTATGTTGGCCCATTCCTCCATGCAGATCTCCTCTAGAGCAGTGATGTTTTGGGGCCGTCGCTGGGCAACACAGACTTTCAACTCCCTCCAAAGGTTTTCTATGGGGTTGAGATCTGGAGACTGGCTAGGCCACTCCAGGACCTTGAAATGCTTCTTACGAAGCCACTCCTTCATTGCCCGGGCGGTGTGTTTGAGATCATTGTCATGCTGAAAGACCCAGCCACGTTTCATCTTCAATGCCCTTGCTGATGAGAGGAGGTTTGCACTCAAAATCTCACGATACATGGCCCCATTCATTCTTTCATGTACACGGATCAGTCATCCTGTTCCCTTTGCAGAGAAACAGCCCCAAAGCATGATGTTGCCACCCCCATGCTTCACAGTAGGTATGGTGTTCTTTGGTTGCAACTCAGCATTCTCTCTCCTCCAAACACGACGAGTTGTGTTTCTACAAAACAGTTCTACTTTAGTTTCATCTGACCATATGACATTCTCCCAATCCTCTTCTGGATCATCCAAATGCTCTCTAGCAAACCTCAGACGGGCCCCGACATGTACTGGCTTAAGCAGGGGGACACGTCTGGCACTGCAGGATCTGAGTCCCTGGCAGCGTAGTGTGTTACTGATTGTAGCCTTTGTTACGTTGGCCCCAGCTCTCTGCAGGTCATTCACTAGGTCCCCCCGTGTGGTTCTGGGATTTTTGCTCACCGTTCTTGTGATCATTTTGACCCCACGGGGTGAGATCTTGCGTGGAGCCCCAGATCGAGGGAGATTATCAGTGGTCTTGTATGTCTTCCATTTTCTAATTATTGCTCCCACAGTTGATTTCTTCACACCAAGCTGCTTGCCTATTGCAGATTCAGTCTTCCCAGCCTGGTGCAGGTCTACAATTTTGTTTCTGGTGTCCTTCGACAGCCCTTTGGTCTTCACCATAGTGGAGTTTGGAGTGTGACTGTTTGAGGTTGTGGACATGTGTCTTTTATACTGATAACAAGTTCAAACAGGTGCCATTAATACAGGTAATGAGTGGAGGACAGATGAGCCTCTTAAAGAAGAAGATACAGGTCTGTGAGAGCCAGAAATCTTGCTTGTTTGTAGGTGACCAAATACTTATTTTCCACCATAATTTGCAAATAAATTCTTTCCAGATCAGACAATGTGATTGTCTGGATTTGTTTCCACATTTTGTCTCTCAAAGTTGAGGTATACCTATGATGAGAAGTACAGGCCTCGCTCATCTTTTTAAGTGGGAGAACTTGCACAATTGGTGGCTGACTAAATACTTTTTTGCCCCACTGTATCTCTAATCTCTGACCTATCCCTGTTAAGTAGGACACCTAACCCCCCTTCTACCTGATCCTCAACCCTAAAGGCACATAATCAGAAAAATCGTACATAAAATACCACTTTCAAAGTGATTGTACGACAATCTGAACGTTAGTATACAGCTTTTGTCCAAAATTACCTGAAGGGACAAACATAAAAATGTTTCTCGTATGATACCAGATCGTACGATTTTAGTTTAATCATTACAGGTTTTGTCCGAAAATATAATACAAATATAATACAATGCATTGCATTGCTTCTGAATTTTTATTCTGTCAAATGGAAATTTTTGTACTTTACTAACCTCTTTGTTTTCGATATGAAGGCTAGCAAAAAAAAAACAAAAAAAACAGTCGATCATTCGTCCGATAATTTTATCGTATGTACTAGGCTTTACCCTTCCCAAATAATTAAATTAGCCTAACACTAAACTAAAGGCTCCAATACTCACCTATGCTCCAGTGATGCAACGGACTCCCTTGCCACCACCAGCGTCCCTTTTTTGGCTTCTTCCAGATTTGGTATCTTCAGATTTTTTGATTGACCAGGCCGGGATGATGTAACTTCTCTGCATGCGCACAAGAATGCATTCATCCTGGTACCAAGGAATGCTGGAAACCTACACTGAGTTGCAGTTGAACATTCAGAAGGAGTTTGCTAGCAAGATGGTAAGAATGTTTTACTGCAGACAAGAAATAGGTGCCACTTAGCTACACAATAAGGCTATATGCACACGGCCACAAGAGGGCACTCAGCACACATGAAGCATAAATAGCTGGCGTAAGGGAGCCACAGGTGGAGCTTGCAGTCTCCTATTGAAATTAATGTCTGTATGCTGGTTAACTCGTGCATGCACAGGGTTGTAAAACTCTGCATCAAGGTTTGTTATACTCAAGCACTTAAAAAATGAGCCACCCCCTGAACACACATACATTACTTTGTAAATGCACAGGTTGGAAACATTGATTGCACTACATGTTATATATTGCTGCACGCACTAAAGTTACAGCAATAAGTCCTATTTTCAGGCCTAAAATTTTTCTTTTTAACCTGTGTGCAAAAAAAGGTGTAGCACACAGACCCCCTTTTACCTGCCTTGTTCTTCGGCTCTTCACAGGAAGAAGGGGCACACCATGCCACAAGCCCGTACCCTCCTGTATTAAGAGGTTGAGCGGTGTTGTTGGTGGGTAATTTCACAGTTGAGCCAGAGAATGATTTTTCTCACCTCTGTGGATAACAGATTTGAGTACTTGCTTCCCCCAGTGAATAGAATGTCCACACTTGCTATAACTCCAACAGAGAGTTTATTTCTTCTTTCAGCAAATAACAATCTCTTGATAGAAACAAAGGTTGGAGCAAGAAAAGGATAGCACAAGATGTGGGGAAAGGTCCAGGCACAATCTCAATCCCTTCACTGTTCAGCTTCTCGAACAGCCTCAGCCTCAAATGGATAGTCTACTTAGAACAAGACTAGCAGCCAAATGACACTCACGTTTTACTCAAAGTCTCTGCCACAGACCTGGTGAACTTGGTCTCTGCCACAGACCTGGTGAACTTGACTTTGGCCTAGGGAGAAGACATCCCGGAGAGTTACCGGGACCCTTTCCTTCACCGTGACTACCGCATCAGTCCTTCGGAACGGTTCCTCACCCGGCCTCCTCTACTCAGATAGGGGTCCCCTTACAAGGCGGCACCCTGAGACTCCTCGATCCCCGATGGGCTCCATCCAAAGGCGCTGGGCCCAGGCCTTTGCTGCAATTCCCGAGTCCTCGCATCCAGGACGGACAGAAACAGCAGAGTAGTTAGGGTTGCCACCTCATCCCTTTAAAACCGAACACATATTAATTACACAGGTTCTGTGGCTGATTAAGGTGGTAATTAAACTCACTTGGTGCCTTACCTGCATTAAATTAGCCTCAGAACCTGTGTAATTCATATGTGTTCGGGTTTAAAGGGATGAGGTGGCAACCCCGAGAGTAGTACCTCACCCTGGGACTAAAGATGCCCAGGATGGAACCGGAACAGAAAACACCCGCCCTTGGGCCTAGGGCGCCCAGGACGGACTGGAACCAGATCCAGGGGTAGGACCCCACCGACTAACCCCGAACAGGCAGCGTCTGCCCCTTTTATCTCCTCTCCCAGCGTGCACAGCAGGTTAACCCCGCCCTACCGTACGTTTGCAGAGAGGGGACACAAAAAGCACAGCCCTGTACTAGTGGTTCAACCCTAGACTACCATGGCAGTGCCACCTGTAGGCCACAGGGAACTGTACACCAATACTCTCCCTGTGGATAAAATGTCTGTAAACCCTGAGAAATCAAGGTGTTTGGGCATACTACCTCCCAAACACTTCCCTTAAATTGAGGACCCCCGCTACAAAGGCAAAAACAGCTTTGGCAGCGATAGGGCCTTCTAACATCTTTTCTTACATTTCATACATGCACTCCAGAAAGTACTGCATTTGATTTCTCAGGGTGGGTTTCCTAATGGTGACAACACTGGAACCTGTCGATGCCATGTGCATGGGCATGACTGCTTCTAAGCAGGTGCTTCCAAAAGGGTTCTAAGGGGTTATACATTTTCTTTTGCTGTGTTCCTGCCCTCAGGTTAACCAGGTCAACCATGTTGCAAATTGTTACAATAAGTAAATATTGCACTGTGTCCTCTTGCAGACCAACCCTTGCCCGGTGGTTGTGGGGGTCTGCAGGCGGGGGACTTATCGGAATCTGGAAGCCCCCTTTAACAAAGGGGACCCCCAGATTCTGGCCCCCCCTATGTGAATTGGTAACGGGGTACATTGTACCCCTACCATTTCACAAAAGAAAGTGTCAAAAATGTTAAAAACCACACAGACACAGTTGGGACAAGTCCTTTAATAAAAAGAAAAAAGAAAAAAACATTCCAGCGTTGTAATACATTCTCGATGTCCTGCGATGATCCATTCTGACTCCAGCAATGCTCTCCAGCGATGAACGCAGCACGATCTTGTCAGCACCGGCTCTTCACTCCAGCGAGAAACAACGCACGGTCCTCCCTGCATCGGAGCCCCCCGGCAAATGACGCGCAAGCTGTTTGGCAGTTCTTTTATAACCGATGGCAGGGAAAAACCCGTGACGCGTTAGAGGGGCCGGGGTCACCCGTCCACGTGACGGGTGGCCCCGTCATCGGTTATAAAAGAACTGTCAAACAGCTTGCACGTCTTTAGCCGGGGGGCTTCAGTGCAGGGAGGACCATGCGTAGTTTCTCGCTGGAGTGGAGAGTTGGTGCTGGCAAGATCGTGCTTTGTTCATCGCTGGAGAGCATCGCTGGAGTCAGAATGGATCATCGCTGGACATCGAGAATGTATTACAACGCTGGAATGTTTATTTTTTCTTTTTTCTTTTTTTCTTTTTATTGAAGGACTTGTCCCAACTGTGTCTGTGTGGTTTTTAAATTTTTGGACACTTTCTTTTGTGAAATGGTAGGTGTACAATGTACCCCGTTACCAATTCACATAGGGGGGGCCGGAATCTGGGGGTCTTAAAGGGGGCTTCCAGATCCCGATAAGCCCCCCGCCCGCAGACCCCCACAACCACGGGGCAAGGGTTGTGGGGATGGGGGGGTGCTGCCGCTGCAAATTGAGAAGCGGGGGGTGCCACGAATTGAGAAGCGGGGGGGTGCCGCCGCAAATTATTGAGGTCGGGGGGTTTCCATCTGGGCCCTTGGGGACCTCCGGGCCTATGGGGACCTCTGGGCCCCTTACAAAAAAAATAAAATAAATAAATAAATAAATAAAAAAGTGGGGGTTGCCACCCGGGCCCCTAGGGACCTCCGGGCCTCTGGGCCCCTTACAAAAAATAAAAAATAAAAATAAATAAAGAAATAATAATAAAAAAAAGAAATAAAATAAAAAAATATAATTTTTTTTTAATTTTTATTTATTTTTTATAAAAAAAGGGGGGTTGCCACCCGGGGCCCTGGGGACCTCCGGGCCCCTTACAGGTGTACTGCATGTACCCCCCTTATGGCGGGCCTGTGCCTCAGTACTCACCATCACAAAAGGATTCCAAACATTTTCTCACATTGTGTTTTAGGGTAAAGCCTAATAAACACGGGCCGAATGTCGGACGACATCAGCCTGTTCTATAGAAACCGGCCAACATTCGGCCTGTGTGCACTGGAGATCGGTCCGACAGAAGTCGTTTGGTCAGCTTCTGTTGAAGGGACATGACCGAAAAAGGTCTGCCTATCAGCTCGCGATCAGCGCTCTCAGCCAATGTCTGAAAGCGGTGACCTGAGTGTTCTGGTAGGGGGGCATCATGATACAATAGAACAGCAGGGGAGATCACTGTACTAACATTGGATAGTTAGTACAGTTGCTCCTCCTGAGCTGTCAGTGTTTTTTTGTTCAGCCCTGCTGGGTTGAATGGAAAAAATAAAACTACTAGTGTGTACGAGTGTGATGCCGCGTACACACGATCAGAAATTCCGACAAGAAAAGTCTGATGTGAGCTTTTGGTCGGAAATTCCGACCGTGTGTAGGCTCCAACGGACTTTTCCTGTCGGAATTTCCGCCAGCAAAAATTTGAGAGCTGGTTCTCAAATTTTCCGACGGAAAAAATTCCAATCGGAAATTCCGATCGTCTGTAGCAATTGCGACGCACAAAATTCCAACGCATGTTCGGAAACAATTCGACGCATGCTCGGAAGCATTGGTCTTAATTTTCTCAGATCGTTGTAGTGTTGTACGTCAACGTGTTCTTGACCGCTCGAAAGCTCAGAGAACTTTTGTGTGACCGTGTGTATGCAAGACAAGCTTGAATGGAATTCCGTTGTGTGTACGCGGCATGAGAGTGGCTATAGATGGTCAGATATTTTTGTGAGAATGATGAATAGCAAGATATCTGCCCCTCTCGTAACGAATTTCACGAGTGGCAGAATTGCAGTGGTCATAGCCTTGTAGAGACAGAAGTGTACCCCTTTCATTTCATCTATCTTTCTACTCTATAGCAGATGGAAAAAAATATATGCCTGCTATTTCGAGAATCTGCCTGTGTGAAAAAATACCTCCAAATAAGGTAGTCATTATTATGTCTTAACATGACATAAAACTCCAGTTTAGGCCTCATGCCCACTGACGTTTTTACAGCTGTGTTTTTTACAGCTTAAAAACGCCTGTCCATGTTATTGTAAATTTTTAATTTTTTTGAAAAAAAAAACAAAAAAAACGTCAGAGCTAAAAAACGCGACCACGCGTTAGTGCGCGTTTTTGCGCGTTTTTTGACGCTCGCGTTTTTTTCTGCCTAACTCCGACGCTGAGGAACGCACTGGTCCTGTTTTTTTTTTTACAGCTTAAAAACGTCTATGCTATTTTCAGCTCAAAAACGTCTAGGTGGGCATGAAGCTATAGACTAACATGGACAGGCGTTTTTAAGCTGTAAAAAACGCTCAAAAACACGGCTGTAAAAACGTCCGTGGGCATGAGGCCTTAAAATGAGAAAATTATATTCAAGTGTGTATTCTTAAAAAAGAAGTTTGGGGCTAGTAAACAAACAAACACACATACTCACCTTGGTGCTGCAGCATTGCTGTGATGTTGCTGCTGTCCTCCGCTGGCTCTAAGGCTGAGAACTGAGCGATCACATGACTGCTGATCCATTAGTTCTTGGTCTGCTCAGAGTAGAGTGCCAAGCTGGGGAGGGGATGAGTGTAACTGTCAGTCAGACAGCTGTTTGGATCTCGACAAGAGATAAAGAGTAAGGTGACTAGATTTTTTAAATGAAATCCGGGGACATATTTTTTTTTTTCTAGTAATAGCAGGAATCAGCGACTCTCTGCCCATCGCCACCGCCGCCCGCCTCACAGCCTGTCAAATCTTACTCTCCAGGCCCTGGCTTCTACTGGGTGGGGAGCGGAGGAAGATCACTCCACCAGGGAGGGCAAGGAGATAAGCAGGCAGGCGGCTGGCCGGGACTTGAGCCAAGGCAGAAGAACATGTGAGCGAAGCTGAATGGGCATGCACCCGAAACTGAATAAATATTCTCTCCGCTCCGACCAGCACATTATATTCAGAAAGGGGCACAGATAATGGAAAAAAAAAACACTCGCTAAGCTAGTAGGAGCGGCGGAGCGGGGGGAGGGGGTGTAATTCAGAATTTTTTCAATTCTGCACTGACTGTCTTTGAAATTGCCCCAGCCCCTGTTAAAATCCAATCCGGGGACAAAACCGGGGACAGACTTGGTCCGGGGACAGTGTCCTCAATCCGGGGACTGTCCCCTGAAACCGGGGATGTCTGGTCACCCTAATAAAGAGGTGACGTCAGCCGATAGAGGGCTTTAGCCCACTGTCAGCTGATTCTGAGTCACAGAAGAACAAAAGTAAGTGCAGTCTGTGACTCAAAAGAGAAGTATGGCTAAAAAAAACTTTGGCTATACTTCTCTTCTACCGCAAAAAAGTACCTTCTATTGCTCTCAGCCTCCTCCAAATCTCCAAACTTCTTTTGTTTGCTGCTGTGATCTGACTCCCTGTTAGAGGGTGGCTATGTTCATTTTCCATGATCCTATTGTATGTAGTAACATAGTCACCCTTGCTCGCTCTTGAGAAGGACTAGGGACTATGGCATTTGTAGCATACATAGAGAAGTGCACATGACTGTGCCATGCACTGCTTGTTCCAAACAAACAGATATGAGGGAGAAAAGGAGGTTCAGCAGCTCAGGGAGAACATTACAAGAAGGCAGAAAAAAACGTAAACAATGTCATGAAAAAATAGATTACAGGGCCATTAAAAGAGATGGATTTTTTTTTTATCTTGTTAGAATCATGCTTATGTAGCACCCTCTAGTACTAGAAGTGTAGATAGTTTTTTTGTTTGTATATGTAGCACACGGACCCTTTTTCCTGCCTTTGGCTCACTTGCAGGTCAAGGCACACCGTACTATATGCCCGTACCCTCCTGTTTGAAGAGGTTGAGCGGTGTCATGTATTTGGGTCCCACAGCTAGGTTCTCTATCAGTTGGTTCTCATCTCCTAGGATATAGGGACAAGTCTCTGTTTCCCCCCCAAGTAATTCCAATGTCCACACCACTCTAAACTCCAACGTTGAGTTTATTTTAGTTTATGTTCAGCAGATAGGAAAGGGTGGATAAGAGACAGGACAGCAATGTTTTGGGAGGTAGGTCCAGGCACAAGTAAATATTACAATCACCACTCAATCCCTGAGTGGGTTCAGCTCACCCGGATAGTCTCCTGTAAAAGTGGATCCCAGCAGACGTAGTGATGCTCGGACGCTCAATTAGGTTCTTTTCTTAGATACATTCGGGAGACCCTCTGCCACAGAATCTATCATGTCCCGAACCTCTCAGCTTTTGCAATACAAGGACAGGTGCCAGCAACAGCACATTAGTAGGCCCTTGGTGGATAGATGAATCCCTCCAGAAAGTTACCGGGCCCCTTCCTTCACCGTGAACTCTCACCGGCCCCTCAGAAAGGTCCTCCCCCGGCCTCCTCTTCTTAGAGCGGTCCCCCTCGCAAGGGGCACCCTGGGATTCCTCTTCCCAGAAGTGGGCTCCAGCTAAAGGTGCTGGGCCCAGGGCTGAAGTTGCAGCCCCAGGGCCAAAGGTGCCTGGGACTGATGCGCACGCGGCCCCATGGCCTGGAGGGCCGCGCACCTGGGCTCGGACTCCTAGCTCTCGACTTCCAGACTCAGGCGGCGTCTGCCCCTTATGTATCCTCTTCCAGCATGCCCAGCAGGCAGGCCAACCACGCCCACCGTACCGCTGCCGAGAGAGGACACCCTAAGGCACAGCACTATTACTAGTGGTTCAACCCTGACCTGTCATGGCAGCGCCATCCACAGGCCACAGGGAACTGCACACCAGTATTCCACCTGCGGAAACAAAGTAGCACAACCTATCAATGAGAACGGTCTGAGCCTAACTACTAACTCAGACCAGCCCCCTAAATTTAGGTATATAGCACCCCTAAAAGGGGATGGCTACATATAATATAGGTAAATTTGTGTAGGCTTGTCTGGCAGCTGTTCTGTCAGCAGAATAGTCACAGATAAGACAGCAGCACCAAAGACTTAAATTTTTGCTACACCATAGAAGCCCGCGGTCCCTGCCAGCAAAGGGCATTAAACCAGACCCAGCTGAGATTGTGCTGGGCCTGAAACCTGTGCTAGCTGGTCCTGGGAGTGATAGTCTGCAAGCAAGTGTGTGCTGGAGGTAGAAGAGGAGAGAATGTATATACTGGAGTGTAAATAGTTCAAGTCCCTACAGCGTTTCATTGATCAAATGGGCATGCCATATGCACATTTCCTCATCCAAGTTTAAATCCCCTAATAAAAAAACAAAAAAAAAAAACAAAGCTGCAAGGATTGCTTCTTGTCTCTGAGTGACTGGAAATCCGTGTGCCTGGCTGTGCATAGTGGGAGATGACCACATTCACCGGAGGCCCTTACGGGGGTAGCGCTACTCTTACCTAGGTGGATACAGCATAAGTATGATGCTGCATCTGTCACCCGACACCTTTAACACTGAGAAATCAAACGCTGCTGATCGCTCAGTTCTCACAGGTCTGTGAGCAAAGACTGACTCTCTACTCCCCCCCACGGTCACTGGAATGCTGGACTGTGGAGGGGGCGGGAGCAGTTGGCTCAGTCTCTTAGTGGCTCGCTGAGAGGCTGAGCCGGGTGCTAGTCCAGGCATGTGGGCACATCCTGACTCCATTGTCACGATCTTGCCCAAGCCTGGACCGGCTCTGTGATGTCAACCGACTGTGGCTGTACGTCAGCCGACAAGCTGTGGGTGTACTTCTCCTTTAAAAAGTAGATGTGTATGGGTTATTTTTGTAAAATAAGGATATGGTTATATGTCACTTCAAGGAGTCTAAGATCAGCCCAATAATTCTTAGCAATCTTCCTCCTCATCTTCCTCCTCCTCCCCATCTCCATAACTCCTCCTTGTGCACAGGCAGAAAACACAGGAAGTTATCAGCTCACAAGATTTCTGGCAGGATCAGCAGGTATTTTTTACACTTATTGAACACATATAACAAAACACTTTCCATGGTATATTTAGCAGACCGAAAGGGAGCAAAGTTCATTGTTAGAGTTTACATAAAAATAATAAAAAAAAATACTACAGTTACACACAGCTAATTGGTTTGATGGAAATATTTTATTTACAGTTTTTAATAAATTGCCCACAAATCAGTTTGTCCGTGGCTTTCAGCGCCTGTCAGACTGTTATTTCTCTTTTTGTCTTGCTGGTTTCTTGTTTCTCTTTATCCTAGGCTCTGGAAACATTCTGTCACTTAGTTGTTTTGCTTTTAGTTCACGTTCCAAAATTTCTCTTGGGAAGAGGCTCCCCTCGTCAAACACAGCTTTCAGTGCTAGAATGGTGATAGAATCACATTTACATTATTCATGTGGCTGGCAAGTATCCAAAAAGTCTTTATTAACACTGACGATTGCTAAAGTGACCCAGTTTTACATTGTTATCCCCTCTCGCTGTTATCTTAGGCAATGTGACATTCTTATAAGGCCAATGGCAGGAGCAAAGCACAAATGAGAAACGTCTTTCAGTGACTACCTACAGATGCTGTGTACTTTCAGTCCACCGATCCTGATACATATTTCACAATGTATTGTAATATAAACACTTATATGCAGGATTATCCTTTTAGAAAGACGTGAATCCTTATTTACATGACTTTTACAAAAACATACAACGTGGATTTTCCAATAATCCAGCTACACAAAGGCTGATGTTTTGTCAATTAGATCTAAAGATCAGAGAACTCTTTGTTCTTCTAATGATCACCGAGACTGCAAGTTTTACCACAATAATCCTTTCTTCTGAATCCTGTTGTTCTGAATTGTATATATATATATATATATATATATATATATATATATATATTTTTATGGTCGGAGCCCTCTGTCTGAAGAGATATGGATCACATAAACACGTCACAAGACTAACAACACAAATAAGACCTGAAGTGTGGCCTGGCCTGTTGTACGGTATGCCAAAGAAGGGGCCATACCTGGATAGAAGTAATAGATAATTCTGTTGAGAATTGGTTGCAGAGGAGTGCCCTAGAAAAGGGGGATATGGGTGGGTGGGTACCGCGCACTAGAGCCGACACTGACCCTCGTGGATGGTCTGTATAAGTACCCCTCGAACTCCTCCCATAATTTCAGGCTAGCATACTAGCCTTCCTATTTATGGTCGGAGCCCTCTGTCTGAAGAGATATGGATCACATAAACACGTCACAAGACTAACAACACAAATAAGACCTGAAGTGTGGCCTGGCCTGTTGTACGGTATGCCAAAGAAGGGGCCAAAAAGTCACACAAGGTTAGGAAAGAATTGTTCTATTATGTCAGGTAAACCACTATAGAGCGAGACTGTTAAAGGCTCGTGATATTTCTGACTGAGGATCGGGAACGTATCGGGCGACACACAAGGATTTCCATCTGCCCATCTTCCTTATTGCGTGGTCTGGAACTCTGTTTTGTGATGTTGCTGGGGCTGCTCTAATGCGAAAGCAAGTCCTGAGTAACATCCTGGGTCAAGGCCCGAGATGCTCAGGAGTGTTCTGACGTGGCTGATGAACTGGTTCCCGCTTAGGGGTTTAGTTGGGAAAGGTAGTAGAGGGCTGTCCTCTGACGGTCGGACAGCAGAGTTTACCAATTTACACTAGAACGGCCATGGCGTTGTGTGTCTGGAAAAGTTTGATGTCTACTCCGGGACCGGGTTGTAGCGTTTCCGATACCGTCGGGTGTAGGATGAAATGACTTTGGTGGCGAGTCGGGTGGTGCCTGAGTAGTACTTGGCATTTAGGGCTGGTGATAGTAATTCGCCGGGCCGTAAAATCGTAAAAGGCTAGGTAAATGGCTGCTTGAATTACCAGGCTGGGCCATAGACCGAAGGGAGTACGTGAAAGGATAGCAGACATGTCCCGGAGTATGGCGCTGGTCACTGGTAAGCGTTTGGTACTAGAGTGTGGTTGCCGCCACCTGTAGTGTGTTGGCAGATCAGGATGCATTGATGAGGGAGGTAGCACCATGGAGGTGCTATCTGATTCCAGAGTTGGTTGCGACTAATGTGGGATGCCGGACATGGTTGAGTCGGCTCCGGGCTTCTGTGAAAGGATGTGGCATGGTTAAGCAGGATAGCGCGTCGGCCGAGGTGTTGCATTGACCAGGGATGTGGACACGGAGGCTACTGAGCTGATGTTGTAGGGAAAGTAGCAACAGCCTGCGTGGGAAGGACATGATGGACAATGATTTATTGACCTGCCTTTGTTAATGACTGTGGCTGTAGCCTGGTTGTCTGTGGCGAACGTGGCGGTCTGTCCTGCCCGGGGCTGCCCCATACTTGAGTCGCTGCGACTATGGGGTAGATCTCAAATAGAGAGGAGGACTGACTAAAGGCGGAATTGTGAGTATCTCAGATGGTCGCGGTCTTGAAACCAATGATGGCCAAAAATTGCAGCGAAGCTTGTGGGAGCTGCTACGTCCGTGATTATCTGTGGTGACGAAGAGGATGCTGATGGGATAAACAAGGGTCTACCTATCTGGTCTCAAGGAATTGGTCCCCCATGGCCAGATCCTGCTATAGGGGCTGCGTCTAGCTTAACGACTTGGTCAGGGTCTTGTGCCTGGGAGAGGAACACTAAGAAGCGTGCAATAAAGGACCACCCTTGAGGGACGATCCTCATCGTGGGTTGAGCATGCCCAGTAGGGATTGTAGCTGTGGATTAGTGCACCCTTGCGTGTCGGTAGACGTATGGACGACTGTCCTGATGCGGGTCAATCTACCGAGAGGTGGGCTGGCCTGCATGGCGCGTTTGTCTAGAATGATTTCCAGGAAGGAGATGAACAGTGCCGGTCTTTCTACTTTCTTCTCGGTTATGGGCACGTCGAGGTTTTAGAAGACCTCTCTTGGATTTCCTAGATCTCACAAGAATACTAAACCTTCAGGAGAACTCCTCTGAGGGTATGCAGGAGTTTGACTGGGTATGTTTTAGAATGAGTCAGGCAGTATAATGAGTCCGGTGTGGAACCCTGTAGTGCCCCTGCACTAGAAAGGCTGCTAGAAAGGGAGTTGGATGTGAGGAGAGAAAAGTCGAGCCGCCCGAAGTGCACGTGGCCTAGTCAAGCTGGACTCTGCTGCTTGACGCCGCAGGTATTACTAGGGAGAGCCTTCTGGTACAGGAGGCAGATGTGCAGAAGTTTGCGGTGGGGGTAAAAGCAACCCTTGAAATTAAGTTGCTGGAGATGGCTGCGCCCCCCGGTGCTCGAACTGGACGTCCTAGTCTGACTGGGAGGACTGGTTACATCTCTAAGGATTTCAGAGGCAACCACGAACTTTGTCGCTTTCGAGTTTGCGAGCGAGCCTGGGGTCCTTGGCCATTAGGATGACTGAGACGTCCCCCTAGGTACGTGACTTGTTCCCTGTTATGACCTGTACCGAAATGCGTAGGGGCGCTAGGTTCACGTCCTAGCCGCTTAGGATGTCCTTCCTGATGCCCGCTGGCACAAGGTGCGAAGGAAAGGGTGCAAGCGTCGGGCGTACCTACAGTGGGGGGTTCGGTAACGACGGTGAAGACTGGGGCTGATAGGGGCACGGCTGATCATGTTTCCAGGGCCCCTACTCTAGCCTGGACGTCGGTGACTGCGGTTGCCAGTGTGGTCACCAAGGCGTGTAGCTGGGTAAATGCGGAGGGTATCGACTGCAGCGGAACTTGTGTGTCTGGTAGAGTTGCCGCTGGTTATGGAAACAGCAGCCTAACAGCTTGGCTTTCCTGGCTGTGGTAAGGCAGGGAATGCCCCTACGTCGTAGTTCAGCCGTAGCCTGGGGATGGTCCGAGCTCTAGGGGACTGTGTAGCGCCGGCCGCTGGACCCGCGAAGGGTGACGACGAGGCAGAGGCGAAGACTTCGCTGTCGGCTCGCGACATGGCGTCGGCTAAAAGGAGGGGAATGCATATGTTTAGAATAAGATTGCGAGTTTTAGAGGGGATAGAAGGATTTAGAAAACGGGGAGAAAGAAGGAAAGCAGGGTGGACAGGACAAGGAGCGATAGGCGTAGGGGACAGTTTAGTTTGCGTACGAGCGCTGTTGAGTGTAATTTAGAAAACTCAAAAGAGTGCGTGGCAACCGAGGTGAGCCAAGAGGTGACTGGCTAGGTAACCGATAGCTCGGGTGCCGTCTGTGCTTGGCACAGACTGATGAACCAGAGCCCCCAGGGCGTACTGGGGCGGGTAGCTGAAAGTCTGGTATACTAAGTAGGAATGTTTCGATCTGTAGTTCATTGACGTGTGGTCGGTCTGCCAACTCCTGCACTGCCAGCAAGGTGGATATTGGCGACCTTGTCTGCGTGGTGAAGGATCTCGGATCGCTCTTCGAAAACAGAGTGTAGTGCGTAGAAGTATGTGGCAGTTGCTAGCGCCTGGTGAGCGGTCGAATTGTGTATGTGAAGACAAATATGTCGTGAAAGAGTGCGAAGAGAAGCAAGGAGGGGCCTTGCATTTACGCATCTGTCCTGTACCCTAGTAGTGACGTCTCAGTTGGGGTCCAGAAGTGGGTCGACCGGGGACCTGTAGTAAGGTGACATGGAAATACTCTTTTTTTTTTTCTGAGGGGGATGCAGAGAGCTGTTTTGGAGCAGTAGCTGGCTCCCTGGTGAAGATGTGAGCCCTAAGATACTTCCCCCTGTTTTTTTTTTTTTTTTGTATCCTGAGGGGAATACTGTCCAAACCTGGTGCAGGGTGGACCAACTGGAACTCAAACTGACCTGCATGGGGAAAGGGACAGAGAAAACGGTGAGTAGCCGTGTTGCTACTGGAGATGATGAGTGGCTGATGTTTGAACCACTTGTTGAATGCTCGCAGCGATTGCGAGGAACACAGCCTTACTGAGAAGGCGAAGGAAGGAAAGTTTGTGAATTGTGAGTATGTAGGAATAACCGCCCGTGAGGGAGCTGGAATAGTTGGAGTAAGTTGTGTATGTAAATGCAGAATTATTTTATTTAATTCTTCCTATATATTTATTTTATTTTTATTTTTATTTTTTATTATTTTTTTTTAATTATTTATTCATTTATTAATTTGTTTTTCCTTTTTTTTTTTGGTACAGCGTGAGGTTTGGGGAATGGTTCGTACGTGATCGTGACGCTGATGCGACTGGTAGCGACCTGGCACTTTGTATTGCCGACGATCTGAAACGTTTGAGCCGATGCTACGACTGGGTTCGGATCGGTTGGAAGGGTCGGGTCGGTTGGAGAGTGCTAGTTGCTAGGGATCCGAGTCGTTTGAGCCAGTGATGCGACTGGACTCGGATCGATTGTGTTTGCCAAGGATCCGAATCTACGAGCCAACGTTACGACTGGATTCGGATCGGTTAAAGAAGTTTACTGCTGCAGATCAGAGCGGTATGAGCCGGTGATGCGACTGTGCTCGATCGATTGTAAATGCCATGGATCCGAAAATTTGAGCCGACGCTACAACTGAATTCGGATCAGTTCGGAGTTTGATGTTTGTAGATCCGAGCCGATGAGCCGCTGGTGCGACTGTGCCCAGATCGGTCATGTTAGCGGAGGATCCGAACCTTTGAGCCGATGCTATGACTGGGTTCGGATCGGATAGGAGTTTGTTGCTAGAGATCCGAGTCGATTGAGCCGGTGATGCGACTGGACTCGGAACGCTTGGGAATGCCATAGGTCCGAAAGTTTGAGCCGATGCTACGACTGAATTCGGATGGTTTAGAAGTTTGATGTTTGTAGATCCGAGCCGATGAGCCGGTGGTGCGACTGTGCTCGGAACAAACGTGGATGCCAGAGATCCGAATCTCTAAGCCGATGCTGTGCCTGTATTCGGGCTGATAACGGGTGCAAGGCGGGGATTTGAATTGCCGGGTCCGAATCGTAGCACCGGAGATACGGCTGGACTCGGACGGCTGTTCGGTGTTTAGAAGTTGAAGGGGCTTGTGATTGCCGAGGGTCCGGCCTGTAGTGCCGATTGTTAGCGACCAGAGCCGGACCGGACTGTTCGGTGTATGGTGTGAGTAGGAGGTGTGGGGCATCAGTAAGGTGAAGGGAGAGTATCGTAGGAGGTGTAGAGCATCAGTGACTAGGGATAAGGAAGTGCAGTGTGGGATACCAGTCCGACGACTGGGTATCGGATGTGCGACTTGAGGTAAGAGACTTGCGAGCTGCGAGTAATTCGTACAACAGCTCTGTGAGACGTAGTGTCTAGGCGGGCCATTACCGGTGGTAACGTGGGTGCAACAGGGTTCGAAAGACAACTGGACTAGCTGGTAAACATACGATGCAGACAGAAAACACGGGGTTATAAACCGTGTGACTTGTAAGAGAAGAAAACGTGTACCGGCGCTACGATTCGTACGAATGGTAACGGCCGGTCCTACCTGCGACGGCGAGCGGGGATACGATCAACTGCGAGCGAAGTTAGGAGGTACGAAAGCGACTACACGGACGTTGCGAGTCGTATGGCGTCGGCTGATGACGATGAATACCGCGCACTAGAGCCGACACTGACCCTCGTGGACGGTCTGTATAAGTACCCCTCAAACTCCTCCCATAATTTCAGGCTAGCATACTAGCCTTCCTATATATATATATATATATTGTGACAGCGGGCAGGTAAAATCACCAGGTTGCATCCAGGATGGTAGGTATGTATGCCCTAGATTCAGGCTTTATGCAGATTCATACCACTAGGGGGAGTGCTGGAGTCTTGCGGGGGAAGAGTTAATGAGCCCAGCTGAATCAAGTGGCTCATTAAGGCCTCTACAAGAACTCCCAGCATGCTAAGGGAGATGCTCCATCCTGGAACCAGATCTGTGTTGTGCAAGACTGGGGAGTGTGTTTCTGTCCTGTGCGGTGAGACAAAGCCTGTGTGGCTAAAACCTTTAAAAAACAGGGAGATAGGGGCTGGGGCAGCACAAGGCTGCACCTAGTTGTCAGACAGGGAACCTACGTGTGTAGTAAGCGGTCAAGCTGACCAGGATTTCTTTTTCTATGTTTCTTTTTGTTTTGCTGTTTTTCCCCTGTAAATAGTTTGAATAAACCACACCTTTTGTTTTTGCAACTATAAACTCTGTCTGCTGTGCCTGTTTTTGTGTGGTGAACCCATCCAGGGGGTCACACACACCCGCTGCCGAGCTAACCCCCTCACAATATGTATATATTAGGGCTGTTACTGATTAAAATTTTCATGTTCGATTAATCAATTTTTTTCTTAAATCGATTAATCGACTAATTTCGAAAAATTATAACGCACATACAGATCCAACTACTTTTAGCTGATCTCCTTGCAGGCTGATTCCCAGTGCAGCTGCCAACCACTGGAAAAATGGATAGCAGGATACAAAAAACACACAAAGGAAGCGCTCGATGGGAATAGCATTAAAACTTTTATAGTCTTCAAGTAGGTAACAAAATAAATATTGCACTGGAGATAAAATCAATGTAGCTACATAAACTTTAAAAATGGTGCGAGTAATACCAGACGGTAGCAAAAGCAGTCATAAAAACATGTAGCTAAGTATGATACTGGTATAAAAATGTGTACAACGATACCACTGCTGAATCCAGATGAGGAGGGATTAAAATCAGTCCGTCGGCATGTAGATGTCCCGTGAAGGGAACTATCACAACTCCCAGTGGATGGCTGTAGAATCCCGGGTTGATAGAGGGAAGTGTTACAGCCCATTTGTGTGGTAGATAGTAAGGTCCCGCTGGCATGTAGATAGGAAGGCACAGCAAAGGAGCCCTTCAGTTGGACACGGCAAGCCCCGCTGGTATCCGTGACGTCACCAGATCTCCGACAGATCTCCCTGAAGACCCGGAAGCCAGCGGGGAGGTGAGTACCGATCAAAAGAATTTTGATTGATCAAAAAAATTAATCGAGGAATTAATAGTTAATTTCCACACCCCCTAATATATATATATATATATATATATATATATATATATATATATATATATATATACTGGGTTAGTTAAAAGTTTTATTGCAACATTAAAGAGGAACTGCAGTCTGCTCACATAATTTGTAATAAAAACATCTTTGCCATTCTGAAGCTTCCCTCCAACCACTTTGTATATCATTTTATATATACTGCGATTCTGTACTTGCCAAATATGCTGCAGAAATCTCCCTCCACCAAGTCTGGCTGCATTAATTTTAACTGTGAGCAGCTTAAGCTGCTGCCTCTTCACTTCCTGGATTTACAAAGGCACACCTCCAGCTTTGCAGCCCTGCAGCTCTCATTGGCCCTCCTATGACTCACCCCCTTCCTTTCCTGGCAAACTCTCACGAGAGTTAGGTAGAGAGCTGTGCATGATGTCATAAGCCTAGGCTTTTTACCAGACAAGAAACAGGAAGTGGGCTGTATAAGGTATTTGCTGGCAGAAAATTTTTTTTTTTACTATCCCACGTTAAAACAACAAGGGCAGAAGATTTAATAGATGGAAAGTTTAAAAAATAACTGAAGGTCTGCTTTAAGTATTAAAAAGAAAAGTTGGGGATGCTTGCGTTCGCTAAATTTTTTATTTCCCTCAATCCATTTAAATTGGAGTGAAACTAGGGCTAGCAGGTCACTAATCCCTTTTTGGTATGAAAAAGTTTTCCCTATGCTGGCAGCTGTAAGCCCATGGTACAATGGGAATGTCAGGGTGATTCTGCAACCTAGAGCCAACCCAAGAAAATAAATTTACCTTTTATTTCGATTTTTTTAATTATTGCTTTTTATTTTTTCACTCTTAACAGTTCATCCTTATTTTTCATTATATATATATGTAGCGGGGTCTCCTTTAAGGCTCCGGGACTACAGTACCCAGAGCCCCATTCGGCCTCAGGGCGGAGGTTCCGCCGCAGAGACTCATGGGAGAGGTTACTTAAGAGAGGGGCGGGGAGAAGCTCGCTCTCTTGGGACAACGCGCTTCAAGCAACAAGTCATCCTGCGCGGATCTGCTGTGGGGTAAGGCCTGAAGCCTAAGGCCTTACCCGAAGTCCGAAGAGCCTTTCACCGTCCTGCGGAGCCTGGGTGGATCCTGGATCGTCAGTGTAGGACTTCAGTTGGATCGGGGACCCGATCGGTTGCAGACGCTGTGTGCGACGGACACACGTGGTGGAAAACCCAGGCTGGGATCACGCCTGGAATGGTGAGCGGGCACCTGCCCATATCCATAGACTGAGTTATATTCAGGCCTATAGACTACCTAGGCCCACTGTTCGCTCACCAGTGTTCTTTGGGGGTCCGGTAGTTGGGACAGAGTTGAAGTGCCTACCCCCCCCCCTGTTTGCATACTGTTGCTACGAGTTACCACCTTTTTGGATTACAATTGGTTCATTTCTTCAAGTGCACTAACGAAAGCTGGCCGGTGAAGAAAATCTTACTCCCTTAGGGAAAGGGGACTATTTCATACACTGTCAGGCCTGACATAGGTGGGGAAAGTTATAAAGTTTGTGTTGCTTTGTCTTAGGGCGCGCACGCCATAAAAGCTCCGCGTGGTGGATACTGCGCGGCGCCATTTTATAGTGCTGCCTCTGTAGCATTGGTTGGTACAGGGTTTCTGCAGACCCATGTAAGTGTTGCATGTCATGTTTTTATGCCACCATTTTATAGTAAAGCTATTACTTATTCATATTCCTGCCTCAGAGTGTTGTTTGTCTATTTAGGAACTGTTAAGTATCATACACCTGAGAGTGATAGGAAGCTATCCCTAGACTAACTGTGCCAGAGTGGGTCGAGTCAGATTGCCGGGGGTTGGCGGTGCTGTATACAGGGCCCGAGAAAACAAACCAGCGGCTCTCTTAACTGGGGGTAGCGCTACACGTGGGGGCTCTCGAGTCCGGGATCCTGTTGCAGCAAATAGCAACCAAGAGACACCAGCATGGACCCACTAGAAGTAGTAAAGTGGTGCGCTGCAGTAAAAACAGATCCGCATGAAGTAGTGATCATAGAACTGTCAGGGATCTGGCAAGAAGATGCAGTGAAACAGTTAGTGATGTCGCTGTCCCCGCAACAAAAAGCATACATAGTGGATGTCAGAACAGAGCCTCCCTTGACATATGTACTGTTAAAATGGAAAGATGGAATCCCAGAAGACTTCAAGAAGCCGAGCATAGAAACGGCGGATAAACAAATCTTTAAGTTAATACGCGCTCCACCCGACTTAAAAGATGTCAAGAAAGAGATGAACCTTGGGTCGCCACAAGGCGCTATCAGCACAGAATTATGCGCGGTTCTAGGGGAAATCATAGCGCAATGCAAGAAAGATCCTGCAGATTACCAAATGTCGGGATACCGGAAACTCAGGATGTTTTCAGGAAGGAAGCCTGTACCCTCAGGTGAAGAGGGGTTTGAGGAATGGTTAGACGGCGCTACTCAAGCCTTAGAGGAGTGGGAAGTCCCAGACCACAGAAAGAAGCAGAGGATTGCTGAGAGCTTAAAGGGGCCTGCCTTAGAGGCCATACGCAACCTTAAGATGAGCAAGAAAGACTGTGTTGCGCAGGACTATCTGGACATTCTGCAGAATGTGTTTGGAGGAACAGAAAAGATCACTGAGCTTACCTACCAACTAGAGCACTGCTACCAGAAGGCAGGGGAGAAGCTATCAGAGTTTATGATGCGCCTAGATAAAATACTGCACAAGATGATCTTAAAGAAGGGGATTGACCCAAAGAAGGTGGATGAGGCCCGGGTCCAGCAGGTCATGAGAGGATCTCAACCACTGGATCCCATCGCACTGGCGCTACGTACAAGACAGGACAGGAAGAGCCTGGAGTACCCTGACTTGATCCGAGTAGTCAGAGAAGAAGAAGCTATGCTGGAGGAGAGGAAACGGAGCCAACCAGTTGAGCTGGTGCAGCCCCCTCCAGTGATGGTCAGGGCCGCCACGACCTTAGAAAGAGACGCAGAGGTGGATACCTTAAAGTCACAGATGTCCCAAGTGTTGGGAATGTTGACCTCCCTGATGGAAAAGGAGTCAAGGGTACCTGAGAGGAACAGCCCAAGGAAGGAGTTGTTTCCAAATACTTCAGCACCCGCATCCCTGGAAGATAGGGTGGATATGATCTGTTTCAACTGTGGAGGAGTTGGTCACGCGGCCAGAGTGTATTCCAGTCCCAAAAAGAGGAAGATGAACAACCGCAAGCCGCCAGAAAACTTCAGCGGGCCCCGGTGAAGGAGTCAACCGGGTGCCCATCATTCTTACGGAACTCCACACTGAATGCAGAAGCAACAGAGTTTATCCCTTCCTGTCCTTGGTTGGATGCTTGGGAAAGTGCCAGTGAACCATCTGAAAAGGAAGATCCAAGAGAAGCCATTTACCTTCCTGCTCCGGAACCGGATGTTCCAGAGGAAGGGGGAAGTCCTGAGTTAGCAACAGAAGAAGAGTCTCCTCCAACAGAAAGCCCAAGAGGACAGAGGAAGCGGAGGGCAATAAAACCTCCCAGGAGACTAACTTACCCACAGATGGGTGAAAGTGCGGAAGACACTGTAGTCACTGCTAGAAGGAGTATGGAAGACCATGACCCTCCCGCTGTTCATTTGGTGGGAGGCAGCCCCAGCTCACTCTCTGGCACAGTTAGACAGGATACTAATATTAGTGTGTCCTGTGGGCAGGGGAGTTCACTACCTCGTTTTTGGTGGGAATTTCCTCTGCTGACATCATATGAAGGATTGATGGATGTTATGAGATCTGTAGTTGGAGATTATGTTATCTTTGGGGACCAAAGAGTTCAAGTGGGGGGAGTGTGTAGCGGGGTCTCCTTTAAGGCTCCGGGACTACAGTACCCAGAGCCCCATTCGGCCTCAGGGCGGAGGTTCCGCCGCAGAGACTCATGGGAGAGGTTACTTAAGAGAGGGGCGGGGAGAAGCTCGCTCTCTTGGGACAACGCGCTTCAAGCAACAAGTCATCCTGCGCGGATCTGCTGTGGGGTAAGGCCTGAAGCCTAAGGCCTTACCCGAAGTCCTAAGAGCCTTTCACCGTCCTGCGGAGCCTTGGTGGATCCTGGATCGTCAGTGTAGGACTCCAGTTGGATCGGGGACCCGATCGGTTGCAGACGCTGTGTGCGACGGACACACGCGTTGGAAGACCCAGGCTGGGATCGCGCCTGGAACGGTGAGCGGGCACCTGCCCATATCCATAGACTGAGTTGTATTCAGGCCTATAGACTGCCTAGGCCCACTGTTCGCTCACCAGTGTTCTTTGGGGGTCCGGTAGTTGGGACAGAGTTGAAGTGCCTACCCCCCCCCTGTTTGCATACTGTTGCTACGAGTTACCACCTTTTTGGATTACAATTGGTTCATTTCTTCAAGTGCACCAACAAAAGCTGGCCGGTGAAGAAAATCTTACTCCCTTAGGGAAAGGGGACTATTTCATACACTGTCAGGCCTGACATAGGTGGGGAAAGTTATAAAGTTTGTGTTGCTGTGTCTTAGGGCGCGCACGCCATAAAAGCTCCGCGTGGTGGATACTGCGCGGTGCCATTTTATAGTGCTGCCTCTGTAGCATTGGTTGGTACAGGGTTTCTGCAGACCCATGTAAGTGTTGCATGTCATGTTTTTATGCCACCATTTTATAGTAAAGCTATTACTTATTCATATTCCTGCCTCAGAGCGTTGTTTGTCTATTTAGGAACTGTTAAGTATCATACACCTGAGAGTGATAGGAAGCTATCCCTAGACTAACTGTGCCAGAGTGGGTCGAGTCAGATTGCCGGGGGTTGGCGGTGCTGTATACAGGGCCCGAGAAAACAAACCAGCGGCTCTCTTAACTGGGGGTAGCGCTGCATATATATATATATATATATATATATATATATATATATATAATTTTTTTTTATTCATTTTCTCTTTATATTTCACATTTGCTTTATTGACTCTGTCAAACATCAAGAACCAGTGTTTGCACACACCTGCCATCCCTTTAGACAATTGAGTGATTGCCGATGATGTTTAAATACTCCCCGCAAGCATGAAATTTCCATCCCCATGATTAAGCTCTGGGGAGGAGCAAAATGCGTTGGGGCGTGGCCTGGTTATCACTCTCATCACCATTGTAGGACTACATGGATGTGCTGCATAAGGGATCACCTCTTTCTTCTCCCAAGAAAATAAATCACAGGCTACATTTGTGTGAGTGGAGCAACGCTGTGGATTAGTTGGACAATGTTCTTTGGGTTTTAATGGGTTGGAGTAAGGGAAATTTCTTATCAGGGTAACATTTTCTTGTTCAAATTGATGAGGTTTGCAAAAGACAGATGACAAGGCAATCCCTATAAAGAGGTATATTGCATTACATAGTTCACCCTCAAAGTGTCATAAAGATTAGTTGCAAGGAAAAATAAGAAACGGTGTACATATCAGGTAGCCGCCGGTTCTGGTAAAAAGTCGAAGAAATTAACACAGTGAAACCAGCTAAACTACAATTTTCTTACTAGTGTTATCACTGACAGTCTATTAGAACTAGACTCTGCCTCTGCTAAGAAGGCTAGTGGTTTACCAAAAGCCAGAAGTAGGCTATTATCATGAGCTAAGAGAAATAGAAGTGTAATATAGAGAAGAAAACAAGAAAAGAAAGAAAAGAGGTTCCCGCAATAAACAGGAAAAGACCAGAAGAAATTCCCCAAGGAAAGTGTGAACACCAGCCGCCAGTAACCAACAAATAATGGAGAAGTATAAGTCACCATGGGTAACATTTTCAATTGAATTTCACTTTAAATGTATTTTTGTTAGAACGTTTTTCATGTGTACTATACCTTTAGACAAATATCAGACAATGTTAGAACATGGTCAATTAATAGACAACCACAGAGAAACACTATACAAAAGCTAAAGGGTTAAACCACAAGCAATGTTTGGGTAGTCGAGAGTTGCTGATGCATATACCACTGTCCATGTAAGGCCATAGATTTCGACATCTAAGATATAGTTATGGCTATCAATCATTTGAATTCTAAAAGTTTTGTAAACTATACTGTTCACAATCGAAAGGAACTTGGGTAATGTTTCTAGCCCAATTGAGTTCACAAAAATATACTGTATATGCAATACGATATAAATTGTACTAAAAACCTCCAATTTGATAGTATTACCTCCATATTCTTGCTACAGCAGTCGTGCCGTGTCTAAAATGAACTGGTTCTCTAACAGGGAGGCACCCAGTAGGAAACAGAACTCTCAGTAATTCATACAGACCAAGTCAGACACACGTCCTCCTCCTCTCTGCAATACTGTATGAGGTCACATGTGCTAATGGGTTAAGCTGGTACTCAGCTCTGCCAGCACAGACCACTGGAGGAGGGGGTAGGAAGCAATCTTATCCCTTGGAGAAAGGTATTTTAAACTACTTCCAAGCAAAAATCAGTTACACAGGAAGTCTAGCACTAGAATTATTGCTCTCACGCTGACATTCGCGACTAAACCTGTTTACATACAGTATGCGTGCAGGACCTACATGTGCGTTTGCATTTGTGTGTGAGCATGGGGGCACTTTAAAATTTGTCTGAAATATATTTATTTATATTACTTAAAAAATTTGCACTGTCCCTTTACATTTTTTTAGGATCAACTTTATTGCTATCAAAAGGAATGAACAACATCCCTTTTGATAACATGGGCAGTGAGAAATACTCTTTACAGAGAGATCTGGGTTCTATTAGACCTCAGATCTCTCTGCTCTCAAAAGCATCTGATCAAACTGAGATCGTTTTGATCATACTGTATGCTTTCCAAGCCAGTAACTGCCAGAAAACAGCAAACCGAAAGTGGCAAAATCCTCGTCGCTTCTGGTTTTATTTGTAACAATGGAGGGGTGGGTACAGATCTACTTCCTTCTCCTCTGAACTCAGTCTGACAAAAAAAGTATGGGCTTTCTGATTGCATTGGAGTTCTGGGGAACGGCGGCAGGCGGACGTGGGCACCCCCTGAAACACCCTGTAGAAATGATCGGGCTGCTTAGATCACTTCTACAAGAAAGCCCATCGCCAGCTCTAAAAAATGATACCTGGATCATGGCTGAACCAATGATCCTGGTATTACTGCTTTCCAACGAAGACGTATATATACATATGGCAGCCGGGAAGCGGTTAAGTAAAGCAATCACCAGATATTGCTGTCTGTGGTACTTCAGCTGAATATTTAGAGGGTTCACAGAGAGGTATTACTTTTATTGCAAAGGGCAGCACGGTGGCTTAGGGGTTAGCACTTCTTCCTCAGTTTAAAGCGACTTTAAAACCTTGTTTTAAAAAAAATAACAAACATGTTATACTAGTGTAGCTGGTATGTACTTTCCCGGGTGTAAATTTGAACTTGACAGAGACATTAGTGATGTGTAATTCCCTGCAGCCCAGCGGGTGGCGCTGTCGCCCTGGGCTGGGGTTGAATCATTGCTGTGTGTCGTGCCTCCTTTTTGTCCTCCCTCGGCAGCGGTATGGTGGGGCGGGGAACCCGCCGTGCTTGCTGGGAGAGGGTATAAAGGGGCCGGTCATCTTTGTCACGGGGTCGGAGTCCAGGGCACCTTCAGCCTGTGGACGGTGGTTTGTGTCGGTTCTCTAGGCGGGCCTAGGCCTAGAGGACAGCCGGAGGTCGTGTTCCATTCCAGGCACCTTTAGCCTGGGGTGAGGTACTCAGATGGAGGTCCGGAGCTCAGTGCCCAACACTGAGTTCCGCGAGGGAAGGAGATCCTAGGGAACCCCGGGGAGTGGGTACCCGAATCCGGAAGGCGTAACGGACCGGGGGGAGCTCCTCATTCGAAGACCTGGTGCAGCAGATTGCCAGTGACGGGTGAGTCTCTCACCGGAGACCGATTGGAAGGAAATTCCCCCCTCGTTCGGAGACTGCAACCCACTTTCAGGAAGGAAAGTGGAGAACACATTGTGTCTGGGCCTATTCGCATCCACACCTCCTTTCCTGTTCTGTTTCTACCAAGGGAGTTCAACTGATTGTGTTCATTCGAGAAGAATAAAGGAGTGTTGAACTTTAAGGGTGTGGGGCTCATTTCCTGATAGACATTGTTCAAGGTAACTCTTGGTGGAGGCCCCAGGTGCACAGCACTGACCCGAAGGTAAAAGAACTTTGCTTGTATCACACTGACACCTGTGGTGAAGGCCAGGCGTGGTGTCCCCGCTCCCTTCCCCTCTGAAATATACCCCTAGACAAGAGAGAGAGGAGCTGAAGAGAAAGAGGGGAGTGAGGAGGGCGCTACACGTGGGGGCTCGTCCGGGATAGTGTTTGTGCACCACAGTATTGAACGTGTCTGTTAGAAGAGTTACGCGAATAGGCAGGCCTTCATTGGCCGAAGTGAATCCCTGCTCGAAGTCTTGGACATGACCCAATGAAGGGAAAAGCCCACGCAGAAGAGTGGAAAGAGGGGGAAGTTCAGACGTGTGAAGTACTACACGTGGGGGCTTCTATTGCACTGCGCCACCAGGCACACCCCCATAGCTTAGTTCGTGGGCGTGACTCAGAAACGGAAAAGAAGAAAAGCCCGTGAACTGGAGCAAAGGGGAGGAGTCCAATACGTGTGAAGGACTACACGTGGGACATTGGCGCAAAAAAACTCTGCAGTGTGCAATGGATCAGCAACAGGTCGCCATGTTCGGACATACGTTGTGGATTCCAGTTCACCCTTCCACCACGACATTGACTGCTGCTGCTCCGGTAACAGATACGGGGATCCGGCTAAAGCCAAGGGGTCGATTCGCCCTGTATTCGTGCATGGATGTTGAGGCCCTAGGTGTGATTTGTCCCGGCTGTTCGGGACTGGTGTGCCAGCTGAAGCCATTCGGGCGATGTGAGACCTGTGGGGAGTTCCTGTTCGAAGTGGAGCCGGTGGTTGAGAAGCCGAGAACCATCTACCCCGGCCGTGCTGCGGGCAACACCACTCAGAGAGGAGGAATCACTGCTGTGACAGCCATCCCTGCGCACACTGCAGCGACCGCGGAGGAGGTCGTAAAACTTCAACGGGAGAAATCCGAGGATGCTGACTCGGTCACCACGATCTCGCAGCATCCACCACCGAAGAGAAAGACCGGCATGGTAGCCCCGACCAGCGGTTGTGGTGGACCGTCTTGCCCGCTTACGCCCGGCCAGGATGGATCCGTCGACAAGAGTTCCGGACGTCCCGTTTCAAGTAAAGGCCGAGGTAAGCCTGGCGGAGAGATTTGGTGTGTGGGAGGAGGTGAAAGCTCGGTCTCCACTACAGGATACCTGCCTGCGGAGGAGTGTGACACCTCTGACCTAGAGTCGCTCTCGGATATGGGAGACGACGTTGCGATAGATGAACTGTTTGCAGAGAAAGGCTGGGACAAAGTACCTCTCGCTTCATTCCGGCGGACCAGGGATCCACCCATGTCTACAGGGGAAAGTACACCCCGGGTGGAGGCACCAGCGCCTGAAGAGAGGTCCCATCCCCAGCCTGCTTCTACATCCCCGGTGCCATCTGTAACGAAGACTGGGGAAAAGAGACTGTTACTGCGGGCACCAATGCCCAGATCAGATGTGATCAAGGTCCCTCGCCACCCGGACTCGATAGTGTTGTCTGGCGAAGGGGACAGAGCTACCATGCCTCCTTTGGCGAGACTACAACGGCTATTTGGCCAGAAGGTTGCTGCGGACTACGGATGGGAGTATCCGTACTTGTCGAAGGAACTGCTGTATGAGGTGGAAGTGTGCCGGAAGCGCTGGTACAATGACTTTGTGTGGACCCACCTTCAGGTTCCCCATGCCCGCAGGTACCTGGCATGCTCTCCAAAGGCCTCTCAACAGTTTAAAGACTGCAAGGCAGAATGGATGTTGGGACGACACATCCATGCAGACAAAGTGTTGATCCGACGCAAAGAAGGAGAAGATGTGGAGTATCATCTGGAGACCATGGATCAGCACTTGAAGCCACTTGTTCTGCCGCATCCCCGTTTTTATCTGTAGGAGAAAAGACACTCCGTTCTTATCGTGCTGCTGAACTTTCTGGGGCCCGTTGCTTTTGTGCCCTAAAGGAATGAAGGACTGTTCCTGTTGTTCTTCACTTTCTTGCAAGAGATCATAGACTCTGGGTAGATAGGGCCAAAGAGAAGAGGAAAGTTCCACGAGTGCAGTTACCGCGGTGCTGTCACCAGGTGGCAGTGTTGCGCAACGTTAAAACACTTTTCATGGACTCACTCTTTGGAGAAAAGGGATTTCTTTCCGGAGAAGTTTATTTTCCATCACACGAAAAAGTGTCTAAGTGTTATAGGTGTTAATCCTTTCTTTTCCCTCTGCAGGAGAGCATCCCATCAAGTCCACTGAGAATGGGGTGGGTCTTAGTCAGGATGGGGGGGGAAGGAAAAAAAAAAGAAAAGAAAAATTGTGAAGATGTGATTCAAAGTTATGAGTCAATGCTGTTGTTTCTCTTCTGTCTTTATTCCCTTTTCTTTACAGGGCTCAGACACAATGTTTTAGTTGGATAGATTTCTAAAAGTTTTATTTTTGTACAATTGTTAGTCGGTTTCTGGATTGGATTATGTCAGCCATTGAGGGCATGATTTACTCCAGACACTGGGGACCAGTGTCAAACCACCAGGGGGAGAGTGTAGCGGGTATGTACTTTCCCGGGTGTAAATTTGAACTTGACAGAGACATTAGTGATGTGTATATCCCTGCAGCCCAGCGGGTGGCGCTATCGCCCTGGGCTGGGGTTGAATCATTGCTGTGTGTCGTGCCTCCTTTTTGTCCTCCCTCGGCAGCGGTATGGTGGGGCGGGGAACCCGCCATGCTTGCTGGGAGAGGGTATAAAGGGGCCGGCCATCTTTGTCACGGGGTCGGAGTCCAGGGCACCTTCAGCCTGTGGACGGTGGTTCGTGTCGGTTCTCTAGGCGGGCCTAGGCCTAGAGGACAGCCGGAGGTCGTGTTCCATTCCAGGCACCTTTAGCCTGGGGTGAGGTACTCAGATGGAGGTCCGGAGCTCAGTGCCCAACACTGAGTTCCGCGAGGGAAGGAGATCCTAGGGAACACCGGGGAGTGGGTACCCGAATCCGGAAGGCGTAATGGACCGGGGGGAGCTCCTCATTCGAAGACCTGGTGCAGCAGATTGCCAGTGACGGGTGAGTCTCTCACCGGAGACCGCTTGGAAGGAAATTCCCCCCTCGTTCGGAGACTGCAACCCACTTTCAGGAAGGAAAGTGGAGAACACATTGTGTCTGGGCCTATTCGCATCCACACCTCCTTTCCTGTTCTGTTTCTACCAAGGGAGTTCAACTGATTGTGTTCATTCGAGAAGAATAAAGGAGTGTTGAACTTTAATGGTGTGGGGCTCATTTCCTGATAGACATTGTTCAAGGTAACTCTTGGTGGAGGCTCCAGGTGCACAGCACTGATCCGAAGGTAAAAGAACTTTGCTTGTATCACACTGACACCTGTGGTGAAGGCCAGGCGTGGTGTCCCCGCTCCCTTCCCCTCTGAAATATACCCCTAGACAAGAGAGACGAGCTGAAGAGAAAGAGGGGAGTGAGGAGGGCGCTACACTTGCCTACTCTGTGTAATGGTCCTCTCCTCAGGTCCCACGTTGGCGCTCCTGACTCTTCCCTCTTGTCTGGTGCCCCCCGAGCAAGCAACTTGCTCTGGGGGCACCCAAGCAGGCGTGCTCCCAAGCAACGACTCTGTGTAACCATTCATATACAGAGTCGTGACTCAGCCCAGCCCCCTCTGTCTCCTAAATGGCTCACTGATTGTGATTTGACAGCAGCGGAAGCCAATGGCTCCCATTGCTGCCAAAAGCCAATCAGGAGTGCAAGTTCCTGGCGAGGCAAGGCTCTCATGGACATCGCTGGATTGAGATGGGGCTCAGGTAAGTATTAGGGGGGCTGAGGGGGTCTGCTGTACACAAAAGTTTTTTTTACCTTCATGCATAGAATATATAAAGGTAAAAAACCTTGTGCCTTTACAACCACTTTAAGTCCTGGTCCATCTGCATGAAGTTTGCATGTTCTCCATAAGGTTGCGGGGGTTTCCTCCCACACTCCAAAGACATGCTGGTAGGTTAATTGGCTCCTGTGTATAATTTCCCTTTAGAAGGATAGTCTACAGAGCGTGCCCAAGGTGGCTGCCTCACCATCTGCCCTAACAGCAGGTAAAACACTTTGATCCTCCAGGAAGAAAAGTACTATATTAATTAATCTACTTCTGCAACCAGTTACCGGTGTAGAAATATATCAAATTGAATTTAATAACAAGCAAGAGCACCCTGTGTTCGGGAAGGAGGGGAGTGAAACATGTAGGCTTCATTATCATGTGCTGTTCAATAGACTAAGCTGTTAGAGCCGGTGCGCTGTCATTAACTTGTTAAAAGCAATCTGTCACTTAGTATTTGCTGTCTTGTAGTGTCTGCATTAAAAATGACTTGACCAATTTTCCAACATACTGGAAGTTTTCTGCGGCTGACACTACCAATCTTTATCACTTTGTTGCACTTGTTGTTCGATCACCAACTTCTCAGCTCAGTTAGGACTTGAATATGTCACATTGCTGCATTGTGCATGGGCAGCATAGGTTGTTCCGTTAGGAATAATAGGCACCACAGCCTTTTCATCATTGCCTTATAAACCATACAAATATTTGGGTACATGTCACCTTTTTATCAATGCCGTATACAACCACAGTCCTTCATTGAAATCCCTTTGTGAGAGATGTGAGTCTTACAACTAGTTTGGAATTGGTAAATCATTTCTGTCTGCTCCTCCTAATTGCAACAGCACTAACCATCTTTCTTCCACAGAGGCAGGAGGAGGCTGGTGGCAGACAATGTCAATAGCGGCTGAAAAACTGAAAATTGTAGTTCTAGAACATATATATAAAAGTATTAAAGCTGAACTCCAAGCAAGCAGCTAAATCGCACTTAACCACTTCTCCACCGGGCCTATTCTGGCACTTCTCTCCTTCATGTAAAAATCATCATTTTTTTGCTAGAAAATTAATCAGAACCCCCAAACATTATATATATTTTTTTAGCAGACACCCTAGGGAATAAAGTGGCAGTCATTGCAACTTTTTATCTTGCACGGTATTTGCGCAAAAAAAACAAAACGGTTTCACGAATTAAAAAGTAACAAAACAGTAAAATTAGCCCAATTGTTTTGTATAATGTGAAAGATGCTGTTACGCCGAGTAAATAGATACCTAACATGTCACGCTTTAAAATTGCGCACGCTCATGGAATGGCGCCAAACTTCGGTACTTAAAAATCTCCATAGGCGATGCTTTAAAATTTTTTACAGGTTACTATTTTCAAGTTACAGAGGAGGTCTAGTGCTAGAATTGTTGCTCCCACTCTACCGCACGCGGCGATACCTCACAAGTGGGGTTTGAATGGCGTTTACATATATGGACGGGACTTGCATGCGTGTTCACTTCTGAGCGCGAGCTACCGGGACAGGGGCGTTTTTTTTTTTCATTTTATTTTTTATTTTACAGATTTTTTTTTATTTTGACACTTTTTTTACATTTTTTTTTTTTTGATCACTTTTATTCCTATTACAAGGAATGTAAACATCCCTTGTAATAGGAATCATTGTGACAGGTCCTCTTTATGGAGAGATGCGGGGTCAATAAGACCCCACATCTCTCATCCAGGCTGGAAAATATGATATTGGTGAACAAAAATTCACCGATCTCATGCTGACAACAGCAATTGCAGCTTTGTTTACTTCCGGGTACCGGACGTGACGTCACAACGTCGCGCCCGGGACTCCGACGGTCATAGAGATGACTGGTGACCATCTGGTCACCAGTCATCTCTATCGTCGTGAGCAGGCGCCGGCCAATTCGTTCTCCAGGCCCCCTCCCGCCGCCTATAAGAACGATCAAGCAGTGGAACCGCCGCTATGATCATTCTTATGGTGCGCAGAATCGCTGGCAGAAAAGAGGGATATCTGAATGATGCCTGTTTCTGCAGGCATCATTCAGATATCCCCCCCTTCAAAGTCAATCACGTCATATGACGTGCTTGGTGGACAAGTGGTTAAAGTGGAACTTTAGTCAGAAAGTTAAATCCTCCTAGATCACTTGAGGCTATTTCTGCACTTTGGCAGAAATAGCTATGTAAAACATTAACCCCTTCCTGCCGCCCGCCCCTTTAGGAGGTTCTAAATGCCAGGAGGTGGAGTTGGGCATTCCGATCATGTGACCAATGTGATTGGCTTCCAGCCTTGCTCCCATGATAGCAGCTTTTGGGATACCTCCTTCCCTATCTCATCCATCCATTTACGGGACCATGGCTCCTCTGTATATGGACTTATAGACCATCACTCTCTATAAGAACAGCTTGGACTTTCCAAAACCCACATACATGTAGATGGCTTAGTACTACTCTATCTATTTTGGTGTTATATTGTTTGGAAAGATTTCCTGATCAAAATTGATGACTCCCACACTGGGAAATTATGAGTTACATACTATACAGTTGAATGAACTTTCCTATTTGGATCTAGTTGCCAACAAAGGGTATAGGGTGCCATGCCACAAGTTATATAAGGGCTATATGTGATGGTATTGTCACCTCTCCCTGGGAGTTTTCCAGTTATGCTTGATATATGTGTCATAATTCACTTTGGTTCCAAGCTGGTTATATGGGGGCTGGTCTTACAACACATTTCATTAAAGGACACCCTCACAGACTTTAAAAAGGAACTACAGTATGCTGACATAATTTGTAATAAAAATATCTTTACCATTCTGAAGCTTCCCTCCAACCACTTTGCATATTTTATATACAGTATACTGTGATTTTGTACTTGCCAAATATGCTGCAGAAATCTCCCTCCACTAAGTCTAGCTGCAGCCATTTTAATTATGGGCAACTGAAGCTTCTGCCTGTTCACTTCCTGGGTTTACACAGACACACAGAGGCATATATCCAGCTCTGCAGCCCTACAAGTTTAAATTAGTATTATTTGCTGGAAAATTACTTAGAACCCCCAAACACTATATTTTTTTTTTTTTTAGCAGAGACCCTGGAGAATAAAATGGCAATCATTGCAATAATTTATGTCACATTGTATTTGTGCATCAGTCTTTCAAACAGAGACTATCTATTTACAAAGAGTAAATAGATACCTAACATGTCATGCTTTAAAATTGCAAACGCTCGTGGAATGGCGACAAACTACAGTACTGAAAAAGCTCCATAGGTGAGGCTTTAAAATTGTTTACAGGTTACCTGTTTAGAGTTACAGAGTAGGTCTAGTGCTAGAATTATTTCTCCCACTCTAGGGATCATGGTAATACATCACATGTGTGGTTTGAACACTGTTTACATAAGTAGGCCCTACATAAGTGGGACTTACGTATGTGTTTTTTTCTGCGCGTGAGGGAAGGGACACTTTACTTTTTTTTCTTATTCTATTTTACTTTTTTTTTACACTGTCTCTGTCTTTATTTATTTTTTTGGATCACTTTTATTCCTATTACAAGGAATGTTAAAGGAATTCTTAATAGACACTGGCCTATCCTGGCTGAAGACAATGTAATCGAAACAATTTATTAATATAAGGCCAGCCATTACCTTCAGACAAGCTGCCTCGTTGAGGGACAAACTCGTGAGTAGTGCATTTCATGACGGGAAAAGCGATCCATGTCAACAGGGGGGCACATTGCCCTCTGGTGGATGCTCCTACTGCACCTATATGCTAGGTAAAAGTCAACGAATTCTTCCCATTTACCACCTAGTTTGGCTGCGCTGTGTGGAGCGCATAACGTCAGCGGCAGCGACCGCTCACGTCTCCCAGGGAGATGACAGTGCTGGGAGTGGACGCCAGGGGGGATCAATTTGTATTGGCATCCGCTGGAGGTGATTATGCAGGCTTTCAGCTGTTACCTCTCTTTACAGCATTCAGTTGCTGGAGTTCAAGCCGTCAGTCAATTCTGAGTGTAAGCAAGCAAAGCCTTTACTCCTAAATATACCTAAGCTTTGGAATGTTACCACATAGACTTTTTTTCTTGTTTAATTATAGGACTCTTTAAGGAGTTTTTTCTCCCTCTTTTTTGTGGTATTAGCAACGCTGTATCCCGGCCTAGGCCAACAAGGCCCAGCCATAGGGCAGCACATTGCAGGGGGGGGGCAGTACGGAAAGAGTCCCCGCCGGCTCACGCTACACTGTTAGTGTAGCGCCAGTCTCATGGGGCGGACTGGGCTGAGAGGCAAATTAGTCTAGCACCCCCATAAAGCGGCCGCACTGGTTCCGGTATGCGGACGGCTGGCATTCCCCAACTGTGGGATGGGCACTTTTCTAATTTTGACTGTCCCATCATCCTGGACCACAAACCTTCCTCACTGTGCTATATGTTTTCTGCTGCCCCATTGGCATGGTTCTATCTTCCTATTCCTCTCCATAAAATTATCAGAAATTTGTGCTTAAAGTAGAACTAGAGGCAACACTTTTTTTTCATTTTGGATAGAGTAAGGGAGGGTTATAGCCCCTGTCAGTTTATTTTTTACCATCCCTGTCCCATTGCAGAGATTTCCCTACACTTCCTGCCCCATAGCCAAACAGGAAGTTAGAGGAAATCTATGCAAATTAAGGAAATCCATTGCCTCCCCCCCCCAGGCCCTCAGAACTAGTGTCCCCACTCGAAAATGTCAGGGCGGGTCTTAAACAGAAAGGGGTGTGGCCTTGACAGGAAGGGGTGGGTCATATTTAAATTAGGGGTGCACAAGTTTAGTCAGGCCTAGGGCAGCACAAAACCTAAATACACTACTGGGTATTAGACCATTTAGTCTGCACTTCTATGGCTATTCAATTCTCAATCAGGTATGCTTTGCTTTACACTTTGCTATGTTAATTTACTTGCATGGATGATTGTATTTAAATATACAAATCCTTTCTTTTGATCTTCATGTCTAAAAATAGATATACCTATGCAAGCTTTAAATAACTCTAAATAGCTTGTGACTCTTGAGTAATGAAATGCCCCTATTTTTTGATTCAGCTATTTTGAGTCATATGCCTTTATTGTCCCTCTCTGATGAGCATTGATCCTCTGTAGCACCTGGAGCCCATTTCGGACTGATATCTGAGCGAAACACACTGCTTAGCCATTCTTGCTGGTCTGGACATTTGGTTACGTCCATATTCTGTAAGTGTAAAATATTTTTTGATAAATACTGTACGATATTATGTAATTTGATGTATTAAAATAAATTAATTTAATTTTGTATTTTTTTCCCTCTTTTTTGTTTCTATGTATGTAGGATTGCTTCCACTTTTTTAAACCCTGATGAAGACTTTGTATAAGTGGAAACGCATTGGGTTGATTTGGTGGTTATGCAATTTATTAAAAAAATTCATACAAATGTATTCCTGCTCCTTGCATGTTTTAGCAGGAACATTTTTACAGATTAGAACGTGAACTGTATAGACCAGCTAGTTTTTACCATTGTTCAATAAAGATTTCTTATATATATATATATATATATATATATTGTGGCAGAGCGAGGCTCTGTCCCAGTGAAAAAAGGGTTAAAGTGGACACAGAGTCTGCATATCGGCTGAGTGCAGAGCTACAGAGCGTAAATTTAAAAAAACAGAGAAAACTGCTCTGGCAGTTTTCTCAGATTTTGCTATTTCTACATGGGGCTTCTATGGCTTGGAGATCCTTCAGAGTCTTGGGTGGGATGGGATCTCCAACCCTGTGTCCGGGTCTTGTGGACAGCCAGCATGGTGTGTGCTCAGGTGCACACAACCAATATAATGAGGGGCTGGTGAGAGTGAAGGAGTGTGAAGGATGGTGAGCAGCTTGCTTACTGCAGTGGCTGTTGGTGAGTGTCTCTGTGTGAGGACAAACGCTGTGTGCGCTGAAGGGCTTTAAGCTGTGTGCGTCCAAGGAGCCAGAAGCTGTGTGCATTAAGGGACTTCAAGCTGTGTGCGTTTAGGAAGCCCAAAGCGGTGTGCATCCAAGATTGTGAGACTGGAAGATCTGGTGGTTTAAAGGTATCAGTACCTAAATCAAGCAGAGGAACTGCTAACAAGAGAGCCAGGAGGCTTGGTATGTTTTTCTTTTTGGACTGCTAAATGAAGTTAAACCCCTGCGTGGGAATCCTGAAGGGACACCTTTCATTTTGTTTTGACTTCTTTTAATAAAAATGGGCAAACAAAGCCCTTAAAAAGAAGAACCAGCGAGTGGCGGTGTCCTTCAAGCTCTACATTTGATGCTAGTCCGTCACAATATATATATATATATATATATATATATATATATATATATATTTCTAATTGTGTGATTTCTATTGCTGCAACAAAGTCCCATGGGAGATATATTTTCCAATTAGTCTATTCTATTAGAGACGGAGCAGCTAACTCTCCCATAATATAATTGCCACCCACTGTTTTCTATTACAAGGAATGTAAACATCCCTTGTAAAAGAAATAAGCATGACAGCGTCTCGTTTTGACCCCAGAGCTCTCATTTACCCTTAAAAGCGAAATAAATAAATAAAAAAATCCCTTTAAACCTGAGATTCGGAAGTGACGCCAGATGTTGCTCCGGTCCTCCAAAGGCATAGAGCCAAGTGGAGACTATCTCACCCTCACTCGACTTCCTGCCCAGGCATCAGAGGGACCAGATTGCCTCCAGGCTACCGACGGCTCTGGCAAGCTGGGAGATGACCAGGAAGTGGCGGAAGGGGGGTACCTCTCCTGTCACCTCTAAAATTGATCATGTGGCAAATCCGCCACTGGGACCACTTTTATCTTGTAGAAAATAGCCCACAGTGCAAAATGATACCATGGTATTGGCATCTAGCTGCTGCTATAACAATGGTATTTGACGTCAAAGTAATGGCGTAAATATACTGCGGGCGGTCAGCAAGTGGTTAGGTTGATGTGCTAAAAAGCAGACAAAATGGGCAAGCGTAAGGATTTGAGCGACTCTGACAAGGACCAAATTGTACTGTCAAAGCAACTCCAAAACTACAGCTCTTGTGGGATGTTCCGAGCCTGAAGTGGTTAGGACATACTAATAGTAGTCCAAGGAAGTAAAACTGGAAAACCAGTGACAGGGTCATGAGTGACCAAGCCTCACTGATTCACGTGGAAAGTGAAGGCTGGCCTGTTTAGTCCAATTCAATAGTAGAGCTGCTATAGCTCAGATTGCTGAGAAAGTTGATGCTGGTTCCAACAGAGAGGTGTCGGAGCACAAATTGCATCATAGTTTGTTTCGTATGGGGCCGCAGACTGATGAGAGTGCCCATGCTGACCTGTGTCCACCCCAAAAGTGCTTACAATGGACACATGAGCATCAGAACTGGGCCACAGAGAGATGGAAGATGGTTCCCCCAAGGTGTTGATTTGACCTCCAAATTCTTCAGATCTCAGTCCAATTGAGCATCTGTTGGATGTGCTGGAAAAACAAGATCAATCCATGGACGCCGCACCTTTCAACTTACAGGGTAAAGTATTTTTACTGTTGGCTGGGTGCCAGATACCCAGGGCTGGCCCAAGACATTGTGCTGCCTGGGACCAAGAATGAAATGCTGCCCCCCCCAAAAAAAAAAAAAATCACGCCCACCAAAAGGCCCCCACATTCATTATTTTATATCATGATAACTAAAGGGGACCCGTCATGGCTCTATGCATGTATATAGGAGTATAAAAGGACCTGTCATGGCTCTATACATGTATAAAGGAGTATAAAGAGAACCTGTCATGGCTCTATACATGTATAAAGAGGACCTGTCATGGCTCTATTCATGTATAAAAGGAGTAAAGAGAGGTCCTGTCATGGCTCTATACGTACATATAGGTGTATAAAAGGACCTGTCAGGGCTCTATACATGTATAAAGGGACCTGTGCATGGCGGGCGGCCACAATGTCTTTTGCGCAAACTAATCAATGTACGCTAATTGTATTTTTTTTGGTACCAAAAATATGTAGAAGAATACATATTGGCCTAAACTGATGAAGAAATATATATATATATATATATATATATATATATATATTTTTAATATATACATTTTTTTTGGATATTTATTATAGCAAAAAGTAAAAAAATATGTTTTTTTTTTTTTTTTTTCAATTGACGCTCTTTTGTTGTTTATAGCGCAAACAATAAAAACTGCAGAGGTGATCAAATATCACCAAAAGAAAGCTCTATTTGTGGGAAAAAAGGACATCAATTTTATTTGGGTACAGTGTCGCATGACCGCGCAATTGTCAGTTAAAGCGACACAGTGACGTATCGCAAAAAATGGCCTGGTCATTAAAGGGGTGGTAAAGGTTTGTGTTTTTTCACCTTAATGCATCCTACGCAGCCATTGGCTCGCGCTGCTGTCAATCTCATCTAATGACGCGGCCCTTGGGGGAGCGGGAACGAGTCATACACGCTGTGTCTATGGACGCAGCGTGTATGACAGGGAGCGCGCCCGCAAGCTAACCCCCTTGGGAGAGCGCTTCCCAGAAGGGGGTTAGCTGATGCGGGGAGGAGCCGAGACAGCCGCCGAGGGACCCCAGAACAAGAGGATCGGGCCCACTCTTTTCCAAACGAACTGCACAGTGGAGGTATGTATAACATGTTTGTTATTTAAAACAAATAAAAAACAAAGCCATACAACCGCTTTAAGTGGGCAAATCCTTCCAGTCCTTAAGTGGTTAATCAGGGCTGGGCAAGGCAAGTCCCTCTCAGGCTCTCATGTCTCATACAACTTGTGATGTATGTTTGTACTTACAGTTTTGCTTTGGACTCCACCATCAGATGCGGGTTGTCACCTGCCACACGTTGCGGATTGTCACCTGCCACACGTTGCGGATTGTCACCTGCCACATGTTGCGGACAATCACTTGCCACATGTTGCGCATGGTCACTTACGTCACCTGCCACACGTTGCGGGTTGTCACTTGCCACGTCACATGCCACACGTTGCAGGTTGTCACGTGCCACAAGATCACCTGCCACACGTTGCGGATTGTCACTTGCTACGTCACCTGCCACACGTTGCGAATTGTCACTTGCCACAATGTCACTTGCCACACGTTGTGGATTGTCACTTGCCACATCACATGCCACAACGTCACCTGCCACACGTTGCGGATGGTCACTTGCCACAACGTCACCTGCCACACGTTGCGGATTGTCACTTGCCACGTCACATGCCACACATTGCGGATTGTCACTTGCCACATCACTTGCCACAACGTCACCTGCCACATGTTGCTGATAGTCACGTGCCACACATTGCGGATTGTCACTTGCCACGGCGTCACCTGCCGCACGTTGCGTATTGTCACTTGCCACACATTGCGTATTGTCACTTGCCACGTCACTTGCCACACGTTGTGGATTGTCACAACGTCACCTGCCACACATTGCGGGTTGTCACTTGCTGTGTCCCAGAGTGAAGGCAGCCGCGGCTGCACAGTGAGGGCGGAACTGTGGTGATGCAGGGTGGGCGGTGAGAGATGACATCATCTCTCTGCTCCACTGTATGCTCACTCGCTGATGGCTCCTAACCTAACCCCCCCGGGCTGCAAGTGTTCTGCCAGCCCCTGTCACCATTAACAGCAGCGGCGCCTGCCCGCTCACTCGCTGACTGCCCCCCCGCCCCCGGGCTGCGAGTGTCCTCACAGGCAGCGGAGCGGGCGGAATGGGCTGGCGGGCGTCAGTTTGCCGCCCCCCTAAAAGTGCCGCCTGGTACCATGGTACCACCCGGTCCCATCATATGGCCGGCCCTGCAGATACCACAGCATACCTTCAGAGGTCTAGTGGAATCCATACCTCGATGGGTTAGAGCTGTTTTGATTGTATAAGGGGGACCTACTCAGTATTAGTACGGATGAGCCCGATGTTCGAGTCGAACGTAAATTCATCTCGAACGTCGGGTGTTCAACTGTTCGCCAAATAGCGAACAATTTGGGGTGTTCGCGGCAAATTCGAAAGCCGCATAAGTCTATGGGAGAAATCAAAAGTGCTAATTTTAAAGATTAATATGCAATTTATTGTCATAAAAAGTGTTTGGGGACCTGGGTCCTGCCCCAGGGGACATGTATCAATGCAAAAAAAAAGTTTTAAAAACGTCAGTTTTTTCAGGATCAGTGATTTTAAGAATGCTTAAAGTGAGACAATAAAAGTGAAATATTCCTTTAAATTTTGTACCTGGGGGGTGTCTATAGTATGCCTGTAAAGTGGCACATTTTTTCAGTGTTTAGAACAGTCCCTGCACAAAATGACATTTCTAAAGGAAAAAAGTCATTTAAAACTACTCGCGGCTATAATGAATTTTCGGGTCCCGACAATACAGATAAAAGTCATTGAAAAAACACTGCGCCAAATTTAAAAAAAAAATGGTGTAGGGGTCCCCCTCAAAATCTATACCAGACCCTTCAGGTCTGGTATGGATTTTAAGGGGAACCCCACGGCAAAATAAAAAAAAATGGTGTAGGGGTCCCCCCAAAATCCATACCAGACCCTTATCCGAGCACGCAACCTGGTAGGCCACAGGAAAAGAGGAGGGGTGAGAGAGCGCCCCCCCCTTCTGAACCTTACCAGGCCACATGCCCTCAACATGGGGAGGATGTCCCCATGTTGATGGGGACAAGGGCCTCATCCCCACAACCCTTGCCCGGTGGTTGTGGGGGTCTGCTGCGGGGGGCTTATCGGAATCTGAAAGCCCCTTTAACAAAAAGGGACCCCCAGATCCCGGTCCCCCCTATGTGAATTAGTAACGGGGTACATTGTACCCTTACCATTTCACAAAGAAAGTGTCAAAAAATTGTAAAAAACACACAGACACAGCTTGGGACAAATCCTTTATTAAAAAAGAAAAAAAATTCCAGCGATGTAATCCTTCCTCGAGCCGGGATACGGAAAAAGACGCCGCCCTGATCCGATTCGCCTCCATGGGAGGCGCCCGCTGAATGACGCTAGATCCGCCGCGACAGCTCTTAAATAGCTGAGTGTGGGGCCACCCTCTGACGCAATGGGGAAATGCCGCAGGGTTACCCAGTGACATGAGCGGGTGACCCCACCCCCTCTGACGCCACGGGGGTTTCACGTGGTGTCAGAGGGGGGCGGGGTCACCCGTGACGCCACGGGGAAACCGCCGGAAACCCCGTTGCGTCAGAGGGGGGCGGGGTCACCCGCACACGTCATGGGTGGCCCCGCCCTCACCTATTCAAGAGCTGTCACGGCGGGTCTAGCGTCATTCGGCGGGAGCCTTCTATGGAGGCGAATCGGATCGGGCGGCGTGTTTTTCCGTATCCCAGCTCGAGGAAGGATTACATCGCTGACATTTTTTTTTCTTTTTTAATAAAGGACTTGTCCCAAGCTGTGTCTTCTGTTTTTTAAAAATGTTTACACTTTTTTTGTGAAATGGTAGGGGTACAATGTACCCTGTTCCCAATTCACATAGGGGGGCGGGATCTGGGGGTCCCCTTTGTTAAAGGGTGCTTCCAGATTCCGATAAGCCCCCCACCCGCAGACCCCCACAACCACCGGGCAAGGGTTGTGGGGATGAGGCTTTTGTCCCCATCAACATGGGCACATCCTCCCCATGTTTAGGGCATGTGGCCTGGTACTGTCCAGGAGGGGGGGTGCTCTCTCATCTCCTCTCTTTTCCTGCGGCCTGCCAGGTTGCGTGCTCGGATAAGGGTCTGGTGTGGATTTTTGGGAGGACCCCCACGTCATTTTTTTTTTTTTTTGGCGCGGGGTTCCCCTTAACCACTTAACGACCGCTCACTGTATATATACGTCGGCAGAATGGCACAATCACGTAGAGTGTACGTGATTGCCTTTGCATAGTTGGGGGGTCCAATCGGACCCCCCTCCTATACAGTGAGCGGTGGCTAAGTGTCCGGGAGCGTTCCGGGATGAGGGGGCAGCCATTCGTTTCTGGCCACCCCCTTGCGATCGCTCCCGGCGAATGGAAATGCCCCCTCTGTCTGTGTCAGACAGAGGAAGCAGGAGGAAGTGATGTCATCTCTGGTGCGGCGCTCACATATACCGAGTGCCGTACAAGAGAAGACATCAGGTCAGTGCACACAACACTACACTGACACCAGGACACATAGGGACATAAATCGCCCCCCCAGGCCCCCCCAGACACCCCCAGATCACCCCCCCAGCCCCCAGTCACAGTGTCACTGATTGCAGTGACCATTTATTTAGTGATCACTGCAATCAGTGACATTTGTGACTGTAAAAGTGTCAGTACATTCAGTTTTAGGTCCAGTGTAGCCCCCTAACCCCCCCTAATAAAGGTTTAACCCCCTGATCACCCCCCAGATATCCCTTTCACCCCCTATCACCACTGTCGCTAAGCTATGATTTTTCTGATCGCTGTCTTAGCGTCAGTGATGCCGATCGGCAGCCAGTAATTTTTTTTAGGTTCGCCGCAGGTTTTTATAGCGTCAGGTACCCCAATATATTATCTAATAAAGGTTTAACCCCCTTGATCGCCCCCCAGGTAACCCTTTCACCCCCTATCACCACTGTTGCTAAGCGATCGTTTTTCTAAACGCTGTCTTAGTGTCGGTGATGCAGATCGGTAGCCAGTAATTTTTTTTAGGTTCGCTGCATGTTTTTATAGCGTCAGGTACCCCAATATATTATCTAGTAAAGGTTTAACCCCCTTGATCGCCCCCCCCAGGTAACCCTTTCACCCCCCTATCACCACTGTCGCTAAGCGACCGTTTTTCTGATCGCTGTCTTAGTTTAGGTGATGCAGATAGGTAGCCAGTAATTTTTTTTAGGTTCGCCGCAGGTTTTTATAGCGTCAGGTACCCCCATATATTATCTAATAAAGGTTTTAACCCCCTGATTGCCCCTAGTTAACCCTTTCACCAGTGATCACCATATAAGTGTTACGGGTGACGCTGGTTAGTTAGTTTGCTTTTTATAGTGTCAGGGCACCCGCCGTATATAACCCAATAAAGGTTTAACCCCCTGATTGCCCGGCGGGTGATATCAATTAGGTTTTAGCGTCAGAGAGGGTCTGCGTCACACCCCAGGCAGCGTCAGGTTAGTGCCAGTAACGCTAACACCCACGCGTGAAGCATACACCCCCCTTAGTGGTATAGTATCTGAACAGATCAATATCTAATCTGATCAGATCTATACTAGCGTCCCCAGCAGTCTAGGGTTCCCAAAAACGCAGTGTTAGCGGGATCAGCCTAGATACCTGCTAGCACCTGCGTTTTGCCCCTCCGTCCAGCCCAGGCCACCCAAGTGCAGTATCGATCGATCACTGTCACTTACAAAATAAAAACACACATAACTGCAGCGTTCGCAGAGACAGGCCTGATCCCTGCGACTCCAGTGCTGTAGGAGGTGATTTCACCACCACAGTTAAATAAAAAAAGCATATATGCCGAAGCATTGGGGCAGCAGGGGCGGAGGAGCGATTTTGCTCCTAATGCCGCGTACATACGGTCGAAATTCCAACGGAGGCTTGCCCGTGGAAAAGTCTGACCGTGTGTGCGGCATAACTTTTTTGCGGGAGGATGCCCCCATGCTTCGGCATATATAAATGGTGCGTGTATGCCCATCATTGGAAGTGGGTGGATGAAGGGCGGTATTCTAATGGTGGGCATACCCACCGATCAATCTCTTTTTTTCGTTCAGCCAACTGGCTGCATGAAAAAAAAAAGATTACAATACATGTCCAACAAGGACCAGCAACGTACTGGTATGTTGCTGGACTTTGAATGTTTATACCAAAATGATGCCTGCGGGTTTAGGTATCATCTTGGTATCATTCTTTTCAGCCTGCGGCCGGCTTTCATGTAAAAGCAATCCTAGCGGCTAATTAGCCTCTGGACTGCTTTTACAAGCAGTGGGAGGGAATGCCCCCCCGGATATAAAAAGCGCCATTGGGAAATTGGGAAAGCATTTTATCACACCGATCTTGGTGTGGTCAGATGCTTTGAGGGCAGAGGAAAGATCTAGGGTCCAATAGACCCCAGTTTTTTCAAAAAAGAGTACCTGTCATTACCTATTGCTATCATAGGGGATATTTACATTCCCTGAGATAACAATAAAAATGATAAAAAAAAAGCACCCCTGTCCTGCCCTGCTCTTGCCCAATGGCGAACGCAAGCGTCGGTCTGGCGTCATATGTAAACAGCAATTGCACCATGCATGTGAGGTATCACCGCGAAGGTCAGATCGAGGGCAATCATTTTAGCAGTAGACCTCCTCTGTAAATCTACTGGGGTAACCTGTAAAGGCTTTTAAAGGCTTTTAAAAATGTATGTAGTTTGTCGCCAATGCGCGTTTGTGCGAAATTTTAAAGCATGTCGTGTTTGGTATCTATGTACTCGGCCTAAGATCATCTTTTTTATTTCATCAAACATTTGGGCAATATAGTGTGTTTTAGTGCAGTAAAATTAAAAAAAGTGTATTTTTTAACCCAAAAAATGCGTTTGAAAAATCGCTGCGCAAATACTGTGTAGAAAAAAAAAATGCAACACCCACCATTTTAATCTGTAGGGCCTTTGCTTTAAAAATATATATAATGTTTGGGGGTTCAACATAATTTTCTTGCAAAAAAAAAAATGTTTTCATGTAAACAAAAAGTGTCAAAAAGGGCTTTGTCTTCAAGTGGTTAGAAGAGTGGATGTAAGCTTCCTAATGTTGTGTATAAAATGCCAGAACAGTTCAAACCCCCCCAAATGACCCCATTTTGGAAAGTAGACACCCCAAGCTATATACTGAGAGGCATGTCGAGTCCATGGAATATTTTATATGTTGACACAAGTTACGGAAAAACGACAATTTTTTTTTTGCACAAAGTTGTCACTAAATGATATATTGCTCAAACATGCCATGGGCATATGTGGAATTACCCCAAAATACATTCTGTTGCTTCTCCTGAGTACGGGGATACCACATGTGTGAGACTTTTTGGGAGCCTAGCCGCGTACGGGACCCCAAAAACCAAGCACCGCCTTCAGGCTTTCTAAGGGTGTAAATTTTTGATTTCACTTCTCACTGCCTATCACAGTTTCGGAGGCCATGGAATGCCCAGATGGCACAAAACCCCCCCAAATTACCCCATTTTGGAAAGTAGACACCCCAAGATATTTGCTGAGAGGTATTGTGAGTATTTTGCAGATCTCGCTTTTTGTCACAAAGTTTTGAAAATTAAAAAAAAAAAAATATATATATATATATAAAATATATATATATATATATATATATATATATATATATATATATATATATATAAATATAAATTTTTTTTTTTCTTTCTTCATTTTCAAAAACAAATGAGAGCTGTAAAATACTCGCCATGCCTCTCAGCAAATAGCTTGGGGTGTCTATATTCCAAAATGGGGTCATTTGGGGGGGTTTTGTGCTATTTTGGCATTTTATGGCCTTCGAAACTGTGATAGGTAGTGAGGCGTGAAATCAAAAATTTGCGCCCTTAGAAATCCTGAAGGCGGTGCTTGGTTTCCGGGGTCCCGTACGCGGCTAGGCTCCCAAAAAGTCCCACACATGTGGTATCCTCGTACTCAGGAGAAGCAGCAAAATGTATTTTGGGGTGCAATTCCACATATAACCATGGCATGTGTGAGCAATATATCATTTAGTGACAACTTTTTGTAATTTTTTTTTTTTTTTAGTCATTATTCAATCACTTAAGACAAAAAAAAAAAATTCAATGGGCTCAACATGCCTCTCAGCAATTTCCTTGGGGTGTCTACTTTCCAAAATGGGGTCATTTGGGGGGGTTTTGTACTGCCCTGTCATTTTAGCACCTCAAGAAATGAGATAGGCAGTCATAAATTTAAAGCTGTGTAAATTTCAGAAAATGTACCCTAGTTTGTAAACTCTATAACTTTTGCGCAAACCAATAAATATACGCTTATTGACATTTTTTTTACTAAAAACATGTGGCTGAATACATTTTGGCCTAAATGTATGACTAAAATTGAGTTTATTCGATTTTTCTTATAACAAAATTAGAAAATATCATTTTTTTTTCAAAATTTTCGGTCTTTTTCCGTTTATATCGCAAAAAATAAAAATCGCAGAGGCAATCAAATACCATTAAAAGAAAGCTCTATTTGTGGGAAGAAAAGTACACAAATTTCGTTTGGGTACAACATTGCATGTCCGCACAATTTACAGTTAAAGCAGCGCAGTGCAAAATTCTGAATTCACCTCTGGTCCTTTAGCTACCAAATGGTCCGGGGCTTAAGTGGTTAAAAACCATACCAGACCCTTCAGTATGGATTTTGAGGGGGACCCCTACGCCATTTAAAAAAAAATGGCACAGGATTCCCCTTAATATCCATACCAGACCTGAAGGGCCTGGTATGGAATTTGGGGGGACCCCCATGCATTTTTTTTTAAATTTTGGTTCGGGGTTCCCCTTAATATTTATACCAGACCCAAAGGGCCTGGTAAATGGACTGGGGGGCGAACCCATGCCGTTTTTTCAATGACTTTTATCTGTATTGCCGGGACCCAACAATTCATTATAGCCGCGAGTAGTTTTAAATGACTTTTTTTCCTTTAGAAATGTCATTTTGTGCAGGGACTATTCTAAACACGAGAAAAATTTGCCACCTTACAGGCATACTATAGACACCCCCTAGGTACGAAATTTAAATGAATATTTCACTTTTATTGTTTCACATTAAGCATTATTAAATTAACTGCTCCCGAAAAAACTGCAGTTTTTAAAACTTTTTTTGCATTGATACATGTCCCCTGGGGCAGGACCCAGGTCTGCAAACACTTTTTATGACAATAACTTGCATATTAACCTTTAAAACTTTTGATTTTCCACGTTCGTGTCCCATAGACTTTAACGGTGTTCGCGTGTTCGAACAAATTTTTTGTCTGTTTGCAAGTTTTGCTGGCTCATCCCTAAGTATTAGGTGGTTATTTTATGGTGAGCAGTCATAACATTATAGATTTTCATTGTATATACAGTATAGATATATACATATACTGTATATACAGTATAGCATTGCCGCTCACCTGGCCTTAGATGTAATGGTTGCATTCCTTTTTCATTTTCAGGCCAAGAACATTTTTAGCAAATACAGAAAAGTCCTGTTGATCTTGCCAGAAATGTTTTGTTCTTGTCCTTTCTTGTGAGCTTAAAGCAAAAAACAAAAAAAATATATCTTTATTATGCCAGAATCTCAATATTTGGCACTTCCTGTGAACCTAAGAGCCCATTCACACTGGGGCAACACGACTTCCAGCTCGATTTTATGAGGCAACTTGGACACGACTTGAGAATGAATCACAGCGTGACCTGGAGCTATTTACAAGGCAACTCCAAGTTGCCTGCAGGACAGGAGACATTCCAGTGGCCAATCAAACAAGAATCAGCTCTGTGGGAGGGAGGGGGAAGGGAGAGTTTTGCAGGAGAAATGTATGTTTTCTTCCTGGAGAGTTGCTCCTATTAAGACAGTGAGAGGCGACTCCCATTGAAATGAATGGTTACAGGTCGCCTAGGAGTCGGATTGAAGTAGTACAGGGACCTTTTTTGAAGTCGGAGCGACTGCAGTAGTGTGCATAAGGACGGCTCCATTAACTTACATTGATTTCTTCGGCCAGCGCGACCTGAGGCGACTAGGGGCGACCTGGGGCGATTTGGAGTCGGATCCAAAGACGCCCCTGTGTGAATGGGCTCTAAAAGTATGGAAAAACAAAGCTATCTTTGTTCACTGCTAGTCCCACCAATCCACCATGTAATAGAGATAAATAAAGGCAGACATGTTTCAAGTCCAGCTTGAAAATTTTGAAATTAAGTTCCTGCACCAAAAACACTCCAGTATTACTATAGAAATGTTATTAATACTTACTTTCTGAGAATGTAGGGGCTTCCACAACTTTAGGACATTTATCTTCTGTCTTTTCTCCAAAGTATTTGTCAGGATTTATAATGAAATCCGGTTTGCTAATTTCCAAAGTATCCTCCAGAGCATCTATGTTCAACAAGCTGAATGTACCTGCAGTCATTCAAAACATAATAAATATTTAGGTGTAGATTTTTCTCCATTTTATGTACCGTAAATCGAAACATTATCAATATCAAGATTAATATTCTGCTTGCATTTGCATGTTATCCCTGTGTGGGTTGCTCTGGATTTTCCAGTTTCCTTCCACAATTAAAAAATGTACTAGCTTGAAAGCTATCTAAATAATCCCCACATAGTGGTCCTTATTTACCAAACCAATGGTTCTCAACCTTATTTAGACCAGAGCCCCATAAAGTCCTAAAAACTTTTCATGCCCAAACAGTTAAAAAAAAAAAAAAAGTTTATACTCACACAATAAAAGTATGGAAATACAAAATACTCTATGTATTCAAAATTCTGGAGGGCTGTGGATGGGGCTGGGTGTCACTGTTGGGAGATGAAGGTTCTAGAGGGGGTTAGGAGAGTCTGCAGCAGACTTGGTGGCCCTGTAGGGGTTGAGGTTTATGTTATGGAAAGAGCAGCAGGTAACTGTGGTGGATGGAGTTTCTAGAAAGGGCTGTGGTGTTCTCTAGGAAGCTGGGGGTTCTGCAGATGCAATATGGGAGACTGGAGGGCATTGCAGGGGGGCACATTGGGACATTGTTGGGGGCATTATGAAGGGCTGGAGGCACTGTGAAGGTAGCCAAATGCTGTGGGGACTGAAGGCTCATAGGGGGCTATAGTAGCTGAAAGCTACTATAGGAGGTTAGGGGATCTGCAAATAGCTGTACGTGCAGTAGGGGGGAGGCAACAGCCTAGTGGTTGAGAACTACTGTATTAACTAAAGCACCCTCCTAGGTAGGTGCTAGAAGAGAGTATTGTTTTTTTGGTCTTTCTGCTTACCAGGAAGATGGCCAGGTAAAACTTAGAGTGCTCTCTGCCTACCAGGGAGCAGGATCTACTGGTTAGGTCTGCTCATTGTGCTCAGGTGTAGCTCAGCTTGTTTTACTGTCCCCCACTAGTCCAATAGTGAGGCATATTGGACAGTAGGAAGGGACCTGACAAGTGAGTGCACAGGCTTTCCTACAGTCCTGGCAATAGGCAGAGGAAAAGAGCTGCATTGCATGCTGGGATACTGTATAAAAGCCCAGGGAACATGTGTTCGGAGTTAGCTGAGTCAGGGAACAGAGTCCAGGGGGGAGGGGGTGGTTGCCCTCTCCTTCATGGAGGCAGTTGTGTGGCCTTGAGTGGTCGACCCAAGGGCCCAGGAGAGTCAGAATAAAGCTGAACCCAGAGGTCCTGCAGAGCTGACTGGAAGGGAGTCACAAGGACGGATCTGATTCTGCCTACTGTGAGTACAGATCTGTGTCTTTGGGGCCTGCCAAGTGAGGGCCAACCCCTTCAGCTAAGAAGAGACAGTGTACGGGTGTAAGTAAAGAGGATGCTAGAGAGTATCCTGAAGATAATGTAGTGTATCAAGTCGGCTGCTAGTGAGAGCCAGAAGATATACATGGCAGTATGGTTAAAGCAGTGTGACTGCTTCCACAAATAATCCGGTGAGGCCAAGTGAGAGTTGTCCTTTTCCACTGAATAGTTCAAGTTGGAGTATCCCACTAATCCCTTCACCCACCCAAGTTCAAAAATAAAATACAAAAACACAAATACCCTGGACTGATCAGTGGAACAAGTGGAAACCCTTTAGCTACCAGCTCCAGGTAACCAGAGAGAGGCCCATGAAGCCAACATCCAGCAAGCCCTGCGGGGACAGTGCTACATAGCCATATGTGTGTATGCCATTGCAACAATGTGCAAGTGGAGTAGACTGAACAACATAGTTGAATACTCACAGTATTTACAATGTACATGCGTATGTATGCAGATAAACACGTACCAGTCACGGCATACATATGGCAAATTTACTAACAAATATGGTTTTGCTAAGGACTTTAAACACCAGCATCTAAATGTACACTAGCTAAGTGGTGGGTATCTAAAAGAGAACGGGCATGGTGGGGAAGAAAAAAAAACTGGGGGTAATGTGAGAGCTGTTATTTTACATGTACATTTCAACTGCATGAAGGATGCACGGCTATCAAAAGGTAATGCACAGAAGTGCAGGCTCTGACTATGGCAAGCACATTTCATACACTGCTGGTTGAGAGTGAAGATTCTAATGATAAATAACAGTACTTGTTGGGGAAGAACCAGTTAATACCAGAAGCTCTTACAGGGGTAGCACTACAACTGTTTTATTGTTTAAGCTAGAATCTTAACATGCATAGTCTTTAGTGCACTTTATTGATATAAAAGGTAGAAAATATTTGTATGTATTTTGCACAGATGACTGAACATACTGTAGCTGAATGAATAAGGCTACGTTAAATAAACACTTTGCACTTTATTTCTTTACTAATTGTGTATCATTTTGGTCGATTTACTAAAGAATAGAGGCAGTTAATGGATAACTAAACCTAGAACAAGAATGCAGTATATTTACGTATACATTCCTTAGATGTGGTGGCTGCATTTGTTTTATTTTTTAAAATTTCAAGCTAAGAACATTTTTAGCAAGTACAGAAAATAAATGTTCATCTTTCCGTGAACTGCACCAAAGTAGGTCTTCCTTCAGAGCTACGTATCGTCAGTAAACTACCAATTTATCTCTCCCCAACTCCCCCACAACTATTTAATGGAAATGAAAAGCTATGGACATGTTTTGTAGTCCTTATCAGTAGAGCAGCCTAAGGTGACAACCATGGCTCCCTCCATAGATCAGTGGGGGAGCGATGTGGCCACCCAGGAACAGGAAATGTGGAATTTGCAGAATTACCAGGTGAAAATAAAGCAATGGAAGCTTGACGAAAAAGAAAATGAGTGTAGCCACCACACCGAGGGCCAGCAAGCTGCAATATAATACATTTTTGGTTTTGGGTTTAGATACACTTTAACTTATCAAGGGAAATATTCACTTTGCACATTGTATGTTTGCTTTGCAAAGTGAACATTAACAAATAACGGGAAGGTGGGTTCACTTAAAACAGGGCTTTTTTTCTCAAAACAATAGGTGCTGGAACTTAACCACGACCCCACAAAACCCCTCCCCCTACTCACACCCTCCAAATCACATTAAATAGTGGGTGTGGTCAGTCAAATTTCACGAAAAGTAGGAGGGTCTTAAAGGGGCATTAAATACCAGGATTGCATTATACACAGAGTGCAGAGCTGTCACTTGTAAACACAGAAACCAGACTTCTGTGTTTACAAGTGATTGTGGTGAGCAGGCACCAAAGGGTCTGAGCCAGAGGGGGTGGAACTGAGTTCCACCAAGTTCCCCCTGAAAAAAAGCCCTGACTTAAAATACCTAATGTGTGAGAGATATTAAAAAACCTGGACTTTTGCTAGCACATTATGGGTTGATTGAACACAGTGCAAAGTGAACAATCTCCTTAGTTAAAGTGTATCTAAACCCAAAAACAAAATGCAATATTGCAGCCTACCAGTCCCTAAATGTAGTGGCTGTATTTGTTTTTTTTCAGGCTTTATTCCCTTTATTTTTACCTGGTAATCCTATGAACACACTTCCCGATCCTTCAAGTCTACACTCATTTTATCACGTACCTGGTAGGAGTCTAATATGATGAGGTCGGCATTAGCGCTCTGGAAGGGCTGCTGTGGCCCGTGAGCGCACGCACACGCGCCAGTGTTTCGGGAAGCCTGTGTTGTTCTTGAATGCGCACACGTGTGTACCAGGGGCGTTCTAGAAGTTCTCTTACACATTTCTCCATTGTATCTCCAGCCCAAGCCCCACTGAGAGTGGAACAGATGGTGGCTAGGGTCAGGAGGAACACGAGCGCCTGTAGGTGTTGCTTGCAGAACTTGCAGATGAAGATGTAGGCTTGGAGACACAGGCAGGTCAACAGGCACAGAGCACGGGTAATGCTCGGAAGATCAGCCGATGTTAAGGGGAACTCCAACCAACTTGCAGGTTCTGGATTAGCAGCTTGCTGGAACTTCCAGAAGTCAGAGGTCAAAGGAATAGCCGGGTTTGGTAACAGGCGGGCAGCATGGTACCAAGTCATCAGCAGGAGCAGGGTCAAATGGATAGCCGTGTTCGGTAACAGGCGGGCAGCAAAGTACAAAGGCATCAGCAGGAGCAGGGTTAATGGAAGCCGGGATCAGGAGCCAGTAATCAGAGAAGTATTAGAGTCCAGAGGCAGAGTCAGGGAAGGCCAAAGTCAGCAACGGGTATCAAGCAGAACAAAACAGGAATCAGGAAATCAAGACACAGCTGAAGACCAGTCAGCACTGTTTGAGAGAGAGAGCCCCCTTTAAATAGGCAGACTGGCGCCAAGTGAGATTAGGGACACGCTCCTGCGTGTGCATGCCGCCCGTTGCGCACGCAAATGCGCACTAGCGCTCTGGAAGGGCTGCTGTGGCCCGTGAGCGCACACACACGCGCCAGTGTTTCGGGAAGCCTGCCGTTGTTCTTGAATGCGCACACGTGTGTACCAGGGGCGTTCTAGTAGTTCTCTTACACATTTCTCCATTGTATCTATGGAGGTAGCCATGGTTTTCACAGGGATTGGACTTCAAAATGTCTGCCTTTGTTCATCTCCAGTACATGAGGGCTTGATGTGACAAGCAGTTGACAAAAATAGCATTGTCTTTCCATGCTTTTCGGCTTACAGAAGGTGGCCAGCAAAAGTGAAATACTGGCAAGATCAACAGGTATTTTCTGTACCTGCTAAACGAATGTTCTGAGTAGTGATGAGCCGAACACCCCCGGGTTCGGTTCGCACCAGAACCCGCGAACGGACCGAAAGTTCGCACGAACTTTAGAACCCTATTAAATACAATGGATGCGAACGTTCGAAATCTAAAGTGCTAATTATAACGACTATTATGCATGTTATTGTCCTAAAAAGGGTTTGGGAACCCGGGTTCTGCACCAGGGGACATGTATCAATGCAAAAAGAAGTTTTAAAAACGTCCGTTTTTCGGGAGCAGTCATTTTAATGATGCATAAAGTGAAAAAAAAAGTCAAATATTCCTTTAAATATCGTACCTGGGGGGTGTCTAAAGTATGCCTGTGAAGTGCCACGTGTTTCCCGTGTTTAGAACTGTCCCTGCACAAAATTACATTTCTAAAAGGAAAAAAAGCCATTTAAAACTGCTTGCGGCTTTAATGTAATGACTGGTCCCGGTAATATGGATGAAAATCTTTAAGAAAAATGGCATAGCTACCCCATCACCTCCCCCCCTACCCCAGCCCATTACCCCCCTTTGGGTCTTGTATGGATATTAAGGGGAACACCGCACACAAAATAAAAAAGGCCCTATATACTCTGAACAGCCGTATACAGGCGGTGCATACAAGACAGGGACTGTAGGTTTGTTCTTATGTAGAATCTGTTTGTAATTTTGAACAGGTACATTGTTTATGTGTAGCTCCAGCCCAAAAATCTATTTTTAAGCTTTTTGGAAAACATAGGGAAGGGTTATCACCCCTGTAACATTTGTTTTGCTGTCTGTGCAGTGTGCACCTGTTCAGAACAGTTCACCTCACTTTCCGTCCTAATGACAAATGTTTTTTGAAAATTTGGGGTTTTTATTGAAACAAGAATTGGTGATAAAGCATCAGTGGAGAGGAGACACTTTTTTCCCATATTAACTCTTACAGGAGAGAATTTGCCTTCCTAGGGGTAGATTTCCTCTCACTTCCTGTTGTATCCTTCCGTTTGCAAGGAGGAGTCGTTTGTAAGTTGGATGTTTGAAAGTAGGGGCCTGCCGTATATACTCAGCTGAAATTTGCCCCTTACATGTTGGTGTTGCCACAACACTGTGAGCCCTCACAGTTACTCTTGGTGGGCGCATGAATGGGCCCTGCTGTGAATTATTAGATCAAGAATTGTAATTACATGCCCCTGTTAAACAGGGGCAGAAAAATTGGGCCTTAGGCACTGGTGCCACAACACTGCAACCCCTCACAGATACTGTACTTGGAGCACAGCAATGAGCCCCGTTGCAAAGTATTGCATCAAAAATTGTAATTACACGCCCCTGTTAAACAGGGGCTGAAAAATTGGGCCTTAGCCACTGGTGCTGGTGCCACGACACTGCAACCTCTCCCAGATACTCTAGTTGGAGTGCAGGAATGAGCCCTGCTGCAAAGCATTGCATAAAAAATTGTAATTACATGCCCCTGTTAAACAGGGGCTGAAAAATTGGGCCTTAGCCACTGGTGGCGGCACCCAGAAACAAAAATGTTCTTCCAAGCTATCATCATCAATCGGCTCATTGAGGAGGAGGAGGAGGAGGATAGTCAGTCAACATAACAGGACAGTTTATCAGCATCAGCATCAGTCTTGAAGGGATGTGACATTTGAAAATAAATTAGTCTGTTATATCAGCTTCAGGTGTTTGGTAGCTGGTGGTGATCCAAGACTGGTTCATCTTTATGAAGGTCAGTCGATCAACCGAGTCGGTGGACAGGCGCACCCTGTGATCCGTGACAAATCCTCCAGCAGCACTGAATGTGCGTTCTGAAAGAATGCTGGATGCAGGACAGGCCAGTAGCTCAATTGCATACTGTGCAAGCTCTGGCCAGTGATCCATCCTCAAGACCCAGTAAGCCAGAGGATTTTCGGTGGGGAAGGTGTCCAAGTCTGACCTTGCCCCTAGGTATTCCTGCACCATGTATATCAGACGCTGGCGATGGTTGCTGGAACCGATCATACCTTGGGGCTGCGGACTAAAGAATTGTCTGAACGCATCGGTCAGACGGCCACCTTCCCCACCGCTCCTTCTTTGACTGACCGAAGCCTCAGCAACTCGTTGTCCAGGACCAGGAGTTTGTAACCTCCCAGTCTCTGGGAACGCGTTGCACAGACCTTTCTGCAAGGCCTCCCGGAGTTGTCTCATCCTCTGCTCCCTCTGCGACGGTAAGATAAGGTCCGCAACCTTACCCTTGTACCGTGGATCAAGGAGAGTGGCCAGCCAGTAATGGTCCCTCTCCTTGATTCGAAGAATACGAGGATCCTTTCCGCAGACTTTGCAGGATCAGGGAGGCCATGCAGCGTAGGTTAGCTGAGGCATTCCGTCCGGAGTCCTCTGGGTCACTAAGGACAACATGATCCGCAGCCACCTCCTCCCAGCCACGTACAAGTCCACGTGTTTCTTGGGACTGTAAATCATCCCTAAAAGACTGCTGCTGATGATGCTGAGTGCCAGGCTCCACCTCCATGCTGACACAATCCTCCTCCTCCTCCTGTGCGATGGGTGGGACAGAAGGAACACTGTCTGGGTAAAGGGGGCCTTGAGAGGCAAGGAAGTCCTCCTCCTTCCTGCCTCTGTTCTGCCTCAAGTGCCCTGTCCATTATTCCACGCAGCGTATGTTCCAACAGGTGGACAAGAGGTACAGTGTCACTGATGCATGCACTGTCACTGCTCACCATCCTCGTGGCCTCCTCAAATGGTGCCAGGACAGTGCATGCATCCCTGATCATGCCCCACTGGCGTGGTGAAAAAAACCTGAGCTCCCCTGACCCTGTCCTGGTGCTGTAGTCGCACAGGTACTCATTGATGGCCCTCTGCTGCGTGTGCAGCCGCTGCAGCATGGCCAACGTTGAGTTCCACCTGGTGGGCATGTCACATATAAGGCGGTTCTTGGGCAGGTTCAACTCCTTTTGCAGCTCAGCCAGGCGAGCACTGGCATTATAAGATCTGCGGAAATGCACACAGACTTTCCTGGCCTGCCTCAGGACATCCTGTAAGCCCGGGTACCTGCCCAAGAACCGCTGCACCACCAGGTTAAGGACGTGAGCCACACAGGGCACATGGGTCAGTTGTCCCTGACGGAGGGCGGAGAGGAGGTTGGTGCCATTGTCGCAAACTACCATTCCTGGCTTAAGCTGGCGTGGCGTCAACCACCTCTCGGCCTGCCCCTGCAGAGCAGACAGAACCTCTGCCCCAGTGTGGCTCCTGTCCCCCAAACACACCAGCGCAAGCCCGGCATGGCATCTTTTTGCCTGCGTACTTGCGTAGCCCCTTGAACGCCTACGGAGCACCGCTGGTTCCGAGGACAAAGCACAGGAAGAGGCCATGGAGGAAGAAGAAGAGGAGGGGGTGGAGGAGAGAGGTGTGTCACAACCAGTAGTAGCATTTTTGAGGCGTGGCGGCGGAACAACCTCCAACACTACTGCACCTTGTCCTGCATCCTTCCCAGCTGCCAAAAGAGTGACCCAATGGGCCGTGAAAGAAAGCTAACGCCCCTGTCCATGCCTGCTGGACCATGAGTCAGCGGTAATATGCACCTTACCGCTGACCGCCCTGTCCAGCGAGGCCAAGACATTGCCTTCCACATGCCGGTAAAGAGCCGGAATCGCCTTCCGTGAGAAAAAGTGGCGTTTGGGAACCTGCCACTGAGGAACCGCACATTGCACAAACTCACGGAAGGGGGCTGAGTCTACCAACTGAAAAGGCAGCAGTTGAAGCGCTAGCAATTTAGCCAAGCTAGCATTCAACCGCTGGGCATGTGGATGGCTGGGAGTGAACTTCTTTCGACGGTCCAGCAGCTGGGGCAGGGAAATTTGCCTGCTAGAATCGGACGTCGGTGTACTGCTAGCAGAGTGCCCGCAAGTACTTGGCTGTGACACACCTAATTCTACACCTTCATTCCTCTCAGTGCAGGTTTCAGAGAGGACTGAAGGTATAGTGGGGTTGGAGATCCCAGCTGATGCGGTGCAAGGAGAGGTCCGCTTTGTTCTTTGGTGTGGGTCTTTAAGGTAGGCTTGCCAATGAGCTGCATGGCAGGTTAACATATGTCTGGTCAAGCATGTGGTGCCCAAGCGGGTGATGTTTTGGCCACGCGATACACGCTTGAGACATATGTTGCAAACAGCAGCTGTGCGATCTGATGCACTCGACTCAAAAAAGGCCCACACCAAAGAACTTTTTGAATAACGGGCAGAGGCAGCGCCCTGCACAGGCGGAGCTCTGCGGTGTGATTCCGTCGGTGTGCTGCCCTTACGCTGGCCCCCCGAGGGCACCCTGCCTCGTTGATGTGCCTCCTCCTCATCCTCCTCCTCCTCTCTCCTATTAGGCACCCACGTGGAGTCAGTGACCTCATCATCCCCTCCCTCCTCATCACTGGAGCCAATCTGGCAGTATGCTGCAGCTGCTGGAACATGACTGCCAGATTGGTTGAGCATCCCATCTCTCTGCTCTCACGCTACTGCCTTCCTCTAGCTGGGTATCATCATCAGACCCTTTGAAACGCTGGGCATCCTCCTGGAGCATGTACCCAACACTGTGCTCAAACAGTTCGGGGGACTCCTCAGGAGGACATGGTTGGTCTAGGGAAGGAGTGACTGATGATGACATTGATACCAGGGAAGAGGACGCTTTGGCAGCTGCTTTGCCAGTACCCTGAGCCTGGGTGAGAGAGGATGAGGAGGATGAGGAGGGCTTCGTCATCCACTCTACCAAGTCTTCGGCATGATGCGGCTCAACACGTCCAGCTGCCGAAAAGAAGGACAAGCGTGTCCCATGGCCACGTGCTGATGGCGATGCACCGCGTCCACGACCAGCACTGTTGTCTCTAGACACAGAGCCTGCTTGCCCTCTTTTATTGGCTCCTGACTGTCTGCCTCTCCTTGTTTGCCTTCCAGACATTCTAATGGCCTGCAGGGAAATGGGAAAACCAGCAATAAGGCCTAGCTTCAGGAGTATATTTTGCAGGAATCACACTACGCCTGCTGTAGGTGCTGCAAATGCCTGTTGGTGTAACACACCAGGAAAACGCAGCAATACAGGCTAACTTCAGGTGTATAATGTGCAGGAGGCACACTCCGCCCGCTGTAAGTGCTGCAAATGCCTGTTGGTGTAACACACCAGGAAAACACAGCAATACAGGCTAACTTCAGGTGTAATATGATCAGGAGGCACACTCCGCCCGCTGTAAGTGCTGCAAATGTCTGTTGGTGTAACACACCAGGAAAACGCAGCAATACAGGCTAACTTCAGGTGTAATATGATCAGGAGGCACACTACGCCTGCTGTAGGTGCTGCAAATGCCTGTTGGTGTAACACACCAGGAAAACGCAGCAATACAGGCTAACTTCAGGTGTATAATGTGCAGGAGGCACACTCCGCCCGCTGTAAGTGCTGCAAATGCCTGTTGGTGTAACACACCAGGAAAACACAGCAATACAGGCTAACTTCAGGTGTAATATGATCAGGAGGCACACTCCGCCCGCTGTAAGTGCTGCAAATGTCTGTTGGTGTAACACACCAGGAAAACGCAGCAATACAGGCTAACTTCAGGTGTAATATGATCAGGAGGCACACTCCGCCCGCTGTAAGTGCTGCAAATGCCTGTTGGTGTAACACACCAGGAAAACACAGCAATACGGGCTAACTTCAGGTGTATAATGTGCAGGAGGCACACTCTGCCCGCTGTAAGTGCTGCAAATGCCTGTTGGTGTAACACACCAGGAAAACACAGCAATACGGGCTAACTTCAGGTGTATAATGTGCAGGAGGCTTAGCAACAATGACACTGACACTGTCCCCTGCCTATTCTTCTCTCTCCCTGCACACAAGGTTTAGCAAAGAATATGACACTGACACTGTTCCCTGCCTATCCTTCTCTCTCCCTGCACACAAGGTTTATCAAAGAATATGACACTGACACTCTCCCTGCCTATCCTTCTCTCTCCCTGCACACAAGGTTTAGCAAAGAATATGACACTGACACTCTCCCTGCCTATCCTTCTCTCTCCCTACACACAAGTTTGAGGTACAAATAGCACTGACACTGTCCCTGCCTATGTAACTCTTT